>OY744602.1:43419710-43699710 GCA_963556255.1 Allolobophora icterica | reverse complement strand
TCAGCGCATTGATTAGGCCTTGATGATTAGGTATCAGAATTTTTATCAGCGTATAATAATGCAGAAATAATAAATACATACATACATACACACATAACATAACACAGGCCTAACATAACGTAGGCTATACGAGCACAATGAATGAACTGAATTCACGTGAAATGGACACCCACACATCTCTATAGGAAATTCCTCGCCTTCTTTACAAACGCAAAAAGTCCATTCAGTCGAAGAAGTCACATCTCTGATGAGTAAACAACATACTTACGGATAACGGTATCGAAGCCTATAGGGCCCATACGTGCGAGGGTCTGTGCAGGCCCATATCACAGGCCTATTTGCTACCATCGCAATGACGTCCGCCTATGCACATTCACACTGCCTAATAGGCCATATATTAAAGGCTATAAAATATTCGCGCTATCACTTTCACACTATCAGTTCTCACGCTTCGTATGAACTGACAAAATTAGAGATAGGCCTATAAGGCGTAGGCCTACGCCCGTTATAATTGGACGACGCCGTTACAAGGTTTTGAAAAATATTTTTGCAGAACCAAAATAAAATCACGGATATGTATGTATGTATGTATGTATGTATGTATGTATGTATGTATGTATGTATGTATGTATGTATGTATGTATGTATGTATGTATGTATGTATGTATGTATGTATGTATGTATGTATGTATGTATGCGTCAGAGCACTTGTATAGCACCATTTAAGTAACTCACACGGGCGCTCCGTCACGGTTACCTATATGAATCACCGAACATATTATCTTCATCGTCTATAATTCCCTTTTCTCCTCATCATCTTCCTCCTATTCCTTCTCCCCTTCCTTCTCCTCTTTATCTTCTTAACCTTACTTTCTTCCTCCTTTTCATCTCGCCCTTCTCAACAGCTCATTCGTATTCTCCTCCTCCAGATCCTGTTACATTTCTTCGTCCGTATGCATGCTTCTCCTCCTCCTCCTCCTTTTTCTCTTTTCTTCTTCCTCTTTCTCGTTCTCTTCCTCTTCTTGTTTCCTCTCCTCTTTAGCTGTCTCATCCTCCTCCGCAGCCTTCCTTTTCTGCCTTTCTTATTCTTCCGAACTTCCACCTTCTATCATCATCATCTTCTTCCTGCTGTCTTATAGTTTCCATATCTTCCTCTTCGTCATCTTCTAAATCACCAAGATTTCAGCCTTAGTTTCAGATACTTCAATCCATTAGAACGCCGTTCTTTATGAAGCAACTACACCGTACCCTCAATGTAACAGAGGGTTTAGGATCCACGCCATCTACCGCGTTATAGCGATGGCCGCGTTTTACTTATAACTGGCGAATTTGCGACCATGTAGCCTACATGTCTTTATTGGCAGGTTGTAACCGTTGTAGTGGGCCAACGACAGCAAGAATTCGCTATGGTGACTACAAACGTGTTGTAGCAGCTAATTCTGCTAACTCGGTATAAGCGTATACTACACGGACTTTTGACCAGCTATCAGCTCGGCGTATTACAATATAGCGAGAAGAGAGATCAGCGAGGAGTGACTGTATGGGATGTATATTGTGTATTGTGTTCCATAGATCACATTTGTGTAAAATTAGGTGTTGGGCCCCACAACCGCATTATGCACTAATTCGCGTTATATCGAAGCGTGTTATAACGAGGGTCTCGTGTAATTCAAGCATAGACAGCTGCGGGCATCACATACTATGGCACAGACATAAATATAATACATGATGTATCAGCATACATGCATTCAGTATAGCGCTCAATAAAGACTACACAAATAGATGCCTCAGATTCACATTCCGTGACTCAGATTCACATTTCGGTGTGACCGTGCATGCATTACAAATTTAATAAATAATAATGATGATGATGATGATGATGATGATGATGATGATGATGATGATGATGATGATGATGATGATGATGATGATGATGATGATGATGATGATGATGATGATGATGATGATGATGATGATGATGATGATGATGATGATGATGATGATGATGATGATGATGATGATGATGATGATGATGATGATGATGATGATGATGATGATGATGATGATGATGATGATGATGATGATGATAATAATTAATGACAGCAGAGGACGAGGCCTGATTTCCTAGAAATAACAATAAATACTTTAATATCTAAGTCCCCAAGGGATCATAATATTATGTACCTTGGGGCATAAAAAAATAATAATGCACACATACATACATATATAGTTACATACATACATACATACATACATACATACATACATACATACATACATACATACATACATACATCCATACATACATACATACATACATACATACATACATACATACATACATACATCCATACATACATACATACATACATACATACATACATACATACATACATACATACATACATGCCTATGACTCACTCTACCTTGTTTCTCACAAACTTGAAAACTATACTCTCTTATATTAACCGTGGTTGGACTAGGAACGCTCCTGAGTAGATCACCTTGAAAGGGCGCTATATAAAAGCTCCTTAATAATAATAACAATAATAATAATAATAATAATAATACATACATACATACATACACACCTGCATGCATTCATGCATGCATGCATACGCATACATAATATACACATGTAGGTATTTTATATTGGACATGCATATATATATGATACATATATCTACATGTATACGTACATGCATGTATACCTACGTAAATACATGTATACAGATAAATTCGTATACATAATATGCACATGCAGTTTACAACCATATTGTATGCCTTCCTTCACGAATGCATAACTTCATTTGGTGCAGAAGTGGTGTGTATGCAGTGCATAATATGCGCGTATGTGAATATAGGCCTACGTTCGCACAAACGCAAGTAACCATGTGTGTGTAATGGGTGAATAGAGAAAGCTTTGGAGAAAATCATTTAAACGGTGTCTAAATGTGTTTTCTTACCTGCAGAGCTTCGCAGCCAAATGCGTACGATACTGCCACCTATCGATCAGTAAACGGTAGCCTATATATAAAGCTACGAACCGCCACCAGCGCAGGACCTACACTGACTGCATGTAGGCTACAGCTCTCAGCCGCCGAGGATTGCAGGTACCTTAGTCAACAACAAAGCTTATACTATGCTAAACAGACGATCTACTTATCCAGCGAGGCCCGCACTCAACAGGCCTAGACGTATGCCTACTCACATACATTCATACGTACACATGCATGCGCAGGCATATATAATAGGCCTAACACACATCCATCGTGGCGTATAAGAGAGCAAGCCGTGTCAGTCTCGCCGATCTGTTGTATCTGGTTACGTGAGAAAGCCTGGCTTTTTCTTGCTTACGACCCGCTTTTATATATTTGGGTCATACACGCAATTTACCCGTCTGATGTATAATAAAAGAGAATCGTCATGTATTCTGAGGGCTGGTCTTTTATGTGCGACTACAGAATGCGTAAATATAGGCCGGGCTATCGACAATTAGACTACACTTCAAATACATGTACTACTGTATATATAATTATACAATTATACCTCCATTAAACACCTACGTATGCATTACATCATCATTATCATCGCAATCATCATCGTGCGTTAGCGGACGCACTTATCTAGATTGTAGACTTGTGTATATAACCCAAGCATTTGTTTCAATACTTAAATATATACAATACAAACAAATATACATTCGATGCATCTGCTCCAACGGTTTGGAATGCGCTGTCCCCTCGAACTCCGTGTTCCAGAAAGCTTCAGGAAGAAATTTAAAACTTACCTGTTCACGTCTTCTGAATCTAAGCCGAACTATACTACTACTAACGCATACGCAGTAGGCTTATAGGCATATTTAGTTATATTAACCTGCACCTTATAGATCTTCATATAGTAGCAGTATAGTACTAGTAGTAGCAGTGGTAGCAGCAGTAGTACGGGGTGGTGGTGGTGGTGGTGGTGGTGGTGGTGGTAGTAGTAGTAGTAATAGCATGCATACATATACATACACAATTACACACAATATATGCATACATACATACATACATACATACATACATACATACATACATACATACATGCATACATACGTACATACATATTATTATTATTATTATTATTATTATTATTATTATTATTATTATTATTATTATTATTATTATTATTATTATTATTATTATTACAAATATGTTAACGCGCTCTATATATAGGTCACACAGAAATACGGTGTGAGACGCGGTTAGTCAGTCGCCAGGACTGGTGTTAGTTAGGCCTATCCAACTGTTTGAAAGTCAACGAAAAATTGCGAATTTTAGAAGGAAAAAGAGTTAGACTGTTAGAGTATCGGAGAAACATACTTACATACTTGCATACATTCGTACACATTATGTGTACACTACAGAGGTCTAAGTATAAGTGATATTTATAATCGTTCATTGGCTGCTGTGCATGTACCATAGTGAGCTCTGTTGCAAGGTCAAATTTAGGTCCATGTTGGTAAAACTTGGTATGCATAGCCTGGAGGAGTTATTGATATACGGTAGGGCTGTATACATATATATATATATATACATGGACCCATATATATATATATATATATATATATATATGCCAAATATTCCAGGTACTTTGATAAGTATGTAGAGTTCTCAGCACCTTCTTACTCTTACAACGGAGCCCACATATGACCCAAATGGACGTGCTGGCAGAATATCAGTAAATGGCGAAGTCACTTTGGATACACTATGTTTTGGATGTAGCATTAGCACATAATATAGTTGACTGTAAGCAGTAAATGGCCATGAAGTCTGAGGCCAAATGACCTGAGGCCACATAACAATTTAACAGTGCATCGTGTTCCATTTTTGTATCGCCTGACAAATATTAACACACACCGACGGTTCTCACACAGCATACGAACAAGTGTCAACAGTCGGTCGACTTTACATGCTGATATTCTTTATACAGGAGATGTTGGCCACTCAAAAGTCACAACAGAGGTCGATTAAAAGTGTCATCTTAGAACTGATGTCTGGTGGGTGAATAAGACTATAGAGAAGAGACACTATGATGTAAAGTGTCACAGACAAAAGGCGGTTTTGCATTTATACCATATCCATAGAAATAATTATCACCGACACAGCAGGCAATTGTAAAGCAAGAAGAATTTTCGTTAGTTTAATCTATCACCGTTTAATTGCTATAACACAGACTGGAAATAGTACCAAACGTCTACTTTCACATGTATACAGCCTACGCCAGATAGCAGATCGCTCAACCCACCATTAATAATCGCCGACATTACAGTCAGATGTTCCTATCTGCACGCCATTTCATCCTCGCCATGCATTTCGAATTTTAGATCTTTGAACTATGTCTTGAATGCTATCCCAGTTACCGGGTTTTAATGGCATGTGACCTGTGACTGCCACGAATACAACAGCAGGACTGCTGTGCCTGAGAGTGACCCCGGATGAGAAAGCATTCGTTCAGTAAAACTGGATTCGCTTGTTTAAAAAAGAAGTCTCAAATCAAAACCGAGCAGAGGTCATAGGCAATGTTCCCTCTAATTTTTTTCCGCCGTGCGCGCTTTGGCCTGCCGCGTGAGCAGTAACATTTTGTGATCCTTAAGGCCTACTAAATAATTGTACGTGCAAGGTTGTACATCTGTTCAAGTTCTCTGCCCCTGGGCAGGCTCTAACTTCGAATGGCTAAATGCAACTCGAGAAGTTTAGGGAGGTGGTTTCTCGTTGCCTTTCCATCGGTGTTTTTACTGAGACACCATCTTCTGCGTTGATGTCCTCCATCGTCCTTCTTTCAGACTGCTTATCTCGCGGGACTCGATTATATCGGCGAGGACTCGGTCGTCCACTGCGCTCTTTGCTCCTAGTGGGGTTACCTCGTGAAGGTGGCGTGGGCGTGGTGGGCATTTGGGGTGGCAAAGGCGTTTAGAAAGGATTGTTCCTCCATTTTCACCAGAAGACTTACATTAAAAGCCTAGAAAATCGCATCATATAAAACGAAAAAGGCTTAAGTCAAGTTGAAGTAAGTAAGTAGCATTTATGTGAATGTGACAACATTGTAATAGATTTGTTTATAATTATTACGGAATTAGGCCTACATATAGCCTGTAGACACATTTCAAATAGATGATTACATGAACAAATGTGGTAACTGACAAGCACAACTTCTTCAAGTTGTGTGCCATTATATGCCCGGTCAATCATCCGATGACGCATTCAACATAGCAACTAAATAAGATTAATCGATTCACAATGCTACTTTCTACGATTGCATTACCAGCGCATACATGGTTCAAATTTTTTCCTAAACAATTACTTCACTTCTGTAAAAGGCTATAAATTCCTTGAGCCTGAGGGTAGGCTATAAAAAGGCCCAAAAATTAAGCTTAGATTTTCTCGCGTCTGTCTTTGTGAGATTGCTAAAGAGCATGGCCTACACATGATCCAGGTCAATTTGTTTCACCAGAACAAAAATCTTAATTCTGATTACACAGTCTAGGCGGTCAACCTGAAGTCGATTACGCATTTTGTCTTCGTTGCATTCATAAGGCTGAAGCCATGGCACGTTCACACTGCATGCTAGATGGATCGGCAAATATCTTGAAAATTCCTACCTTAAAGTTTTCGATTGCAATATATTTAAAGTCACGATACTGCTTGCAAGCCTGCTTCTCGTATTCGTCGCCAGATTTGTCAAGTAGTTTACAGTATTTCACTGCTAATCTAGCAATCTCGGTTTGCCCAAAATCATAACTTTGTGCGTCTGCCAACAGGCATAGATCACTTTCCATTTGAGTATTTCATATTCTGGAAATCTGCAGTCATATGTAGCGTGTACAGGTCACATGGCTTTGTAGAGGGAGACAGAGACAGACTGCTACAGAGACAGAGTGAGAGAAACCAGAGACAGCGAATGAGACAGTGAAAGAGAGACGAACGAGGTTGGTATTATTTCGAACACCCTCGGTCATGGGTCAGAGGTGAGTAATCTGCCGTAGAAGGGTATGCAGCTGTTGTAAGCTTCCGAATCATGCCTGGCTGCATATTGGTGTGTACAACTGAGTGTCGCTTCTTCTGTGGGTCCACTACTCTGACACATCGGGTGACTTAGACAGACCCCACACATACGAACACCTGTGGCTGTCTGTATCAATTAGGTCCTATCATGAAGCGTGCGACCTATACAGGCTATAGTGCAGAGATCTACACGGGGAGACATTTCTTAACACAAGCCTTGTTTGGCCTTTTGAGCATCGTAGGCTAAATATGTCGTCAGCTGGAACAATGGGCAAAATTTAACATCGAAAATAAAAATTAGAGCTCACGAAGTTTGTGCGCCAGGAGGAAATGTTGTGCGCGCTAGTTTGAAATGCCGTGCGCGCGCGCGCACGCGCGCAGCTTAGAGGGAACATTGGTCATAGGCATGAAGTGTTAGCGACTTCATTTTACTCAGCCTTGGCATATATAGAGTGGCCAGTCTTCTCCATAACTGCCTTCATCTTCTCATCGGCAGTGTACCGGTACTGTCGATGTACAACACCCAGTTTATCGCAGAGTTAGCTAGGGGCGCTAGTGGAGCAGAAAATTCAAATTGTCTGTCATCTTGGGGTATTTGAAGTTTTGAACCCCAAATCTCGATGATTCCACGGGGAATCGCCTTGGGAAAGGCGAGGACGCCTGTTTCCACACGGAGGATAGTTTAGTTTCAGACATGATACGATTTGTAGTTGGCAGCGGTGGGAAAAAGACCTGTGGGCGTGATCAAGCTAAGTTTATGGGGAAATAAAAGTACCTGATGCGAGAGGTATTTGGGAATGTCTCCCTCCCATATAGCACATGCCCTTGTGACCTGAGACTACAAGGTCACAGTAGAACTAAAAATACACCGCACTGCAATAATCACAGTAACGTGTATTGGTAGATTTTACAAAAATCGCAGTAACAGACTATAATTGATTAACAAGGATAATTATGGAAAGGCAGTAACATGTAGAAATTTCTAACAGTAGGCCTAGTAAATAATCGAAGTACCATCTGTTTGTAGCTACAGTAGCTAGTTCTATTTGTTGCTGTTTCTTATTCTAGGCTGCTGTCTGTCGATAGGGGTCTGAATGTTTGTCCTACCTCTTGTCTCTCTGCTTGCCCTTTTCGTTCTTTCGTTTCTGAAAACAATGTCAGCTACGGCAACTGCAGTTATGTTCTTCCAACAATGCACACTGAGTCATTAAGAAGTGGGCAAGAGACAATAGCTCACACCCAGTCGCTCACCAGTTAACCTGAAGAACTGAGTCAAGGACAAATCAGACCCCGCAACAAGAACCATTCAGACCAGGAACACTTTCGCAGCTTCAGACAGCGAATCCTGACATCACCCGCAACAATAACATTCCTCTGGTAGTGCAAAAGTATTAACTGTCTATTCCCTACGACTAGGTCCCGCAACCTACCGACCGAGTGGTAGAGCTACCGAGAGCATTCTACGAGTCAAGTAGGCCTAATAGGAGAGCGGGTCCGTTGGATCATTTAGCCGAAAGCGTTGACTCGACTCTGCCCAAGCGAAGTCCCGGCTAGATCGTCTGACTCACTGGTGAGGTCGACCAATGCGATTGGCATCCGAATACAACATTCCCCTCGGCGAAGAGTAGGCTGCGGAGGCGGCACACGGCCCCTCCTGTCTGCCCCGGCCGGCTAGCTGGCTTGCTAGCTGGGGTCCGTTGCCCGTAAAGCTTCGAATACAGATCAAACGGGCAGCGGCCCAGACTGTTCAGACGCCTATAATTAGAAGGCATTCTGCAGAGGTAGTTTGTACTTAACGACTGTGCTTGCTCGTTGTTAAGTCACACTTTCATAAAAGCACGAAATTAAACGCCAATAACTTACAATAACTTGCAGATGGATTGCGCCGACTTAGTTTAGTAACTCCTCAAGGCTGAACATCAAATTTCAACAAAAGCGACAATTTTATTAAGGCTGACAGAGGCGTAACTTTGGTCTAAAAAGTGGGGGGTACCAAATTCTTCTCCACTTCTATTTTCGCATGGAGACCATCTCTGGGAAGGCACAATAATAAAATAGTGATTGGCATTGTTTAAAAAGTGGGGGGTATGGTACCCCCAGTCCAAAAAGTGGGTGTAACCCCTCGTACCCCCCCAAATTACGCCTATGAACGCTGGCGAAGTTTAAAACTGCCTTTCTGCTAGATAAAGATGCATGTAGGATACTAACCGTTAGTTCGTGTTTAACGACGCTGTGTCATAACGAAGACGATTAACGTCGCCCTCCTCTTTTTTCCAGGCTTGGGACTGGCACTGTCCGGGTACGAACAGTGGCGGAGTTATATGTCGGTGTAACAGTGGTGATTGCTTTACAGCATGATGTAAAAGGACTTTTACATTGTGCTTTACAGGATTTATGTATTTGTGTGGTGCCTTCAGTGAATGCTGAAGCATCAGACTTCAAGGGCAGAAGAATTTGGAAAACATTAGTAAAGTTAGTGCTGTTCCTGCACTGCAGTTTATGTTCTTTAATCAGTTTTCCACAAAGTGCTATTTCCAGTCATTCTTTAGTTGAGACTGTTCAGATACTTGCCTTTTGTTCTTCGTCTTCTACTCACTCTCCCTTTTCTCTTACTCTACCTTTTCTTCTGTTTACAGTCATCTTTTTACTTCTGTATGTGTCTATACATTTAGTAATTTAATTTATTATTAGCAGGCACGGTCAATAATTCAGGTTCTAAGGCGTGGTACAAGTGTTTGCAACCAACTTGTCCAGGGTTGTTGCACTTGCACAGAGTGCCCTAAGCAGGTGCAAACCAGTAAACGTTGGATTATACCAGTGGTGCTACCGAACAGACCACTGGCCGCACACGCATCAAAGTGCATGTACCTTAAAATAGCTTCAAAAAGCACACAGTCTTCCTTCAGTTTCCATGGCAATTTCTAATCTAATCTAATTACTTCCAAAGAGTCGTTATCACAAAGCAGAAGGCATCAGAGGAAGGTTTTTGCTTCACGTAAAACAGTCGCTAAATATCATGATGCCTTGGACAAGCCCGGTAAAAATAGGGAACCAGAGTCATGTCAGCCGATGTGGAAGGAGGGGATAAACAGGTTGAAACAGACGAGTGTTAAGTTTATGCCTGAAAGACATTCAGGCACTTACAGAACCATATGTTCCTCTTTAATTTATGCAAAATACTGGCAAGTCACAAAGTAGCTATAAAAACATATTACTACTATTTAAAATCCTAAACATTTAATATTAGTAATTAACTATGAAATGTTCTAAATTCTTTCTTTGCCATTTGGCTGAAATAGTACTGAAATTTGTGCAGAAAACAAAACATTTTAACAAAAAACTGTTGGCTGTTCACTGATTCGAAAACATCTTAAAACAGTCTTGTGCTAAAGCTTTCCTACCAAGTGAAGACCATGACTACATCAGATAGACAACATAAACAAGGACATAGCTAAACCTAAAACAAACATAAGAAAAGCACCTGACACAACTCATCGAAAAGCTTACAAATCATTCATTTGCACCCATCAACATAAGAAAATGATAACTATGATGATGGTGTACATAATACACTGGAACATCCTCATAACAGTACGTTTGGGAATCAAGTACTGAAAGTTTTTGTGCTTTAAAGACCAGAGTGCTAGTCTGAAGCAAGTTTAATAGTTAATTAATTAATAATATACATCGACTGTCAAATGTGGATAGGAATTCCTTGGTCGTTTCCTAATCTCTAGGTATCTTCACACACAAACTCGTCATTCTTTTAACTCAGCATCACTTAGACTGGCAGAAAGCTTTTGCGAGGTACTTACAGTTAAAAGGCACTACTAAAATGCCCAAAAACTTACACACCTTATGCAATAATATACATAGATACATACATACTGGTACATACATACATGCACACATAGACAGATACATGTTATGAGGAAGTCACTGTATATCACATGACAAGAATTACAGCTTTGTCTAAGGTTTGATTCCCAGTGCATCATACTCTTAAAATTTAAATGTCTGCTACAGTGCTAAAAACATTTAGATGAAAACAGATAGGATAAAATATTAAACGCTTAGTATGGGATGAAAGCCTGGTCCTTTCCTATGTCAATGCATTTTAATGTTAAATTATTATCTCAACATCGGTAAGTTCTGTCACCTATAAAGTTGTTTAAGGTAAATACTAATTCTATGCTATGCAAATTCTTTATGAAAATTTAAATTACATGTAGACTACAACAATATAGTATTACACAGGAATTTTCACAAAAATTCGTTAAGCGTCAGCCAGACAGGGAGCAGACGTACAACTCTGTAGATGAAAATGAATATTAATCTCACAGAAAATTATCTCTGGGCAGTGCAAAAAAGAATAACGGACTTTTTATGCAAAGTAGAATACGGCCAATTTATTTTACACATCAACCTAGCTGTACAGTGCGGTTTATTCCTAATATATATGTGTATCTTTAAACTTTCATATTCAAATAAATGTATGCACTAAATAACTGAGAACCACAAACAAGCTGGGCTTGGACTATTACTTTGTCCACAAAATGCTACATTCTGTTACAGTCCATAATATTGTAAAATTTATTTTATTTTAATTCGTGCTAAGTTTTTAAGTGGAATAAACTTAGCTGTGTAATATAAATTGCAGTTAGCATCCTACCAAAATCATCACATATATACTCATATATAATATCATATATATATATATATATATATATATATATATATGCGTACTTGCGTATGCGTCATTTGCAGCTCGTAAGGCATGGAACCATAATGCGTTTCTGGCTGTCATGCTGTTTACTGCTGCCTAACAGTTAGTACACCGTTAAGACGAAATGTTTACTCCAATACCCTGTCCCTTGTCTTAACCGATTTGCACTGTAACAGCAAACTCTAGAACAATCGAAGACATCAACTTTCTGGTCTTTGATTACAATCAACATCTTCTACTTTCAGACAATTCTAATTGCTCTACAATTCTAATCATTAATCTACTCTTAGAACTTCTAAAAGCGCCGCTGCAACAACAGACTTGGCATCAGTGCTCCAAAACAAATCCTCAAGTTGGTAATTCCAAGGCTCAGTACAAGGATTACTGTCTAAATAAACTGACTGTGCTTTGTAATCAAACAATTACGGGTACGTTCATCAGCATTCTGGATGCATTAGCGTTCTCTTTCCAGGCATAACTTTTGAAAATCTAGGCGTAAATACCTGTTCTGAGTTTCCTAATTAACAAGAAGGAAGTCTGTGCAAGGATTGCAGTTTCATAATCAAGCCTTCATAAAAACATCTTACATCATTTCTTGCAGAAAACGGTTTAAATCATGGCTGTCGGCATAGAGGGCCACGGCCCCAATGGAAAATGTGGGCAAAAAAGTGGTGCAACTAAAGAAAAGATTTTTGATGTTATAATTTCAGGAAGGACTAAAATAAGTAAGGAAGAAGGTCTGTGTATATATGAAGGAAGTTTTCAATTTCATTTTCAATGAACCCGATATTTAAAAAAAGTATAAAATTTTTTAGTGAAATGTGTGTAAAGTTCAATCTTCCATGGTTTGACCCCAATTCAAAGCTTCTGTTTTTTTAAGCTGATTGCCCAACTCTCAAAACTGTGCCAACTCCTTGAACTATGGGAAAAGATAAATCATACATTGTTTAAAAATAAATGCAAACAACAATAATCTGACCTGTTGCAGTTCTCAAAGTTTTAAATTACTACACTGCCCTAGTCAGCATAAACGACTTGTGACAGTGAAACAAAATCGTAAACAATATTACTGTTCCGCAGAAATTTATGCCAAGATACAAAAGTCACTTTGCTTTGCCAGGCCATAGTTTCTGCCGAAAGACAGCAATCAAATCAGCCTACAACACAAAAATAACAGCTAAATTAATTTAGTCTCTCATTATAGGAGACATTTATGTTGCCAAAGCATTTATAGGCACATACACAGAAACCTACTTTTAACCAACTTGCAGCACATTGGTCTGATCGACAGCACTGTGCCTCTAATCCAACAGTTAAAAGTCTGAATCTGCTCAGCAGACTCTGTGTAAAGACCAAGAACAAGTTCGTGAATCCTTATCTATGCCTTAGTTTCAGATTTAGTCACCTTGCACACACGTAAGTGCAATAAAAAAAATACTAGCACACTTTATCAAAACACAAAATGCTCACACAGCAATGTGTTTCTCATGTTGTTGAGCTTTAGGAAATGATTTAATAATTATACAACTTTGTTATTAATAATAACAGAACAGAAATGAGGCAAAGTCCACATTTGCATGTTACGCTCCTCTCATTGGCCGCATCAAACAAATTAATATTGATGACAAACGATGTCACTGTGCAAATGGGCACAATGAAACTCAAGTTCAGTTCGCATTTCATTCGTCAATTTAAATATACCACAAATGGCTGCTCTTTTAAACTAACGGCTTAAAATGGGCTTAAACTAATTTACTTAGGTGGTGAAAACAGGCATAAACTATAGAAACCCTGCCTTAGATTCAGGTAACATATTCGGTATGTTCCGCTACTATAGGCCTTCTAGTGATTGATTAAATTATTCAGCTGCAACTTCACAACAGAGCTTATTTCACACACTGGAAAATACATAAATTTAAAATTGTTTTTAAACCCTCTTAGGACACGCAATAATCTAGTTAAAGAAGAAAGTAAGAACTACCACAAACCATCTGAGTCTGATTCGTTTCCACGATCATCTCGATCAACCAAAGTACGATCCACTAGACGATAGGAACGATCGTGCCTTAGGTGCATCCAGGAGACCAGGTCGTCTCGAAGTCGCAGAACTGGCAGCACCTGACCCAGTTGACTTCCGCTTGTATTCAAACTGTGCCAGTCCCGATTTACTCTTGACTTTGGCAGACTGGCTGTTTTTGGTCTGTCCAGAAGCTTTCCTGCCTCTCTTTGAACCTTTTCTTCCTGACTTTTTCCAGCCAAATTTTCTCTTTCCCTTAAAAGCCTTCTTTCGGGTTGTTTGACTTGCACTGCTACTGGGTTCGTGCACAAAATAAGGAGATGCGCCGTCGTCCAGAACACTATTCGGGCCGTCTTCATCGCTTTCGGAAAGGCCCAGGGCGTCTATTGCAGTTAGTTTGTATGTGTAATCCATCGTTAAACTGAGGAATTGTGGTCCATACTTCTCAGCCTTGACTGCTGCAACTCCTTCCACTGCTGCCAGCTCAGAGGTAGTGAGTGGCAGCTGAACTGCGATTTGACGTAGGGTTTCGTTGTTGAAGATATGTGAGTAGTTAAGTTTGTTCTCGCTTCTGGCAATCTCCTTGGCCAGACTGATGAGTTCAGCATAGCACTCTTCGATCAGCTGCTCTCTTGGATCAAGGTGGCTCTCCTTCTGCTGCTCTTCGGCGACCGACGTCTTTCCTCCGCGTTTATTGAAAGTTACCTTAACCTTGCCTGACAGCAGCTCACTGGCTCGCTTGCCCAACCTCACATAGCAGACGGTGTGGTCTTGATTTGTCACGTGCAGTTCTTCGTCGAGAATTCCCTCAATGATGAGCTGGCGAAACAGACGTTCGGTGTCGGTACGATCAAGTCCAAACTCGGTGCATTTGTTGTAGAAAAGACAGGTGTTGTGTCCATTTTCAAGTACCTTTGAGTTCTTTGAGCCCTTGAAGACCTCGATGAAGTGGAGCAGAGTGAAGTTCTCGTATCGCGAGCGGTTCTTGATGTCGCTGATGCCGCGAACGATTAGAGATGCCACTTTAGTCGCATCCCATTGCTGGAACTTCTCCTTCGAAGCACAGTTGTCACAGACGGCCGTCTTAAAATCAGAGCAGTATTTCCGATCAAACACTTCTCCAAAGTAGGCCATCTGCTGTGTCCTCCGACAGTCCGTTTTGTTTTCACAGTACTGTACCATCCGGTACAGGTTATCCAGGTGCACCTTCTTGCCCTCGTAGCTGGCATTCTGGTCCGTCTCGATCATCCTCCGCAGCCTTGCAACATCGCTGTACGTATAGAACAATACACAGACAGCAAGCAATCCATCCCTGCCTGCTCGACCTGATTCTTGGTAGTAACCTTCAACGGACTTTGGCAGCGCGTAGTGGATGACAAAACGCACATCCGGCTTGTCGATACCCATTCCGAAAGCAATCGTGGCACAGACCACTTTGCACCGGTCCTCACGAATCCATCTCTCCTGGACATTCGTCCGGTCTGAATCTGAGAGACCAGCATGGTAGGAAACAGCCGGAATAGAGGCCGAGCTCAGATACTGCGCCACCTCGTCACATTCACGCCTCGAAAGGCAGTACACTATTCCCGACAACCCGGAGAACTTCTCTTTGATGAGCGCCACAACTTCATTCATTAGACTTTTTGGTTTCTTTGGCTTCACTTCGTACTTCAGGTTTGGTCGATTGAAGCTCTGCATGAACCACTTAGGGTCCTTCATGCGCAGCTGGTGCAGAATGTCGCGACGGACGCGAGGTGTCGCCGTTGCCGTCAGTGCCATCACAGGCACGGTAGGATACTTCTCACGCAGAACATATAGCTTCTTGTAGTCGGGTCGGAAGTCATGACCCCATTGACTGACACAGTGTGCTTCGTCAATAACAAACCTGTCAAGCAGGTTTCTCTGGAAGAGGTTATCAAGCGCAGATAACAGCTTACTGCTGGCACTGATCTTCTCCGGTGTAACGTAAAGCAGTTTTATGTCTGGCTCCCTGTAGTGGAGTCTTGTATAAATCTTATCAGCTGCCGATTGCGTCATTTCGCCAGACAGATGCGAGGCCGAAACTTCAAGGGACAACAGTCGCTGCACTTGGTCCTGTATCAGTGACTTAAGCGGTGACACAACAATTGTCACACCGGGTGTCACAAGAGCGGGCAGTTGATAGCACAGAGATTTTCCTCCCCCAGTTGGCATGAGGATAAAACAGTCATGTCTCATGAGCGCTGCATTCACCGCCTGTAACTGGTTCTTTCGGAATGTTCTCAAGCCAAAAACTTTCTGGAATATTTCCATCATTCTTTCGCTGTGCTGGTGATTTGTCCGACTGAAGACTGGACAGAGACCGTCGTCCTTTTGTAGCCCTATAAATGACACAGTCACAGGTGACTGCAAGGATTCACTTGGACGTCTTTTTTCGGGTGATTGGAAACTTGCTGCCTTCTCGTGTGTAGTTTTGGGCGTTGAATCCAAATGGCTTCTTTGCTGTGACAAGTTGCTGGTACCCCATTTGCCTTGAATGCCAAAATCTGGTTGAGAAGAAACTCCCAAACTGATTGATGTAGAGCCATGCAAATCCCTCGTCATCGCCTTCTTGGGTTGAGTCATAGGGGACACACTACTTAATGGAAAATCTGTGTCGCCTGAGGTGATGGTGAAATTGCGGTCATCTGTGCTCATCATCTGCTCAGAATCTCGTACATGCAAATGGCTTTTATTAACGGAATTCAACTTCACGGGCGACTGCTTTGGGGAAAACGAATTATCGTAAAAGCTTTCACCACAGACTGGTCTGCTTTGCCTCCTAGCTGTCTGAAAGGAATCATTAGCTTGAATATCCACACTTCGTTTGCTTCCACTTGAAACAGAAGGTGATGATGATGATGATGATGACAACGATATCTTGTTCTGGGCAGTCAGCGATTTATCGATCCTAGCAAACTTGTAGTTAGTTGGTGTTTTAACTAGCACTGGTGACTTTGTACAAAAATCTACATCACCACAGGAGTTAACTTCTGCAAGAGTAGAAGTATCAATAGATGATTTTGAGACCTGCCTGGCAAAAGGTGTACGGTGGTGGTTTGGTCTGCCCGAAGCAGTTTGATGTTCTGTGAATACCGAATGACTCATCTGATCCTTCAGCTGTTTTCTCTGGGCCAACAACTTCTGAAGTTTTGGAAGGTCAAGTGATGACAATGAAAGGAGATCATCCATCTTAACTCCACCAATTATATCACAGATTTCGTTCATTACACCAAAGAGAATATCCTTACACGTACTCCCAGAGGACGACGTCTCAGCAGCTTTCGGTGATTCAAGATTTTTGTTAGCAGCAAGTTTAGATTCACTGGTTACATCACAGATCTTGTTCCAATCCCCATCACCATCATCTGTTAGCATTATATTAGGGAAAAATAAATCAAATAGTTCCAAAGGATCTTTTCCAGTGGTAAATGCAAGAGCACTACTTCTACTCACCCCAATATTGTTATTAGTCTTTGTTGATCCTCGGAAACTGTGGTCACCCATAGACCCTTTGCTCTCTTCTTCTTTATTGTCACCATTAACAACCGAATGACCTGAAAGGCGCATTTTCTTTCGTGCCACTGGTCCATCATCCGAGCGTTCTCTCGTAACATTTTTCCTCGACTGTCTGCTAGTCACTGGCTTCTGAGTTGGTGACACTTCAAAGTCATTGTCATCATCACCATCAGTCTGAGATGCAGTACCTATTGCAGGTGCTCTGAGTAACTCACTGCTGAGCGGAGTGCTCGTTATGTTTGAATTTAATGCACTATAGCCAAATGCTGCTTCACGGATTTCCTTCACAGGTGTCCTGCCTGTTTTTGCCTGCCTTGGAAGTGGTTCCACTCGGGCATTACCATCACCTGTGGTAGTGGTAATAGGGGCAGGAATCCTGCTGGAATCTGATGTCTGAGGATTTCTTGTGCCTGTTTTTAGTGAAGCCGAGTTCATTGGTGGTACAAATGCAACCATTCGGGTTGTCTGCCTCGAATCTGAATTTTGAAGAAAAGCTCCAATGGCAGGAGAAGGCTGACCAGTCGCTTTTGAAAATGGCTTTGAAACAAGATTGTTGACCGGTGCACTGAGAACCCCATTCCCAGCCAGATCGATCAACGGACGTTTCAAACTCAAATTTTTCTTAAATTCAAACTTTTTCTTAGGCACTAAAGTGCCTTCAGATGAAGCAGAGCTCATTCGAAAGTCCTGAAGAAATGACACAACACAGACAGTTGATGTGGTGCTTGTTGCAGCCTTATGCTTAAACTAGGGGTCCACCGGAAACCGCCTTGGATATTCGCTTCCGCCGGAAATCCCGTTTCCAGAAGTATTCGCCTCGGCAAATATTGTAGACGCAAATAGTTGCAAAAAAAATGTTCTTTAAAAAAAAAATTTTTTCTTTAAAAACGTATTTACTAAATTTACATATATAAATTATAAATGTTGAACCTTAAAACAATTACACAGAAAACTTCACAACTGCACAGAAATGACTATAATTCAAATTGTATTAGTCACTTATTACAAGTACACAAATTTATGTCGATAATTTCTTATAACATGAAAATGTGAAGCTTCGCATATGGAACAAATGGTACCCGGTTCGTTTCCGGTTCGTTACCGGATCCGGCAAAAATACATCCAAATACTCGGATTCGGTTTCCGGCGGAAAATGTCATACCGGTGGACCCCTAGCTTAAACACAAGAACCTCAATACAACTATTGCAAGGAACCATATTAAGAAACTTGCTATAGGTTATAAGGCAGCAAAATTGTAATGATGAATTAAATTGAGGCTAAATTAATGCCACTGCTCTAGTGACTATCTTTTGATTCTTTATTTTTATCAATGAAAAGAGCTTGTTCTCACTAAGAACAAAAAAGCCTAAATGTGGCCCACAGACTCTCATAAATCAGAAGCAAACTCTTCCAAAACAGCACAACCCAAAATATGCAGCAAAGAACCCAAGTTGCATACAGATCTGTACATATGCATGTACAGATAATAATAGTAGTATATATCTGTGCTCATGTATAATTACTTAGTTGTATTGTCTGGTGTGGGTGCATAGTGAATCTCCAAAACCCCATTCCCCGAAATGAATTTTCCACTGGATCCCTGAAATCTATTTTCGAATTGAAAACAAAATTATTTGCACATTCATTAAATGCACATTTGCATAAATATGGATTTCTCTATAACCAGTGGTTAAATTCAGCAGGATCTTGACAAATCTGACATCCAGCATCTCTTTGTTTTATCCAAATAGCGACTATCAGTAATAGCCACAAATAGGTTTCGTTTTGCAAAAACTTGGGAAATCTACCGATTCAGATGCGTAGCGAATCATTGAAATTCTACTTCCTGAAATTGAAATTCCACTGGATCCCCTAAATATATTTTCTAAGTGACAATAGGATTTGCAAAAATCTTTAATAGGGATATTTTATATGCTCTGCAGGAAATTGGCCTAGTCCATTCTAGTTTTCAGAATTTTGAACGTTTTGGTAGAAAAATTGTTTTCGGTAATTCATTATTAGGGATATTTTCTGTATATGCTCTGCAGGAAATTGGCCTAGTTCATTCTAGTTTTCGGAATTTTGAACGTTTTAATTAATTAATTCATTCATTAATTTAATATAGTGCAAGAAACCTACTCAAAAGCGCTTCCAGCCCAGCCACAATAAAAAGATCTGACTTAAGTAGCTTATAAAAAGCAGACGTGTTACCCTTGGGGAGCTGACGAATCTCTAACGGAAGACCATTCCGAATGGAGGGCCCAACAACAGATAAAGGCTGGTGTTGCCCAAGTGTGGAGCGATGGAGCAAACCCAAGGGACAAAGCTCCCCCCAGAAGAGGATCGAAGGGCACGCCAGCCAAATGAATCAGAGACCGGGCGGCAAAGCTCACACAGATAAGCCAGAGCACAGCCTAAGAGACGGGTGCGGCCCGAATCCCCGAAACAAATTTCGGCCGGATCCCCGAAATCGATTTTAGACTAAAATTACAAATAAACATGTGAATAGGCATTATATCGAGGTACATCAAGGCCACGCTAGGTCTATGTCATGTATAAGAGTTTACAATTCAACTTTGAATAGTTTTCTGGAGTTCGGCACTTTCTATAAGCTGTTTTCGGGAAATCGGGCTTTACTGTATTTTCACCGTTTTCGGGGATTCGGGCTGACCCCTAAGAGACCACCAAACCAGTACAGCAACCCTACAGCAGATACGTTGCAAGACAGGGAGCCAATGCAGCCCATCACGCATATATGCAGAAATAGGGCATTTTCCAGGATGCGTCCGATAAGCCGAGCAGCTGACCGAAGAACCCTATCAAGGCGGCCAAGTAGTCCAAGCGGCAGACCAACCAAAATCGAACTAGGGATCCAGCCGGGCACGGGTAAAATGCTGATTTGCTGATTGCTGATTTGCGGATTGGCGAGGGGTAAAATGCTGATTAGAAAAATGCTGATTGGTCATGCTGATTGGTGGGTAAAATGCTGATTGGAAATATGCTGATTGGTCATGCTGTTTGGTGAGAAAAATTATGATAAAAAAATGATTGTAACAACAGAATGTAACAAATCAGTCTTTATTATTATTATTATCATTATTATTAATCACTTATACTGATTGGTGTGTAAAATGCTGTTTTGGTGAAGCACTTGCTCCATGACTTTGGACCGTCATAGATCTGGAAATACATTCTGTCACATAGACCACTGCCACATTTTCTTTCTTTTGCTCATCAACAATATGCCAACGATATCCATCAACTTTCCAATCATCCTTCTTAAATCTTCTGACCACGTATAATGAAGAATTGATCCTCCTGTTGGTCGATTAACAATTACATTTACTGACTGACTATTGAAACACTCGTAGATATCACTCATGTCTGCAGTCATTCCAATCTAATGTATGTGAACTCTCTAAAATTCAAAACTTATAATAAGCTACACAATTATTTGGTGGTATTTATAGTGTTTTAAAAGTTTGTTGAGTTCAATTAGCATTTGTCAAATAAAACAATATTGAAAACAAGTGTATTTGCTTCTTTGATCACTACTTGCTTAGATTTCAATCAGCATTTTACCCTGTTGATTTCAATTAGCATTTGTTAATTAAAGCAATATTGAAAACAACAAAGTGTATTGGCTTTTTGATCACAGTTGCCTAGATTTCTATCAGCATTTGTTAATTAAAACAATATTGAAAACAACAAAGTGTATTTGCTTCTGCGATCAGCATTTTACCCTTTGATTTGCTGATTTGGCTGCTAGGTAAAATGCTGATCAGTCAGCATTTTCTAATCAGCATTTTACCCCTTGCCAATCAGCAAATCAGCAATCAGCAAATCAGCATTTTACCCGTGCCCGATCCAGCCTGCTTGTTGCAAAAGCATGGATAAGGGTGACAACAGCGTCGTGAGACAGGGAGCGAGAAATAACTCGTAATTGACGTAGCTGGTAATAGCAGCAACGGTAATCTGGATATTGGGTTTGGTTGCATTTTCATCACTTTCGGAAAGTCGGATCTCGGGGGTTCGGGTAGATGATCCATACACCTCTTGGTAAACAATTGAAAAACTGTCTATAATTTATTTGAAACTTGTTAATAGGCTCAATCGTATGCCGTTTAATATTTCCTCATTTAAAATAAAACTCGACGATTACCAACTTTAAAGTCATTCCGATTGAAATTAGCGCGACACGTAATTTGTATATATAAATAGAACCAAAATGGACGTCGTTTTATATTATGGCGCCATTATAAATTTGATTCAACACATAAATTATATTATAGCGCATTAAACTAAAACCCAGGCAACAAGAGACCATAATGGCAGACGAAAGGAAATTCACAATCTGGAGAACGTCCTATGTAAACAATCAAGCTTTTAATGAAACTTGTGAAGATAGAATTTTTTAAATCGCGTGTACACAATGAGCTGGCATATCCAAGTCCTTTTGTGCGTCTCTGACATTGCTTTGCTCTGGTTCCAGTCTTGATTGTCTTCCCACCCGGTTTTTTTGTTGAAGCCGCTGTAGTCACTGTTCGAACCAGTGCATATTTTAAGGAATTTTGACTACTGGGACAAAATCTAAAGTAATCTTCACAAACTTACAACTTTTAGACTTTTTCAAAAAAAATTTCAAAATTCATCTCCGAAAAAAGTTGATCACCTTTTTTTTTTTTTAGTCATCACCTTCTTTTATAACTTTTCTCGGGTCTCCCAACCAATAACAAGGGATCATTCAACAATAATGTCATACCTTTCTCATCACACTCATATGGGCGCCCGCACGTTGGGGCAAGGGGGGCACTTGCCCCCCCCTGGATTTTGAATCAAAATATGTAAAATTAAGAATATTATTAATTTTAAATAAATAAGTATAGTTATTCTGACATTTTGTGTGCTTGCTTGGTGATTTATACAAAGGTGCTCTTATACATTGAAGTAAAGACATCGGATCATAAGTTAAACAACATGACATTGATTAATTACAGCGTGTAGTGACTGCCGGTTTACCACGGCCTTTTAGGTGGCTCTATTTAGAAGGCTGGGGTTTGACACTGCTGACCCGAGAAACCGGGGCATAAAGGCTGACCATATAGCGGGGAAAACCAACTCGACATCTGGTCCTAATATCAGGGGTCCATAGGTTGCGGGGAGTGATTGAGAGGAGTGAGAGCATAAGGGTATGCGTGTTTAAGCTGTTGGGAAGGAGAATATTTGCACATGTGTATACATGTATATATGGTACATCAATGACATACACATTTTGGGTTGAAATCCAGTTGGATATTTTGACACTTCAACAGACTTGGCATTAATACGCTGCTGATAATATAGGACAAGTTGGGAGGGAGACAGTGTGGTGGCTCCTTTCTTTGTTCTCCGTTCTTTCCAAGTGATTACACTGGGCCAATTACAACGTGAACACAGAACCATGGCACTTAGCGTGCCTGTAGTGACGTGCTATTGGAAGGACGTACAGTTGAATGTAGGCGATACACTATATTCACCATACCGTTGACTTGTTACATTTATTGTAAAAGTATTCTGTAACAGCGAAAGTCATTAATCTTTGCTGGAAGTCTCAACACCCGAACACGGAGGGTTCACAGACATAATTTGTGGGCACCATGCTTTGTGATATTACCAGTACATTTAGGCTACCTGCAACAGCAACGTTTCTAATGGTGAGTTACAATTTTGAATGCACATCCTCTATTCACCACTGAAATTTAGTTTAAAAAAACTCGAGTAAATTTTGTTTAGATTTATTCTTAGGTTTCATAGCTCTTTGTTTGTTTGACGAATTTGTGTCAGAAATTCAAAGAAAGAATTCAAATTTCCCGACATTTGCTTAAATTAATATCTGTAGAATGTCAAGAACTTAATTGCAATGGCCGAGATCAAAATACAGCCTAATTGGAAATGGATAAATCTACCGTGTGCGCAAATGTTGAGTAAGATAGGGGCCTATCTAAATGAATTGATTTTTGAAACGAGCCTACACTCACGTTTACAGTTCTAACCTCTTCATGGTTGCAGTTATATAGGCTAGGGTGATTTAGGATAAAGCGAGCCTGCAGATAAAGCGAGCCACAACTACTCTTGGGCGTGTAGAATTTAATTTTTGCAGAATATGGTAAATATTATTGCTGATCTAAACTGAGTTATTATACGGTAACTGGTTTCCATTACGTTCGCGAGTTTGGCGCGGTCAAGGTTTTAGTAAAAGTTCGTGACTTAACGTGACCCATGATTTAAGTCGTTTTTCTTGTAACTTGACTTTTAAACTGACAAATCTTAAAAGTTCCGGTACATCTTTAAATCAAAGAACCAGCGTACTCAATTAGTTTTTGTTTATAACTCTTATTTTTGTCAAAATGTTGAGCGTGTCTGATTGATAATTGAGCGATATCAAAAGGAATTACAGTTAATTTAGCATGTGGCTCGGTTTATATGACCGTGTAGATTAACCGAGCCTCTTCGCATCAGATAAACCGAGCCATTGGCTCGGTTTTTATTAATTCTAATTTCGTCATAGCTTCTCACTGTTTTGGTTTTAGCAGGCCTTAAAATAGGATTTTTAAATCCTTAATCTTGCTATTCGCTTGTAAAAAAGTATTATTAATAAACAGGTTTGACTTTGAAGTCATGTTTTAGCATGAATTCGACTTATTATTTAATATAAATGAACATGTTTGCAGATTTTCAAGTTGTACGGGTTTCATTATGGGAAGATACATTCTAACGTCTAGACACAGCAAAAATAAGTCAAACAATAGGCCTGTTGTAAGACGTGGTGCTAACCGTTTGACTGACAATGTATATAGGCGTACTGAGAAGAATCCACCTTTGAAAATAGCACATACACGTGTCGGTGCAAGTCACATGGGAACAAAGTTGAACAGATGGTCTCCTGAAAATATGCTGGCTGCCATAGATGAATACAAGAATAAAACGAAATCTTGTGATGACCATGAACATCGTGGATTGAGAGCAATTGCACGTGCGTGGTCTGTACCTTATGAAACATTTAGAAAGCGTGTGACACATTCCCTGTCCCATTTACCTCTTTCGGGTAGACCAACAGTTTTACCAAAAGATGCAGAAGAAGAACTATCAAGACACATAAGTCTGTTGGCTTCAGTAGGTTTTCCATGTACTAGAGCTGATGTTCGAAATTTAGCTTATGAATATGCTAACCTGAGAGGAATTACAGGATTTTCTCGGCAGAAAAAATGTGCTGGATATTATTGGTTACAGGGATTTCTTAATAGATTTCGTCATCTAAGTGTGAAACGTGCAGAAAATTTATCAGCTCCTCGAGCAATGGGGATGTCCATCACTTCTAATAGACTATCCAGTGAACTTGGTTTCAGCAAGCAACAAGATTTAATTCCATCCACAAATACATCTGCTGACCTACCTGCTCCTGCCACACCTGAGTCAGGCATACCAGCTGCTGTCTATGAAACACAGTTGATTCCATCCACAAGTCAGCCTACATCAGGTGACTGTGCTGACCTACCTGCTACAACCACATCGGACTTCGAGATTTTCCAAGCTGCTGTCTATGAAACACAGTTGATTCCATCCACAAGTCAGCCTACATCAGGTGACTGTGCTGACCTACCTGCTACAACCACATCGGACTTAGAGATTTTCCAAGCTGCTGTCTATGAAACACAGTTGATTTTATCCACAATTATATCAGATAACGGTGTTTTGACATTTACACAATTACTGCCAGTTCCTCACAGAGAAAGACCTCTTATTAAAAGACCACATGTTAAACCACCTTCTTATGAACTCACAAGTTTAGAAACTTTGAAGCACGTGTCTAGAAAAGTAAAACCACCAGGAAAGGAAAAAGCATCAAAAAGAAAACCACTGCATGATGCCGACCAGCTTGTCAAGAAAAATGTGTGTCAGAAAAAGAAGAGCAAAAAGAAAATGGAAGCAGGAAATAAAGATGCAGATAACAATAAATCTTCAGATACTGACAATACACCATGTGCTTTCTGTCAGTGGATTTATGGAGACATTTCGGACCCACTAATTGAAGATAACTGGGAAATGTGCATAAACTGCAGCAAGTGGTACCATCACACATGTGCTTCTGTATGTGGGAAGTTTAGAGCTGGTTCATTTACTTGTGATAATAACTGTAGGCCTATCTAATGAACGTTTCTACTACTTTTGAGAAACACTTCAGAAAGCCTTGGAAACTGCTTAAGCGTTATAATTAAAGTAACCTTTTTAGTGACATATTCAGGTTTTAGATGGACCCTGAATGATGTTCTATTTGTTTTGTTCAGTTAAAAGTAACTGCTACAAAATGTCAAGTCCTGATAAAAAGACAAAGAAAATGTGCTAGTCATTCATACTTTTTCTGGTAAAGCGAGCCTTGGCTCGCTTTATCTAAAATTCTGGGTCGCTATACCATATTGCCCTGGTAAACCGAGCCCATTCACCTGTGCTAGATAAGATGCATTTAGCTGGGTTTATATTATATTTGGCTCGGATTTCCTTAGTTTGTTAAGTGCAGGGATTGAGTACGATTGGAACTGCAGAGTTGCTTTTGCATAGAGATTGGATTACTAGCGATTTTGGCCAGAATAAGTGGTATTGGCTCGGTTTTGCCGAAATCACCCTATATAGAACCAAGTACGGACTATGTGGGACCTAGGTTGTGTGTGACAAGTACATGTAATTGTCATTGTAAGTGCTCATCTACTCGTATACATTCGGGGGGAGGGTCCATAGAGTAGTGGTAACATCACTGGCGTGAAGAGCAGTAGGTAGCGGGATCGCCTCCCGCAACCCTCCCAAAGGTCCACTCAGCCTATCATTCGCGAGATGGCGGGTTGTTAAAATGAAATATAGGTGCCATTAAGACTTCTTACAAAGTATGCCCACTAACGTTCGTCCATAGTTCCATATGGCCTCGTGGGTCCCACATTGAAATATGGGCATGCCAACAAGCTTTTCGCTCCCTTCAAAAAAAATTTTTACTACATGGTTGTGCCCCCCCCCCCCTGCAAAAATTCCTGCGGGCGCCCATGATCACACTACTGGGACAAATCTTTAAATTCTTCCAACATTTGTCCCACTAGTTGTACTTTATACATACATTGCCTGGGACAAATCGCTCTGACTACTGGGACAAATCCTAAGACTACTGGGACATTTGTCCCACTAGTTATACAGTTAAAATATGCCCTGGTTCGAACCCCTCCTTTTGGTATTCCACAATTAATGCTCCGTTCTATGGCAACTTTTCTGCATCGTTTACACTACACCTTTGAGCCATTTCATAAAATACTCATCTGTTTAACACTATCTTTACGTAGACGACTGTAAACAGCGTGCACTGCACGTTTTTATACAGCGAGTATAGAGCCTCGATCTTGCTAAGTTTTCAATGAATTAATCTGGTGATATCTTTTACTACCGCTACGTACCCGTTTGAACGGGTGCCACTATCGACGAAATATAAGGGGTGCTACCTATCCTAATTCCATTCCTGCGCCACCACACAACCGCCATCATCACCGATTACCACCGTAGTACTCTGCTGGCTCCTCGGCTTGACCTCCCCGGACTCTGACCTGGCACCGGAACGGATAAGGCGGATATGGCTATTGCGGACTTGATTTGGTATAGCGCCAGTGAATAAGCTTTTGTGTGGCGCTGAGAAATTTCGGAGATTTACATTACATTACCTCGATTAAAATCTTTGCAGTATAATCCGCCATCTGGAGGCGAACCTGGACCCGCATGCACGCTTGGGACGTGCACTCTAACAGATGTAGCTAACTTGGAGAGTTGAGGCCATACGGTCACTATAGAAAAACCGTCCAAAACGTATACATTTACTTGAAAGCTTAGCGCTGAACACCTGCTCATTTTAGAATGCTTGTTATAAGGATTGCATCGGTCAGACGGGCCAATTTTAAATCGTACTGTCACACTACTGTGATTTCTACAGGAAGCCTCTGTTGCTACAAGGCCACGTAGAGGAGGCAGAGGAGCTGCCAAGGCGGATTTCGGCTAGTGCGAGAAAAGGCGCTGCTTTTCTCGACAGACCAAGGCGGATTTCGGCTAGTGCGAGAAAAGGCGCTGCTTTCTCGACAAACCGAGAAGTGTCAATAAAGGGCTTTATACATACCTACTTAATATGTCATAGCCCCAAAGAAATGTACCTATTAAAATAATGATACGCTACGTATGGGCGCCATGTTATTTTGTATATTTATATTTTCAATTGGAAATTATGTCGATCTCAAATTCCTTTGAATTGAATGCTGCTCGAAAACATTTAGCCGATGCGTTGGGTGATCGCATGAACGAGTAATTTATATTTAATGACCGCATCTTACGCATGTTTAAAACTTAATGCCCGAAACCCAATTCCTTGAAATTGAATGGTGGATGGGTTGTCCCGAATCCATGAAAACGCTGAAAATACACAACAGCCCGCTTTGCCGAAAACAGTTTTATAAAAAGCGGTCGAAATCCAGAAAACTATTCAAATAATCTCAGGAGGCCACCTATGTGCATCCTAAATAGTGCCTATTCGCATGTTTATTTGTAATTTTAGTGTAATACCGTCTTGAGTTAATGTTCCGGTGCTGTTGATAAGAGGTCTACCCGAATCCCGAATCGCCGAAAGCCCTTAAACTGCAAAATCCGCCGAATCGCCGAAAACAGTTTTCTACCAAGCGTGCGATTCGCCGAAAACTAGTTTGAACCCGAATCGCCGTGGGTAACCAGATGTATTCAACTTTTACAAGCCTGTCTTTAATGTTTACTTGTTTGAAATTTGTTTACCGAATAAAACTGAATTGAATTGAAAAAATAATGCATTTATATACTACTTTAATACATGTTAAAATTTAGCCAGTAATACGGGTTTTCTTCACAAAATAGTTTCGGCGATTCGGGATTTGGCGATTCGCTACGAACAGCATTTTCGGTGATACGAGTTTTCTTCACAAAATAGTTTTGGCGATTCGGCGGTAATACCATTTCGGCGATTCGGGTTTCGGCGATTCGGGTTTCGGCGATTCACTACGAGCCCGTTGATAATGGTCGCACTTTCAAAATCGATTTGGGGATCTGGCCGATTTTTCACATGAACTGTGAAGAAACAGATGAATGGTTACATGTATCAATAAATATACTTGTGCACACTGGCGTAAACTTGTCAAAAATATGGGGGGGCATTTGGTTATTCATCCTATACTTGTTGCATTGGGTGTACAGTCCATCTCAGTTATTGGGGGAGGGGGCACATGCCCGGCTGCCCCCCACGCCCCAGACTCTACGCCTATGCTTGTGCAGCAACACCTCAATTAACCGTTTTTATTTACAGCAGACAAGTCTGCCATTTGCCAATTATACTTGTTGGTTACACTCTTTGATGACCAAATTCGAAAATACTTTAGCATTATGGCTTTGATTTTAGCCAGTAAGTTAGATTCCAGTTTAGATCCTAAATGGCTGAAAGCTGAGCTGAGAATCCTAATTATATGGTTACAGTTGATTTAATTTTGTTTCTTATCTAGTTATCTTCAACTACTGAAGTCATGGTTTAAAAGAAAGGTTAGATTTTTCTTTATTTTTTCAGCATTTACTTTTTTAGAAGTTGAAAAAGGTGCTATACAGCTGTATTCATGCAAACATACATACATGCACTTACATGCATACATAATATTTCAATAACTAGAGTATTTGCCCATCATTATGATGGTGTTTGTCTGTGTGTCGATCTGTCTGTCTGACCATCTGGCTTTGTGTCTGTACAGGTGCATCCACACCCTGCATCCCCATTCCAGGGTCTATCTACTAGCTAATCAGAGTATATGACGGGGAGGGAGGGAGGGAGGGAGGGAGGGAGAGCAGCTGTTTGTCAAGCAGTTCACCCCAAGAAGGCAGCATAGGCAGCTTAAGCTACTTTCCAGACATTCCATTACCGTTTGTGAACGATGGACAGACAGATCTGGCTGATTATGATAGAGATTGTTAGATGTCAAATAAATGCAGTGTCATTGTAAGAAGCTTTTGCTGCAATAGGGATGTTACGAAAGTTTGTGAGCTCTTTTGAACAGAAATTTTTCTGAAGAAGTCATTGCTGTCGTTTAGCAGAACTCAATGCTGTAAGCCCGTGGTTTTGCTGCAACTGGTTTGAGTAACCATTTTGAATATTTTTGAGGTGTTTGCTTGAAATGACAAACCGGAACTGTACGTTGGTTGTTTCCAGATATCGAGGGAAGATTTTGATCATGAAGCACGAAATCTGTTGACATCAGATACAGGTAATTTTGAGATGTTCTTAAATGCAGAGGCGCGTTTACAGAAAACGGGGCCCTAGACGTAAACATTTTTGGGGCCCTTCTGATACTGCAGCAGACGGCCATTGCGCATTGTTGCTAACAAGCATGCCCGCCGAGAGGGGGGCAGAGGGGCAAATGCCCAGGAGCCCGGCGACTTTTAAGGGGCCCCGGCCAGGCCGCAATCAACTTATGAAAAATATTATAATCAATTATACAAAGTTTATGATTTATGCGTTCTTAAATATATTATCTGACGCTTAACTACAATCAGTTTAAACTTCAAGCATCTGAATCAAATCATAGTTCTATAGGCCTATATATAAATATTATCTCATACGATCGTTCACGCACTTTTATTATTTCAATTTGTGTTTTTTTTCGTACGACCGTACGATATTATATTTATGTAAAGCATAGAGATAGTTTAGAGGCCCGTAACTGCTCTGCATAGGGGCCCGTGACTGCTCTGCCTAGGGGCCCGGAATTTCTGTCAGCGGCCCTACTAACAAGGCTGATGTTATTTTGCACAACTGCAGAAAAATGAATTATTAGCCCAATTGAACAAAACAATTATAGGCCTAAATTACAATAATATATTTTTATGTGAATGCTAAGCTGTGCAAAAATAGAAAATAGGTTATATTTAAAATAATTCAAAATTAAAGAATTATTTTTATAGTTGAACAAAATTTCATTCGATTGGGGGCCCTCCGAGATTTGGCGCCTAGTGCGACTATGCGTAAACGCGCCTCTGCCTAAATGGTGCATTAAAGGCAATCTGTTTCTACAACTACGTGTAGTTCTGCTATCTGTCGATATCGACTTTGTGATAAAGACCTTGATTAAGGTCCTAACGTTGTTACCTTCTCAGATGTCGTGGAACTTGACAAATTACAAAGTGAGCGCCGAACCAATTGGCCATCATGTGGAGGAACGTGGTCCATTTGGTTTCAAGCCTTAATTCAACCCATCATAGCCTGGTCTCTAGTTTCTCTGATCTGTCGAATTTAACCTGGCTTCTCTTATTATTTTTGATTTTGATTTAACTTCAAGCCACCATTGATGTGTTGGACATTCTGGTGTATGGTGCTATATAAGTCACTGGATTAGATTAGATTAGTTAATAATAGCCATTATGCAACTCTGAAGTGTTTGTAATATTTTAGTCTATGTTCCAGAAGTAAATAAGACAAAGTGAAAACTTCAGAAGTTATCCTGACTACTGTGATGATCACAGTCATCTGTGTAATTTCTTAATGAATATTGCCAGTTATGGAATTCGTTCTGCAGCAATCAAGTTATTCCACTTCAGGCTTTTTTATGACGGAAATAAATGGAATGACTTTCTTTTATGTGTGCCATGGGGCAAAGTGTTTTTTTATCATAACAGATAATTAAGACAAAATCATTTCTGTCTTTCCATTAACATTGATAGAATTTCTGTAAACACCATTTGTAGGGAACTCTGAACTATACATGGATCTGAATCCATGAAATGAAATTCGCACAATACCTCTTGAAATTCGTCGTTCTTCAAATAGCTACTTATTCAAAACCAGATTTAAATCGTTCCTTCTGAACACCTCCTGAGCTACTGCATTAACAACATACATCTAGGATTACATCACGGTATTGGGTTGCACATAACCGCGTGTGGGCCATGCTCAATTCTCTTTTTTAATTCTCAATTCTTAATTGTGACCGTATTAAATGCTCCTTTTAATTTCATTTTTGTAGTCGTTTCCCTAGTTAAGTACCTTAGTTAAGATTAGTTAAGAACTTATACTTGTTAAAATTTTGTTCCTTTTCCGTTCTTGGTTGCTCATTGATGGGTCTGCCTTCTACTGGTTTAATTTGCGCCGTTCGGCACTAACCCTTACCATGAGATGAAATTGGGTATCCCGAATCAAGGACAGTCTGATAGGCAGTGGCACTTGATCAAATAGGTGTCCCTTCCTAGCGGGAATAGTCTTCCCTTTAGGGCCACCTTTTGCTTCCAGTAACGTGAGCTTCTATTTGTTCCTGTTTTGAAGATTGTTTTGTCATATACGTTATTTGGATTCAATAAAGATTTTTGATTGATTGATTGATTGATTGAATCTCTTTAAAATTTTTGATATCTGTGGATAAATTTGAGAAAGTAATTTATAAAGTTTGTTATTAAATTAGTTTAATGTTGTTATTTTCAGTCCATCTTCACAATCGGTTTCTTCTGGCAATCCTAACAAAATGCCAGAGTCTTGGGTCTTCACTGTGTAAGTAGATTTTTTTATGTATTTATGTTGAGCCTCTATCGCTTTGTTGTGATGTCATGCAGAGTAAATGAACATTCTTGTTTTCATATGGATATATTATGAACATTGGTGAATAATACCTGAGAACCTGGATGACCATTGAGATTCTGAGTGATACAGGGCGATCTTGTGTTTCCTCATGAGTATCTAGAGTCTTCCCTCAAAGTGCATGTATGTATCTGGCTATTTATATATTTACGCATTTAGTTTCTTTCAAGTACCTCTCAGAGTACTGCACACACACACACACACACACACACACACACACACACACACACACACACACACACACACACACACACACACACACACACACACACACACTCACACACACACACACATACATATATATATATATATATATATATATATATATATTTGCAACGAGTGCATTTTAAGATAAGTTAAAAGTTTGTGTTGAGCAGAATTAAGTGAAATGGTACGTATACACAGATTTTTTCTGTTCTGATTTGGTTTCAAGTGACTGGAGATGGTGGCGTTTTGGCGTCGCGTGGAGTTCAACCAACAAATGTCAGCCAGATGAAGAAGCTGAAGAACAAAAAAAGTTCCATGGTCTGCACATCTGGCCTCTATGTAGGTTGCCTCAATATGTTTCTCCAGTTCTTTTGTAGTTGGATGTAAGAAGGAAACTTCTTAGAGCATTGTAGTAGCAATCTACTTCTAGGCTGCTATATGTGAGTGCTTAACTGCAGTATGTTTTCTTTCATCAAGTCTGGCGTGAAATGACTCTGAGTAGATTTCTTGAGCAGAAGCTATGCAAATTTACGGAATGATCAAGTCACATTCAGGTGTCTAGAACAAGAATGTCATGAAAATAGAAGACTAGTTGGACATTAGAATTTCTTTTAAATTCTTGTCCCATTGACTGTGGTCCATTGAACTTCAATATAATAAAGTTTTACTGTAATAATAAATATGAGCTGTGGCTTCCTAAAGTTGACTCAGTGCAAAAATTAGATGGCAGATTGTTCCAAAGTTTCAGTATGAAAGCATTCTCTTAACATTCCTGGAATTGTGTCCCTGTCACACACTCAAGTAAAATTATACTTACAATGGACTTTTCTGAAAGCCATGCAAGATGGATCACACAGGAGGTTTAACCTAATCTAATTACGGTATAGTAAAACTTCAGTATTTTGAACTTCTGGTCATTTGGCATAACAAAGGCTTGGCCACAACCAATGCAAACACATACAAATTTAACTGTGTTTTATCAACCAGTGTATATCGAAGTCTTGCTTATTGTGAAGGTGTTCTGCGGTCCTTAATGAACTGTTAACTGCCAGATTATATCGAAGTTACAGCCAATCCATTCTGCAACATGATATTGTTGGCTTAGTTGTAGCCCACTGAATGAGAGCTTCTGAAAGGTCGGATGACGAAGACGAGGGGGTTTTGGTGACAGTAACACCACCGACACTGATGCCAATCACATTAGAAGTATTGAAAAGGGTAGTAGTTATGAGACGGTGTATAGAATGTCAGAAAACCGAAAATGGGCTGGGCCATAGGCTACACTGGTTAAAGTGTACACCTCATGCGCTTTTGTGCGTCAGGGTACCAACTCCCATACTGATAGCAGCTTCAGAAATTTGAATATTGGACTAGCATGGGGACCTTAAAAGGCATGGCTGCCATTCAAATGGGCAGCGGTGAACAATGTCCAGGCCATACGGTTGCTATATAAAAGCATGTACACTTCTTTTGTGCAGAGTTGGATAAAGCTTGACGTGAATATCTATCTTGCTTATTTTGAACCTCGGATGTATTGAACTGTTAATGACGGTCCCTTGAACTTCGATTTAACGATGTTTTGCTGTAAAATTTTGTTTTCACTTCTGTGATAATGCACAAAGCACAAATCAATTATACTTCCAAGTGAATTTGATAAGCATGTTAAAATGGTTGCTAGAGCACGTTTAGCATCAACTAAATTTGTATCGTTGTTTGTCCTTTTAGCAAAGGTTCCTTCCTGTAGATCCTCTGTGCCAAGCACCACAGATCACGAGCCAATGTCCAGAACAAGATGATAAAGTACTGGGTAACTAACAAATCTTATACTCTATTATCATTTGTCCAACACCTTCAAGAGGTTATTAGTAGGCACCATATAAATTAGTCAAGCAAGTAAGGTAGGGTAGTTTGATCTCTTGAAGTTGACCTTTGTTAGCCTAAATGATATCAGACTTTATTAAGAAAAATTCAGCTGTAAGGGTTATAGAGTACTTGTAGGTCACATCCTCATCAATACAATTTTACAAAGGGATTACATTGCATCAGGTGCCTGGACTCTGACTTTATCCTAAATGAGAACAGTTTCGAAGCTCTCTCTGTAGCTTCAGCCACATGAATTTCCTATCTAGTGTTGGTAGCTTTTTAACATCATTCAGTCTTTTTTTTTTTTTTTAACTTAAGGCTTGTCCCTTTCCCTCCATCGAGTGTCCCTGACCTTGTGTTTCAACTGGACTTAGCAGGAGATCATGATTCCTGATCACAGTTTCACTTGAAGCGCACCAGTGACTGATTCCTTGTACATTATGATAATAACACTAAAGTGGTTGCAGGTTAGAGACTTCTAAGTAAACTTTCAGAATTCTGAGAAATTGTTTCCCAGGCCTCTAAGAGTTGATGTTGATAAACTGATGACCTTATCTTACCTACTTTCTCATACATATAATTCTTGTCCTGTGCATTCTATGAGAACTCAACACACATGATTTAAACAATGGTGCGTACCTCTTTATCATTGCTGTATTCGTGGGCCAAATATTATTTTGCTACATTATAATAGGTTGTGTTATGCAGAAACAGTGTAATAGAATTCAGATTATAGCGATATGCTTTGCAATTTGGTTTTAATGTAATGATTGTTTGCAGAATATGCATCACGTGATCTGTTGCTCCCAGACATTGCTCTGATCAACGGCCGAGTCATGGTCACTGCCTGGGAGTTTGGCCTTGACAATGTTGAAGATGATGTTATTCATCTGCTGATGACAGCCATCGAGGTAAGTCATGTCCTCATGACCATCTTCATCCATTTGCATATATCTATACCTCGTCTTCCTCCGTTTCTTGTTCTCAAATCTTCCCATTCCTTATCCTATTTCTCTTCCTGTTTGCTCTATTTCTCATCCTCCTCTTTCCCTCATCCTATTTTGCTTCATTCTATTTCTCACCCTCCTCCTCATCATCTCTCTCATCCACCTTCTCCTCCTCTCTTCCTCCTGTGTGCCTCCTTCTACATGTACTTCTCATATAACTCTTTTCTGCCCTGCTTTCTTGTCCACATTGGCCTTATACTCAAATTCCTGTCACCATGTTCCTTGTCTAATAGAAGGAAAAAAACAACAGTATGTTGAAACTGTGTATAATTTTCTTAAACTATTGTTACAAAATTTAATAACTGATTTATTGATTAGTGAAGTCAAATTATTATTATTATTATTATTGTTGTTATTATTATTATTATTATTATTATTATTATTATTATTATTATTATTATTATGCATTTATTAAGCACCATTGTCTAATGACCACGCATCAGTCAATGCCACTGAGCAATTGTGTGAGAAGGAGTTGCCAAATGTCCCTACACAGTAACTGTCTCAAATGAGGTTCAAATTCGAACTCTCTGCATTACAGGGCGAGCGGTGAGCACTAACCAGTCGGCTACCGTGTCTCAAGGTATACATATTTATATATTAAGTTACAGTAGAAAATAGCATATTCTGTTATCAGACATTGATTTTAATTGTGTAGTTGATTTTACTGCTTTACTAGATGCAGCTAAAGACGCTGTTGGCTGCGACTGTGTCACGACAGACGGCTTATCGTTTGCGTGAGAATCGCTTTCGTCACTCGTACGGAACGCAGCTGCCACCAGTTCAACTTAAGCGATATCTGTTTGACTGCGATGAAGAAACGTTGGTCTTGTTTTTGTTGGATTTCTTTCTTTCGTGATTATTTTCTGGAGAGGCCATTAAAATGTAACTTTCTGTTATGTTGTTGGTGCTAATTTTGGTTTTGGTTATTGCTATAGATGATTCTAGGTTTTGTCTGCTTTTGTCCTCCAGACTTTCCTCATCTCTGTGTGTCTGTGTCCTGTCAGTGTGTCTGTCTGTCAATGTCTCTGCCTGGTTTTCTGTCTTTACTTCTGCATCTCTCTGTCTCTCTCTCTGTAATTGTTATTTTTGTTCCGTCTTTTTGTCTCTATGTTTGTTCTTTTTGGTCGTTCTCTTTGTATTTGTTCTTTGTGGTCATTGAACCTTTAACTTGCCAGGTAACTGTCTGCTAAGCAATTGATGTGGCTTGTTGATTCCAGCAACAGTTTGACCTATCACTTGGCTTATCAAATGTCTCACCAAGTAACAGAATCGTTGACTGATTGATTTGCAAAGCGGTTCTGTTATGTCTAGGTTGCCGACTGCACTGTCATCTCAGGGTCTTCAGGTTCCTGCAATGAAGCCATCATTTGAAGTGGCTCAGAGAAACTGCGCCATGCGTTTGGCTTGTGCTGGTCCAACAGCTCCCGTACGACATGTGGTTACACTCTATGACCTTCTTGAGGCACTTCAGGTCAGCTGGTTTGTTCAGTTTATTAATATGAAGTGACAGTGTATTTAATTAAATTGCACTCTGTCATGTGAATAAAATGTGTAATATGGTTACTTACAAGGAACAAACTTCATGCACTGGAATTGTGCAACTTTGTTTGCAAGATTATGTTGGTCCCCTCAGAGTTTTCCTTTTGACGCTCATAATGGCTCTCCAATTCAGATTAAATGAGTTTGTGTATATAAAAAATGTTTTAAATAAATGATCATACAGTGTACAGGTATTGTATAAGTATCTTCAGCTTCAGAATAGGATAGAGTAATCATAGGCGCCGACTTTTGCTTTTGTCTCTGGGTGCCAGTAAGGGGTGGATCCAGAAGGTTTATAAAAGTTTTACAGGACCAACGAAACTTTTTTTAGGAAATCATCTCCGAAAAAACTGATGACCTTTTATTTGAGTCATCCGGAAAAATTCCACATTATTTGGTCATTTTCCATCGTCTACTATGTGTTTACACATAAAATGGGGCCATGTCTCCTAAAATTTGCCGACTTTTTTTAGGAATTCATCCCCAGAAAAAATTTCACGACCTTTTTTTAGGATTACCCCAAAATTTTTTATTTAAGGTCCGAATTCTTCTGGGGGCCAGGCCACCACTGAACTTTTTCTCTGGGTGCATTGGCACCCAAGGCCCCCAAGAAGAGAGTAATCATACAAACTTGGGACCATGCTGGTGAAGACTATTGTTGAAAAGTCCTTAGATTAGGTTAAGTCGAAGCATGTAATAATACTCTGTGTAAATGATACAATATCGAAGGTTGAGCAACAGTTTCTGTTACATTTCAGGTTCACAAGAGCTGTCTGCCGTCTCACACGGTCTACACGTTGAACATTCAACGGATTCTTTATCGCCTTTGGCACCCGAGTCACGAAGAGATTGCGATAGATGAGGAATTTGCTCACAAGAGATCTCATGGCACTGATAAACAGACAATAGTTCAGAAAAGCTGACTAACTAACCACTCATTGCATTCTTTCTCTGATGATCCTTATCCTCAGAATGTTGATACTTTTCCTCTGACAGAAGACTGAGTTGCCTTTATACTTTGTCCTCTGACTTGGAGGAATTCTTAGGCAGGGAAACTGTTTAAGACTGATGTTTTGTTCGTGTGAAATGCTGAATTAGGACTGACTGCCAGCTGTGTTCTGCACAGGTAAATGTAGCAGATGAAGACAATTTTTATAATTTCTTGAAACATGTTTACCTGGAACTAGGTAAATAATTTGATTTATTTGGCTCTGGTTCTTGTTTCATTTTGCTTGTATGTTGTGAATGGATTTCAAAAAGAAGGTTGCTTAAGGTACAGTTAGCATTATTCTCATTACCAGGTATACGTAAATTGCCTTGACTGGTGACAAAAGGCAAGAGATGCTGTGCTGGCTTCCAGATGAGGATAGGTTCAGGTTCCTCCTTTGGCCAGTAAAATAAGATAGAGAAAGAAAAGGTTATCTGAGGTAAGATAAGCCAAGAAATGCCTTGGAAAGGGTGCTGCAACATAATACATGTATAATGCAAAGCATGCTCAGATAGTCCAGGTTAACATAAAGCAAAGCACTGTTGAATCTAGAAATTCACGAATGGGTGAACAATCTGATCTAATGACTTGTGGCATCATTATCATGATGCACAATCACCTTGTCACCTTGTGCTGTCAACTCCTGGAGCTCTAGCGATCGCCACGACACACATTCTCCATTGCTTCCTATTCGAAGTCAGGTCCCTTAGTGCTTCCAGATTCATGCCAGTTACATCGTGAATCTCATCCATCCATTTCTTCCTTGGTCAACCCCGTCTTTTTTTCCCCTCACCACAAGCCAACATCATTTCCTTTTCTAGCCCATCAGATCGCATAACCTGACCAAAGAATCCAAGCTTCAATCTTGTCGCTTTTTGTTTTAATGACTCTTCATTCTCGACACCAATCTCCACTCGTATTGATTCGTTCGTCCTTTTCTCTGTCCATGATATTCTCAACATTTTTCTCCATATCCACATTTCACATGCGTTGACCTTTTTCACCATGTTCTTTGTCATTGTCCAAGATTCACAGCCATACAGAACCGTTGGAAAGACTAGGGCTCTCACGAGCCTTTTTTTGTATCTTTGCTCACATGCTTGTCCTTCCATATCTTTTCCAGTCCAATCATTGCAGCTTTCCCAATCGCAATCCTTCGTTTTATTTCTGTATCACATTTTCCTTCTTTTTCAACCACTGATCCCAGGAAAGTGAAGCTTTCTACCACCTCTATTTCTTCTCCGTCAATCTCAAAAGTATCCCATTCTGCTGTTGTCATAACTTTTGTCTTCTTTATGTTGAAGTATAAGCCAGCTTTTTCACTTTCTCTCCTTACCCTTCTTATTAATTCTATCAGCTCATCTTTTCTTTTAGTCCGCAAAGGTTCATCAGTCACTCTCGTTCAGAGTAAAGCAGGGAGGCGACCTGACCGACGTTTCTTATGAGCGTAGACTCGGATCCGACCTGGGCTGGTGAACCAAAGTCCTCCGTGCCCACCTTCACGTGGTGCGGACTGTTGGTACCCTTCCAAAGGAAGGGGAACTGTTGGTACCCTTCCAAAGGAAGGGGAACGAACGGGCACGGCAGGCAAAACCAGGGGAAGGCAATGGCAAACCACCCCTGTTAACATGCCAAGAAAATCGTCATGAGACACACCAAACCAAAAGAAACGATAGTCGCAGATGGTGGGACTCCCAGGCCGGAGTGCGACTCAAAAGCTACTGGGAAAGAGCAAGACGGTGAGTCAATGACCCTTCGGTCTAATGAAGCAACAGGACAAAAGCCGAATGGACGTTTTGAGGTGGATCGTATTGAGGGGAAAAGACTCAACCTGAGCTGCAGTCAAAAGATGAAATTGGGTACATGGAATGTACGTTCTATGCAAACTGGAAAGATGGATGTGATTCAAGGAGAGATGAAAAAATTGGACTTAGCGATATTCAGTGCTCGAAATGGAAAATTTTACGAAACGGAACGCTAGTCAAAGATATGGGAGCATTCACGTTAATTTCATAGTATTTTCCACAATAATTCATTTGACGAACCGGAACGGAAACGCTAATTCATTTGACGAACCGGAACGGCGTTCCGGTGCGTTCCGGTCCATTTCGAGCACTGGCGATATTGGGATTAAGCGAGACAAGATGGAAAGGACAAGGACATTTCAGCTGGAATGGATACAAGATAATAATGTCAGGACAAAAAGAGAGAGGAAGAAATGGAGTTGCAATCATGTGTGATAAGACAAGTACAGATGCGATAATTAATGGGTTATGATACGGTGAGCGATAGAATCTTGAGTGTAAGATTTAGAGGAGAAAAGGTGAACACAACTATTATACAGATATATGCTCCAACATCGATAGCAACAGAAGAACACGATAGTTTCTATGATGATTTGCAGAGTACAATGGATAGAACTCCGAAAGGAGATGTACTGATAACCATGGGGGACTTTAACGCGAAGGTGGGGCAATGCAAAGGAGATGATAGAGGAACAATGGGTATTCATGGACTGGGTGAACAGAATGAAGCTGGGGAAAGACTTGTTGAATTCTGCAAAGGGAATGACTTGAGAATCATGAATACATGTTTTGAACAGCCAAAGAGAAGACTGTACACATGGACGTCACCGAATGGGAAATATAGGAATCAGATTGATTACATTTTAGTAAATAAAAGATGGAACAGTACGATAAGAGATGTGAGAACTAGACCAGGAGCGGATTGTGGTACCGACCATGAGCTACTGGTAGCAACACTGAAAACGAAATTTAAAAAGCTGAAGAAAGGAGATCGAATGACTAGATACGACTGCAAGGGCATTACACCGGAATACAGGATGGAAATAAAGAATCGATTTGAAGTACTTGAGAGAGATGAGATAGAGGCGGAAGATGATTCGAACAACACATGGGAGAGAATGAAGAAAGCCATAGTTGAAGTTGCTGAGAAACATATCCCAAAGAAGAAGAAAATCACAACTACAACTTGGTTGTCGAGTGAAGCTGTGGGCATGGCAGCGGACAGGAAGGCTGCCAAGAAAGCAGGCGACAAAGATAAGGTAAGGGCACTGAATAGTGCCTTCCAAAAACAAGCTCGGGAAGATAAAGAAAAACATTTAAATGAAATGTGCAAAGAAATGGAAGATGAAGGAAGGAAAGGGAGAGTTAAAGAATTGTTTTCAAAAGTAAAGGAAATAACGGGAAAATTCACACCTAGAATGGGCTCAATGAAGACAGGAGATGGAAACGTAATATGCGACGAAGAGAAGATGAAGAAAAGATGGAAAGAATACACAGAAGAGTTATATAGTATAGATAAACGAGTCAAAAAAGAGCAAATTGATGTTACAGAGTATGAAAAGGAACCGGAGGTTATGGAAGCAGAGGTAGAATGGGCAATAAAACAACTCAAAGATAATAAGGCGCCGGGTCATGATGGAATACCTATAGAACTGATAAAAGCAGGGGACGATGCAATGATAAAAACAATAACAAAATTATGCAATCAAATATGGACAACTGGAGAATGGCCGAATGATTGGAAGAAGTCGATCTTCATACCGATATTCAAGAAAGGCGACGCGAGGGAATGCGAAAATTACAGGACGATAGCAATAATTTCACACACTAGTAAAATATTACTGAAAATAATCCACAAAAGAATGGAAAGCACAATAGAGAGGGAACTTCCGGTGAACCAGGCTGGTTTCAGGAAATCTCGAGGAACTAGAGACCATATTGCCAACCTAAGGTGGATAATGGAACGGCAAAGGGAGTATGGACAAGAGGTGCACATCTGCTTCATTGATTATAGTAAGGCATTTGACTGCATTAACCACGATTTAATGTGGAAAACCCTACTTGAGATGGGAATTCCGAAACACTTGATATGGCTATTAAGGGGACTATATGAAGATCAGATAGCGGTGATAAGAACAGAATACGGAGACACTGATCAATTCAATATCAAGAAAGGGGTGAGACAGGGATGCATTTTGTCTCCATTCCTGTTTAACTTATATGCGGAAAGAATAATGAGAATGGCGGAAATGGAAGGGGCAAAAGAGGGAGTAAAAATTGCGGCAAGGACATTGAACAATCTTAGATATGCAGATGATACAACACTAATGGCAAAAAGAAAAGATGAGCTGATGCACAATCAGTCAATCAAAATTTATATACCGGTAGTGCCCCTTCAAGGTCTCTACTCAGAGGCGCTCCGACCCAGGCCGAGCGGGGAAAGCAGTCTTGAGGCGCAAGTAGCAGTTCGTGCCTGTGTTATGAAACGGTGTTCTCAGCAATGATGAATTCTGAGTAGAGCATGTGTTATATCCCGAAGTGACACAAGAACATTCAAATTAGTTGCAGATGTTTCGGAATTTAGGGAGTAAATGCAAATGTACCCATTTTTATATAGCGAGTGTATGGCCTCGACCCTGCTCATTTTCAATGACGATCTGGTGAGATCCTTCACGACCGCTGCCCATTTGAATAGGCCATTTAAGGTCCCCGTGTACGTATGTCTCGTGCTACTATAAGATTACTTACTTACCTGAGAAATTCAAGTTCCTGCTACATTATATTTCCAGTAGGGCCTAATAATTGTACTACTCAGATTAGGCCTAAACGTTTAGGAGTTCTATCTTCATTAATTTAAGACGCAGTTTATATGGCTTGGCACACCCCAGCAGCTCTCCAAAATCGATTTGACTTCTCTTGCCTTGCAATTCCCACACTTTACTTTTTCGACCTGGGTCCGGGACTTGGGAGTCATCCTGGACCAGGAACTTGCATTTACGCGGCACATAAACCTTCTCTCCCGCAGCTGTTATTACCAGCTCCGGCAGCTGAAGGTGATTTCCCGTTCTTTGTCCTCTGGTGCAGCTTCCACACTTGTCCATGCATTTGTTGTTTCTCGACTGGACTACTGCAGTGCCATATATAACGGACTGCCGGCCTGCCGGATTGAGCCCCTGAATAGAATCCTGCGTTCTGCTGCCCGCCTTATAGGCCGCATCCCCAAGTTTGGCAGAGTGTCTGCGTATATGAGGGATGTCCTACACTGGCTCCCCTACCCGCAACGCATCACCTATCGAATCTCTGCCTTGGTTCGGCGATGCTTTGAAGGCGTGGCCCCTCCATACCTGCGGGAGCTCTGCTGTCCCACTTCATGTTCGCAACGTCGTTGCTCTCTCCGCTCAGCTGGGCAGGCTGAACTTATTGTTCCCCGTGCGCGGACAGCCATACAACAGCGCCGTGCCTTCTCTGTGGCTGGCCCCATGACCTGGAATGGGCTCCCTACCAAACTCCGCCAAATACCGATTGGTCATTTCACCTTGTTTCTTACTGTTCTCAAAACTGCGTTGTTCGACCGTGGTTGGGCTGAGAGCGCTCCTGAGTAGGCAATCTTGAAGTCTTGAAGGGGCGCTATAAAAAACTGCTTTAATAATAATAATAATAATAATAATTTCAATTTTCCTCTCTCAACGCTGACATAGTTAGGCCTACATGGCCCCATATTGCAACGACTGAACGTGCTAAACCTACACATTCTAAAATTAAATACATCATTACGACATCTGATACAAAAGTGCAGTGCTTTTTTCATCCGGAACGCACCGAAACGGCGTTCCGGCACCTTTTTCAGCTACTAAAAAATAATTTAAAATAATAAAAAAAAACAATAATTTAGTTATTTTAATTTAATTTCAGTGTTGTGAACTGTTTTCAGTGTTTATTGAGACACCTCCATACCCCAATCCCGTTTATCTTGAGATTTTAGCCCTTCCATAATTGTTCAGTTCCGGAACCTATTGTTCAATTCCGGAACCTTTTTGTGGAAAAAAGCACTGCAAAAAAGCACTGCAAAAGTCTATGATTTTATAATGGCGTCGCAAAAGAAAAGAGAATCTGTCTGTGGATGATAAAATAGATGCGTTGCATAATTGGCACTACACGTTCATTTAGGCAGACCTGTCTTGGATTATTTTATATAACATTAGGGGTAGGCCTACTTACAAGTTGCAACATCCGATTGGTTCATCACTTGCATCTGCACAGTTTAGTTTGCCATTGCAATATTCGGGAGCCAGAATACTGTGCCCATTGGCACACTCAAACTGTTCCAGAGGACACCTTTGTGACAAAAGAAGACGAAGACGAATGTTAGGCAGCCTAACATCCACTCCACTCTCGATTCAGTTGTACACAGTTTAATCAAAGATCTTAGACTAAGATCTTTGGTTTAATTGTCAGAAAAATTGTCATCGTTATCAGCAGCACTAGTACCACATTAGCAACAAAAGCCATATTTTAAGCAGATATTCATTTTTTCCCATTTATCCTCGATTACGAATCCTAACAGATAACAACGCAAGATCAACCAAAGTAGATGAAGAACTTCAGGATATGTTTAATATATTTGAACTAAAGAACACATCTTCACTAAAGAACATATCTTAACTAAAGAACACATCTTAACTAAAGAACTACGTTAACTAAAAAACACATCGAAACTAAAGAACTATCTTAACTAAAGAACACATCTTAACTAAAGAACTACCGTATCATTACTAAAGAACACATCTAAACTAAAGAACCATCTGACCAAAAGAACACATCTAAATTAAAGAACAAAATTGACTGAGGAACATATCTTAACTATAGAACTACCGTATCTTAACTAAAGAGCATATCTTAACTTAAGAACACATCTAAACTAAAGAACTAACTTAACTAAAGAACACATCTTAACGAAAGAGCTATCTTAACTAAAGAGCCATCTTAACTATAGAACCATCGTAACTAAAGAACACATCTTAACTAAAGAACTAAATTAACTGAGGAACATACCTTAACTAAAGAACTACCGTATCTTAATTAAAGAACATATCCTAACTAAAGAACACATCTTAACCAAAGAAGTGTCTTAACTAAAGAACACATCCTAGCTAAAGAAGATATCTTAACTAAAGAACATCTAAACTAAAGAACCATCTTGACTAAAGCACGCATCTAAACTGAAGAACTACCTTAACTAAAGAACATCTAAACTAAAGAAATATCATAACTAGAGAACACATCTTAACTAATGAACATATCTTAACTAAAGAACATATCTTAACTAAAGAACACATCTCAACTAAAGAATATATCTTAACTAGAGAATATTTCTAAACTAAGGAACACATCTTAACTAAAGAGCTATCTTAACTAAAGCACGCATCCAAACTGAAGAACTATCTTAGCTAAAGAACACATCTACACTAAAGAAATATCTTAACTAGAGAACACTTCTAAACAAAAGAACATATCTGAACTAAAGAAGACATCTTAACTAAAGAACATATCTTAACTAAAGAACACATATTAACTAAAGAATATATCTTAACTAGAGAACATTTCTAAACTAAAGACCACATCTTAAGTAAAGAACACATCTTAACTAAAGAGCTATCTTAACTAAAGTACCATCTTCAATAAAGAACCATCTTAGCTAAAGAACGCATCTTAACTAAAGAACATATCTTAAATAGAGAACATTTCTAAACTAAAGAACAAATCTTAAGTAAAGAACACATCTTAACTAAAGAGCTATCTTAACTAAAGTACCATCTTCACTAAAGAACCATCTTAGCTAAAGAACACATCTTAACTAAAGAACATTTCTTGACTAAAGAGCATATCTTAACTAAGGAACTATCTTAAATAAAAAACACATCTAAACTAAAGAAATATCTTAACTATAGAGAACACTTCTAGACTAAAGAACATATCTTAACTAAAGAACACATCTTGACTAAAAAAAACTATCTTAACTAATGAACACATCTTAACTAAAGAACGCATCTTAACTAAAGAGCAGATATCTTAACTAGAGAACATTTCTAAACTAAAGAACACATCTGAACTAAAGAACACATCTTAACTAAAGAACATATCTTAACTAAAGAACACATCTTAACTAAAGAACATATCTTAACTAGAGAACATTTCTAAACTAAAGAACACATCTTAACTAAAGAACACATCTTAACTATAAAAAACATATCTTAACTAAAAAAAACTATCTTCACTAATGAATGCATCTTAACTAAAGAGCTATCTTAACAAAAGAACCATCTTAACTAAAGAACCATTTTAACTAAAGAACACATCTTAATTAGAGAACTATCATATCTGAAAAGCACATATAAAGAACTATCTTAACTAAGGAACACCTCTAAATTCAAGAACTATCTCAACTAAAGAACACATCTAAACTAAGGAACTATCTTAACTAAAGAGCAGAACAAATCTTAACTTAACTAAAGAACACATCTTAAATAAAGAACTATAATAACCAAAGAACACATCTAGTAAGCAAATGTATAGGCCTAACTACCTGCCTTTTAAATGGGTTTATGAATCGTATTAAAATCGACGACATCGTATTAAAATCGATGACATCGTATTAGTGGCCAAATCATCAAAAGAATTACAAAACATTGTGAGTCGAGTCGAAAATGCAGTAAAAGAATATATGGAATGTTGATCAATACGACAAAACGAAGGTAATGACGAACATAGAACACGCTCGAGATAAAAGTGGACACCGGAGGACTGGAGCAAGTAATGTCCTTTGTGTACTTGGGGAGCAGTGTAGGCCTAACTCAACAGGCGGAAATCAAGGCTGGCCAATGGCCATGGAGGTTGCAGTCAATCGCCAGTCATGGTTAAACTGACAAAAATATGGAAGAACAAGTCAATACACAATGACACCAAATTACGGATGATAAAGGCATTGGCATCATGGCATGGCAGACAGCAACATACGTACGGATGTGAGGCCTGGACACTAAGGAAAGAAGAAGAGAAACGCATCCAAGCGTTCGAGAAGAAGTGCGTCAGAAGATTGTTAAGAATTTCCTGGACAAAAAAGATGACCACCGAACAAGTATGCACGCTGGCGAGGACCAAAAGCGAACTGCTGAACCACGTTCGAACCCGCAAGCTACGGCACTTCGGACACATCATGAGGCAACCAGCCGAGGGACAACATCGAAGGCAGCCTGATGACGGGTCTTGTAGAAGCGGTTCGCAACCGCGGTAGACCAAGGATATCCTGGATTGACAACATTATAGGATGGATTGGACTATCTGGGACCATCCTAATGGTTTCAATACGAGATAGAAAACGCTGGACACTGTTGACCCATTCCTGTAGCCTACCATCGCAGAGCGGCGACGGCGAAATGACATGACATGACATGACAGGCAATCACCTCACTGACCTTTTCGTCTCTCATGGAAGGTTGAAAGAAGGATGTGTTTAAAAGCTATCAAATTTAGACATTTAGATTCGGACGTCTGCACTGGTCATAACCTCTGCCCCTGTCCGCATTTTGGTGGCCCTCCCTTCCCCCTCATCGCGGACGACCTTTATGGATGACCCCTAATGCCTTTCTCGCACATCGCCGTGTCGAGTATAAAAAAACTGCTATATGATTGGCTGCGGCACATCCCCCGGGTTCGATAAATAAAAGGATTATGGGAGTTTAAGGCTAAGTGGTGCAAGGCTTGTAGTCATATAAACAAGGGGCGGAGCGGGTGGGCTCTATGAAAGTGCTAGGTGTTACCTTCAGATCGGACCTCAACTATAGGCTACCCCGTGATCGATCGAGTCAGTTGATCGAGTCGATCGAAACTCGGCCAAGTCGAGTCGGTCGAAAAATCTTCGACTCGATCGACTTGCAAGTCGAGTCGATCATATGTTTTGACAAGTCGAGTCGATCGTTGTTTCCTCGACTTGACTCGACTATGAAATATTTTCTTACTATTTTTTGCTGCTACTTCACAAAATGACTCACATGATGTGACGACGTAATGCTTTGTAAATGCACAACTACCGTATTAACCTGATTTGAAGTTCAGTGCAAACTATAGATGAGCCTCTTGGTGATTTCGTATAGTGGAAGCTGCAGATACTTTTTTCACAGTTTTACGGTGAAAATGGAAAGATGCGTTAAAAATGCGGTAGTTTCAGGAAATTTCAGCTCTGTAGTCAGCATGATGTAAAAATAGTTATTTTTACATCATGGTAGTCAGTTACGACAATCTCAAAACGTTCGAATGTCTGTATATTAGGACGGGACTGAATGCTTCGACTTTGGCCAAGAGCAGTGACTCGGAAAGTGTTTAATAGTTGCGTGAGCTAACCTCAGGCAAAGCACAGTATAAATAATCACAATTAGGCCTATTTATACTGTAGGCAAAGTACCGACCTAAGATGGATAGAATTATACATTATATCCGATATAACCAATAAGAATATTTTGTCATTCTTTTACAATCAGTGGAAAAGTTTATTATATTAGGCCTACATATTCATGAAATGAAACGCGTCTATAGCACAATAAGTCAATAACTAGTATAGCAAGCATCAAAAACAAAGCGCCAGCCAAAAGTTGTCTGAGCGTGCTTGTGCCTTGGCGCTACAGCGCCAAAACTTGTGTGAGAATTGGCACCTTTGGCGCCATGGCTCCCGGGCCTCTGGCCCAGAGATACAGTCCAAGTCGACAAAGTCGACCAAGTCGATCGTTTATTTGCCAAGTCGATCGAGTCGGCGATAGGTCGACTAGTCGACAAAGTCGATCGAGTCGATCGTCGGCCGAGCCAAGTCGATCGTAGCAGTTAGACTCGATCGATCACGGGGTATAACATCAACATGGCCAGCCACCTTGACGGGGTTCTCTCCTCCTGCGCTTCATCACTATACGCATTAAGTGTCCTCCGTTCGCATGGCTTTCAGCTCGGGCCCATCCATGATGTGGCAAAAATGACAACAATAGCCTCACTCATGTACGCATCCCCGGCAATGGTGGAGGTTCACTCGCGCACAAGACCGAGATAGATAGGATGAATCGACTTATAGGAAGGATGCGAAGAAGTGGTTTTCTTCCCCTTCAGCCCCGGGCGGAGAAGCACTGGGCGATACGGCTGATGAAAGCCTGTTCAAAGCTATCACCGCCGACCCAACTCACGTCCTTCGACAGTTTTTTCCAACAACCCGGCATAATCACTACCACCTCCGCACCCGGAAACATGACTTTAACCTGCCAAACAAAGACGATCGAAATTTTATTTCTCGTGTTCTCTTCAAGAACATAATATTATATTAATGCAAATGTAAACAAGTTGCGTCTGTGACAGCCTATAAATTTATCAAATAAATGAATATTGAATTGTCTGAGAATTAGTATGCAAAAAGCGAAGGAACATCAGCAGCCTCTCTGGATGCGTTTCGTTGATTTTAAGAAGGCATTCGACTCGGTATCGCACCTATCCAGGACACAAGTCATAGTCAACCTGTTGATAAACCTTTACAACAAACAAAAGGCTATAATAAGAGTGGTTGGAGTACTATCCAACGAATTTAGAGTCCAAAGTGGCGTAAGGCAAGGATGTGTGCTTTCACCATACTTATTCAACATCTTAACGGAACTGCAGGTGATGAGAAAGACTTTAGATGGTTATGTTGGTGGAGTTAAGATCGGAGGACAAAGAGTAACAAATCTGCGATTATGCCGATGATATTATTTTGATAGCATGCTCAGAGGCCAAGTTGCAGAAGACAGATGTTTGGAAATGGAGAAGGAGATCATCCAGGGTACAATGCCAGGCTATCGTTCCCGTGGAAGACCAAAAATGAAGTGGAAGGATAACATCAGGATATGGACTGAACTCTCAGTTGAGCAACTGTTAAGAAAGTTGGGAACAGACAACAATGAAGAAGGATTGTGCATGACGCGGCCAACCCTCGCTTCGAGGATGGCTGAGAATAGAACAGAATAGAACTCCCATAATGCCATTCTCTAACAAAGGCCAAGAAATGATGGCTGCTTGCGCGAATTGTAGGCCCTAGCTTTCTGGAGCCAGTCTGGAGACGTCAATAACTGAATGCTAATAATGTTCAATCGACCATTGATTCGATCATAAATCGATCATTGTTTAAAAGTAAGAAAAATTCTTATCCTAGTTAGGCCATTCCACTGTTTTTTTTATAAAATCTGAACAGTTTCCCGCCTGATTAGGCCTAAATGATTTGGGTCCAAATCTTTCGCTCATTTAGCCTAGGCCTAGTTTGCTTAAGCTATAGAAACTAAAAGCAATCAATTTACGTGTTCGCTAATATTTTCACGCCAATCTCAGCATCTTTTCCGACGGCCCTACTATACCATAATCCACTAATTTTTAAATATTACTTTTCGGCAACAGTTCAACTAGAGTTAGGCTAGAGCAGCGTCAAACAATTAAGAAATTTTTGTCAACTTGCTATTTTCGATACCGTCGAGCCTTCCAGAAAACTTGACAATCGAAGGCGTGATGGCAAAACAAAACTGCTGATTCCGATGAAGAGTGAAAGATTGTAAGGCACGCTATTTCTTGAAGACGGTCCTTTCAGCTTAGCACAAACGCGCGTAGGGTCTAATGAGCGGCATGTCGATGCACACGCGTAACTAAGAAAAATCGCAATACGTCATTTCATATTAACAATTCGATGCTAATAATCAATAAAAAAAACCGTCAAATGACGTCAAGATCGACGTCATTTAAGTCGTATGAGGAAAATGAAATATTTCTACCACGGGTATACACATTCATCATTGACCAAAGATAATCAGATGACCTCGTTGAATTATTATAATTATATGTCTAGGGAATTAGAACTGGCTTTAAGTATTATGGCTGGCCGTTAAGACCGAAATATCAATTAAGGAGTCTTTGGGCTGGCCAGAGTTCAAAATTTTTATAAACTATGAGCCCAATTTGAAACTTATTCTTTCCTGAACAGGAAGCCAGTGCAAAGATTTAAGTACAGAGGTTCAAAGTTGGACGTAGGCCCCTATTAGTTATGGCGTAGGCCAGAGTTCTGAATTCTCCTCAGTCTGCAGCTTCACTGCCTCGGTATGTTTGAATTATTGATAGCCTACCAGTAAGAAGGGAGTTGCAGTAATCTAGGCGACTGGAAACCAATGCATTTGTATGTTAGTTTAACATGTAGCGTAGAATGTACGTTTTGCATAATATGCCGCGTTATTTTGTTAGGAGAAATGCTTCCCCCTACTACTGCGCCTCCTGCCCATGCATGATCCTCCTTCTCTCTGTCGTCTCTTCTTACTCTTCTGCCAGTGGGGAGCTTCCGTCTCCCGCAGAGAATCTATGCCCCAGCGCACTACAGGTTTATGTGTATCCACGCCGTAATGGTGCGACATGGTGTAAGGGGTGGAAATGTCCGACACCGCCAAGTTTCGTTTTCAAGACAGTATCTGGCACGACATATGACCTATGCGAGATGTTGTCCGGGTGAAATTATGTCCGGACGCGCATTTGTATGTATAGGCCCTACTATACCATAGCATACAGTGCTACAGGGCAGCAATGCTATTTCGATCAATAGAATAGGCTACAAGTTGCATGTAGGCATTAAATTTATATAGATTTGTATTTATATTTATATATATACGATATAGCATCGCGGAACATTTCTTGATGACTTATTTAAGCTAATTTATTTCTATAGTAAAATGGAAATTACGCTGACATACTTTAAACCCCGGGCCACTGGATTTCCTTACTCTCCTATCTATGGCATATAAGAATAATCTTGTGTACTTAATATCTTTCCCGGACAAGATCTCGCATTCCTGTTAATGGTTCAGCTTGACAGTTGCCATCTGATCTGACATCATCGGTCACGTGAACCAATGATAATATTTTTCGGACACATCTTCACCCCGTACACTATGTAGCATCACACCTGCATCTTAGACATAGGCGGCATCATTCTGTAGACACCGCTGAGATAAAAGGCAGCGGCGGCAACCGCAGCAGCAGCTGAAACGACAAGGTAACACACGCTGGTGCTCCTATAGGCCTATACTTCAACGCAGACACACGTTCAACTGATAGCTACATCGACCGCGCTGCGAGCGAGAACAAAGACGACCAATTGAGATCAGTTGGGTCCAGAAGTTGGCGCTCCATCTGTTGCTGTGTACAACCGGGTGAAGACAATGCGCAGTCGATTCCGATTCGACACAGGAACGGTCGGGGAACACGGCCGTGCGAGCATGTACCGGCCGATATATCGACCGATCGATAGGCCAATGCCTTGAGGGGAAAATTGATAGACGGACTGATTGGTTGACATTGATTTATCCTGAATGACAAACTGATTGATTTTTGGATTGAATTACGAGCTGAACGTATAACTTATACCTATTATTGACTAACGACTAACCGACTGAGTTACATACTAATGAATTAATTAGTTACTTATTGAGCGATTGACCGACTGACAGACTGATTGCCGAATGACTATAGGCTAAGTGGATTACTGAGTGACTGAATGACGAAGGTGGTCCAGAGGAGGAATGCTGGTTTCCAGTCGCTGAATCATTCTTTCGTTATCATGAGTCGTCTAAGGATCTCAGCAGCAACTGTCGTCATCTTCCTCTGTTGGTCACGCTCCGTTGTCTTCGGTCAGCGAAGGTCAGCGGCGGATTTAGCAGCTTCAGCAGCCAATGACCACGACCCTCATCTCATCTTCATGACAACCACATCCGTCAACCACACTGCAGGTTTGTCTCTTTTGCACGTATACGTGTACTCTCAACTTATTTTAATTTATTAGCTTATTTTAACTTAAATTGGCAACTTTATTTGTCTATCTGAAGAAGAGGGGAAAACAGTCCATTTAGGCACCCTTTCGAACAGGCACGTAACTAGCCTTTTTCGTTTGGGGGGGGGGCTTAAGCCTTGAACATGGCAGCATTTATACAGTGTTCATACGAATTTTAGCCGTAAGCATACAACGGCTTGACTTGTTTGGGGGGGCTTCAACTTCGTTTGGGGGGGCTTAAGGCCCCCAAGCCCAACGCTAGATACGTCCCTGCTTTCGAATAATCGCAATATAGGCCTATACTTCCCATTGGTACTACCACACGTATAATATTATAGCCGGAAATGAGTTTACCACGTGCGATGCCATCAAGACGATAATTAATTCATCAGCGCTTGACTCCAGTCCGTTGTTGTGCATTTCAAATTAACGTCTCACATTCATTACACTTGAAGACCTTTCTCTGTTCCTAATACCATATAGTCGATCTACGTAACGCAAGACCATGCAACAGTTATTTTGAGCACGTTGGCAGCAGCACTATCATTCCTAAGCTCCTACAGAGTGTTGAACTCACTCTCTATTTCCTCCTCCCTACTCGTTCAATCAACTATTGTTCGGGATCTTGGTCCTTCTTGGAGTCATCTTCGACTCAACGCTCTCTAAAACCACAAACCTCTCTTAAACCTCAAATATCTGCAACTTCTCGAACGTGCTTGTTTCACTTCAGAAGGTTCCAAAAGATTCGCTCTGCTCTGGATTCAGTATCACTGAAAACACTGATACACGGCCTTATTCTGACGAATCTTGACTACTGCAACTCTATACTCTGTGGTCTATCGACCTATATGAGATACAAGTAGATCTCAGTTACACTGACCTTACTGTCGGCCCTAGTCACTTTCTATTTGATTCATTAGTTTAATTTCACTGTTGGGTGATTTTATGTCATTGACCATGCATTTTATATAGGCAAGAGTCTATAGCTCTATGTGGCAGTTTGTCTTTTTTGTATGTCATTATGCTCTTATTATAGTACACCGGAGATTCCTTACAACACGCTTCCTTACAATAATTCTTAAATATAGGTTAATGCAAATGTACACTTTTTCTATAGCGACCATATAAACCTCCATTCTGCTATTTTTCAATGAATTGATTGGGTGAGATCCTTCATCATCGCTGCCCGTTTCAATGAGTGCAATTCTATTTAAAGTCCCCCTTTCACGGATCGTGCTGGCGCGAGATTTAAATATCTGAAATAGCCACCATAGGTATGTGAGCCGGCATCCTCTCGCACAGCGGTGCATGGGACGTACGCTGAAACCAATGTAGCAAAATGACCAGTAACACAGTCGGGGGCATGGACCTCAAACTCACCTATTGAGAAAACTCTTTACGGCCTATAACACGACCTCGTTGTGAGGCAGTTCTTAATATGGATCACAAAGACAGCGCTATAATGAGTTATACAAGTTAAAACACTTGCTTATGATGCAGGGCATATTTTAACTGTATAACTAGTGGGACAAATGTCCCAGTAGTCTTAGGATTTGTCCCAGTAGTCAGAGCGATTTGTCCCAGGCAATGTATGTATAAAGTACAACTAGTGGGACAAATGTTGGAAGAATTTAAAGATTTGTCCCAGTAGTATAATGAGAAAGGTATGACATTATTGTTGGAATGACTCCTTGTTATTGGTTGGGACCCGAGAAAAGTTGTAAAAGAAGGTGATGACTAAAAAAAAAAAAAAAAAAAAAAAAAGGTCATCAACTTTTTTCGCAGATGAATTTTAAATTTTTTAAGAAAAAGTATAAAAGTTCAAATTTTGTTAAGATTAATTCCTTAAAAAAGTTCTTCGACCAGATCATGGCCGACTTTCTCCGACCCATGGGTGATTTTGTCCCAGTAGTCAAAATTCCTTAAAATATGCACTGTTATGATGCCAACCTTCCGTTGAGGATAGCAAGACTGCCAAGGAACTGCTAACTGCTGATCCATCAGCGATTCTTACAGCAGTGCGTCTTATTAATGTAATTAATGTATGTATGTATGAATGTATGTATGTATGTATGTATGTATGTATGTATGTATGTATATATGTATGCATGCATGTATGTATGTTTGTATTTATGCAGATCATATATGTACGCATGTCTGCTTGCATTTGAGCACTATATATATATAATATATATATATATATATATATATATATATATATATATATATATATATATATATATAGCGCCATTTAGAACATTTTAAATGCGCCGAAACACGGACTGGTTTTTATAGACTCCTTTCAACTGATGGCATCAAAGGTGAGTTCGTGCAGCAGCCGCAGCAGCCATCAGTCTCCGTCTTGCAAGACGTTGATCCCTAACGGTGGGTGATGATTCTGGTGCATTATCGTCCGAAGATTGGCATCTGCCAGCTAGGTGGAGCCATCGTGGTGTTCATCGCCCTCCTCCTCCTCCTCCTCCTTCTCATCATCGGACATAGACAGCAACTGGAGCATATCGAATAGCATCTTCCTCCTCCCTGTCCCTCTCTCCATCTACTTCTTCCTCCTTCTCATCTTTCTGCACTTCCTTCGCGTACCTCTTCCCTATTTATTCCTATCCTTCATCCCTCAACTCTTTCCTCATCCTCCATCCACCGCCTCCGTGCCCTTCTCACCATCGTCTATCCTTTTCTTTGTTATCCTGATCCTTCCGCACCTCCGCCACGGACCTCTTCCACGTTTGCTCCTGTCCTTCCTTCTTCAACGCTTTCATCATCCTCCGTCCTCCACCTCAGTGCCCATCTCTGCATCCTCTTTTTCATCCTGTTCATCCTCATCTGTATACGCGCCTCTTCCACGTCCCTCTTCCTCATTGCCGCTTGTCTTTCCTCCTTCAGGTCTCTTCTAATTCTCTAATACTTCTTTCCTTTCATCCCTATCCTCATTTTGCACAGCCTTGTCCTCTCTGATTCTTTTTACCTCCTCTTCTCATTTTCTCCTCCTGTTTCCCGATTGCTTCTGCAACTCTTTGCGTAACTCTTTCCTGCCACTTATCCTCTCCATTCTTCTCGATACTTATACTTTTCCATCCTGTAATTGCTTCTTTCTTACACATCTCCTTCCTCAATTATATTCTCCATCCTTCTTTCTCCATTTTCTTTTCTATTCTTAATTGATCTCTCATCGTTCTGCTCCTTATTTCTCTTTCACATCTCTCCCCAATATCCTCATTTTCCACTCCTGTTTTTCTTCTTTAATAGCTCTCTCCCCGATATCCTCTAATTCCTCTTGCTCTACACTCTTCTCCCCGTCTCTCCCTCTTTTTCGTTCTCTTCTTTTCCTTCTCCTGCTCTTCCTGTACATCCTTTTCATCACAACTCTCCTCTTCCAGCCCTTCCTCTTCTTCCTCCTCCTTCTCTTTTCTTCTTCCTTCTCTTGTCCCTCCTCCTCCTCCGCTCTTTTCTCCATCTCCTTCTTTGCCTCTTCCTCCTCTTCCCATTCATCCTGTTCCTGTCCGCTGTCGTTGTCTAATTGTTTACAGTATTTCATACCTGATACCAATATTTGGCTAAATGCCGTTGATACTTCCTCGTACCTTTGCATCGGGGTCGGGAGGAAGAGATGCAGACGAAAGGCGTGGGAGGCAAAGTCATGGAAGCAAAGGCAGAGACAGAATGGCAAAGATACGGCGTCAGAAATAGAGATGCAGAGACACGGAGACAGACAGGGAGGGAGGCAGAGGGATGGAAGCGATGGAGCGAGTAGAGCATGGAGAATTGGCTTAAGCGCGGCGTCCATCGGGGCTGAAGATGATAGACGTCTTCATCCGAAGGCTATTCTTCTTCTCTCGTTCCTCCGTCTCTCGCTTGAAGATACAAAAATAGTTCTTCTATAACTGCATACAAGTACATTGGCTTAAGTGTATCTATATATGCACATCATGAACGGAAGTATTCAAATGAACATGTATACAGGCAGAATGCGTGTTCTATACAAATGCTCACTATCATATTATATATATATCGTAATCGTATATATATATGTATATATATATGTATATATATAATATTTATATTTATATAGACACGGTGTATGAAGCAGCCTATCGCGTTCAAGTAATTCTGATGATACCAGACACTAAAATGCATATTGCAATATGACGTAGGTTTAAATTCATATATGCACGTAATAAAGCCAGAACAAAACACCTAGCGGAACGATGACTGTCTGTGGGAACCATGGATGTGGCGCCCACTCAGCCTTCCACCTTGTCTGAGGTGGGATATGAGTACCGACGCAATTTAGTAATGCAGCGAGAGGAAGATGGGGTGAACAGAGAAGCGAGAAGAAGCGGAGGAGAATGACATGAAAATGCGAGGATCTAAATGAGGAGATGACAAGAGGAAGGAAGAGTTTATCTGGAAGAAACGGGATGGAAGTGAAATGGTAATATCAGTTGGAAAAGGCGGATTGTTGTTGTAATGTTCGTGCTTCAACTGAAGAGTCTTTGAAACTGCAGTAACACACTTTGAGGTCTGGGGAGTTCCTCTGATGAGTTCTCTTGAAGTGGCGCTATATAAATTTGCAATTAACATTACCTATACAGGCGTAATCGGTTGTGATCTACTTCTGGGCACTTCATTTGGCTATTATAGATGTTACAGTCAGTGGCGGCGATCTTGTTTGACAGGTGGGGGGGGACATTTTGGAACTGATCTGGTGAAAAAAGAGTTTTGAACTGGTCTTGTGAAAAAAGAGGTCAAAAAATTGAAATGATCTTGTGAAAAAAAGGTCAGAAATTATTTCGTCGCGAAAAAATTTGATGACCTTTTTTTGGTGTTTCCTCAAAATTTGGGGGGGTCCGATGTATGGCGTGTCCCCCCCACTCTTAAAGGTGGGGGGTCTTGTCCCCCTCGACCCCCCCGGGATCGCCGCCCATGGTTACAGTGCCTAGTAAAAGGACACGGGGTTTGTGGCTCCATTGCCAGGAAGAATGTTCGTATATATCAGTGACGAAGTGATATGGCAACTTTATTTCCGCATGTTGTCAGACAATATTTCCAAAGCAGAATTTGGTGTCTTTCAAAGGAATTGATTGACGAAAGCGCTATTCATGGCCACATTAGTATCTCGTCTTGTCAGACAGTATTTCTAATAAAGAAAACTTTGAAGTCTTCGGCAAGAACGGACTGACTGACAAACGGATGGATGGTAGGTCTGGACGCCTTCTGAAGAAGTCTGACAGCGGAAATCTCATACCACAGCGGAGTTTATCAAGAAGTTCAAGCCAGCCAGACGCCTTCGCCAATCTGTAACAAATGCTTATCGCATTATTACGACGAGGTTCTGCTTATCGCGCGGTTTCCGCACACCGCGCCAGGTCTAATAGAAACATATTCCACACAGACTGACTATATACAAACCATGCTTGTGTATGATTTATACTCATATTTTAGAGATATGGGTCAAACGTGATATCTATATTTTATACATATTATATTATATCGGCACCGTATGTGTAAATATTTCATATAGTCCGAAAACTATGTATATTCAAATCATGTACACTATGCATAAATATTAATCAAAATTTATCAATATATATATGTGTGTGTGAGATTATATATGACGTCTACTAAGTTCTGAGGCATTTTGAGTGAATGTGCTATGTATTTAGCCAATATATCTGCGGCCCATGTATATGATTATTTATATGCGCATTGAAAACACGTAGATAGCCGTGCTCGTGTGTATAAATAGAAGCACGTGTAATGTAAAGTGTGATTTATGTAGCGCCTCTTTAAGACGTCTACAAAGTGCTGACTGCTGAGTCATTCTGAGTGAAGATGATGATAATGTTTATCTGCATCGCTGATTAACCTGGACAACCAGCCATCGACACAGTTCATGAATCACAGCTACCACCTGTGAATCATGTTGATTGTATACCTGAATCACAGCTACCACATGTGAATCATGCTGAGTATATATATGAATCACATCTACCACCTGTGAATCATGCTGACTATATACATGAATCACATCTACCACCTGTGAATCATGCTGACTACATACATGAATCACATCTACCACCTGTGAATCATGCTGACTACATACATGAATCACATCTACCACCTGTGAATTATGCTGACTATATACATGAATCACATCTACCACCTGTGAATCATGCTGACTACATACATGAATCACATCTACCACCTGTGAATTATGCTGACTATATACATGAATCACATCTACCACCTGTGAATCATGCTGACTACATATATGAATCACAGCTACCACCTGTGAATCATGCTGACTACATATATGAATCACAGCTACCACCTGTGAATCATGTTGACTATATACATGAATCACAGCTACCACCTGTGAATCATGCTGACTGTATATATGAATCACTGCTACCACCTGTGAATCATGCTGGCTGTATACTGGAACCACAGCTACCACCTGTGAATCATGCTGCCTGAATATATGAATCACTGTTACCACCTGTGAATCATGCTGCCTGTACAGTATATATGAATCACAGCTGCCACCTGTGAATCATGCTGACTGTTTAAATGAATCACAGCTACCACCTCTGACTCATGCTGACTGTATACATGAATCACAACTACCACCTGTGAATCATGTGATGTGAGCCATGCTGAATATATATATACAATTATACATATATATATATATATATTATATATATATTTATGAGGAATCACTATAACCACCTGTAGGCCTAAACTCCACCACTGCTCGTACTCTGGTAATACCAGTCCCAAGCCTGGAGAAAGGAGGAGGGCGACGCTAATCGTCTTTGTTATGACAGTGTCGTTAAACAGCAACTAATGAACCGCCTATAAGTTACATAATGCATATGAACCATAATTACCATCTGTGAATCATGCAAATCATACATACAATTCACATGAATATCGTGTGAATCATAGGCCTACTTATATATATCATACAATGAAAATAAAATGGTTGCGCTTCGATAAAATCGTAATTGTTATCTCGAGATTTCTAGAGCCCCACAAAATGCGATGTCACGGCAACCAGATTATTCACAGGCGCTCAGTCAAAGCAAAGTCGATAGGCAGGTAGGATCAAAATCAGGAAGGCAGACAGTCAGACCGCAACGGTGGATGGTGTTGATAAATGAAAGCGGCGTGAGAGGTAGGCCTAAGTGTGGGAGAGGAAGAATCAGGATAGGATTTGTGATAAGGAGTGTTTTCAGATTGGAGTGAAAAACATTCTGAGGAATAGACGCAGTTTTGGTGAGTTCGTGGGATGGATCAAAACTGCATCTCTTGTTACTCCTCAGCATGCATTTCAATCCGAAGTGAAGCGTCAACGCCCAACATCGCTGTCGGATTAAGTCAATTAACCTCTCACTTCTGCGCCTTTGAGAGGATCTTAATAGGCGCTACTTAAATATCTGATGCAAACTGAAATGGCTCAGATAAATTTCCTGTGAATCAGGCTGATTGTTATACAGAAGAATTGCATTTCTATTTATGTTTCCTAGCTACACCAAGAACTTCAACTTTAAATAATTTTGACAGGTAGCACAAACTCCAAGCAGTTTGTGAACCAAGTCAAACCAAGTTTGTGGGAGCCAAACTCAGATGGGGCAACAGCTGGATTTCCTCCCCTTGACCTGAAATTGCCATCCATTCGTTGTGGTTCCCACCTGACCCTTTGTCCTTTTAAAGTCGTCTCTCTGGAGGGTTTAATTCAAACCCACTGATAATAGCTGATGACCAGAGAGTCTCCATCAACCCTTTGCTCCTATTAATGACCCCATAACGACCGTCATATCGCCAATCGAAGAATAATTAATTAATCATCGCCGAAGGAAGTCCGTCTCTCCCAGATTGCGGCGATAAATAAGCTCGAGGCCTTGACCCCAAGGGAGATGACGCAGGTGAAGAGGATGATACATATGAGGAGGAAGACGGGAAGGAGGAAGAACAGTTGGAAGATGAAGAGGAAGAGTGCACATTATGAGGATGAGAAAGGAAGCTGGAAAAGGAGGAGCTGCAGAAGAACAAGGAAGGAGCGATAAAGATGAAAGAAGCAGAACGAGGAGGAGGAAGAGGAGGAGAAGGAGGGGAAGAGGATAAGGGTAGGACAGAGGAGGACGATGAGCAGGAGCAGGAAAAGTGAAGAGGAGGATGAGCAAGAGAATGTAGGTGATGAGGAGGAGGGCGATGAAGAGCATTAATGAGGTGAAGGGGTTCTACTCTTCGGCTGATGAAGATGGAAATGATGAGAGGAATGTCATCCTCTCCTGTCAGAGAAGCGCTTCTAAGAGGCGCCAGTTCCATGATCCTGTCAAAATGAAACCCTCTCACCTGGTTCAGCCAATGAATCAGTGAATGATGGAAATGAATCAGACGATAATGGAACGAACAGATAGGCATAGTTGTGTCTGTGTCAATGCATGTCGGTCTATGCCTAGTTTCATGTGTGCCTGCCTGTATTTATCTCAGTCTGTCCTATTTATGTATGCATGTATGTATGCATGTACATGTATATGCATCATGCATGTATATATATGTATGTATGTATGTATGAAAACTATGTATGTATGTATGTATGTATGTATGTATGTATGTATGTATGTATGTATGTATGTATGTATGTATGTATGTATGTATGTATGTATGTATGTATGTATGTATGTATGTATGTATGTATGTATGTATGTATGTATCTATATATGTGCCCTGTGTATTAGCCTATATGGTATAGAACAGGTCGTCAATTAAGACGTAACACAAGTTCAAGCTAATGTATTCAGTGGAAATGTAAAACTAAATATTAGCCACAGACATATACATTTACATGTACGATGTGCCTACATACACATGTATATTCTTAAAATATATATTCTAATCTTAGTATCTTGGTCGAGAAGAAAGAAATTAGTCAGTTCTGATTAGGCCTAAGCTTAGGCTTATACGGCGCCTGGATATGATGGGCAGAGAGGGAGGGAAGGAAGGAGGGGTCAATGCTAATGAGACGTCGTTGGCGCCACCACGGTGGGAAAGGTGGGCGAATCTCTGTGAAACGATTGAGACTGTTTAGAGAGAAATCGAATCCCCCATTGCAAATGCCGTTTATTTTACAACGTCTCAGCGGAATCGAATACCTTGCCAGACTTCTCTCCTCTTGCCGTTCCTCTCCTCTCTTCTCACGTTCTCTGTTCTGTTCTACTCTCCTCTTGTCTCGTCTGCTCGTCTATTCTCTCCTCCCATTTTCCTGGATATGCCTGGGTCTATGTACACTTATGCCATCATAATAATTATGACTAATTGTTTTGATTTAAAACGTGCACAATTATAGAATATAACATACGACGGAACTTTTCAACTCTAAAATGTCAAACGTGGCAGATAAACCCAACTTCAAGATCTAGTCCTGCGGTCTCTCTCTCTCTCTCTCTCTCTCTCTCTCTCTCTCTCTCTCTCTCTCTCTCTCTCTCTCTCTCTCTCTCTCTCTCTCTCTCTCTCTCTCTCTCTCTCTCTCTCTCTCTCTCTCTCTCTCTCTCTCTCTCTCTCTCTCTCTCTCTCTCTCTCTCTCTCTCTCTTACTCGCACCCAAACACACGATTGGCATTTTCACCTAAAGCACAGATCACAGATCTCGCCATCGTCTCATCGTCTCTTTCAATTATCAACGGAGCATAGCGAAGATTGCCGAGGGCGAACGAAGCCGGCAGATGGTTCTCATTCTGTGGACGGTGTTTCACTTCTTCCGCGTTTCCCTAGATAGATCTTGCTGCAAATAAATCACAGTCAATTTGATGGACATCAAATCTAATCTGATATGATCTAATCAACTTTTATCTTATCTAATCTCTGGACTTCTATAGCGCCTTTTGCATAACTTACAGGTTATCTATCGCTTCGAAGCAAAACGGTATTGCTAATCACAGAAATCTTTAGATAACTAGTCGAGACCAGTGAGATTCCAGAGACGAGAAGACGGCCAGAGAGAGAAAATTATGAATTATTTGATTAAGTTGACAGATTTTTCATGTCTGCGTTTTTTTTTACTTGATTCGCAGCGTTGAGAGAAATGTGGACTATACAATTCCGTGTGGATGGTGGTACTGATGATGATGATGATGATGATGATGATGATGATGATGATGATGATGATGATGATGATGATGATAATGATGATGATGATGATGATGAAGAAGAAGAAGAAGAAGAAGAAGAAGAAGAAGAAGAAGAAGAAGAAGAAGAAGACGACGACGATGATGACGACGATGATTGTGGGGCTGGTGCTGGTGGTGATTGGGTGATTTGACGACGACGATGATGAAGATAGTGCTGATGATGGTGGTGGTTGGGGCGGTGTTGGTAATGGTGGTGGCGATGATGTGGTGGTCATGGTTGTGGCATTTGTGGCGGGGTGGTGCTGCTGCTGCCGATGACGATGAGTCCATTATGTACTATAGTGTATTTCTTGTTTGACTGTTTCATGTTTATATTTAACAGAAGCGTTGTTTATTCGCAAGGGACGATAATTTATCTCAAGAGAGCGTCAACAGTCACGTTTCCGTGGATGGTTCCGTAACTAAATCGTAATGGTAAACTCTAAACTTCGAAAGCGCCACTCGAAAGCCAAGCGCAGGGCACACAGAACACAGAGATATCCCTCCCTTTGAACCACAAGACAATCAAAGGATCGTTGATCCAATCCCATCGACGCTATGGCCTAGGATAGGGAATGATGAATTCAGAGATTAGTCCCGAGTGGAAGAAATTCTATTTGATCTCGAAAGCGCGAATTATTTATCGACTCCATGGGAAACCTGTTTAGACATTCCTGGACAGAGCCACACACACACACAGACATCTGAGAAAACAAGAGGAATTAGTTCTTCAGGGTGCAGTTACGTCATCTAACAATTTCCATTTAAATGAATTCACTCGCGTCGCAACTTGGTCAGAACAACAACGCTTTTGAATTCCCTTCGCATTAACGCTAGTCAGTCACGTCAACCAATGGTTAGGCCTAGGCCTATATGTTGCACACTTGTCCGCTATGTAGCGTATGTGAAAGTGAGCATTGCTAAAAATACCCCAATCATTCTCTTATCCTAATCCTTCTCACCTCACCACCTCCAAACGCCAGCCACCGTAGCCATCTGCTCGTCTACAGGTCTGAACTTTGCAACATAGACTTGGAATCGATTCTGACCACACATGCCCACCTATTCAAACGGGCAGCGGTGGTGAAGGACCTTACTCGTTCAATTCATCGAAAAGTGAAAATGGTCGAGGCCATAGTATGCGGTCGTTATAGAAACACGTTTAGGCCTACATTTATATTTACTTTTACACCGATTTTGTTTTAATTGAGCTTTGTGAAGAGGAGGAGAGAAGAAGAGAGGAGAGGAGAAGAGAAGGAGACCAGAAGAGAGGAGACGAGAGCAGAGGAGAAGAGAGGAAAAGAGAAGAGAGGAAAAGAGAGGAGAGGAGAACCACATGCAATCACCAACCAGCTTCGCTTGGATGGGTTACAGCATCTCCTCTCCCTCCCCTCCCCTTCCTTTCTGTTAGCTTTTTAGGCACTGAAAAAATCGGCAGTCCAATCTTTTCATTACGATTGCTTCCGGTCTACGTAGATAGGCCTAACTGTGGCAAGTAAACTGCAGTGGCAGATTCAAATGAAAATAATGACGCGATATTGTTGGTGTTCAAGACAATGATTACAAAATACCACAAGTAGCATTTAGGCCTATATTTACTCCAGTGCCACGTTTACTTCCGTTTAGTAAATTTCAAATCTTCTTGATGGTTTTAATTGAAAACTAATGTATGAATTTTACACGAAAGTACGAAAGTACATTGATCGAATTGACTTTCATCTTGATTTCTTGTTTCAGACGAAATTGGTTTAAATCGACGGAATTCAAGACAGAAGCTCATTGTCTCCACAGTTCTGGTAAGAGTTTTAAAATCAAAATATCCCGCGTACACACGAATTTAAACATGCGGGCCATATATAGGGGCGTAGCTCTTTTAGGGAGAACTTCGAGTCTTTTTGAGTTCTCCCTGTGACACTCATTGCAACATATTCTCTTCACCTATTATACTTTACATATACTTTGCAGACATAGTTGGTCTTCATTAATTTATGGTTTTAGTGTTTTGAAGTTTGCTCTTTCCTCCTAAAAATCGCGCCGTTGACATTACGGCGTGGATCAACGGAATACTACTATGCCTGCATGCCCACATGGAGCATATATATAGAACCCAAATTCAGATATGGGATCCGTCCGTATATATAACCCACATGGGTCGCATCTAATGCCCATGAAAATGCTGGCAGAGTAGGCTTATGCATAACCGTACTTCTACGCAGATGGTTGTAACACGGCTACGGAAGAGTAGGTCTACATTTAATGTTTGAAATCCTTGGTGCTCATACATGTGCCAGCTCATACATGTGCCAGGACGTGTATGAGACGCCAGCACAGCTGAATCAGAGGCCTGGCCTCACCGCAGCCAAACGCTGTCTTCGGGGTCATTTGTTATGAGGTGATGGCATTGCGAAGGGTTACATTTGTGAAGCAGATGGATCTGGAGTTTTGACAGGAAGACACGAGACGGTAGTCGACTCGGGAGAAAGAAGACAGGCCGCGCTGAGGAGATGAACCAACTGCACGATCGGTCAGTACAGAAGAAAGAAGAATGAGGCTTAAAAGAATGAGGCTTAGGAGATAGAGGCACAGAGAGAGGCACAGAGAGAGGCACAGAGAAAGACAGACAGACAGACACAAAGACAGATACAGATACACAGAGACAGGGACACAGAGACAAAGACAGACAGACAGAGACAGAAAACCAGACAGACAGACAGATAGAATGATAAAGACAGAGTGACAGTGAAAGAAGACATACAGAGGCAAAAAGAATAGAGACAGATAACACAGAGAGGAAAGAGCAATGCAGACAGAGGCAGAGACAAAGGCATAAGAAGAAGAGAGACAGAGACACAGAGAGACAAAGAGAAATAGAAGCATTGACACATCGCGACAAACACGCAGAAATAGACAGATAAAAAAATACAGACAGAGGCAATATATATATATATATATATATATATATATATAGAGAGAGAGAGAGAGAGAGAGAGAGAAGAATAGAGACAGATAACACAGAGAGGAAAGAGCAATGCAGACAGAGGCAGAGACAAAGGCATAAGAAGAAGAGAGACAGAGACACAGAGAGACAAAGAGAAATAGAAGCATTGACACATCGCGACAGACACGCAGAAATACAGATAAAAAAATACAGACAGAGGCAATATATATATATATATATATATAGAGAGAGAGAGAGAGAGAGAGAGAGAGAGAGAGAGAGAGAGAGAGAGAGAGAGAGAGAGAGAGAGAGAGAGAGAGAGAGAGAGAGAGAGAGAGAGAGAGAGAGAGAGAGAGAGAGAGTTATAGCCAAACAAGACAGAGAGACAGACATATCAGAGAGACGAGAAGTGAAGACGATCGTAAGGGGAATGGAGAGGGTTGTACGGTTGAAACCAAACCGAAGAATTGTATACACGAAGAACGAATATTGAGACATTTGTTTACACTGGAAAAAGTTACATGCATTTCTCGAGTGAGGACTGATAATGTTTACGAAGCAAGAGCTAAGAGGCTGAGACATGAGATGTGCTGGGGAGATGCATGCTGCAATCAGACAGTAAGAGATCGTCTGTAAGGTGAGGTAAGGACACGGTAGGCCTAGTAAGACAAAATAAGGTATGGCACGCATTATCAGTTTCACACGATCGATTTCATCCCGCGGAGTAAAGATGTAAAAGGGACATATACGTTAGGATCTGTCGTCCAATGTGCTACTATGCATGTCTGTATGCATTGATCTGTTTTATTTATAGATCGCAGTTCCCAAGTATCTGAGTTTTTAGGAACGGTTTGAAGTTGCTAGGAGATAGGAGTGGAGTAGTCTCTAAAGCTAACTCCGATCGAGAGTAGGCCTACGTCAGATACTGGCATGGGCGGCGATCATGGGGGGATCGAGGGGGACAAGACCCCCACATTTTGAAGAAACACCAAAAAAGGTCATTAAAACTTTTTCTCGCGTGAGCGCGGAAATTTTTTTTACCTTTTTTGACCAAATCAGTTCACGGTGATATATATTTTACCTCTTTTTTGACCAGATCAGTTCAAAACTCTTTTTTGACCAGATCTGTTCAAAAATGTCCCCCTGCCCTGTCAAACAAGATCACCGCCACTGGATACTGGTATAAGTGCTAGTGACTTCATTATTCTTAGTCTGGGCATTTGAGGGTGGCTGACACTGGCGTAAACTTGTCCAAAATATTGGGGGGGGACATGGGGTCTAGACTAGAGGTACAAAGAAAACAAGTTTTTCAAGATGAAAAGTTGTGTTTTTCGTCGTTTTTTGTTTTTTGTTTGCAGGGGCGTAACTTTAGTCTAAAACGTGGGGGGTACTAATACTTGGGTCTAAATAGTGGGGGTACCAATTTGTTCTCCAGTTTCGCTTTTCGCATGGTGGCCATTTTGAACATATTCCCTGTCAGTATTCTTATTAATTTTGGCTCTCGGTTTACAAGTCATGTGTAGGCTATCTAAGTACTTTCGCACTTGGGCGAAGACTGCATTCTCTGGGAAGGCACAATAACAAAAATATTGATTGACATTGTTTAAAAGTGGGGGGTACAGTACCCCCAGTTCAAAAAGTGGGGGGGTACGGGTACCCCTCGTACCCCCCCCCACAAATTACGCCTATGTTTGTTTGTATTATGGCTTTTGTTGTTTTGGTTATTATTAAGATTTTCGGATTTCGGTTAATAAAAACCATGACAAATGGCATGAACAAGAGCTCCAACTCAGTTTAGTTCAGTTGCGATTTCCGAAAATTAAAAATCGTTAAATCGAACTCAATGTTATTAAAATAACTTCTACAAAAATAAGAAATTTATTTTTTAAGACCAAAAAAACAAATTTTGTGGTTTTCTTTTTCATATGTTTTTGTTTAAAACCAAAAAACCAAAAAACTTTTTTCACCTCTGGTCTTTACAGTCAGCAGAGGCTTCCGGTGTTACGTTAATGCGTATGAAATGGGGCGTTTAGTTTACATGTAAATTTGTTTCATGTTGCAGATATTGAAGATAAAAATAAATCTTTGCTTTCATTTTGAATTTCTGAAAGTATTTCAGTTCTGTCTCTGTTTTTCTGTTTCTGAAGAAATTTGTCTATATTGAAACATAATATTTTAATATTTGAAGAAATTCTCCTCTCGATTTTTTTTTGGGGGGCATTGCCCCGGCTCCTCAATTATTGGGGGCACGTGCCCCGGTTGACCCCCAGAGTCTACTCCTATGGTGGCTGACCAAGCCTCTCCTCGCAGTCTGATCTTCCCACAGACAGTGTACGTTCGGTGGATATCACGCAATGGCTGAGTTCGTTAGGAGCGCAAGCGAAGCAGAAATTTCGAAGCATCTTTCTGCCGTGACTGGTACGTGAACGCCCGACCTCGGATGACAGCCCTAACAAGAGACAGTTCATTTGTATAGTATGAAGTATGAACCCTACATCAGCCTTTTGTATCTGAATATTTTTATAGCGCCTTTTACATCCGCAGACAGTTTGTTGAAGCGCTCGCTTTGTAACGCGAAGAGTAAGGGTTCGATCCTCCTCTGAGACGGTTACTGTGTAGGGACCTTGAACAAGTCCCTCACTCACAGTTGCTCAGCGCCATCGATTGATGCTTGGTCATTAGTATCGGTGCTTAATAAATACATAATAATAATAAGATAATTAATTAATCTAATTAAAGTCCAAGTCCCCGAAGGATCCTGTACCTCGAGGCATAAAATAATAATAGGCTAATAGTAGGCCTAACAATAATAGGCCTAGCAGTCTCTGGAAGTCTTTAATTGAAGAATAATTCGTGTGTTTCAGGAGGAGCCATACATGATTCTCCGAGCGAACGGTCTCTTTCTGGCTGGCAACGACCGTTTCGAAGGGTACGTGGCCGACATCTTCCAGCGCCTAGCAACCGCCATCGGCATTGACTACGAACTGCGGTTATCACGTGACGGCAAATACGGCGATCTCCATAGCGACGGGCACTGGGATGGAGCAATCGGAGAAGTACTCAAAGGAGTAAGAATTGCGCAGTTGTTTTTATTAAATAATTGTAATTGTACTGCAAATTTATACAGCGTCACTTCAAGAGGGACTCGTTAGAGGCGCTCCAGACCTAACACCATATGTAGGCCTATAAAACCACGATCGAACAGAATGGTGTTCAAGCGCTTGCGGAAAAGAGGCAAAGAGAGGCTGAGACCATGTTGCAGTTTCTTACGCAAGTTATTCCAAGAGGATGGATCGACTGACCACGGCAAAACTTCTTAGCTGGACCATAAAAGTTCGGGTTGATGGAAAAACCACGTCACCATGCGTGGCAGAGCGGAAAAATCTGCGACCAGGTATGGAAGAGAATAAACAGGCCTAGCTTTTTGAGATAAGATGAATAGCCTACTTATATATTATGTGCATGAATTATTAGGCATGTCGATGTTTTATTAATTAATATTTTAATATATGCCCAATAGCCTACAAGTTTGCATCAATTGAAACAACGAATTGGCAGCGTATTCCATTTTTTATGAATTTATAGGCCACCAATGATATATTGTTTTTATAATTAAGCCAGTTCAACAAAATGACCAATCCAAGTTTCCATTAATTAAACGAGGCATCGTTTTACATCGATCAGTGCTAGGGCCTATAACTCATGAGCTCCTATCAGGTTTTTTTTATTTGCTTAAGCTGAAATAAGCAAATAAGACTGAATGAATACATAAGTAAGAAACAATGAACAGACTCTCTAATATGCCTACTTAATTGTTTATCCCACCCTTGAGACACGTTATCATGGTATATAAATAAGTGAACGGTCCAAAAAACTCAATAAATACAACAGAAGGAGCCTCATTTCCATAGCTCAGCACTGCATCAACTTCTAGTTTCTTATCCTGGATGTTAGTCTAACTATACACTGAAGTATAAGCAAGTAGATAAATAAATAAGAATTTGTCTACAGACGTCCTTAATCTTTCCTAGGTCGCTGACGTGGCCGCAGGAGCGTTGACTGTTACAAGCGAACGCCGTCAATACGTCGACTTCACGGACTCCTTCCTCTCCCTCCGATCCTCCGCTCTTCTCCGCAAGCCACGCGGCGGCGGCGGTAGTGGCAAGCGTCTCTCCACCGACCACACACCGTCCCACCACCAACAGCTGACCAGAGGTGACCAGCTGCTGAGCGCTGACCACTTCTACGGCGTCGTTCGCGACAGCGTCGTCCAGCGCCTCCTAGCGACATCAACTGACCAGCTGCACCGAGCCATGTGGGCGCGGATGTCCAGCTTCTGGCCATCGGCGATCGTCGACAGCGTCCAAGAGGGGGTGGAGCGGGTCCGACGGGAGCGGTTCGCCTTCATCGTTGAATCTCCGACGGCCGAATACCTTGTGAGTCGGCGTCCGTGCGATCTGTACGCGACAGAGCCCTTCCTGGACTCGCTGTCCTACGCCTTCGCCCTGCGTAAGGACGACTATCAGCTGAAAGCAGCCATCGATGCCCAGCTGCGTCGGATGGCAGACACTTCTGAGCTGCAGATGCTGTACCTGCGATGGTGGAAGGACGAATGCGTCCGGACGACCTACCCGTCGACTGCCAGCATCACACGAAGGTCAAACACCACAGCTGCCGCGTCCGGTCTGCGAAGCAGCAGCAGCAGCATCTGTCACTATGGCAACGGACTATTCGGCCGCTCAGCTGTGGTAGTAGTAGCCTGTTGTCTCTTACTGGTGAAGCGTGTTGTCAGTGGCTGGTGTTTGATGTGATTTGGACGCATATAATGTCAGGTGCCTTAAACACGACGGTCGGTCGACCGTTTGGGTTAGAAAGGGTCCGACACACCCACGTCTCTGCTTCCATGTAAATTATCCATCCGTCTTATTTATACAGCTACATGTTTTATCCATCTGCCAGTCTATTCAGCCTTCTGTCTGTCTGTCTATCCATGTTTTCTCATCCTCAAGTCTCTGTCTGTCTGTCTTTCTTTACCTCTTTGTCCTCTCCACTTTCTCAATGGCTCAACATTTACTACACATGTACTACACAAGTTCTCATTGAGTGCTGCTAGGTAAGGTATATGTTGACTCAAACTATAAGCACTCGCCGACTAGATACCACATCTGCTCAGCAGAAAGTGCAAGGTTCTTGTTGACTGTTCCAGGGCAGCAAAATAAATTAAGATAACAACAGATTTTTCCCTAAAACCATTCCCGTTCTGTTTTCCCTGTGTTTACTCATTGCCCTACTGCAGTTGTAATTCAACAGCAAGTACAACATTGCAACTGCATCTCTAAAGAATAAGAAAATTTTAATGAAATATCAGCAGTACAAAAGAACAACAATTATACTATATAATATATATATACATATATATATACATGGTTTTTAAGAAAAGGGCTTTTATAGCACTTTTCTCAAAAGCTGCTGTATTAATTGTGTTCATACATACACAACAGACCACATGGAAATTGAAAAAACTGTAAAAATAACCAGCACTGTCTCGTGTTATTTAAGAATAAACTAGCACTGGTCTGCGTACTGTACCAAATCCGCTAGGCTTGTTGTAAAAAAAGGCAACAAATTACTCATTTATTATGTGCCTCCCTGAAATCTAAATTCTCAGAGACATAGGAAAACCACTGGCAGATACACAGGAGGTGATGCTTGCCATGGTCCCCCTTCTTAGTTAAGGGTAGAGACCTAGCCAGATTAGTTCCACTGCACTCACAGCTGCATGTCTACTATTTGTTCTTTGCACTGGCTTTCAGAATCATCATCATCTCCAACAAGTGCAGCACTTTTGAGGTTTACAAGGCTTTAATACCTAACTAAACTTGTCCATGAAGTGATCAACCCTCAGATCGAGGAAGGTTGAAGACAAGACAAGACAAGAATACCCAACTGCTCTGATTCACACATACTCATGATTCTCAAAAGAGAATAACTTGTCTCTGAGAAGTTATTCTCATACAGTACATCCACCACAAAGCTCAGTAAGTTAAATAGAGAAGTTGTGTAATTACATATGAAAACCTTGCCGGATGTAACATAATTGAAAACCACTGTGTTCACGAAGTTTGTGATGACTGTGCCCACAGGCAACCCACACACACGTTATAGTTGTTGCTTGAAGAGCATGAGGCAGTACAAACTCCACAATTCTAGTAAAGAAACCAAATGACGTACCTCTGGCCTTACCCTGACCTTGACCCTCACATACTGTAATTCCTTGCTTTACAAAAATTGATATTTTATCACATAATAACTAGAAGTTTTAATAAAATAACAGAGAATGTAAAGAAAAAAGAATGTAAAGAAATTGTAAAGAAAAAAGCCTGATCAAAGTTTTTAACAGAATTAAACAGATATCTAGATTTGATTTAAATTTACGACGAACATAGAAACTGATCTTCAAGCATTCTGTTCGGTCCCATTAGAAATTTCTGGCACAAAATCAACAACACCTGATTTGGAAAGCATTCATCTGCTAAGAGAGAAACGAAACGGCAGCGTCCAAGGGCGGATCCAGGGAGGCCAAGCCTCTCCTCACTTTCCCCACAAGAGTTTTGGGAGGCAAACCACGGGTAAAGTCCCCAAACCCAAACTTAGAATGAACTGTGTGCATGGCTTGAGAGAGGCAACACAGCAGACACTGATAATAATCCATTCATGCAAAACATATACTTAAATACATGTAATATACAACATCTAGAAAGATGTACGCAAAATTTTCAAGGGAAAAATTGTACCAGATACGCCCTAAACAACTCCATCTGAATAAAGGTCACCACACCATCATACACACCAAGATGGCATATACCGGTATGATAACATAATACATCTTCACATAATGATACCGACCCAAGGTGACACCTGAGTAGCTAAATCTGACAAGTTCAATACATCTTTGCTGTATTACCCTCCGCCACCCACCGCCCCCCCAGATGAGCCAGCGCCACCATCAGTGTTCGCCTGAATGCCCGGACGTGTCACTTGGATCGCAAAAACATTCGCACAAGTTGTATAAGACAGTAGCCGACAATGACTGGGTAGAGGATGAGCTCTCGATGACGCCTACGATTGTTGTCTTCCTGAAGCCGTGCAACGTGGCGGGCGAGTTTGGCCACCTGCCTCCGAATCACAGCCATCTCATCGCCATTCTGCAGCAGCAGCATGCTTCCTGGAGTCACCGGGACATCAATGTCTGGTTCTGCAAGATCACCATCTCTACAAGGAAAGGAAGCCACCAGATCAGTTTTCCAGTGATCACTCACAATGCAAAGTGGCATCTCGTCCCCAAAGCTATTAACTCAAAATACTGTGTTGTTTAACTCACAGTACACAGAACTGCAGCGTAGTGCTAAAGATCTCTATACGAAGTTGGTTTAATTAGATCACATGAACATGCACTGTAAGGCTCAACTCCTTTTCCTTTCCACTGCCATTTTCGCACCTAATCACGCTACATATATTTAGATATTTTGTATTAAGCGATATTCCATAACATTTTTTGGTAAAGTCAACATCAGTGTTCACACATTGTTAAGGAAACAAGAGCTGCTATAGATCAGTCACAAAGTGGCAAAATGCAAGCCAAAATTTCTAGAGATCTTGGTATCGCAATGATCAATTCTATGAGGTTGGGTAAAACAATAACCAAAACTGAGTGAATACATGACTACATGTATGTTAAGAAGGTAGTTTCTGTTGTTAGATCCGAGTCAAACAAGGATGCCAATTTAGGAAGCAAGCACCTAACATAAGTTAGACTATGACTCCTGGAATATAAACTCTGTTGGAAGTATGTTGATTCATGCACAAGATGACATAATTCGTCTGTGAGAATAATTTCAAAACATTCTTCTGTGTATATTATTTTCATATTTATATTTATTGTTACATTTTTAAACAAGGTAATCAAGTTTTAGCATAATTTGCATTTTTTTAGCTTTTTAAAACTTAGATCTCAGAAGACAAATATAAATTTTCACTTATGCTGAATGACAGGAAGTGATGGTAGATAAACATACTGTACTGCATACAGGTTTAGTTAGAGAATATTTCAGGTTATTTCAGCATTATCCGGTTGCACAAATGGCCTGGTTTACGTGCATTTTCAGCTGGCTTGTTCCCCATGACTTCTCATTAATGGGGCCTCACTGTATATTGTGTCAATTGATATATAAGACAGAGCATTGGTCAACAGCATTAAATAATTGTACTGGTACAGTGGCACTTAAAAAAGGTGTCCCATCATTAGATTGCCACGATTGTACCTGTCTTTCTCACCAAGCTCCAAATTCTTCAATGGTAGCTGTAATATGCATCTATTCAAATATGTTACCCTGCATGGTGGTTTTCCTAACTTCACTGTGTTTGAAGCTGGCATCCCGGCCCACCCACTCCTCTATCATGTTAGGTAAATGAGTACCTACCCAGATTGGGAGGCCGAAAAGGGGTGTCCTGTTGTTGAATTGTAATGGATGTGTATTGTGTTTGCATTTCAGCCAAACATTCCTTCAACATTAGGACCAAGCATCTTAGTAACTAGTGTCTAACTGAGGCAGGTAAACAAGTGTCACCTTTTTATACAATACTTGCTCACAATCCATAAATATTAGCCATCTTAGGAAATGCTTAGCATCCCAAGGCAAGTGCTATTCCAAACAAAGTTTAATCTCCTAAAAAATGCAAAATCAACGTTGACTGACCCTTTCCTTGGAGTGGAATAGGAGTTCATGTGTGCCCCAGACTCAAGTGGATCATCCGTGTCAGATGCCAAGTCGCCGCCATCATCGTCAGAACTCGTAAACTGTTGATCACGAAGAGTGAGAACACGAGGTGGAGTGTCCAACAGATAGTGTGGTATTTCTAAATAAAAATCAGGATAGGAACATTCACGTGACAATCTTTAGAAACTTAATGGTCATGGCACTTTAATGTACTTTTTTACGCATGCATCTGGCTATTCGTATATATAGCACCTCTTTGGAACCTCACAAAGTTTTTAAGTGTTTGTTGTCTACAAATTATGCACCACCAAATATATGATAGCTTGCCTTCTTTTGACAAACTAAAAACATAAAGTTGCTAACACTTCATACCGATATCTGCCTCTCAGAGTTATTTTCTTATTGTTTGGTTACCATTTTTGTAATTTTGTTTCTTTGAATTAACATGACAGTGATTTTTTACCACATGGTAGATATGCCAACATGGAAAAAGTCAAAAATCTACTCTATGTCACCAGCAAGCAACCTTTTCTAGCGGATTACCGATGCTGCACAATGTAAACGAATCTCATCCTCTGAAGCTGAAGCAGCATGAACCTTTCACTAGTTGCCCTTGAGAAAGGCAGACAGTTCAAACCCTGTTCGCTGAACATCGAGCAATCCATACCAAGACTTGGAATCGTTGAATCTTTTAGAGGATCAACTGGTGGCATGTAGGCATCATAGATGGTGCTGATCGCTCCCAGTCTGTCTGGCATTTGCATCTGTTTGCTGATGTCAGTCGTAAATCTTGTGTCATAGTCACTTCTGAAATTATCAATGACGCCTGTCCCAAGAGGATTCGACATCCTGTTTGCTAAAAGGTAACATAGGCATACATTGTTAAACAATACAGACAATACAGCATCAAAATAAGAATAACTTCTGGTATATTTACTCCCGTTTTACTATTGCTCCCAAGTGCAGTGCTCATTCTAACTTTACACCAGGCTGTGCATTTCTTACTACTACATCCACATAAACCACCCAGTAGCCCATAACCGAACAAGTATCAATACCACTAAAACGAACTATTTTTTCAGCAATACACAGCAATTTTAAAAAAGGGCTAAATATAATATGTGACACTAAATAAAACAGTAAACCATTCTGACCCTACTCCTTACGAGGTCTACCAGAATCCTGAAAGTGATGAAAATGAAAAATACGTCTAATTCCCGAAAACAATTATCTAACGACCATCATATAGAAATTGACTTTCCTGAAGGAAATGTCCTAATTAAATCTTGAAATTTGATTTTCCGGGATTACGCATACAACCGTTATTTTCTTCACTTTCGGGATTCAGGTTTAGAAAACAGATTTCAGTGATCCACTAGTGGGAATAAAATTTCGAAGATTGTAGTTTCGAGGATTCGCTACACCTCTCCTGGGATCAGCCCGAATCCCCGAAACCCGTATCCCCGAAACGAATTTCGCCCGGATTCCAGAAATCGATTTTCTATATTATATCTATATTTTATGTTATATCGAAGATACATCAGGCCATGCTAGGTTTATGTCATGTATAAGAGTTTACAATTTAACTCTGAATAGTTTTCGGGAGTTCGGACGTTTCTATAAAACTGTTTTCGGGAAATCGGGGTTTTGTGTATTTTCAGAATTTTCAGGGATTCGGATTTCGGGCCCTCTCTCCTGACCTTGTCACAACAGAGTATGCACCGTACAAGCGAAATACGATTTACTGGGTGAAAATCTTTCAAAAAGTCGCATATAGGGCAATCAAGCACGAACAGTATGTAGCGAAAATGATATGTTTAACGCACAATAGTCATACCCGGGGGTTATGGGTCTCCTTCGTGTTAAAAGGTTACCTTCAACACACACGTAAGCTCACTATCGGTTAATCGAGCGGTACTCTAGATTCTAACAATAACTAGCTGTTCAAGGTATCTACAATAATTTGCCCTCGAAGCATGAAGGAGAAAGTCGAAATCGTGTGTTCCCAGTTTCATTCGCTTCAGTCGTCCACGAATCAAAACATCAAGATTGCTATTTACGAGACGAAAAAGGTTTACGTAAAGCCCGAAAGTGTAAAAAATCTAAATCCGTTCAAGGCACGGTGCATTCCATGGTTCCTACGAGTGCGCACCGAGCATCATTCGCATTCATTAGGAACACGGAGAGAGTGTAGTGTAACACTGTAAGGCACAAATCTCTTAAATTTTTCAACGGACACTATATAGCTTGCGCCCGGCTTCACATCAATCAAGTCCGCAATAGCCAGCTTGCTGATCCGTTTCGGACTTTCGGTGGTAGTCGCAACTCAGAATCGGGGGAAGGTGAACTTACTCCTCGCATGTTTTGCTTTTTAGCGACACATTGAGCTGTACGCTACCTTTTACGAGATGATTTATGTTAACCTGTGATCCAATGCGTGAGTTTACACTTCTTGATAGTTGCTTTGTGTTATAGCTTTACAGTAGCGCTTTAGAAATTTGGAGTTTACGAATAAACGATCTAATCTAATCGAACTTATATAGCGCCATCGTTTATTGCTCCATGCATCAGCCGCTGCCTTTGGGGTTCATATACCTCAATGATCGCTGCCATGGTCGCTACTATGCATAATCGTTGTGTAAGCCATTCCAAAGCGAGTCCAATCGAAAGCCAAGAAGAGAATCCCAGAAGACACGGAAACAGCCTACTGAGGAAATGAGTCCAAAAAACAAGTTTTTAGTTGAATGAGTGCATTTAAGCTTTTGCAGAGCAAGAGCAAACGTTTACCGAGAGTTACAATAATAATAATAATAATAATAATAATAATAATAATAATAATAATAATAATAATAATAATAATAATAATAATAATAATAATAATATAATAGGTCTATAGGTCCAGTAACAGAAAACGGACACCTCTGCACGGAACATTCAAGACCGAGAAATTCGAACCTGGTCAAGTAGGCCTACAGAGAAATCTGTTAGGGGCCATCCACATATTACGTACGCACTTAGGGGGGTCGGATTTTGGCGATTTTGCGTACGGGTGCGAACGGGGGGGAGGGGGGTAACAAAATGTGTACGTACCCAAAATAAATTTCTAATTATGACGTCCACAGTAGCCTATTTATAACTCTGTATTATCCTATAGTCATCCCATGGCATTTTATTACATTATATAAAAGCCATGTGCAGTTATTCTGTGCTGTGAACAACACCTATAATTTGTCTATATATTGGCCCTTCAATAATCTGGCCTAAAGTGCAGACAGGCTGCCTGGAGACACTTTCTGCAGCTGGTCATCGGGGGGGGGGGGTTGCGTCAAACGTACGTACTCAGGGGGGGGGGTGGTGGAAGAAAGTACGCTTGCGAACAGGGGGGGGTCCAATTTTCCCGGATTTTTGTGTACGTAATATATGGATGGCCCCTTATAGGACTGAAGATAGTACGATTGACTAAAATGTATTGCAAGACTCGTGCGAGTCTTGTAAGAACTTCTACAATTAGCCCAACCTTGAAAGTTGTTCGTTTTTCTGTGGGCAGCCAATATGCATTGACTATGACTTTGGTATTAGTGAATGTTCATATTTTGGAATTTTAGTGAAGGAATTTTGGACTTTTCGTCAGTTGAAATGCCAGTGAGAAAGCGAGTTGCAGTAATTGAGACGGTTGGAGACCAAGGCAATAGCCAAACAGATCAGAGCAGGAAAACGAATAGGCATCAATGCTCGCACACATTTTGGCTCTGTGACACCGAGACAGCAAGCTTACACAACTTTTTGACTGGCGCTTTGTATTTGATGCTGGCTATAGTATAGTTATTGACTCATTGTGCTACAGAAACTTTTCATTTCATCAATATCTAGTATAATAAACTTTTCCAGCGGTTGTAAAAATGACAAAAATATTCTGTTTAAACCTAAACTGTAGTTTACGTTGCTAAATTAATACCATGTTTTCAATCCCCTAGTTTACGTTGCTGAGCAACGTGCTTGATGTCTGGAGCGCCGTTATAATTTGCACCTCGCATTTCGCAAACATGACACTCGTGAACTGTTTGTACAATGTACATGTACATCTGTAGCTGACTGAAGCCTCAGCCATTTTCTGGAACATTGTACAGACGGTTCACAAGTTACCCTCAAACAGCGGAAAAATTAACATAGCATCGAACCAATTCCAGTCATAATGCATTGTGATAAGAATGGCAATAGACCTAAAAGAATTTACCAACGTAAGCTACGGATGTCCGTGCAGTATTAATTTAGCAACGTAAACTACCAATATTTAACCAATATTCTTATAATTATACCGGATATAATGTGTACAATATTCTTATAATTATACCGGATATAATGTGTACATGTAATTTTATCCACCTCAAGTCTGGTGCTTTCCCAGGCCACCGTCTGATCCGCTGTGGTGGAATTAGAGGTGGCAGTAACGACAGTATTACTTTTATCCATCTTGACGCCAAATATAGCGCCTTCCAGTTACCTCACAAAAGAGCTCTTGCAGATTTCAGGTACATACCCATTATTGCAGTTTGTCATGATTATCATTTATAATTAAATATCACATTAGGTTTATATCATTTATGATTAAATGTCAAATGATAATGATAATTTTGACCCAGAATAGGTGCTTTTACTAAACAACCATGGGCGTCTGGTGCATTTGGATTATTATGAGTATTCAACAGTCCCAACACGATTTTCAATGCGAAGCAACACTGAATTATTTAGGTAAAGTCCTTGATCATCATTTATTTTTAATTATTTTTCCTATGCAAATTGTTTCTTTGCAAAAGCATCTTCTTGCCCCCGAATTTTTTTTTACCCCTCCTAAGAAATTTTTGCGCCCCTAAAAAAATTTCTGCGGACGCCCGTGTAAACAACTGTATCAAACCTTTTACCGGCACATTTTGATCAAGTTAAGCATGTCTAGAACTTAACAGCATGCAAAATTACCTTGGGCATAAACTGCTAGTAAATTAGTAATGACTGGCAACAGCAAACAAAGTTGCTTCAGTCAGGCACACCTGTTTGTGCATCACAAAACCCTTTAATCTTGTACGGTGCTGTCAAAAAATTATGAAATTCGGCAAGGTCGCTTTTGCTTTGATGCTGAACATATGGTTCATTTTACGATGAGAACACTATAGAAGTCTTCATTATTAGACTAGACATGCCAGTGTCTCCCCATAAGCCAGTAAACATTGATGGACAATCCTGCATTATTAGGCAATACTGTACTGTGTTCTAGCAAGTGTTCTAATGCCACAATGTCATGTTCTGTGACATAAATTCTGAAAGCGGAACAACTTTCTCAACAATCTGACATCACAGAGGGAAAGGTTAACATCAACTGCCACAAAGCAAAGACTAAGAATTCACAGTATAACAAAAATAATGATTTCCAACACAAAGTCTGGCTATATATGTACAGTTAATAGTAAACCATGGAAATTATTATAATATAAAAAACTGCAAAATAGCATGATTCAGTGGTAAACATAACTACTGACTTAAGCAAAGCAAGACACAACAACCGCAGAACACATAACCGCAAAAGCAAATTGTTTCACGTACAAACCAGTCACTAACATACACAACATCTTTTCACAGGTTCATATTTTATTCACGATTACAAGCTGAACGTTAATATCTTTATCGGAATACCATCAGAAATACAGTGAACAGCAGATGTTCTCTGCTACCCGTTTGCGCGTCCCAACTTTAGAAAGAAGATAAGCAGAAGACAATTTGATTTAATGTGGAAAAGCCTAACACGTTGAACATTTCATTGAAACGATGAGTTACATGGCCAGGCCAAATACACTGACGATGCAGTACATAGTCTTGTTCTCCCATCTGACTGTACAGCTGCCTGAAAAAGACAATGACAAGTTGTTTTATATCAGCACAGTTAAACAACAGCAATCGAGAGACAAATGGCCCTCTGTCAGAGCCTGAGTTATGGTTGCAGAGCAAAAACAGATCATCAAAAAGAGAAAATGTAAACAGTTATAAAAATATTGGAATGTAAGTCATAACAAAACTTTGAAACTAAAGATCAATACAATTGTGGGCAACTTCAAAACAAACTTTAAACTTCTGCATGTTAACACAAAGTTACAAAAATCATTTTAAGGAATAAATTATGAAAGTCCTTCTCTTAGTCTTCTTGCTAAATTTGGCAGTCATGTGTTTTGCTGTTCACATGGGATCCCAACTGCTTTGGCACATTTAGTGGGTCTTACTGGGATATAAAAATACATCTTGCTTCTTAAAAACATGTAACGAAGCAACTGGTTGCTCACTGTCAGTGCTGGTTACTCCATAAGTAAGAGTCAACGTATACACATCAAGCAAAACTACCTTGTCTTCTTCATCATCATTATATCATCATTAACATCATCACCGTCACCCATACCCAGACAACTCTAGGTACACAGGTATGATTTGTAAGTGGCATCCAGAGGAAAGATCTAACACAGAAGCAAAAGTAATGCAGAAGTGCATCCGAAATATGAAAGTAGACTGTACCATTAACAAGGAAGAAGGGACGACAAAGCATGAGCCTCCAAACGTTACAGCGTAGAACACATAAACATAAACAGAAATGAATACATAAATCAGTGGGCGAGTACCAGCAGTTGGATCCTGATAACTTACCATCTGTTGTATTATCCCAGAAGCATGAGCTGGCCGTGTGAAGTCCGGCTCCCGTTTTCTGCATAATGACGCAGGTGACTAAAAAAGACAAATATAGACATGCAGAGCTCTCAAATGGACAATTCTCTCATTTATATTTAAGGTACAGTTAGGTAACTGCTCCTCTATTCACCCTTGTCATCGTCATCAGTTACTGAGAGGGCAACACCCCAGTCAACTAAAGTGGTGCAGAAACTGTTCTTAAAAGCACTTGATGGTTGGCGTCAGTATATGAAATACACAGAGCAGTGGCAGCCCCTTGAATTAACTAGACACTTATCCCAACAAGACTGTAATGAAGCTAGTTATCTCTTCCAGCGTCTTGTTATCATAATTCAGCGCTTCAAAGCATTGCTCTCCATGGCAAAATTGTCATGCCTGAACTTGGTGAGATGCAGCCAATCCACATGAGTTTTCATTTTTTTCTCCATACATTTTTAAATCCTCAGGGATCATATCTACTTCAGGAAAAGGTACCGAAAAAAAATTTAAAACAACACTTGAAGTTCAGCTCTTCCTTGAGTCACTGACGCTCAAAACAAGCTACATTTACCAAACTAATCAACAAAGCCCATCACATGCATACGTTCTACTGATTACTATATATAATACATAGAAAATGAAATCCACCAATTCTGTTCTCTGACAAAATTTAACTGCCCACCAATGTATTTGAACGGTTTTTTCAGGGCAGTGAGGTCATTCAGACACTGTTCGACTATATTCGACGTCCACTGTGCCACTTTCGTTGGCTGATAGGACCCACCACCAATCGCGTTCTCCACGGCCTACAAAGCAAGACACAAGCAACCACTCAACTCAGTTAACAGGGACAATGCTACATTAACTGACCAGTTCTATGCATTCTGTCAGATCTGTTTCCACTCACTCACTGTATCCAGACAGATCTGTTGGATCTTCACCAACAAATTATCAGTTTGGATTATGGTTCCACCCAGTGGCGGATCCAGGATTTCTTGCGCGGGGGGGCAAGGGTTTCTTCTGGGGGGCGCCACGTTCTAGGGTAAATTTGTAGTCAACTTTAAATGATAGTACAGGTATATTTGAAGTAATGCCATTTGTAGTAGACCACTAGTATATATACTATCCTATATTAAACTGTTTAAAAGTGAAGAAATGTTTCCTATTCTATGTAGGCCTACACCGTCAGTGGGAAGATGAGACGGCGAGGGAGAGGACCCAACCTCATATATCGAGGCTAAGAAAATGAAGTCGGTAGCACTTCATACCCATGGCTGCATCAGGACTAGCTTAAGGGACCACTCTTCTTCTTTGGCTTCTGTTCTTTTGCACTTGGCATCGTTCCTGCCTTATTAAATTAGACATTACAGTTTGATCATTTGAAATCCGAAATTTTGCAAGCAAATGTAAAATGTAAATCTGCGACTAAATGAGGTTGCAGATGCTACAAAGAGACTTAGTGCCTACATGTAGGGCTTGTAGGCCCTACTGTCCCTACATCGATAACATCATGCTGTGAAGTCTGTCTATGCGCCTCAAACTTAACCATGCCAAATCCGAGCTCATCTGGTTTGACCGTTCCTCTAAGCTCCTACAGTGTGCTGAACTCTCACTTTCTACTCCCTCCTCTCTACTCTGCCCATCATCTTCTGTTCGGGAACTTGGAGACATTGTTGACTCAACACGTGTACTCTCCCTAATACCTCAGATAGCCGTCAGTTCTCGGATTTGCTTGTTTCACCTCAGAAGAAGCCGGCAGCTTCGCTCTACTCTGCATTCAGCATCACTGGAAACACTGTTGCACTGCCTTATCCTGACGCGACTATAGGCCTACTACTGCAACTCTGTGGTCTCCTTGAATGCAAACTGCTTCCTATAACCAAAATACTGCATCAGGCTTCAAGACTCTCTCACTCTTGGACTCTCCTGCCGATACCATAATTTATGCATCTGTTCCTCGCTCTCCGCCTGAAAAGCTGACATTTTCACTTGCATGCTGTAGGTAATTTTGTGATAAGTGTTGTAAGTTTCAAACATTGTTTGGCATTTTGCTTGAAGACTAGCTCGCTTCATAATTTTATGCTTATATCGCTTCGCTAAGTTTTCTGCCGGATTGCGTTTAGTAGTTTAACGTCAACCATGAGGATACAATTTATAATTATATCCAACTTTTCACAATTTAAAGCTCATGTTATTTATTTAAGGAACGTGAATTGATATTATAAATACCATATGTTCTTCGTTTCATGGCAGTTTAATCCAATGCGCGGATCGCCAATCCGAAAGCGACTTGTAGAGAATTGCCATGATTAATATCCAAAACGCCGTGTCATTTAGGTTTAGGCTGCGCTAGAAATTTGATATACTACACGTCTCTTTAACTGCCGTGTGCTAGTTTGATGATAGATATGTTTAAGCTTGGCACCGGCGATTTGGGGAGGGTATCGTATGACTCATATTGAGGATGACTTGCTTGCCTGTGGGCTGTGTTACAGTAGGACTCTGTTGGACTTTGGAACTTAGCCTACATCCTGAGACACTTACATGGAGAGTGAGGGTCAATTCAGGGTCATGCCAATCTTCCATGTCCTGCCTATGTTGTCTGTCTCTCTACTTTCCCTACTACATACGTAAAGATAGACAGAACAGCAATACTTGGGGAAGCACAGTTGAAATTAGACCTAGCCGACTCAATAGCGATGGGCGTTGTTTATTGGGGTTAAGAAAGTGGGGTACGATAACCAAGTCCATAGCAAAATTACGCCTATCGCTATGGACATGGCTTTAACTAAACCTCGGTCATGCCAGGCCCGTTCTGGCAGCCCACCATAACAGGCGGGTCTGGTCTGGAGGGGCGCCGTCAGACAACCAAGAGGGGCGCGGGGGGGGCGAACCGCCCCCCCGGGCCTATAGCTAAATCCGCCACTGGTTCCACCTGAAGCAACAACTGTAAACTCTGAAAGACGTCGATCCGGAACTGCCTTGTGCATTATGATAACGATGCAACATAAGTCATTCAATTAGAATCTCCAAGTCTTTGAAGTACAAAAATTTTGCATTTGACAGCTATGTACAGAATGCTTCTGCAAGATTCAAACATACTATCCCTCACCCACATAGTACAATAACTTCCGCCATTTACGTATTACATTACACGTGAGAGATTTGTTAAGAAGTTTTTAAAAGGCACCGCATAAATGTCCAGGACTGTACAAAGGCTCTCCATAAATGGCCATATGTGTTGGCAACACTGTATGATACGATGAAATGCACACAGTCGTGATGCACCCTACCAATGCCCAGATATACAAGCCTCTATGTAAATGGCAAGATACATAAGGCTCTATGTAATTGCTCAGATATGTGACAAGGCACTATATGTGGCAGGCCAGACCAAAATCAGTATTATGTCGGAAACTACACATCAGAGTAATAGGCCAGAAACTTAAGAAAATATTATTTTTGTGTTTTTCGGTTTTTTGCAGAATCTAATATAAAAATATGTTTAAAATGCTCATTTCTGTTATTTTGTAAAAAAAAACGAGTTTTAAAGCCATTTTTAAAATGTTTTGAGACACCTACTGTTTCGTTGTAATTAAGTATTAGTGACTTTAAAAAATACTTTCCAACCATTTTTTGATGATTTTTATAAATTTAATTTGAGTAATTATGTGAGAAGCATGGTATAATCAGGAAATATTACCCATGGTATCATTATTAACTGTGCCAAATTTTATCACATTCTTTGTACGGTTGCTATGGAGTTTTCAATTTTATACTTTGCTTAAGTAAACAGCGTTTTTCTCAGAATTTAAATTCGCATCATTGGATCACCTTTTGCCTGATATCTTGAGTTAGAATAATGCTAGAGCAATAAGTTTTGTGTCATTTTGAAGCCTGGTGTAAGACCTTTCAAAAGATATATCAAACTCAATATGTTGCAAAATCACCTTAATACTGGTTTTGGTGTGTGGAGCCACATATAAATGCACACACCTGACAAGGCTCTATATAAATGCTGACATACATGATGAGAATCTATATAAATGCCCATATATGTGTGATAATCTAAATAAATGTTCAGATGCATGATAGGGCTCTATATAAATGCCCATATGCCATGGGAAGTGGTTGTTCCATTGTTGGATTTGCTTTTAGTTGGCATGGTAGTTGGCTGCTAATGCCTTTCATGTCTACATCTGCAGTTTAAATCCCAGAGTGTCAGAAGAAACTGGAAATTCACTGTCAAGCCTTCAGAGCTGACAGGAAAGGTTGTTCAATAAAGATACTTGTATCTGTGCTGTAGTCAAAAGACACTTCAAACATATGGTCACATCCTTATGTACTAACATTAATGGAAAGGAGCAGTCCCTTATCCACCACAGACTTCATCTTCTTAGCCTCAGCAAATGCAAGCAGCTGGCCAATCCTCTCCTTTGCCACATCCTCTTAATCACCTACATCCTACAGTCAGTGTACTTGTTACACAGCAGAGTTCGATGTGAGGGGCATATAGTAGATTTATATAAGTAAGCAATTAGTCTGTTATCTGTTTTTTTATTAAATTTGACAAACCTCTTTGATGATCGTACTGACTTCATCAACAACAAAAGCGTTGTTCTACAAACAATAAATGCACAATACTCATTTACCATCATGTCACACTGTTATTTAGAGCCCTAACAGTGTGTGTAGTTGACTGTTAGTTGAGTAGTTGAATTTCAATTTTTAATTTCTTGTTGACATTTTAATTTTTAACTTATTTGAGCAAGCATCCCAGAGTAAATTACACGTGAATAAGATAACAAGGTAATCATGCAGACTAAGGGCCTGTGTATATAAACAATATGGTTGCCACTGACTTTGCTCCAATAGAGGGCTGCTACCTACCAGCTATATCCCATAATGCAATTCGCTATATAAGTAATGAACACGAACTTTTATTACAGTTCGTATTTGTGCATATTTGAATTTAGAAAACGTGAAATAAGGCATTCATATGCATTCTGTTGCCATTTCAGACACTTGCTACTTTATTTAGTTCTGTTTCTTAAGATGGCAATTAAAGTTTGTGTTCGTTATTTACTTACTTAGCGAGTTGCATCATGGGATGTAGCAGTGCTCTACTGGAGCGAAATTAGTGGCGAAGTCAGTGGCGACCATATTGTTTATATACACAGGCACTCAGTCTGCGTAATTACCGATAACAATTCCTATAATTATGTAATTTTACATAACATTAACTGGTGGGTGGGCGGCGTCCCACGAAGGACTGACCGCCTATGGGATGTATGATTATTTCAAGCAGCTACCGAGCGTCTAACAACATTTTTCACCATGACAAACCTCCAGTGGTTTCGGCGGCTGAGTCATTATTCAAATCGATTAACAAAACGAATGAGATCTGCACTCGTCGATCGACCGACCCTCCTCCGCTGACCAAATACAACACCAGCAGCCAGCTTCTGCTGTCGCTAATAAAATAGCTGTTCCAACATGGCGGCGGTCTAGCCTGCATCTGCAAGGACCTATAATACACATGACTGGAAAGTCCTTCATTGGTGTAACTAGGAGCGTATTCCTCTGGCGGATAGAAAGTATTGCGCTTTGTTTATATAAAAATGCATTGAAGTTTGTTATATCTATCAAGAAAAATCGAAAAATGATTAGGTTTGCATGGTAAAAATTGCTTGTGTATAATAAGATATATTTAATACCGAGTGTAAAAAATTTAAGCGGCGACATCTGTGGCTAAGAAAGCAGCTGAATATAATATATATATACACGACTTTTCATCCGTATAAATATTGATTCCTTCCCTCACATGAAATCTCGTTGTTAACCGATAGTAAATTTAGGATGATCGGCTTAACGTAAGGGTTGCGTACATCAAGTCGTCAAACACGTCAATCACATGTCAATGAGCCAGTCATCTTATTTACAGACGCTCAGGCATATATTGGGCACAAGATAAAAGACTGGCTCAATTTTGACCAAGAAATTTAAACCCATACCTTGCACAAGAAATTAAATACGATTCCCATAAGTACGATTATTATAAATACTGCTTCTTTCTACAGATTCGAAAGTTTACCCTTGTTGATATATCGCCACTCATTCACCATCATCTTCAAGTTCCCCGGACCTGACTAACCATCACTCCTCAGGCCATCCACTCCAAATTAGTCTCTACTCTTCAAGGATTCCTACTCTGATCTATCCATTCATTCGCCTTCAAATCATCCTGAGCGAAACTGGCCTTAGCAGCTAAATCTAGCACTGGCTTGGTCTTCTGGCAACTTGCTGCTTCTAAGATAGGCAATCCTTCTGACGCGATGAAGTGCTAATAAATGAGCTAGTACCCCATTATCTGTATGTACTTTGTAGCTCACGATTACGGGAAAGCAATCAGAAAAGAATGTTGTTCAGACCAACGACCTCTTATATATAACGGTTCAGACGCTTAAATTTATGCAAATTCGTGAAATTGTGAGGTTTGAGAATTGGCTGTTTATCCCTCTTTGTACTGTAGCTGACCAAAATGGCGGATTGTGGACTCGTGTGTTTCTTCTGACGACGGAGTGAGAGTAGTTGGACTTGTTAGAGTCGGAGGTTCGGAGTAAAATTAAAGAACCCGAAGATGGATTACGAAGAAGAACAGCGGAACGAAATTGAAGCACTCGAATCCATTTATCCAGAGGAAATGACAAGTAAACAATTCTAGCACGAGCCACTAAAGCTGTGTACGCCGGCTGGCCACTGAATACTCTAGCTTTTAAAAGGCGTGCGCCATAAACGGCAGAATGAAGCATCTGTAAAACATAGCATTCTGGCGAAAAACATGGCTGTAGCAGGGAATAATATTACACGCCAGATCTCTTTATTAGTAAACCAATGTCTTATACTCTTAAATGAATGTACACACTGAAAGTAATGGGTTATGTGGGGAAGCTTTGCGTGCATGTATGCGTGGAGAAAGACCAAGGCCGAGATAGAGTGACATTACTTTGCTGGGTAAAACCCCACTTTAGCGTCGGAAATTATTTACATTGCACGAGCAATGAAGACGTTTCATAGTAAAACTCAAACTAGAAGTCGGATTATTGATGAAAATATTACTGAAACTAGAAGCTGGATCGTTGATAAATTTATTATATAATAAAAGTGAAACTAGAAGTTGGAATTGCTATGACAATATATCGTTTTAGTGCCGAAATTAACGCTGTCGATGAGCGATGAAAACATTTCATACTTGAACAGAAACTAGAAGTTGGATGAGCGATGTAAATATAGTTCAAACGAGAAGTTGGATCATCGATAAAAATATAACTGAAACTAGGAAGTTGGATGAATGATGATTATTGTATCATTTATTAGTTATTTCAATGGAAGTGCATTTCTCGAAAATAATTTCCGACGCTAAAATTGAGTTTTACCCTTTGCTGACCATCTTGTATTGCCAGTAGAGAAAAGGAAACGTGGAGGGATCTGCACCCATTAACTATGTTTTTGCACCAAAAACATTTGTTAGTGCCTTTATCCTCCACCTGGCACTGTGTTTAGACTTTAACCCCTCTTGCCCATCCCAAAATATTGCATTCCTGGCCCAGAACTGAATTTTAAACTATTATCTAGATTTAATAATCGGGCAATTCATGAAATCCTCTTTTCCATTTATATATTAACTTTCCTTAGTGTGGGTTATCATAACAGGTGGTAATGCTACTTTAAATTACTTATGTCTCATACATTGTGTGAATTTGTGTAACTTGATATTGAATTTAACTTACACATTTAATTAGTGCTATGATTCGGTGATTGGATTCCTACTTTCTCACCACAACACTGTCTTGGATGCCATAACGGAGATTTGAATCTTCAGCCTGACATCTTAACCACAAAACTCGATAGTTGTTCAATAAGAAGACTGAGCCATTTTATGATTTGGTATGGGATATGAAACATTAAAGATTTTTTAAATGCTTAGGGAATTTCATGTAGCTAGCTGAAGGCTTTTAAAATTTGTTCCAGTTTTGTCGACAGAACCTTTCCACGCCTTTGAACTGTCGCTGGCTTCGCAGGTTGCAAAGGATGAAACTGAAAATGGTTAGAAAGGATTCTTATAATATTTTTGATTGAATCATAACCTGTAAGCTTTTCTACATTTTAAAACTAGAGATTTATTCTACTGTTATAACTTCTTTATAGAATTTAATCTACTGCTGCAGCAAAATTCTGGGATTGGTGTGGTTAAAATTTAATCTGATCTTATTATGTGATCTGAAAACATTGTTTTTAGTTGTGGTCTACAAATGCTGATCCTGTCTTTCAAAGGGAAGGGATTATTGAATTAGAAGTTTTTTGTTATAGAAAGTGCTGTAATATTTGTTTTCTGTACTTGTGTTTGCACTTCAGCCAAAATTTCCTTCAAAACGTTGGTGCCATATTTCTTAGGAGTTTCTACTGATTGACTTTGTGTGTATTCGGACATACATACTAGACACTTGATATAGCACCTTTTAAGTACCTTTCAGAAGTGCTGTGTTCGCTAGCATCAGTAGCATACACGACTATTTTATCCACTGGTGGTCTGGTACTTGAATAAAAATTACAGGGGTCTGGGACAGCATACCCCATGACTATTAGGTCTGGGTGCATCATCAGCTCCCTCCAGCAGATTCGAGGCAGAGCCCCAGGAGAGGACATATTTTGAAACGTATGAAATTAATATGTTTTTGAGCTCTTTTATAGTTATACTACATATTTGTGTTATTTTTCTACCCTGAGCGTCCAGTACCTTGATGAAACTTAAGGGATTCTGAGAGAGCAAGTGCTGATGACCCAAAGGCCGTAACGAAGAGTAGTTATAAACTCCCCATGGGGTCTGGAAAAGGACATGGAAGCAAACACATTTTGATTAAATAAAATAGATGGGCATTTGGATATGAGAATTTGGTTTGGAAAATACTCTAATGTGTGACACTTGTATCTGTCGACGGAGCAAAGCCAATCAGAAGATACACTTAGTCTCGTTGAATATACATGAATCCCAAAATTGTTGTTGTAATTAGTAACTTCTATTGCACTGGTGTCTAATGGACAAGGCATCAACCGATGTCACACCAAAATCAAGCCATAATCAGGTCAATATCCAGAAGATAAGTTTGTAAAAAACAAAGGCAGCCCATATGGTGGATAAGCAGTTTGCAAGAGGTAAGTTTTAAGTTGAGAATGACATGACACAAAAGCCTTAGTCTTACCTTCAGGGCGGATTCAAACCCTAGGACCACCCAGCAAAGTACACCACTGGCTTGTGTAAGAGGTGTTATGAATCTGTAAGTAAAATGATCGTCTGCACTCTGGGAAAGTCGCTGTGGGCAAGTTTTTGCACACACATACACACACACGCACACGCACGCACACGCACACAGCCCAACCAAAGGAATCCAGAGTTGATAGATGATATTAGGACCAGCGCTCCTAGTCCATGTTATGTTAAGGATGAGGAATCTTTAACGTTGTGTAGTACATTCTAAGAGCTTGAATTGTGAATATTTCTTTGTAGCAACATGTACAATTAAGTTCACCTACAAGGCCAAATATCCTGAAGAAGCTCCAGAAATGGAAATAACGGATTCTGAGAAGCTCACCGATGAACATCTGGTCTCTCTCGAAGAACACATGAAGGAACTCGTACGTATGAAACGGTTCATGTCCACATTTACAACAGGAAAACACGTAAATTGGTGTAACATGCAAACTAAGTGTTTTATAGTTTGTTTCTTTTTATTTATTTCAATCATGTGATTTATTCCAAGTGTAAGGCAAGACAGGTCTTACACTGAGATATTTGAGTATTAGAATAGAACAGGGAAAGACGTGATCATTAGTTCATACTGTGACTTGACACTGGGGTTCTTTAACACTTTAACAATGAGTTGTATTGTTTTCCCAGTAGCTGTTAGTGCCTCCGTGTCATTAAAGGAACTTCAAATGTAACTATCCTAGCACACGTATTGTAAACGTATTCTGCCTCTTTCTGTAGCATGCAGATTGTTGACGTTTAATTTGGAGCATTCCTTTTCTCAAAATTCTGACGTTGGGTGAAATAATTGTCAATGCTCGTCTCATGATAGGAAATGTTTTGTGATTTATTGAGTTCTAAATGGGTGTCAGGCAACTGGGACTATAGGAATTTTAAGAAAATGCTTTCTTTTGTTTGGTTTCGAGAAAGTGATACAATACAATACATATTTATTCGTTTATTCAACAAACAGTGTTGTCATAGACGCAATATGTGACGAAAGGTGTACTGGAAATTTTTCAGGGAATGTGTCTTTTAATTGTTTGTTTTCAGGCAGATGAGAACCTAGGAATGGTTGTTGTCTTTACGATCGTTTCATCAGTGCAGGAGAAGCTAAATCAGATCGTGGAGCAACTGGCGGAGGAACAGCAGACGGAGAAGGACCGCTGTGAAAGAGAAAGGGAGGAAGCCGAACAGGTTTGGAAGAGTACAATAGATTGTGTTACCTGTTGCATCTTCATAAATGGGTTTGAGTTAACAGAACTTTACATTATAATATGATTTAATTAAAAGGGACCATGCATGCAAAATATTTATGATAATAAGTAAGAAGTAAACGTTTTAGTTCAATTAAAATGTGATGACTTGCCCTAAGTTATTTGAGTGTGCCTAAGTGATTCTTATTCGTGGACAAAGTGTAGTTACTGATTTGGAATTGATTGCTCTAAATTCTGTTGTCTTTACTGTTACAGAAAAAGTTTGAAGGCACGAGGGTAACAGTTGAGACGTTTATGACGTGGAAAGCAAAGTTTGAGGCAGAAATGGCTGAAATCAAACGACAAAAGTTCAGAGTTGAGGAAAGTGGAACAAAAAAACTCACAGGTTGCCATATTCATTTTATTCAATCTTTTTGGTTCGATTTTGTACGATTCTGCTTTTTCTTCTTGTAATTAGGTAAATTCACAGAAGTTAATATTTTGGAAGTCATCGTATTTGCGTCAAGTCACTTTTATTAAGTCATTTTATTTGGTTTTTCAAAGGCATTTTCTTGATTTTTTTATTCTTGTCATTTTATTGGAGTCATTTTATTGACATCATTTTATGCTGTGTGAATGAGGAGGGTTATTATTGTTATGAATAATCGACTATTTGCTGAATAAAATGACAAAGTATGTGTGTTATTATCTAGTTAATGGAGTTGTCACAATAATATGTAGTTTTATGTAATTGGTTTCATTATGTTGGAAATTATTTTAGTTATCGGTTTTGTTAGTTTAACTTGATTCATGCTTTTATTTATAGGCTTAGAGTTATTCATGACTGATCATGCCATGGATGATTCCGATGTTAAATTCTTAGAAGAAGGTAAGCACTTCACGTGTGTTTCAAAGGATTGGTATTGAAACCCAGCACATGCAGATGTGGTTATGATGCTGGCATAAACGATTTTTGCCAGCAAGCTTTCAAGTTTGACCATTTTATTAACATCTGGCTTTCACTTCTGGGTGTGGAGTTTGAATCCCAGGATTTATATTCAAAAGCGTTAAGTTTTTGTTGCCTTACATTATTTACGAAAGGTTTCCATGAATATGTAATGTCATGTAATATTTAGTTAATTGGTACAGTACTGTTTCAATAGATATAGTTGTTTAAACTAGTTGTATATGCACCTCAACTGAAAACTTCAAACCTCAACAACATGAGAAAGCTTTTAATCAGGGAAGTTAATAAATAAGCCAATGCCTCACCGTAGTATTGGGACAAAATTTGTTTAACGGTTAATTTGTAGTTCGATTACAAAGCCTTGCATTTTATTATTATGTTTAAATCTGTGTGTGAACCTTACAACATTAGGCAATAAATTTCAGCTCATTGAGCCAGTAGAACTGTTGAAAGGTCGTTTTAGGGTTCTTTATAACATATGGATACTTGACTTGTATACATTTATCTGTTTGCTTGTACGTGTGTATATTAATAATATAAACGAACAGAAATGTCATGAAGTCAGTCATGCAGTGAACATTGGCATGTTACACTCCGCTCATTGGCCGCATCCAACTAATGAATATTCATGACCAATGACGTCACTGTTTACAAATGGCAACAATCCAATAGATGTTCGTTTCACACTTAAATCAACGTAAATTTATTATGCCGTAAGGGGCTGCTCTTTTAAACTAACCGCTTAAAATGGGCTTAAACTAATTTAGTTAGGTGGCGAACAGGCTGAAACAAATGAGCTTAACGGGTTTAAATGTGCCAATTTACTTTGGCCGTGCATCCAGAAAACTTGCTTTCCGTTTAATGTTACGTTTTGTCATTCAGGAGGCGAAGTTGTGGAAGTGGATGAGTCGTTGTTTCAAGACATTGATGATCTGACGTTGGAAGAAGGATTTGATGGCGATGAAGTTCCTTCGGTGCTCAGTAGAAACGAAGATGATGATGACTGAGATACGACACTAACAGGACCCCACAGCTGAAACTACTCTGCTAGGTGTCACTAGTGTACAACTAGTTATAAGCATAGAGATCTGTAGATATGGTATAATCTCTATGGTTATGTATGGACACTGAAGTACATGTTTAATTGACCCACCACTTTGAGTGCGCTAGTGGTACCTATCAATGTCTAAGCTGTGGTTATCAATTATTTTGTCTGTGAAGCTCGTTTAGCTGTTTCATCCTGAGCAAAGATGGTTTTGACCGCTGCAGCGTGAGTGAGCATTTCATTTGATCGTCCTCACAAGAGGCTCAGCTTAAGCATTGCTTATGCTTGGGTTGCAATGTCGATGCCAGGTCTGCTTTGTCATCTGAAGCCGACATTTAATTATGACCTATGTCTTGGCCAAGTGCACTTGCAAAGTTTCTGAAACATTTGTTAAACAATAAAATAATCTTAATGTTAAACCAGCCTTTGTGATATGATACAAGTTAACGACAGCGTGATGGAGACATTGTCTGTTATTTGATTGTAGTCGTAAACTCTAAATTTATAAAGCACTGCTCCAAAGCTAAGCACACTGCAGCAGCTTATTCAACTGGTGAATTTCAGTGTCATTTGTCTGCGGCTGAAATTTCTTATTAACAGACATCATTTACTGTTTTGAAACTGCCAGATGGAGGCAAGGAGTCTTCTCCCTAATCGAAATTTTTCTCATCCTTCTGGCTATGGGGGGGACAAAATGTGTACGTACGCAGAATAAATTTCTAATTATGACGTCCACATTAGCCTATTTATAACTTTGTATTGTCCTATAGTCGTCCGATGGCATTTTATTACATTATATAAAAGCCATGTGCAGTTATTCTGTGCTGTGAACGAGACACCTATAATTTGTCTATATTGGCCCTCACTCATCCTTCAATCTGGCCTAGACATTCGGGCTGCCTGGAGCTGTCGAGACACTTTCTGCAGCTGGTCTTCGGGGTGGGGGAGGTGCGTCAAGCGTACGTACGCAGGGGGGTGTGGAAGAAAGTACGCTTACGAACAGAGGGAGGGGGTCCAATTTTCCCGGATTTTTGCGTACGTAATATATGGATGGCCCCTAACCCACAAAGCGACTTGTGAAAGAAACTGCTAAAATACAGGAACCTGTTATATCGAACCTCGAGGGACCATTGTCGACAGGATTCGATATATCCGAGGTTCGAAATAGGCGAGATATGACGTCAAGCTCTATCCGACTTGACGGATACATGTATGATCATTATGATGTAATACATTTCCGAGCACCAAACAAAAGCCGGATTAGAGAGACCAGCCATAGAATTCACTGGAAATGTAAATGTAGGCCTACACGTTTTTATATAGTGACCGTATGGCCTCGACCCTGCTCATTTGGCAATTGAATGATCGGGTGAGATCCTTCACCACCGCTGCCCGTTTGCATATGCGCAACGCCATTTAAGGTCCCCGTGTAGACGGACCGTGGTAGCCCAAGATTTAAATCTCTGAAACAAGCCACCTTCGGGAGGCGAACCACGTGCTCTCTAATACAGAGGAGCAGGCCTATGCATGGGACGCAGTTTACGCCCTTACTGATGTATATAACTGGACCGTTCTACTCTTTGGAAACCCTCTGATTTGACGCAGCGCTCGTGAATAGGCGCTTGGCCTTCAAGTGGCGCTTTAGAAGTTTGGAGATTACGATTCCCCTTGTCTGCGTCTGGCATTACCGTCAACACCTTATTCGTGGCACCCACACTCCAAAAGAGCACTAAGGCAGATCTAGATTACTTTGTTGATCGTGCAGGGATTAATGTACTGCGAGCAGTGGCGGCGCCGCCTATGTTTGTTGTACGGCTTTTGCCGTACCACTTTTTAAGGTTTCACGGCACAAACATAATTTTGCCGTACACTTTTACCCAGACCCTCAAATTTGCCGTACTACTTTTCAAATCGTGGCGCCGCCACTGGCTGCGAGTGGTGAGTACTTCATACTGCTACGTTCAGCAACTATATAATATTATAAAGGGACTTGAACTAAGCTAATAGGTCAATATAGATTATTTGCTTTCTGGCTGAAGTTGGGTCTTTACGGAAAGAGCTGTATCAATTTAGGTGCGGACGTCCGCATTGGAGATACATCAATTCCCCCTATCCATGGGCGGCGATCATGGGGGCTGAGGGGGACAAGTCCCCCACCTCTAAGAGTGGGGGGATACACCATACATTTGTCCCCCACTTTTGAAGAAACCCCCAAAAAGGTCGTAAAATTTTGTCCCAAAAATGGGAAAACAAATTTCGAAAATTGTTTGACCTTTTTTGAGCAGATCAGTTCAAAACTCTTTTCACCAGATCAGTTCAACAGTGTCCCCCCCCCCCACCTGTGAAACAAGCTCGCCGCCAGTGCCCTTATCCACATTTGTCCTTATTTGACCATCCTGGCCTTCGTTGCGGTCGTCCCTGGCGGATGAACCACAGATGGATGTGGCCTCTGCTTCTCTGCAGCTCTTCAACTTATTAATAATATTATTATTAATGACATACGGTCAACGACCTGGGCAGTAGGCCTATATCAGCGCATCAACTCGTCCGCAGCTCTTCGTATAGGCCTATTCATCGTCCTATAAGTAGCAATACGAGAGAGAAAACGCTGGACAATGTTGACCCATTCCTGTAGCCTACCATCGCAGAGCGACGACGGTAGGGACACGCCATGCATTCCCCCATAAGTAACATTTACTCTCTTGCGTATATAAGTAGGCCTACTGAATTAGCGTTATGAACGAATGAGCGATAAAGCAGTCAACGGCATACCAGTCCTATTCTTAGGTCAACGGGTAGATCGAACGCAGACTAGAATATGATTGGTTGTATGTTGCACGTGATATAAATCAAATGACATGATTGGCTAATGACTAGTGACGTCATACTGTAGAAACAAACACATATGTATATGTGATGACCTTATGACGTCAAATCCATTGCCACAGTAACCCGCATATTAAAGCAAGTCGCAAAGGTTGAGAACACAACACCAACTGGTATTTTAAACATTATTGTCGTTACTCTGCTTCATATATTTTAGTGTTAAAACTTATTTTCAGCAGATTAAAAGTTAGAATGAAAACAAGAAGTGCAGAAAGCCGTCATCACTACAAAGCACATTGGCAGGTATTTTCAAAACTCAACCACAGAAAAGCCAAGAAATCCAGAAGACCAGGTCGTATTTTAAAATAAATTTTCCATTTCAAATCTTATGACACTTCACTTTACGAGCTGACGGTTGCTTAAAGCAGTTAAACTTAGGCTTACCAGCTTCAAAGATGTCATCATGGGCGGCGATCCCGGGGGTCTGAGGGGGACAAGACCCCACCTTTTAGAGTGGGGGACACACCATGCATTCCCTCCCCCCCAATTTTGAAGAAACACCAAAAAGGTCAACAGTCACGCGCGATAAAAATTTTTCACCTCTTTTTTGACCAGATCAGTTCAAAACTCTTTTTGACCAGATCAGTTCTAAATTGTCCCCCACCTGTCAAACAAGATCGCCGCCAGTGGATGTCATCATGAAAGGAAAGTCCAGAGGTCCTGAACAGAAGATCAACAGGTATTTTCAAAGTCTGATTCATCTGTTTCATATATCATTGTCATCTTAGGGGAGACTTATTTTTAGCTAAAAACGAAGGCATAAAAAGCCAAAAATCAAGTCACCAGTAAGGCAGTCACTACCAATTGACGGGGGTATACACAGAAGTACTAGAGAGTAGGCCTAGTCCTACGGGTTATTTATAAATTAGATTTAAAAGATTCGTGTGTTTCATATTTGGTTACAGTTTTCAGCAGACGTAAGATATCGGTAGAGTCGACATCAAAGCAAGCCAAAACCTAAACAGCAATCATCAAAAGAGAAGACCTGCAGGTACTTTTTCAAATGAAGATTTCTCTGTTTCATATCTTTATGTCACAGTATGGGCAAAGTTTTGTAGCAAACCAGATCATATAAAATATCAAGAGCCAGCATCAAGAAAACAATAGTATAGAAGGAGCCTACGTTAAAAGAAAGCCAGCAAAGACCAGAAGTACAGTGCAGAAGATCAACAGGTATTTTTCTACTTAAAACTTGTCTATTTCATGTCTTTTTCACACTATTGTCGATGGCGTTTCTTCCAACATACAAATTAACAAAGTATCAATAAAGTTAACATCAGAAACAGTCACTTTCCAAGCAAAGCCTAATGGTTTAGTACATAACTTCAATACAGGTATTTCGAAATTAGATTTCTGTGTTCTGTATCTTTCTGACATTTATGGGCCTAGATTTCTCTGTTTCACTTCATAGACATACTGGAAACCAGCAAAACTACACAATATCTGAAAAAGCCAACATTGAGAGAAAAGCATCTTCAAACCAAGAACGTGAAACAGTTCAACTATGGAAGATAACAGGTATTTAAGAAATTAAGTTTTATATCGTTTTAAGAGCTAGAACTTTATTTAGTTCATCAAGCAAAAAGAGAAAATCTGAACATAGCTGGTGTTAGGCTAAAACGTAGCCAGAATAAAAAACAGACCTGAAGTCAAGAACACATGTTCAACACATGTTCAACTGATATTTTGGTACTAAGTCTTACCTGAATTATATCTCGAGTTCCTTTCAGGGATTAAAGTTTTTCAACAGACAAATATACAAATTCCAAGAAAGACAAAATCACAATGAAGCCATCATCCAAGCCCAGAGAAGGCTGGCAACAATATTTTGAATTAAGATTTCTGGCTCATATTAAGTCATTTAACACTGAAATGTTTAGGAGATAAACACAAACACTAAGATGGCCAACATCACACAGAGCCTCAATCAAAGCCCAGAGAAGATTGGCAGGTATTTTTCAAATTAAAATTGCTTAGTCATTTAAGTGATGAAACTTTTTGTACAGATAGCACAAAATACCAAGAAAGCCAAACAACAAAGCCATCATCAAAGCCCAGAGAAGATTGACTGGTATTTTTCAAATAAAGGTTTTTCTTTCTCATATACTGAATGCATTTTAATGATTAAAGTTTTTCAGCAGATAAAATACAAAAAGACTAAATTCACAACAAGCAATCATCAAAGCCCGGAGAAGATTGACAGGTATTTCCTTATCAAGGTTTTCTGTCTTTTTATTATCTAGGTTATTTGTTATCTAGGTTATTAGCTATATACTCGGCACCCAAGTGAACTGTATCTAATTGCGTTGTGTCAGTGGGAACTTTTTGAATGAACGAAGATATAATAATTTTATATTGATGTTGTTTTAATGATGAAAGTTTTCCAGTAGATAAATACAAAGCCCAGGGAAAATTGGTAAGTATTATTCAAATCAAGATTTCTCTGTCAAATATCGAAGTTGTTTTAACGATGAAAGTTTTTCAGCAGATAAATACAAAATACCAAGCAGACCAAATTCACAACAAAGCCATAATCAGAGGGAAATGGCAGGTATTATTCAATTTAAGATTTATGTCTCATATCGAAATCCTTTTAATGATGAATGTCAGTTTGATAAACTAAACCAAAAAATCATTAAAAGTCTTCCTCAAAGCCCAGGAGTCCAGGATGATTGGCAGGTAAATTTTTGGTTTCTTTCTTTCATATGCAGTAGTATGTACTGAATGTGTTTTAATTAAATTTTTTCAGTAAAATACAAAATCACAACAATGCTACCAAAGCCCAGAGAAGATTGGCAGGTAAGTTTGAAATTGAGATTTATTTGTTTTATGTATTTCAGCCATTTTAATCACGTTACAGTTTTCCAGCAGATAAACACAGTAACCAAGAATGCCTTCCTCTGTCTCTTATGTTGAATGTGTTTTACTCATAAAGTTTTTCAGCAGATTAACAAAACCAGGAATGCCAAACAACCAAGCCATCATCTAAGCCCAGAGAAGATAGGTTTTTAAAATTAAAATACTTATTTCTAACTACCTGTAGATGTCATTTTAGGGATGACAGTTTTTCAGCAATATAAACAAATACAAATTACCAAGAAAGCCAACATTAAAGCAAGGAGAGTCCAGAGAAGAACATTTGGTACTTTTCTAAAATTCGCATTCCTTGATTTTGATTGGAAAGTCGTTTTAATTGTGTATGTTCTTCAGAAAAGAAAAAACCGTAATCGAAGGGGATTTAAAGCAAAGGCTATATATCTAAGCACAACTGATTGAAGTTGATGCCAAAAATATTTTTAAACGAAGGGTTCTCTATTTCACATCTGAAATGAAGATTTCTCTGTTTGATATCTTTGTCATTGTAGGGGCAAGAATTTATTTTCAGTAAGTAAAATTACAAAATGCCAAGGACGCAGGCATCAAACAAGGCTCAGAATTTCAGAACAGACGAACAACAGGTATTTTGAAATTAATATTTCCTTTGTGTCTGTAATGTTGGCCTCATGGCAAAGTTTTCTCAACAGATAAATAAAATTGATGAAATCCGACATTAAAGCAAAGTCAACACCGAGAGAATCATGGTCAAAGACCAGAGAAGACCAGCAATTACTTTCTGTATATAGTTCATATTCCTCTGTTTACACCACTGTAACTTTAGGAGCTAACAATATTTTCAGCAGAGGAAAACATGCATAAGCATAAAGAAGCCAAAATGAAGACAGAGCCAGCATTACACAGAGGGCGTTAGAGTGAAGCCACCAGCAAAGCAAGGCTCACAGGTACAGAAGAGTTGTCCTACAGGTTATTTTGAAAGTAGGTCTCAAATATTCATGTGTTTCATATCTGGGTGTCAGTTTAACAGTGACACATTCAACAGACATACAACATCAGTAAAGTGAACAACGAAGTAAAGGCCAGAAGTACAGAACAGATATTTTCAAATTAAAACTTGTCTGTTTCATGTCTTTTCACTGTAGTGGCATCAGTTTCTGTTTCAGTAGACAAAAGTATCAGTTAAGCCAAAATCAAAGCAGCCATCTTCAAAGCAAAAATGAACATGAAACCACAGCCCACTAGTCAAGTAGACAAGATTAACAAGTATTTTGAAATTTTTGAAATTAGATTTCTGTGTTCTATAGATTTATGTCATTTTTGAGCCTAGATTGCTTTCTTTCATGTTTTGAGCAATCAGATCATGATTTTAGCAATCATTTCATGATTATAGCAATCAGTTCTCAATTCTAGCAATCAGCTTTAGATCGCATCAGTTATCGCTCCTAGCAATCAGTTCATGATTCTAGCAATCAGTTCTCAATTCTAGCAATTAGTTCACGATTCTAGCAATCAGTTCTTGATTCTAGCGATCAGTTCTAGATTCTAGCAATCAGTTCTCGATTCTAGCAATGAGCAGTGATGGGCAATAGTTAACTAAAAAGTTGCTAACTTTTAGTTTAACTAAATTTTTTAGTTAAGGATGAAGTTTAACTAAAAAGAAATAGTTTATTTAAAACAATAGTTTAACTAAAAAAATTTAGTTGCTAACTAAAAAGTTTAACTAAAAAAATCAGCAATACGCAACTATTTTTCGCAATGAACATTGAACACTGTCAACTACTCAACGTGAAACTTATTGATCAACACTGCATGGTTTCAGCATTAAATTTTACAGCCTGTGTTTTCAAATTCATATGCTACTTACAGTATGCCTGTGACTGTAGGCTAGAAGAGTACACATTGCATAATTTGAAGGTGAAATTGTCATTGACGCTCTGAATTATTACAGTTCACTTAACCTCTGTTATTGTGAAAATGTTTGTCGTAAAAAGTTGGAAAAAAGTTGGAAAAAGTTTAACTACTTTTTTTTAGTTTAGTTAACTAGGCCTACTTTCCAAAATTAGTTGCCAACTTTAGTTAAACTATATTTTTTAGTTGGAAAATAGTTTTAGTTTAACTAAAAAAAATTAGTTTAGTGCCCATCACTGGCAATGAGTTCATGATTCTAGCAATCAGATCACGATTTTAAAATTCAGTTTGTGATTCTAGCAATCAGATCATGATTCAAGCAATCAGTTCATGATTATAGCAATCAGTTTTTGATTCTAGCAATCAGCTTTAGATCGCATCAGTTATCGATTCTAGCAATCAGTTCATAATTCTAGCAATCAGTTCTCAATTCTAGCAATTAGTTCACGATTCTAGCAATCAGTTCTTGATTCTACCGATCAGTTCTAGATTCTGGCAATCAGTTCTCCATTCTAGCAATGAGTTCATGATTCTAGCAATCATATCACGATTTTAAAAATCAGTTCGTAATTCTAGCGATCAGTTCTAGATTCTTGCAATCAGTTCTCGATTCTAGCAATGAGTTCATGATTCTAACAATCAGATCACGATTTTAAAATTCAGTTCGTGATTCTAGCAATCAGATCATGATTCAAGCAATCAGTTCATGATTCTAGCAATCAGTTTTTGATTCTAGCAATCAGCTTTAGATAGCATCAGTTATCGATTCTAGCAATCAGTTCATGATTCTAGCAACCAGTTCTCAATTCTAGCAATTAGTTCACGATTCTAGCAATCAGTTCTTGATTCTAGCGATCAGTTCTCGATTCTAGCAATCAGTTCTCGATTCTAGCAATGAGTTCATGATTCTAGCAATCAGATCACGTTTTAAAATTCAGTTCGTGATTCTAGCAATCAGATCATGATTCAAGCAATCTATATAATAAAGCGAGAATTCTGTGTGTGTGTGTGTGTTTGTCCCTCTGTCTGTCTGTTTGACCGGGCTTAACTTCTACAATTTTGCACCTTTTCACTCCAAACCTTCACTGCTGTGTCGGCCTCGGCTTCGGACACCCAGTGGAGGGGTTCGCGTCCCCCGTTTTAACCCCTACCATGGTGAAAATGCCCCAAAACTCTACCAACCCGACCGTCCAACACGCGCAAGTTCGCCTATTCCACTGCCAAGCGGTTCTATTTATGGCGCCGGTATTCCCCAACGTCATTAATAATGCGTATCAGTTGTTTACTTCGCACACAATTTAATGACGATCGATTCGAAGTATATTCATCGTTTTACAACAAAGTTTTAACACATGTATGTTCAAAGACAAAGATCTTAATTATTTACAGTACATGTATATGAAACAACCAGTCTGCTTTACTGAGGGCGAGGCCGACTACAGACCATCAGTGAGGGCTAGATTTCTGGCGTTTTCTTTAACACGCCAACGCCCGGTTCACCCTCTTCGACTGCGAAGCAGTCTCCCCCACAGGTCGCCAGACGCCACAAGGGCCTCCAAGACTGCGAAGCAGTCACTCCACGGAGGAGGTCGCTAGACGCCAGAAGGCGTATACAAGGCTGCGAAGCAGTCTCGCTGTACGCCAGAAGGCGTCTACAAGACTGCGAAGCAGTCTCCCCACAGGTCGCCTCACGCCACAAGGGCCTCCAAGACTGCGAAGCAGTCGGCGCCAGAGGGCCACTGCGAAGCAGTCACTCCACGGCAGAGGTCGCTAGACGCCAGAAGGCGTATACAAGACTGCGAAGCAGTCTCCGCTGTACGCCAGAAGGCGTCTACAAGACTGCGAAGCAGTCTCCCCATAGGTCGCCTCACGCCACAAGGGCCTCTAAGACTGCGAAGCAGTCGGCGCCAGAGGGCGACTGCGAAGCAGTCACTCCACGGCAGAGGTCGCTAGACGCCAGAAGGCGTCTACAAGACTGCGAGGCAGTCTCCCCAGAGGTCGCCAGACGCCACAAGGGCCTCCAAGACTGCGAAGCAGTCGCCGCCAGAGGGCGACTGCCAAGATTGCCAAGCAGTCGTTGTTGTTGTTGTTGTTGGTGGTGGTGGTGGTGGTGGTGGTGGTGGTGGTGGTGGTGGTGGTGGTGGTGGTAGTGGTGGTGGTGGTGGTGTGAAACTTATAACCCCGGGCAACGCCGGGTAATCCAGCTAGTCAGTTCATGATCATAGCAATCAGTTCGTGATTCTAGCAATCAGTTCTCAATTCTAGCAATTAGTTCACGATTCTAGCAATCAGTTCTTGATTCTAGCGATCAGTTCTAGATTCTAGCAATCAGTTCTCCATTCTAGCAATGAGTTCATGATTCTAGCAATCAGTTCATGATTCTAGAAATCAGTTCATGATTCTAGAAATCAGTTCCTGATTCTAGCAATTAGTTCATGAGTCTAGCAACCAGTTCCCGATTCTAGCAATCGGTTCTTGATTTTAAGAGTCAGTTCGTAATTCTAGCAATCAGTTCGTGATTCTAGCAATCATTTCATGATTCTAGCATCAGTTCATGATTTAGCAATCAGCTCTTGATTCTAGCAGTCAGTTCGTGTATCTAGCAATCGGCTCATGATTCTAGCAATCAGTTCATGATTCTAGCAATTAGATCACGATTTTAACAATCAGTTCATTATTCTAGCAATCAGCTCTCGATTCTAACAATCATTTCATGATTCTAGCAATTAGTTCTCGATTCTAGCAATGAATTCGTGATTCTAGCAATTATTTCGTGATTCTTGCAATCAGTTCGTGATTCTAGCAATTAGTTCATGATTCTAGCAATCAATTCGTGATTTTAGCAATTAGTTCATGATTCTAGCAATCAATTCTCGATTCTAGCAATCAGTTCTCGATTTTAGAATCACTTCGTGATTCCAAAAATCAGTTCTTGATTCTAGCAATCAGTGCTCGATTCTACCAATGAGTTCGTGATTCTTGCAATCAGTTCATGATTCTAGCAATCAATTCATGATTCTAGCAATAAGCTCATGATTTTAGCAGTCAGTTTATGATTTTAGCAACAGTTCTCGATTCTAGAAATCAGTTGTCAATTTTAACATTCACTTCGTGATTCTAACAATCAGTTCGTGATTCTAGCAATCAGTTCATGATTCTAGCAATCAGATCACGATTTTAGCAACCAGTTCATAATTCTAGCAATCGGTTCTTGATTCTAACAATCAGTTCGTGATTCTAGCAATCATTTCAGGATTCTAGCAATCAGTTCATGATTCTAGTAATCAGATCACGATTTTAACAATCAGTTCATTATTCTAGCAATCATCTCTCGATTCTAGCAATCAGTTCATGATTCTAGCAATCAGTTCGTGGTTCTAGCAATCAGTTCATGATTCTAGCAATCAGTTCTCGAGTCTAGCAATCAGTTCTGGATTTTGACAATCACATCGTGATTCAAAGAATCAGTTCTTAATTCTAGCAATCAGCTCTCGATTCTAGCAATCAGTTCTGGATTCTAGCAATCAGTTCTCGATTCTAGCAATCAGCTCGTGATTCTAGCAATCAGTTCACGATTCTAGCAATAATTTCACGATTCTAGCAATAAGTTCATGATTCTAACAGTCTGTTTATGATTTTAGCAATCAGTTCGTGATTCTAGCAATCGGTCTGCAGGCCCATTGCTTGACAAGGACCGAGCAAGCATTCGATGAAAGCGAGACTTCGATATAAGCAGGTTCGATTAAAAGCTACATTTGTATGTGTCTGCATTAATTGTGGCCAGGCCATTTACTGCTATTCGATATAACCGGAGGTTCGAAATACCGAAGTTCGATATAGGCCTACCGAAGTTTGCTGTATATGCACAATTTAATCACACTAGGACAGAGGTGGGCAAACTACGGCCCGCGGGCCGGATCCGGCCCGCCAACACTTTTTATCCGGCCCCCCAATTCTTCAGAAAATTTTTAAAAATTCAGACTGCGAGAAGTTTTCTTCGTTTTACTCAAGAGGCGCTGCTCTCTTGCTTACTATTCCGGTCTCATCTTTAAAATAACTCCGTGCATTAACTCTGCCGATCTGCCCCACGTCCCTGCAGCAGTTTTTGCACCTGATCTGAAAACGCAGAAATGAAATCCGTTCAAGTAAAGCTAATGTTGCTTTCAAAGCAGGTGAAAGAATAAAACTACGGGAACTTTTCAACCTTGCAGTTGCAAACTGTCACAGTACTAAAGTCTGAGGGAAAATATACCTCTCAGTTGTCATGTCTGACAGAAGAAAGACGATTTGCGGATTTTAAATCAAGTGAGACTGAATTTGCTGTGCTTACTATACCGTTCACATTTGACATTGACAATTAGCTCATAAGGAACTTCAGCTGGAATTAACCGACCAACGTGACACTGTTCTCAAAGAACAGCTCAAAGGATCAGACCTGATAGGCCTAACATTTGTTTCTTAGCTCAGGAAAGAAAAATTCTCAAATCTACAAACTTTTGCTTAAAGATGTTTGTGTTATTCGCATCCACTTACAGCCTTACATCTGTCAACAAAGATTTTCAACTATGAAGAAATTGAGAAAAATAAATCCATGGAAGTACAGGTCTCATTTAAGTGATCTAAACTTGAAATGAAACTGTGAATTGCAACGAGCGCAATCACTCCGGATTATGAAACTTGTTAATTAAATGCATGCATGTTCACAGTCGCATGAATCTAATTAGTAACAGCCAAAGTGTATTTAATATATAATAAATGCGTAAGCTTCTTTTCATGTTAGTCGTTATTAAAAGTTAAAAATTTGTTATCTGGCCCTCCAAATATTTTTGGCGTTTAATGTGGCCCCATGTGCAAAAAGTTTGCCCACCCCTGGTCTAGGGCATGCACAAGTCTCTGCATGACTCCGAGAGGATATGAAAACAAACAACATGACTAATGTTAGCGCTGTTGGACCACTCCATTGTCCTCCGTATGACCGTCATTTCCGCTGTCAAGAATGATGAGCCGTCGTCTATACTACGGTAGTATAGCTTACAAATTGCTTACGAGAGAGCACACAAAAATAACGCGATACTTTACCTTATTATTTGCTCATAATCTTAATTAAAATTTCTGCTTTTCTCTTCTCTTACTTTCATCAACCATCAGCACGGCCACTATCACCATCATCATCACCGCCGCCGCCACCACCACCATCATCGTCATCATCATCATCAGGTGCAGCATCATCGTCAACAAAACAATCACTAGGCCTATTATTAAAATTGCCACCAAAACATCATTAATAGCATCATCATCAACATCATCTGATAAGCCGTCTTAAGATCACCACTTTTATTTCATCATTATTGAAAGGATTACCGTGACTGTTAATGAGCATCCGGAATTTTACTTCTCTGTACCAGACAAGAGGTGCACATCTGCTTCATTGATTATAGTAAGGCATTTGACTGCATTAACCACGATTTAATGTGGAAAACCCTACTTGAGATGGGAATTCCGAAACACTTGATATGGCTATTAAGGGGACTATAATATTATGAAGATCAGATAGCGGTGATAAGAACAGAATACGGAGACACTGATCAATTCAATATCAAGAAAGGGGTGAGACAGGGATGCATTTTGTCTCCATTCCTGTTTAACTTATATGCTGAAAGAATAATGAGAATGGCGGAAATGGAAGGGGCAAAAGAGGGAGTAAAAATTGCGGGAAGGACATTGAACAATCTTAGATATGCGGATGATACAACACTAATGGCAAAAAGAAAAGATGAGCTGATAGAATTAATAAGAAGGGTAAGGAGAGAAAGTGAAAAAGCTGGCTTATACTTCAACATAAAGAAGACAAAAGTCATGACAACAGCAGAATGGGAAACTTTTGAGATTGACGGAGAAGAAATAGAGGTGGTAGAAAGCTTCACTTTCCTGAGATCATTGGTTGAAAAAGAAGGAAAATGTGATACAGAAATAAAACGAAGGATTGCGATTGGGAAAGCTGCAATGATTGGACTGGAAAAGATATGGAAGGACAAGCATGTGAGCATAGATACAAAAAAAGGCTCGTGAGAGCCCTAGTCTTTCCAACGGTTCTGTATGGGTGTGAGTCGTGGACAATGACAAAGAACATGGAGAAAAAGGTCAACGCATGTGAAATGTGGATATGGAGAAAGATGTTGAGAATATCATGGACAGAGAAAAGGACGAACGAATCAATACGAGTGGAGATTGGTGTCGAGAATGAAGAGTCATTAAAACAAAAAGCGACAAGATTGAAGCTTGGATTCTTTGGTCATGTTATGCGATCTGATGGGCTAGAAAAGGAAATGATGTTGGCTTGTGGTGAGGGGGGAAAAGACGGGGTCGACCAAGGAAGAAATGGATGGATGAGATTCACGATGTAACTGGCATGAATCTGGAAGCACTAAGGGACCTGACTTTGAATAGGAAGCAATGGAGAATGTGTGTCATGGCGATCGCTAGAGCTCCAGGAGTTGACAGCACAAGGTGACAAGGTGTACCAGAGGAAGATGCATTGTTCATTTCCAAATAGGATATTCCTCTTCTTGTTCCTTTTGGATTTTGATTCCAAATCCATTATTGGGAAAGAATGCAATCGTGTCCCTCCGAATCCTCCAGTTTTCCGTTCCATCACTGTTCTACCTCCGACAGGAGACAGATAGAGGAAGCTGCTGCGACAAGTGGCCAAAAATGCCAGAAAGAAAATGTCTCGCAACGCAGCAAACACGTAATTAAATTAGGCCTACAATATTGTTTCCTGCGTAGCACGAGATTGCGTCACAGATAAACGATGACGTAACAATTATAGTCCATCCAGCGAATAAGACGATGGCGCAGGTCAGTATCTAGAAGGCAATGCTCAGGCTAATCTAGCCTAGCCTAATCTAATCTAATCTAATCTAATAATAATAATAATAATAATAATAATAATAATAATAATAATAATAATAATAATAATAATAATAATAATAATAATAATAATAACCACTCCAGAGAAACAACTAATTTAATCTCTAAGACCCTGAGGGAACGAAGTACCTCAGGGAAAAAATAACAATATTCTTTATTATTTCAAACTGACAGACGCAGTAAGATTACAATAAAACATGAAAGTATAATCAAGATCTTAATTAAACACACGGTTTGGCAGCCATGCAAGGCGCCGCCCTAGAGGGGGTTTACGGGAATCGATCCACGAACCTAATGCTCTCCTGGCCATGAGTGTTAATGAGTGTTGCCATTACTCTATCCCCCTCTCCCAATCTAATCTAATCACTTCCACAGCGCCTCAGGCACCCGTGGATGGTCGCTACGAAACATTATCAAAAGCTAAGAAGAGAGTCCGGGAGGACACGGAAACATGCAAGTTTATAGCAGTTGTATATTGACGGATATATTTATATGCACAGTAATGTATGACAATGCTATGATACGTTTAGTTACCCTTCAGATCTGGCACTAGAAGTATACTTTTAACTGTGGGCTCTCTGGTCATTTACTGTATCTGTTGAGGCGTTTTTCTGACGTAGCTTAGTCTGTAGCCTACATTTTCACAGTGACTAAGTCTGCATCAGTCTTAATAATAAAGTCAATTGAAAATGTTCATCAACTCTTTGTAATACTATTTGCATAAACTGTATTTGGCTTAAGTAAGTGTACAGTGTATATAACGTTGGAGAAAATTTGATATCTGATTTGGTTTGAAATGATAAGCGCAAATGGACCATAGAGTATTTCTAACTGTTGTGCTTTCTAACTAACGTTTGCACCATCTTGATTAGCGTCTATTGTCCTTTTGTCCCTACGTGGAATAATAAAAAAAATTAACTAAAGAACGTTCTTAACCAAATAACACATCTTGACTAAAGAACATAATTTAAGAACACATCTTAATTAAAGAACTATCTTAACTGAAGAGCTATCTCAAACTAAAGAACACATCTTAAGTAAAGAACTATCTTTACTAAGAAGCAAATCAAAACTAAAGAACTATCTTGACCAAACAACACACCTTAACGAAGCACATAATTAAAGAACACATCTTAACTAAAGAACTATCTTTACCAAATAACACATCTTGACTAACAAAAGAACAATTTAAGAACACGTTAATTAAAGAACCATCTTAACTAAAGAACATATCTTAACTAAAGAACACATCTTAACTGCAGAACATATCTTATCTAAAGAACCATCTTAACTGAAAAAACTACCTTAACTAAAGAACATATCTTAACTAAAGAACACATCTTAACTAAGGAACTGCCCTAACTAAAGAATAAATCTTAACTACAAAAATTATCTTAATTAGAGAACACTTCATAACTAAAGAACATATCTTCATTTAAGAACACATCTTAACTAAAGAACATCTTAACTAAGGAGCATACCTTAATAAAAAGAACACATCTTGATTAAAGAACAAATCTTAACAAAAAAACTACCGTCACTAAAGAACACATCTAAAGACCTACCTTAAATAAAGAACAAATCTTAACTAAAGAAATATCTTAACTAAAGAACATCTTAACTAAGGAGCCTATTTTAATAAAAGAACACATCTCAATTAAAGAATCATCTTAGCAAAAAGAATAAGTCTTAACTTAAGAACACATCTTAACTAAAAGCATATTTAACAAAGGAACACATCTGAACTAAAGAACTATCTTAGCTAAAGAACACATCATAACTAAAAAACTATCTTAACTGAAGAACACACCAAAACCAAAGAACTATCTTAACTAAAGAGCACATCTAAACTAAAGAACTATCTTGACTTAGGAACACATCAAAACTAAAGAACTATCTCAACCAAAGAACACATCAAACTAAAGAAGGTAATTAAAGAACACCTCTGAACTAAAGAACTACCTTAACTAAGGAATGCATCTAAACTAAAGAACATATCTTAACTAAAGAACATGTCTTAACTAAAAAATTATCTTAACTAAAGAACACATCTTCATTAAAAAAAACTATCTTAAATAAAGAACTCAACTAAAGAACTGTCTCAAACTAAAGACCACATCTTAACTAAAGAACCATTTTAACTAAAAAAAACAAATATTAACCAAATAACACATTTTAACTACAGCACATAGCTAAAGAACACATCTTGACTAAAGAACTATCTTAACTAAGGAACATATCTTAACTAAAGAACACTTCTTAACAAAGGAACTATCTTAACTAAAGAACAAATCTTAACTCAAGAACATATCTTAATTAAAGAACACATCTTAGGTAAAACTATCTTAGCGAAAGAACATAACTTAAGAACACATCTTAACTGAGGAACATACCTTAACTAAAGAACACATCTGAACTAAAGAACTATCTTAACTAATGAATATATCTTAGCTAAAGAACTATCTTATCTAAAGAACAAATCTTAACTAAAGACCATAGTTATTTCAACTGAAAGACCATATTTCAACTTCAACAAAAGAGCACATCTTAACTAAAGAACTAGCTTCACTAAAGAACACATCTAAACTAGAGAACCAGGCCCGGGTTAACCATTGGAGCACACGGAGCACGTGCTCCGGGCCCCCGTCGACCAAGGGGCCCCCAAATATGAGTTGTTTTTTCTGCGTCTCAAAATCCAAATTGAATTCACTTTTGGTGAAAAAATGGAATTCATTTTCATAAAAATGCGGCGACAAGTCACATTACTTTGCACTCAGCCTAAAGTAATAGTAATGTCAAGACTTTAGATATTTTAATTACCGGTATCTCTGTGTGTTAGCATCTTGTTGACATGTTGTGCTGACTTGTGCGTAGCTAACTACGGTAACTTTGCTGTAGGTTTAGTCATTATAAGTTAAGTAGTTAACCTTAAAGTATTGAATAATCATTCAACCATGTCGAATACTCCCAAGTATGCACGCAAAGCGCGAACAAGTGAAACGAAACCTCGAAGTGTTGGCACCCCAAAACTGACAACGTTCTTTCAAGGTAGTAGTAGGCTATACTGTGTCTGATAGCGTGCCTGTGACTGTGAGTGGAAAGGCTCTTGATGATAGTGAGCCGGAAATAATCGGCAGATCGATCGTTGACAAACTTGATGATGCGAAAATTAATTTGAATTCAAAGGACAGCGTACATGAAAGTGAGATATCTGCAACTGCAAGTGCAGATCAGTCTATCAGCAACGACGATCATTTTTGAAACAATGTCTATTCCTTATGAGACCGCAGAATCAGAAGTGCCTAGTAGCAGGCTATGAATCTCGGAGTTACTCATCAGAACAGGCTGAAGACAAAGCAGTCGCAGTAACTATATCAGTTTAATTTTAATTTAATTTTAGTGGTCTACTACTAATTATATACTATGTAAAGGATTGCTTTGCTGCGAAATACAACAAGGTACGGACCGTACGGTTTCATTCTGTAAAATACAAAGTAGGCCTGAGCCTACAATTCAATTTTGTAATTTTCAGAAACTTTTCAAAAGTATTGTAGGCCTAATATTGTATTTTCAAAATATATCTGTCACCTGTGTTAGTCTGTAACTTATTTTACTTCTGTAAATAGGCTACTTTTGCCAAGAAAAATTATCTTGCATAACAGTGACAGTACTGTCAGTATAAAAACCTATAATAGTCATAAATAAATTGTAGTGTTTTGCATTTCTTATAACTTTCTATTTATCTGATTCATTCAATTCTGTTCACACAGCTTGAGCCTACAGGTTGAACTAGTTAGTTGTGAGTTTTTTTGTGAGTTGAACTTAAGGTGCTAATGTGATCATTGTGATTCAGTTACAGGCTCGCTATAGCCTGCTGCTGTATCCATAACCCGTGTGCGCATTTGTTGATAGTTTGATGATAAGAAAGCCAACGTGTCTACTAACTAGGCTAGTGTAAAATAATTTGACAATCCATTTACTGACTTTTGCAGTGAGCTGTTGCTCTGTAATGATGCGAATATGCTTGAGCCTAATAAATGTGCTTACTATTATTGTTGAATTTGTTGTTGGAGTCTGAGCGGATTTGAATATTACTAAATTATGGAAGCGGAAGGGAGGGAGTAGAGTGAGAGGTAGGGAGGTGGAGGAGAAAGGGAGGAGGTGGAAAGGGACGGAGGGGCCCCAACATGAGAGAGTGCTCCAGTGCCCCCGGGACCCTTAACACGGGCCTGTAGAGAACTATTTTAACTAAAAACACATCTAAGCTAAAGAACTGTCTTAACTAAAGAACACACTTAAACTAAAGGAAAGAAGAAGAGCTTAATCAAGTAACGAAAATTATGCAACTAATTACTGAAGAAAACCTGTACACTTACGGTCATTAAATGACCCTCCTTTACATTTAACTGAAGAACTAGAAATGGCAAAACTCTGGTAATGTAACTGAACAGCAAATGACTGAATATCTTTATGTTTATACATTTGCTATTTGCCCTGAAATCCCTGACAGAACAGAACATATTTCAAAACGTCTGTTTCAACAACTCTAGAATCAGATTAATCTTTAAAAAATGAGTATACTGATATAAAAAAACTTTGGTAATAAAATCGGGTCGGGCGGTAAATATAAAAATAGTGGAATTGCAATAATTTTTAAAATCAGTAGGCCTACCGCTGAATGGCTGTGTCCAAAAAAAGAACCTCGTTGCTTGTCCCGCCCTCCATCTGACCCTGCAAAATTTACCAGCCCACCGCCTGCACTCTTCAATATTTGCAACCCACCATCTCCGCCCAAAGTCCCCAATCCACCATCCACATTTTCGAGGCTTTGAGATCGATAATCTGGATGAAGGATACATACCACAATTCTTCAGCTCATCGGAACCGTAGATACAGTCAATTGTTCCATCACACCAAGTGCTACGCAGTTTGCACTTGTCACCAGAAGCACACATATTCCGTCGCACTATCACATATTTCTAAAATAAAAAGACCTGCAGTTTAGCAATTTTATTATTATAATTATTATTGTCATTATTTTATTACTGTCATTTTTTACTATTATTATTATTATTATTATTATTATTATTATTATTATTATTATTATTATTATTATTATTATTATCGTTATATTTTCATTAATATTATTATTTTATTATTATTATATTAATATTTTTTATTATTTGTAATAAAATTTATTTTATGATATCGGCACGACGTATAGTTAGGTCCAGCTTGGATAGGCCCGACGGTCCTCGACCCCGGGTAACCCCGACATGGTGCCCTGATATGCGACGGTGTTAAAACGCTGAACCGTTATCGACAAGCTCTGCAAGAGAAAGTCTGTCGCGATGTCGCAATGGCAACAACGGTGACGCATATTTTATACGCCTCACCAACCTGGTGGGGGGTATACTAACAAGAGGGATAGAGACAGGATTGACCGTTTGTTTAGGCGATTAACCCGTGGCGGATTCTTCCCTGGCGATGCTGATGGCGTCAACCACTTGGTCAACAAGTCAGACGAACGACTTTTTCTTGTTATTTCGAGGTACCCAAATCATGTAATGCGTGACCTGCTTCGGAGCTTCCTCCCCTCCGCAGCAGTGGACACAACCTTAGAGCGAGTCCGCATAAATTTACCCTACCCGAAAAAGATGATAACAATTTTACACCCCATATTCTGTACAAGAATGCCTACTGACGCTAATTAGCTGCTCGTGAGACTAGGCCTATATCTGACCCCTGTAGCTTGTTCTAGTTGCGTTATGTCAGCTATGATGTTTCAATAAACGAGTATTCATTCATCAAAGTTTTTCTCACACTAACGCTCGGTTATTCTCTATTAAATCTGGTTGTACCTTAATATGGAATAATATTCCCCAAGCCATTCGACACTCCTCTAGTCTATACATCTTTAAAAAACATCTGCGCTCCATACTAATACATGAAAAACTTTGGTGTTCATTGTCTTGTTGTTATTATGATTGTTGTTTAATGAACCATTTTTTCTCACTACTTCATTTCCTCTTTTATTTTCTGTTTTTCTTCTTAGAGCCAGGTGTTTGGATTTACTTCTGATTTAGAATCAGTTAGCTGCCTTCTTCACATAATGTTGCTTTACTTAGGTGTCCCTGTGTAGCGGAATCTTTGATCCCTTTTGGGCCCCCGTCGTGTAGCCAGTACATGTTAATTCATTTTGTTTCCTTTGTTCTTGTGATTGGTTAGAGAAATAAAATGATTTGATTTGACCCAAAAGGGCGGAGCACGATGCTCTTGCCGATCGAGGAATGCTTTTTACGAGCGCGCTTCTAACGACCGGGTGCAAGAGGTTCGATACTGAAGGTACAAGAATGCGTTGTCCGTCCGAATCTGGCTGCGTTAGGATGGATATGTGAATGTGATTTTCAGGGTATGCTGTAGAGGTAGGCAGTGCTTTTTTTGTGGAAAAAAGGTTCCGGAACGGAGCAGTAGGTTCCGGAACGGAATAATTATGGGCGGGCTAAAATTCCGAGAAAAACGGGATTCGGGTTGGGAGAGGTCTCAGGAAACACTGAAAACAGTTCAAAACAATTAAATTAAAATAACTAAATTTTTGTTCTTATTATTAAAATTAAAAAATTATTTTTTAGTACCTGAAAAAGAGGTGCTGGAACGCCGTTCCGGAGCGTTCCGGCTGAAAAAGCACTGGAGGTAGGTGATAGAATTGCTCTTGGGGCTAGTATCTCTGTCGTTGACTGGCCAGATCCGGGGTAAGGAGAAGGCCTAGGCCCATGACGATGAATGTGTTTTAAATTTTGCCCAGCATACAACGCGGTCATTAAAGTCTACAAGAACACTGTCCTGGCCCTCGACTCTGGATTCATCAGAGCTTCACTACTATTGGATATCTCTGCTGCCTTGACTGCGTGGGTCATACCATTCTTCTTAAAATCCTGTCACTGCGTTAGCTATTCAGTGAATTGCCTTTTTCCTTTCCTCGAGGTCTCACAGGGTTAAACTAGGTGAGTGCTCTTAATATTTTCTGTCCTCTTCAGCGTACCCCAAGCATCCATTCTCGGTCCACTTGTCTCTATTCTATACACCTCCTATATTGTTAACATCGCTTCGCAACACGGTCTCATGATCCACCTATATGCTGATGACACATAGCTCTGCATAAAGCTCTCTGGAAAGAACATTGGTAACATCAAAATTAAAGTGCAGCATCAGTCCGTTATAATATCCAATCCTGGTGTGCATCTATGATATATGCGTCTGAAGCTAAATGCCACTAAAACAGAACTCATTTGGTTCGACCTGTGAGTATGCTACTTCCACCTTCGCCGAATTCAACAAGTTTAAACGTTGCTTAAATGAAACTTGCCTTGATATTCTCATTCAAGCCCTCGTCATCTCTCGCCTTGACTACTGCAACTCTGTCCTATCCGGTCTCCCTCATCGACACTATAAACCCTATCATCTGTTCTACACACTGCCGCTGGCCTAATAAAAGGTTTTGGTCCCAGAGATCACATCACGCCAACCCTACAACAACTACGCTGTCTTCCAATCCGTGCCCGTATCGCCTTCAAAATATCCCTCCTCACGTACGATATCCACTCTGGAACCTCTCCCTCGTACATGACATCCATGGTAATTGGTCACGACATGTTCTGCCTCCAATTCTAAAGGACTCCGATCGGCCACGCGAGGAGATTTTGCCGTACTTCGCACGAACCGGAAGTTTGGTAGTCGTGCCTTCTCGGTCTCAGGACCCTAGAATGGAACAACTTCAATCCATTAATGCACATCTGTTGCTCAATTTAAATAAAAATTTAAAAAACATCTATTCACATTGGGCTATGACTAGAAATGCAGCGCAACGCGCTCTCGTGCCAGACTTGTCTTGATCAAGCGAGTTATACATTTATAGTTGTGTTTTATTGTATTGTCAGTCCCGATTCCCTTAGTAGGCTTCCTATCCTATTCTTCTTTCAACTGAGGCGTCTCACGGCCATCAGACTTTGCCACCATAGTTCATGCATTTGTCTGCTCACGCTTGGACTACTGCAACTCGCTCCTCATGGGTCTCCCTAAGCAGCGTCTCTCTCTCCTTCAATCTGTTCTAAATGCTTCTGTTATAGGCTTATCGCTAGACTCCCCGCTTTGCCCATATCTCTAATTACATGCTTGAGGTCCTGTACTGGCTCCCTATTGCCGCGCGCATCCGTTATAAGATACTCCTCCTTGTCTCTAAATCTCAGCAGGGTACTGCCCCAAAATATCTCTCGAACATTCTGCGAAAGCCGCTATCTGCATCTTCTTCTCGCCTATTAGGCCTAGTAGGCTATTACGCTCTGTGAATCGGCTTGATCTTTTTGTTTCCAGGGCTAAAACTGCCTTGGCCCAGCACCGGGCGTTTGCTGTAGTATAGTGGGTTCCATGATCTGGAATGACCTTTCCCCTCTGCTCATGGCCAAACTAATGACTGGCTTTTCCTCGTCGGTCTCGCGTTCCCTAAAGGCATTTCTGTTTCCCCGGGGCTTCAGTGCTGAGAGCGCCTCTGAATAGTTATACTGCGAGAGGCGCTTTATAAATTTCTAGATACAATACAATACAATACAATACAATATTCATGTTGTTTCAAGCGATAAGAATTTATTCAAACGGAAACTAATAAGGTAATAAGTTATGCTAGGCTGTAATAGGCAATGCGTTGTCATGGCAATGATGACGTCATACGCCATTTAAACACGATTGGGCGAAATTCTGAAGGCGCTGATGATGATAACATAATATTTCAAACCAAACTGCCCTGAATCCTTGGCGATTCGGCTTAGACGGACAAAGTCTTCGAAATCACGAGATGTTGACTTAATAATAAATATAGAAATCCAACTCTAACGCCTACATAAGTTGAACAATTTAGGCTATATAATTTACGCCAAGTAGGCCTACGAAAATTTTGACTTACACAGCCAACTGATGACGTCACGATAATAATTATCATCTATTATTATTGTAATTGTGATTTTAACCGAGCATTTATATAGCGTCGCTTAAATCAACAGCACTCTCGACTCGCATCAGTGCAATCAAAAAGAAAGGTTTTCAAGCGTCTACAGAACTGAAGAGGAGAGAGGGCAAGAAGCTCTTGGCAGAGGGACTGGGGAAGACTGTTCCAGGCTGAAGGACCCACATAATAGTATGCAGTCGCAACATTAAAAATTGAAATGTCCTGCTACGTGTAGGCTATAGAGTTTCTACTGCGAGCCATAGCCGGATTTAAAAAAGCGAGATGAAGTTAAGTTTCAGAGTGAATTATACAGCAACATACTGCATTGAATTCTAATGGACTTGAGTTTAGCCTGAACATTTAGGCTATTTTATAGGCATTGTACTGTTCTGTTCAGATTTTCAAGATGCATGATGACAGACAGCGTGCACTTCAGCGCTAAGATAAAGTTTCCATTACCGACGACTTGCAGGTAGAGCCCTGCGCCGACGTCATTTTTGGTCGGCGTCGGCGGCGCGCCGACGAACAAAAATCGGCGGCGGCGGCGCCCACAAAATGTCGGCGCGGCGCGGCGTGGCGTGCCCTTGTCAGAAACATGAGTCACCATGGGCATCCGCAGGAATTTTTCCGGAGGGGGAATTTTTTAAGGGGGCAAAATTGATGTTTTTGTCATGGAAAATCTATTCATAAATCCAGGTGGCAAATCCACCCTTCCCTCCTCCAGACCCCCATATGAGTCACTATGAGAGTTGAACAGCCGTTGGTCCTGTGACCAGTCAAAGGGCCAAGTTCTTTAAAGCCAATCCATCACACTGAAGCTCAATTACATATAAAGGGACTGAGAGGGAAGACACCTTCAGACATTTGCCTTACAAATATGACCATCCTTAATTACACTGCTCATCTGTATAGGTATTCTCTCTTTGTCTCTTTGTGCCGTCGGCTCTAGGAGCCCTAGCGATCGTCATGCCACACAGTCTCCGTTGCCGTCTTGCTACTTCTCCCAGTAGCCCTTGAGTCGCGCTTTGGCCTGGGAGTCCCACCTCAGCGCTCCGGCCTGGGAGTCCCTCCATCCGCGACCATCGGCGTGGTTTGGTGTGTGGCATGACGATTTTCTTGGCATGATTAACAGGGGTGGTTTGCCATTGCCTTCCCCTGGTTTTGCCTGCCGTGCCCGTTCGTTCCCCCCCCTAGGAAGAGTACTTCCTAGGAAGGGTACTAACGGTCCGCACCACGAGAAGGTGGGCACGGAGGACTTTGGTTCACCAGCCCAGGTCGGATCCGAGTCTACGCTCATCAGAGTCGTCGGTCAGGTCGCCTCCCTGCTTTACTCTGTACCAGAGTGACTGGTGAACCTTTGCGGACTGTATAGGTATTGGTAAATTGTAATCAGATGAAGCAACATGCATTTGAATATTGCATGAATGCACTTGCATATGCACTGATACAGTGTAGGTCTACACACCAAGTTACATGGCAGATGCTGGATAACAGCATCCTCCCAGTAAGAGAGGCTGCTGAAGCCATGAAGTGAAATGTAAATATATACGTTTTCTTATGGTAATACACTGGCTATATATACCATTCTTGATACTTATATGTACTAAGTCAAAAACTGTCTCACCCTTATACTGTTTCCCTGAATAGATTCCAGCCAAAAGTATTAATCAATTATACCTTCCCTTCTGCAGGATTATTACTTGAATGGCATATCTTGATATTAATAGCACTCATAAACTCCTCTATCTTACAACATTAAGCCAAACATTTACACCATTGTAATAAGACCCCAGACATCAAAGACAACAATCAATAAGTTATAGAAGCTATTCAACATGAAGGTAACGAATGAGGGAATACTGCAGTACTGTAGTACACATACAAAAGGCATGCATTGCATATTGCTTTTGTTGTCAAGGTATTAAGGAAATGGCCAAAGGAACAGGTGTATCAAAACAATGGTTAGGGCCTCCTTGTAACAAGATATCGCTTTAAATGACTATGTGCGTCATGGAACAAAGACAAGATCATCAAAGTATAATGAAAACGAATTTAGTCCGGAAGACCATGCATTCTTGGTATCAAGATAAAGACCACAAACATTGTCATCAGCTATGTTCACTCTTTATCTTCTTCATTAACACACGAGTTCCTAACAATCAAAGGGCCATTTCTGAGAATAGTTTGCTTATCATTGCAATATCGTGAAAAACATGAAAAATGCAACAATAACAATTAAGCATATCAAACTGGCATCGGCGGCGCGCCGACAGATTGTCGGCGGCGGCGGCGGCGGCGGTGGCGGGACGCCGACAAACAAAAATCGCGGCCGCGCCCCACGAAATGTCGGCGGCGGCGGCGCGGCGCGGCCGGCGCAGGGCTCTACTTGCAGGAAACCATGTGCCTTAATAAGACGCTGCTTCACCATTTGTAGTTTTTTCATACTCCTCGAATGCTTGCAAGATTTCTTCAATGTTGTTCAAAATGTAGATCAGAGCAGAACCCCGACACACGAGTAGGACACAGTGGGTGTAGAAGTGATGTGGCCTTTGATTATGTGTTATATACAGTGCTTTTTTTCAGCCGGAACGGCGTTCCGGCACCTTTTTTCAGGTAGGGCCTACTAAAAATAATTTATTTATTTTAATAACAAAAGCAATAATTTAGTTATTTTAATTTAATTTTAGTATTTTTAACTGTTTTCAATGTTTTATTGAGACCATTCCACCCCAATCCCGTTTTTCTCAAGATTTTAGCCCGCCAATAAATTTTGCGTTCCGGAATCTATTGTTCCGTTCCGGAACCTTTTTTCCAGAAAAAAGCACTGGTTATATATGAATGTATGTATATAGGCCTACATTTGCATTATACATGTGTAACTATAGGGCCTTCAGGTGTAGGGATGTAGGCTATCTGATAGACATAGCCTACATCTGTGTGTATAATTTGGTAAACGGACACTTACCCCCCTGGACAGTTTCCCCCCGGACATATTCCCCCCCGGACAGTTACCCCCCGGACAATTTCCCCCCCATACTAGGACATTTCCCCCTCAGTGCAACATACACAAAGCTTTCTGTTTTAATGATCAAAACATACATACATACGTATATACATAAATGCATACATACATGCATACATACATACATGCATACATAGTTACATACACACGTACATACATACATACATGCACACATGTATACATGCATGCATACATATATACATACATGCATGCATACATGTATACATACATGCATACATACATACATAGATGCATATGGCACATGCATGCATGCATGCATACATACATACATTCATACATGTGTGTATGTATGTATGTATGTATGTATGTATGTATGTATGCATACATGCATGCATACAAGCATGCATACATGCATACATACATGCACGCATACATACATTCATGCATGCATACATACATACAAAGTCATACATGCATACATACATGCACATATACATACATACATACATACATACATACATACATACATACATACATACATAAATCCACAGAGGGGGGAATTTGTCCGGGGGGAAAATGACCTACTGAAATTCGGGGGGGAAAGTGTCCGGGGGGTAACTGTCCGGGGGAATATGTCCGGGGGGGAACTGCCCAGGGGGGTAAACTGTCCGGCCTTCGTATAATTTGCTTTACAATGTTCGTGTGCTATATAATCTATATGAACGAGTGTTTTAGTTGTCAAAGAGCTGGGTGTCGACAATTTTTCAGATTGCCAAAGTTGACCTTACAGGAACGCATGTTAAAATCTAATGTTGTTAGCAGGGGCTTATGTTGCACACGAAATAACTGACGACTCATGAGATATTTTATTCACACTTTAAAAAAGTCGTAGACCTATACGGTATCGGTAGGCAGTGCCACAGTGGCGTCGATCTTGATTGACAGGTGAGGAGGACATTTTTTAACTGATCTGGTCAAAAAAGAGTTTTGAACTGATCTGGTCAAAAAAAGGTAAAAAAAACTTTTTCGCGCGAAAATTTGCTGACCATTTTTGGGGTTTCTTCAAAAAGTGGGGGAGGGTCCGATGCATGGCGTGTCCCCCCACTGTTACAGGTGGGGGTCTTGTCCCCCTCTTATCCCCCCAATGATCGCCGCCCATGTCGGTAGGTAAGTAGCCAATTTACTTCAAAACACACTTTAAATTAGTGGACTGTTGGCTGCAGTTGATTAAAGAGCCGGGTCTTCACGGCTTGACCCCCCCCCCTTCAACATTTTAAGATACTGAGCTGAGGGGGTTAGAAGAATAGTTAGGCGGGTAGAACCAATCCCCACACGACAACTAAAGCACTGATTTGAACTCTTCGTGTGCATGTAGGCCTATGTATGATGTATGCAAGCATATTAATGTATGTGCTTATGTATGTATGTGGCATATTTATGTACGTGGCATATTTATGTACGTGCTATATAAGTGTAACTACAAACTACACGTACGTATCTTTATGTACGCCTGCGTGCGGGTATAATGTGCTGGTTTTCTAATTCTGGTGTGGGTCAATCCATTTACTGATGGATAGGGTATGACATTAAGCCGGGGTATAGGCTACGCGCAATTTAGTCAGTCTTGTTGTCAAGACCTTAAACCTCAAGACCAAGACCAAGACCAAGACCTTGAACCTCAAGACCAAGACCAAGACCAAGACTTTGAACCTCAAGAGCAAGACCAAGACCAAGACCTTGAACTTCAAGACCAAGACCAAGACCTTGAACCTCAAGACCAAGACCAAGACCAAGACTTTGAAACTCAAGATCATAACCGAGAACAATACCCAAAAATCACAACCATATCCAGATTTCTATTCCTTACTAAAAAATTGTCAAGTCAGACTACTCGCTATTTTAATTAAAACATTAATTTTTTATTTTATTCAAACCAAACAACTCCAAATGCAGAGGCCCGGGAAGTGTTTAAGAGTTGTGTGAGCCAACCAAGGCAAGGGAAACACACACACACACACACACACACACACACACACACACACACACACACACACACACACACACACACACACACACACACACACACACACACACACACACACACACACACACACACACACACACACACACACACACACACACACACACACACACACACACACACACACACACACACACACACACACACACACTCTCACACACACACATACATATATATATATTATATATGTACATAGGCAAGGGAAACATATATACACGGTGAGTCATAAAAAACCGTGTCCCTACATATTTTGCTATAACTTCCTCAGATATAAGTTTATGTCAAAGAAATTGTAAGTAAAGGTAGAGAAATTATTAGAGAGCATTAAGAAACTAAATTGAAGTTCAAATTGACATCCATGGGCAACCACGCATGCGCAAAGACGCATACACCGCTGCTTGACTGACTTCAATGATGTGCTGATCCAATTCGTCCCATTCCTCCAAAACTCAATGACGCAACTCGTTGACATCATGTATTCGATATCTGTACACTTTTTCTTGCACGACACTCCATATTTTATACTCTACCGGATTTAAATCAGGTATATGTTAGGTGGCCACAAAGTAGGCGCAATTAAATAAGGTGTTTCAGTTTGCAGTAACTCAAAAGTCTCATTGTCAACCGTTCTGGCCGTTAGCGGGCGGCCTCTACCTGGTCGACGATAAAAAAAGATCCAGTTTTATCGAGCTTTGAAAGGAGAACATTAAATCTACCAGGAATCAACCCTTTATCTGAAAATTCCTTTAAAAAACGTTTCTCACCGTCTTTTGGGGTTATGAAATGTTTATCTTCCTCGGTAAACACCATTTTTCCGAGGGTTGTCGTGACATAATCATAGTTTAGGCGGGTTCAGCTTTTAATAAAAAATAATTCATACAGCACTTAGCTGGACTATCAAGCCTCATTATTATGAAGTTTCATTAAAATTGATGGTTATATGCATGAATTATTTTAAGTTATGTAGGGACACGTTTTTTAATGACTCACCGTGTATATATATACACACACACACACACATACACACACACACACACACACACACACACATATATATATATATTATATATGTACATAGGCAAGGGAAACATATATATACACACACACACACACACACACACACACACACACACACACACACACACACACACACACACACACACACACACACACACACACACACACACACACACACACACACACACACACACACACACACACACACACACACACACACACACACACACACACACACACACACACACACACACACTAGCCAATCGCTACTGGGTTGGATAGGTTGCAGGGTCAAGATGACTGCTCCCTGCCATGCAAACTCCCCCCAGATTTGCGACAAACATCAGTTCCTTCCTACGAACTCATCAACAAACCTCACCTCTTGCCATCTTTCTACAGGTCTCTCACTCAAAAATTAAACAGTGCTCTTTCACAAATCTTAACCCGACTCCTCTTCCACTTGCCTCCCTCGCCGCTGCAATTCTAAGCGCCATCCACCGTAGCCGTCTAACTGCCTGCCTGCCTGACCCATTTCTACCTTTGCATTTGCTGTAATATATATATATATATATATATATATATACATATAAGATATATATTACAGCTGTCTTAATAATTATCTGTCATGTGTCTTGTCCCTATGCCCAAATTACAACCGTGCACTCTCTTTCAAGCCTTGTAGGATGATATATTGCGCGTGTCACCCATCAAAGTCGCCTTTGGATTGACCATAGACAGGAGAAATTCTATCTTTCACCAGCCAACTTGTAGCTTGCAGAGAGTAAGGTTTCCAGTATCCGCTTGCTCACGCTTTAGAGCCCTGCGCCGACGTCATAGTGTCGGCGGCGGCGCGCCGGTCAATTTTGGTCGGCGGCGGCGGCGCGCCGACGAACAAAAATCGGCGGCGGCGGCGCCCCGAAAATGTCGGCGTCGGCGCGGCGCGGCGCGGCGCGGCGCGGCGTGCCCTAGTCAGAAACATGAGTCACCATGGGCATCCGCAGGAATATTTCCGGAGGGGGGGGAATTTTTAAGGGGGCAAAATTGATGATTTACATGGAAAATCTATTCACAAATCCAGGGGGCAAATCCCCCTTCCCCTCCTCCGGACGCCCATGTGAGTCACTATGAGAGTTGAACAGCCGTTGGTCCTGTGACTAGTCAGAGGGCCAAGTTCTCTAAAGCCACTCCATCACACTGAATCTCAACTACTTATAAAGGGACTGAAAGAGAAGACACCATCAGACATTTGCCTTACAAATATGAACATCCTTAATTACACTGCACATCTGCATAGGTATTGGCAAATTGTAATCAGATGAAGCAACATGCATTTGCATATTGCATGAATACACTTGCATATGCACTGATACAGTGTAGGCCTACACACCAAGTTACATTGCAGATGCTGGATAACAGCATCCTCCCAGTAAGAGAGGCTGCTGAAGCCATAAAGTGAAATGTAAATATACAAGTATACGTTTTCATATGGTAATACAATGGCTGAGTGGCCTCACTTCTCTTACTTTCTCTATGAATTTACTAGGTGGTCTGCTGCCCGTTTGAATTGGTGCCACGCCATTTAAAGTTTCCACATATAGACCATTGTTTGTATCAGACTAAACTGAAACATACCATTCTTGATACTTATATGTACTAAGTCAAAAACTGTCTCACCCTTATACTGTTTACCTGAATACAATCCAGCCAAAAGTATTAATCAATTATGCCTTCCCTTTTGCAGGATTATTACTTAAATGGCAATCTTACAACATTAAGCCAAAAATTTACACCATTGTAAAGACCCCAGACATCAAGACAACAATCAATAAGTTATAGAAGCTATTCAACATGAAGGTAACGAATGAGGGAATACTGTAGTACTGTAGTACACATAGAAAGACATGCATTGCATATTGCTATTATTGCCATGGTATTAAGGAAATGGCAATAGGAACAGGTGCATCAAAACAATGGTTACTTGTAACAAGATATCGCTTTAAATGACTGTGTGTATTATGGCACAAAGACAAGATCATCAAAGTATAAGGAAAACGAATTTAGTCAGGAAGACAATGCATTCTTGGTATCAAGCCCACAAACATTGTAATCGGCTATGTTCACTCTATCTTCTTCATTAACACACGAGTTCCTACCAATCAAAGTGCCATTTCTGAGAATAGGTTGCTTATCTTTGCAATATCATGCAAAACATGAAAAATGCAACAATAACAATTAAGCATATCAACTGGCATCGGCGGCGCGCCGACAGATTGTCGGCGGCGGCGGCGGCGGCGCGCCGACAAACAAAAATCGGCGGCGGCGGCGCCCACTAAATGTCGGCGGCGGCGGCGCGGCGCGGCCGGCGCAGGGCTCTATCACCCTTCCCTAATTAGGGTCACAGCTGGCATTTGCCGGCCCTCGTGATTCTGAGTCTGGGGTTTCTCGTAGGCATATTAAGCCTTGTCTTTGTTTTATAAAGGCACTCATATTTTATCTAATCACTATTAGATTTTAGGGCGCAAATGATATTTTTTATTGTATCAATACCCCAAAAAGTTGTGTGAGCATGCGCCCGCCTCGGCGCCACAGAGCCAAAACTTGTGTGAGCACCGGCGCCTTTGGCGCCATAGGTTCCCGGGCCCCTGTGGACCAAATGCAGACCGCAGAGAATTCCGAATTCGTATTTACTAAAGTCCTTCGTGCGAAATCTTATTCCAAATGCCTGTTGCATTTTATAAAAACCAATTCGCTCAGAATTTTCTGACCAAGACCTGTGGGGCCTCATAAAAATTCTGCCATGTGAAAAATACGTTTTACAGTGCTGAATTCACTGGCACACAGAGCAGCTTTTCAAGTACCGGATGTAAGTGTACAAATTGTGAGTCTGTTTTGAAATCATTCCATGGTAAATAACCGGAAGTCAAAATGAATGTCAAAAGCAAAAGTAAAGCCCTTAGTTTTGACCTTGTAAATACTGAAGCAATTGTATTAGTAATTATTGGATAAATTATTAAAATCCTTGCGTTTTGTTAAATGACTCTTTATATTGTCAAAAGTCTTGGTCTTGGTCTTGCAAAACCAAGACCAAGACTTTGAACCTCAAGACCGAGACCAAGACCAAGACCTTGAACCTCGAGACCAAGACCAAGACCAAGACCTTGAACCTCAAGACCAAGACCAAGACCAAGACTTTTAAAAACGAACTCGAGTGCACTCGAGACCAAGACCTTGGTCTCGAGGACAACAAGACTGAATTTAGTAAAGAGATCTTCAATACCCTGCACAAAGTGGGCTGATTATATGCAGAGGGTCTTTCTACACAATACGATGCCCAGACAGTCTGCGTTGTATTTGGTGAGGGCACTGAGGGGGTAATTGGGTGTACGTAGGCCAGGCCTACGTGGGTGGGCGATCCGAGTGCGTAAACTTTGACCGCTTACATCCAGTTTCAAGCGACTGCGTCCTCTTTCACCCTTTGACCTATGACGACCCCTGCGATTGTCTGCCGAGACGAGCGTAGGCTATCAGTATGTGCTCATATTTCTGTGGAGGTGTTGAGTAGGGACCGTTTGCTTCTGAGGAAATGTTGTCAGAATTGAATTTAAGGGGTCGGGCTTGCGGCTCAACTTCAACCCCTTCGAAACTATTCCAATTTAATCTTCAATATGTAGGGGGGGGGGAACCATAAAATGCAGCAAAGTATGAAAAGAACGAAAACAATTGACATAAATTATTAAATTGAAAGGTCTTTGTGTAACCTAGGCCTATTTCGACCAAACACGTCGTTAAAACACTGACTAACGGGAAAGTAAAAACTATTTTTAAAACAGGGAGAGTAAAAAAAGAAACTTAAAGTCACAACGGAGATGGGAAAGTAACAAGGTTGTCTAAGCGCTGTGGGATCTAAAAAGGGTCATAAGAGGTTATTGTTGAAGAAAACTCCTTTCGAGTTATTCCCGCATATAATAAGCGGCCGAGCTGGCCGCCGGAGCGTGTGTTTTCAACGATTCTTTGTCGGACATAGAAAACATAGGGATTTTCAGTTTTAGTGTAGGCTAACTTATGGTATTACAAAGCATTAGATGATTAGACCACTCGTCATACGTATGAATGGCTGCTCCACCAGTCATTGCTACATGATGTCCAATTGAAATCTAAGCAATGTCTGGACACTGGACTCTATAGGGTATCAACGGTAAACGGACACTTACCCCCCGGACATATTCCCCCGGACATATTCCCCCCCGGACAGTTACCCCCCGGACAATTTCCCCCCGTACTAGGACATTTCCCCCCTCAGTGCAACATACACAAAGTTTTCTGTTTTAATGATCAAAGCATACATAAATACATACGTACATACATAAATGTATACATGTATAGTTGTATACATACATGCATACATACTTACATGCATACATTGTTACATACATACGTACATACATACATAGATGTATACATGTATACATGCATGCATACATACATAGATGCATATGGTATATGCATACATACATGTATACATACATTCATACATACATGTATGTATGTATGTATGTATGTATGTATGTATGTATGTATGTATGTATGTATGTATGTATGTATGTATGTATGTATGCATGCATACAAGCGTGCATACATGCATACATACATACATAAATACATGTATGTATGTATGTATGCATACATGCATGCATACAAGCGTGCATACATGCATACATACATGCACGCATACATACATTCATGCATTCATACATACAAACAAAGTCATACATGCATACATACATGCATACATACATGCATACATACATACATACATACATACATACATACATACATACATACATACATACATACATACATACATACCTACATACATACATACATACATACCTACATACATACATACATACATAAATCCACAGAGGGGGGAAATTGTCCGGGGGGAAAATGACCTACTGAAATTGGGCGGGGAAGTGTCCGGGGGGGTAACTGTCCGGGGGAATATGTCCGGGGGGAATATGTCCAGGGGGGTAACTGTCCGGCATTCGGTTAAAGTTGGCTGCATTTAAGTGAGACGAATTGCTGGCTGTTTAGACTTTAGACGAATGTGCTTAACTCAGAATGCGATCTGTATGCAGAATTCCAGCAATTTTGGCACTGAGGTTCAGTATACAACCTTCCATACACAGTCTCTTCATTTCGCTCTCGCCCACAGTTCACCAACCCAATGCTTTCAACCACGAATCATTGGCCTACGTGGGTTAAACTCGGCGTTGAATGAGAGGAAAGGGGGGAAATATAGGCCTAACTCTGGCGATTCTTGCCCAAAATTTCACAACGCGTATGACCATGAAAATATTTCCATCTAAGTCACACGTCTGTGGATGTGCAAGATGGCTGCGATTTTAGTGCCATTTAGAGCTTTATTGGCAGAATTTGTGACAAAAAAGCTACATGAATGCTTATATAAATTCATACATTGAGCCTGATTGAGGAACTCCGCCACTGCTCGTACTCTGGCGGTGCCAGTCTCAAGCCTGCCGAAAGGAGGAGGACGACGCTTTATTATAATCATCTTTGTTATCACACAGTGTCGTTAAATACAGCAACTAACCTAACCTAACCTAACGGCTAGGGACAGTAGAAAATCACGGTAAAAAATTGCCAAAAACACGGCATACTTTTAAAAAAATCGCGAAAAACACGGCAAAAACACGGCATCAAAATTTCACAGTTTTCTTGTAACACATTATATGTTTATCTTTCATATTCATTGTTCATTGACAAATTGACAATTGTTAACCATTTGTCAGTCATTGGTTCCTTCACGGTTAGAAATATAGGTTTTCCTACAGTGGTTTTTCTGTAAAAATATACAGAAAAAGGCTGTAAATGACAGATACAGAATCTTTTCTGTAAACTGCCGTCAACGGCGCGGTGTTACTCCAATCAGTCTCCACGCTAAAATCTCGTGACTTAAACCTTGCTCCTCATTGGTCACGTTTCGGGCGCCGTATGCATAAACATTTTGTAGCGCTAGTCTAGCATGCAATATAGCGACTATAAAGTGCAAAATTAATTAATAAAAAGTAATTGAATATTCTGTAATATTTATTATCCAATGTTCTTTACAAATGAAAATAAATGTGAAAAATTACTATAACAAGTTCAAAACTGTCCGAAGAACAGCATTACTTAGAGACGAACGAGGATGTGTGGTCGTTGGTGAATTCGCGGCGTATTTTGACAATGGCCACTGTATGGTCATAAGATGTTTTACCAAGAAGACATTAACCGCAAATGCAAATTTCCAAACTAACACACGCATTGAGACAAAAAGCCCACATATTATTATAATCAGAATTAAACATATGGACAACTGAAAGGGTATTCAGCTCGTTGACGCACATTATCGAGTTTTAATACCACTCAAACGAGCGACTTCTGTGGCCTATGGGTTTATCATTCGATTTTATGACATGTGTTGGCCGAGTTCCGGGTTCGATAACCAACCTAGAATTTCTCTGGTAAAATAAAACTTTTAGCATTAATAAGCTGGCTGACATTTAATCAATCAATCAATCAATCAATATTCGTTTATTCGTCAACCATTTGTGTATAATTGTGCATTTAAACTGTCATTCAGATTTTTTCACTTATTGTGATTTGTTTTGTTAATAATATTTAATATTTAGGGAGTGCTCTCATAGGCGTAATTTTTGGGGGTTTCGAGGGGTACCCGTACCACCCACTTTTTGGACTGGGGGTACCGTACCCCCACTTTAAAAATGCCAATCAATATTTTATTATTGGGCCTTCCCAGAGATCAGTCTCTGCCTTGCTTCGTGTACATAAGAAACTGGTACCCCCACTTTTTAGACCAAAGTTACGCCCTTAGTGCTCTATAGTGTATTCGTTACCATGCTGGGCTGTCAATCGAGAGGTCAGAGTTGGAACTCCTCGCCAGGGGAGACATTTGGTTTGAGATTTCTGCTCCACCTGCACCCGTTAGCCAACTCAGCTAGAACGAGTAAATTTATCATACAATGTAGGTGGGAAGACAAGATAGCCAGGGTGAGGACTGGCCACCCACCCTCATATGCTGAGGCTAAGAAAATGAAGTCGTTAACACTTCATACCAATGGCTGTCCCAGGGGTAGCTTAAGAGACTGCTCTACTTCTAATACTTAATGATGCATCAGTAATCAATAATGGCTCTTTTGGTGAAGTGCTCACATTTCTGCAATAAATTATAACGTTAAATACAGATGTTGTAGAAAACAGATCAGGACACGAAGAGATTTTCAGTTATGCAATTCAGACAACACTCATCTCTGCACTGAATATGGTTACATGACAAAGAACAAAAAACACACGTATTTCACGGAAAAGCATTAAATTACAACATGAAAATACTGAATGTTGAATTCTAACATTTTACATTTTCAAAAACAATCCATATTAATTAGCAGGAATCCACATAACAAAACAGCGTCTATTCACAAAAATGCACATATAAAGTCAACATTATAGCAAATCAATTAGTGATTTGTAAAAAACACTCGGGACTTGAGACCGAACCAAATTTGTCAGTATTCACGGGTCTATCAGTATTCAAGTCTTTACTGGCGAGTACCTGCACCAAGAAGCTTCAACAAAAGCCGAGCTCATGCAGATACTCCGCTCCAAAGACAAAAAACCATGAACAGTTATTCCACTGTTTATATTATTTTCAACAGTTTTAAACACAAATAGCTATTTTGTCAGCTTTCGCTTGTTGTTTATTCAAAGTGGCTTCGGATTGTGTCAGTCTCTTCTGTTGCTGTAGTTTCGATTAACATGTAATTTTAATTATGAACAATTGGTAAATAATTAAGAATGAAATGACTGCACACTGAATTCGAATCGACATCTGCAAACAACAACTGTGCATTACTTCAGCAGCACTCCATATAACATGATAAGGAGTATCTCCAGAAATATTAATATATAAAGAAGAGTGTCACCACAAATATTAATGATTCTGACAAGTTCTCAAGCCCCGTAACACAAAACATGCCGTTACAAGGGTGCCTAATATCAGCCTAATATATAGTTTTACTATGATGGTAAAAATAACATAAAAATTTAGTTCTATCTATTACAAGAAGAATAAAGCTATCCCTTGGCCAGCTGCATCACTGGCTAAGTGTCATGTCCTCAATCACTGGAAATGTATGGAGTAGGCCTTTTTGGGCAGCGGTCGTAAACTGTCTCTTACTGAACTCATTTCTGATGATTTAACATCAGGCATCCACTCCAAGAAATCATAAAAGAAATGGAGCTTAGTCCAAGTTCAAAAACACCATAGAAATTCAACTCCTTCTACAAAAACAACAGTTCGAGATGCATCGTAATCTCTAAATTTCTAAAGCTTATTCACGAACACTGTGTTGTATCAGAGGGGTTGTCCTGAGATTGATGTCCAGTGGAGGTTCAAGTCCAGTTTGCACAAAGACCAGAGACAGGAAGCAGAGCAGCTACCACTGCGGGTTTCGCTGAGGATGAGTAAGCTTGGAAGGCGGAGTATCGGATGGATTTGGATAGGAATTCTTGAAGAGGCGAGACCTATGATGCATTTTCAGTTTGGTGAAATACTGCAAGTCCATTTGAAGCAGCAATGTCAATCCTCATTTTTCGTTGACAGGCAAGTGTCCACAGATCCTTCCTGTGAAACAAAATCAATGTTTTAAGTACATGGTTAAAGTTTCAGACTTGTGATAATAGGATTGCGAGTTAGAACTTTACATTCCGAGATAACTTTTTATCACGTTAAAGACTTGGAAGACTTCACCTCTAATGAGACATCAACAGTCGTGTTCCAGCAGTGCAGATGTTTACATCCCTTGGTGTTGTCATTATTATTATTATTATTATTATTATTATTATTATTATTATTATTATTATTATTATTATTATTATTATTATTATTATTATTAATTATTATTATTATCATTATTATTATTATTATTATTATTTTATGCCCTGAGGTACTTCGTTCCCTCAGGGTCTTAGAGATTAAATTAGTTGTTTTTTCCGGAACGGTTAACCCTCGTCCAAGTCCTGCTGGGCTGATACCATTGAGCCGCTAAAGGCCACCGCGTTAAATTGTTGAATGGTGACAGAAATTATTATTATTATTATTATTATTATTATTATTATTATTATTAAATAGTAACATCTATAGTGCCAGTGTCTAATATGCAAGGCATCAACCGATGGCACACCAAAGCCAACTGTAATCTGGTCAGCATTCAGAAGGTCAGTCTGTTGAAACAGACAGACAGCTTATGCCGGATAAGCAATCCAGAACAGATAAGTTTCAAGTTGAGCATGACTGACAAAGGCAACTGAGCAGATTGAGCACCTACAATGATTGAATTCCAAAATTTAGGTCCATCACCCCAAAACCCTCGTTCGGTCAGCAGAATTTTAACTTCAGGTATTACAAAAGATAGGCATTCAGATAAACCTGTTCCATAGGCATGACACTGAAAAACAAGAACTGTCATAATTAAATACACGGTTGTTCGAAGTCTAGCACTTTCTTGGATCCAGTTTCAAATCACATATAGGCACTATACAGATAACTATTGAGAATTATCAACTGATTTGAAAAATCTATGTAGCCAGCACCACAGATATAAATCTACTTCCACTTGGGTTAAACAATTTTACAGAAAAGTCTAGCATAAACGAAATCAAGGATGACCATACAATGAACTTTTATAGCATGGCAAAACAACACAAGAAGAGTGTTACATTTGCCAAAAATAATAACATACATTAATACACTGTCAAATGACATGAGCCTTTAAAAGATGGACTATGTAACTGGACAAGTCCTAAGAAAGTTGATGGTCAAAATTCAAACAAACCTCATATTGACAGAAACGGTGGAGTACACCTTCGAATGACAGTCGTAGTTTCGCGGACTTCAGGGTAACAGATGGAATACTTTTAGGCACTTACAAGTCACCTTGCACTTTTTGGCTGCAAAATTATACATGGAATATGTCAACATAAAATGCTATAAAACGGTTACACGTGGCCCTTCCAAAATTAAAATTAATGCATTAGATTCTAAATTGGCCAGGGCTTGATCAGCAGTCCACAAACATATTAATTGATTCCCAGTGAATGAGGGTCACACCAATCTGCTGTTATTCCCATTTTGTCCTAAGGGTCAGTCGCTAACCATCCTGAATTGTTGCCATATGCACATGCTTCTTCATAAAATCCTAAACATGGCACTACATCATTTCCATGATCAAATATTAGATTATGGGGACTGTTAAGTCCATGTGATTAGTAGCTTCTACTTGTACCATACGACAGCCTGAATAATGCTGTTTACTCGACCTACCAGAAATAAAAGCACAATACATGATATTCAGCATACAAATGACAGGCAAGCAATGAATTCATACTATCCCTTCGTTTTCTATTTCATTATGCACACTAGTTTTGTGGTGCTGCACATGAATTGTTAGAACAAAAGGCCAATCAAATCAAAAGAACTTATCCACTGGAATGAGCGTGCGACAAATACTTGAAACACCAAAGCTGATTTTCCACTGGATTACCGAAATATATTTTTCTAACTGAAAAAATTTGATTTGCATAAATCTGACTTATTGGGATATTTCCAAATATATTTTTCAGAATACTGGCAAAGTATTCCTTATTAGCTTACTGAATTTTGAATACCTTTGTGTCAAAAATGTTTCCAGCGTAATTAATTTTATAAGCAAAAATTATCTACAGATCCCCGGCTATTAGCAGCACTCAACTGGTTTAAACGACAACAAGAAATATAGAAACCTCCATTGAGAAATCTCAATAACTCTGTGCTTTTAGTTAGACCATTACATCGGTTTAGCGTAAAATTTTACAAGTACGGCACGTTACTGTGTTTTAACTGGTAAAGAGTCTAACTATTATAAAGTTCAATTGGTATAGGAATTCCAATATTGACTTACATTTCGAACTTTGTTGGAAAAATATATAAGACCACGCTTCACGCACAAATTAACACAAGGAACGACCGCTACAATCTGGTGCCCTGCCTCATCGAAGAACATAGTTGTGCGCTATAGTTTTCACAACTGTTAAGCGTGCGCAGTAGCTTTACTATGGAATTTCATTTCCACACATTCAACTAGAGTTTATTTCAGATTGCCTGGAAAGAATGATAAAAGCTATATCTCGTATGCTTATTAGAAACATTTATTAGCTGGTCTCTGTTACCAATTTGAGATCTGATATAAGTAAGTAAGTAAGTACAAATAATATTCTTTATTACTACCAACTGCTTATACCGCACTTCGGTTTACATATAGTTTACACAAAATAGAGCATTCTTGTCAAAATGTTTCCTCATTAGATTGTCCGCCCTATGTATTAATCTTGCCTCATGGAATAGGCTAGTGCTGTCAGTGGACACAGCAGTGGGAGATGATGGTTCAGCCCTCGTCATGCAGTACCACAGCGAAGAGTCTGCAAGGCTACATAATTGCTGGAATCGTGACTGGTGTCTATGTTTTTAAAGAATGTGTAATCCTGTCAGAGGCGCCCGCAGGCTTAAAAAAATTGGACGCACAACAAACAAATTTTCAATTCAGATAACATCTATTTGCTTTAACATGCCGTAGGCCTATTGCCGTTTAACAAAAGACTGTTTTCTGTAAGCATTCATTCCCGCTCTTGATTAAAAAAATTTAAGAATGTTCTGTTTTCAACGCTATGTATAGGTGATTGAATTGCTTTCAAAAATATCGATGCGAAGCCTATTCCATATGTGGATTTGATTTGGTGGGTGGACGCACGTGCGTCACGCTGCGGGCGCCTCTGAATCCTGTCGCGTTTGTGTCGACAGGAATTTCAACAATAAAGGAATATTGATTGAATGATTGAATATATTTATTACACGTCTCTCCAAATTGGTTTCTAAAGTTAATTCTAACGCTTTCAATTGCGACCGTTTTGTTCTGCAATTCTCGTTGGCCTCTGATAGGCCTATAAGAAGAACGCTTGATGGTCGGGTGCTTTTGATATAATGATTATGGCCACTGCAGAGAGCATTTGAGTTACAAATGAACCCGACATTTAAATAGACGAGCATGTACTTAAAACTACCGGGAAAATAATACATTCCGTCGTTATTGGATATATACACGTGTATAGGTCTTTTGATATGAAGTGGAGCAAATGGCTGTTTCTCTGACTATTACTTGTATATAATGCTCTGCATAAATTTTGTGTGACGTCAGAGACTAATGGACTCTTTAATATATAGACAGGCTCACGCAACTCACGAACATGGCGGACAGATGAAGGGAATTGATAATAATTTTTCTCGTTTAAAATATTTTAGCTAGCTGATTAGTTTCAGTAAAACATTAAACTTGAAACAGCAGTGCAAATCTGACAAATGCGCAGTGTACAGAAATGGGTGAGTGACAGAGACACCAAACGGCAACCACGCGGTGAGTGCAACGAGGTAATTGAAGGGTGAGTGGACAATTTTCCTTTGTTCGTATATCGTTCTTGCATCATGGAGTCATCCCATTTCAACGGCATATTGTGGTTCTAGGTGGTGAAATTTAGTATAGAGATCTAGTTTCTTAAATTCTATAACACACTGAGTTATTGATTAAGTGAAAGGTTGATTCTTCAAAATGTGAGTAGTTCAGCTTTGAATTTAGAATTTTCAATAATCAACAGAATGTCGGAAGTCATTAATATAATGACAAAAAAGATCAATGAATGGCCACTCTATAAAATAATATTTGCTATAAAATATGCATGCTTCAAATGGTGTAAAGTTTTTAAAATTGTGTTCTACAGGTGGCCTCAGTTGTGTCTAATGGAATCGGCAAACTTGCATTATAGGGGTCCCTAGTTGTGTAACCTGGCAAGGTGAGTATGTAGCCTATAACATGAGGTCTCACCGTAACACTAAGACGTCTGGTTTAATAAAACAAGTTATTGACTAATATCCATACATGAATGTTTTCTTGTGCATCAATGACGCTTATAACACTTAAGGCAAATTTATGGTAAATTTTAAGCTGGAATGTTTCAAGTTAAATGTTCAAACTTTGCTATGCTGAATTTTTTTGTCTTGCAAATATTGCAAAACACAACTCATCCTTGCAAATCTCGTTCAATTCGAACAGGTTCATGTTATAGTAAGGTGCAAAACAAAGTTTAACTGATTTAAAACAAAGCTTAACTGTTTTAAAACTGTGCATGTTTCGAGTCTACACGGCTGCTTAAATAGTAATACATAGTCCCCTTGAAATTGGGTCATCGCTAGTAACCCCGATAGCGCAAGTTTGCCATGGAATCAATGGCCTTCCATGCTGAATAGGGTATGGTGTGTTTCTATTAGTATCTTATTAAATGACAGAAAAGTGTACCTTATGGCCAGATTCAGAACATTTGTGGTGAAAGCTAAAAATGTATATTGTTATTGTGAATTTCTATGGCATCGGTGTGTAATGCACAAGGCTTTGTCCGATATGGCACCAACACGAAGCCACAATTCTTTTTAAGTCCAGCAGGCCTAAAGCAAAAATATTAAGACAAAGCAGTGGCATTGTATTGAACGCTACAAGTAGTTGATTGCTACTTGCTATTTACTAATGTAATGGAACTAATAATGAATTTTTACGCTACAGCGGCTGGATCTTTGGCAAAGAGCTCATTGGGATGTGGAAAGGCCAGATGAGGATTTTGTTCTTTACATGCTAATATTCTAATAGTTTTGGTTCTTTTCTCAGTCTGGAATTTTGTATTTATTCAGGAAGTTGTGGAATGTCTGACGTTGGATACTGTACATCAATGGAATTGTAGTTTATGCTGCAGTTGATTCAAAGGTGAAATTCCAATTTGATTATATTACTTGCAAATTTATGCTTGTCTTTACCCATTTATGAGCATACCTTTTGAAATCTGTACTCCTTTACAGGATGATTACAATTGATGTGAATATGGTCCCAAAACTATATGGGGAAAGGATATTATTCTCCCTCAGTCCACCTATGCTGAAAAGGGAGCTTATGACTCCCTACACATCTTTGCAGAAATTTGTAAAAATGGCCAAACTGGAATGCTGTTGCCATCACAACTACAGCTGTGAATTGTGACTTTATTGTGACTTGCAGTAAATGTTGTTACTGTAAGTAGATATGAAGCAGGATTGTATACCTATTGTTTAATTTTATTCTTTGTGCATGTGCAAGTCTTTCTAAAGTTGACTCAGTCGTTACACGACTTAGCTTTGCTCATGCGCTGAATGAAGCTTACCTGTTTTTTTCTGGTTTGGTTTGTTTCTGTTTGGTGTGTGCTACCTATTTCGGTAAACGTTTATGGTGGGTCAGTGGTATCCGTGCACAAGGTAAACTTCATGACCTCCCCAGAATTGCATAGAAATAGAGCGCTACTTCTGTTCAAATAAGTTAGTAATGGTGTTATGAACACAATTTAAGGTGAAGAAATTACCTTTTATTAGAACATATACATGATATTTGCAAAGGTTAAAAATGAACTGTCAAATGAACACAATATTTACAAACATCAGAAATTCAACTGTTATTGAATTAAATTAAAGAGTACTTGTTCGAAATAGAAATTAGAAACTTTGAAAACCGGTTCCCATGTCGAAAGGGGCAGATTTCCACGTAAATTCCTGAAGATGTACACTGTTCCGAATTGTCTCTTGAGCTTTTGTTTTGCATGCATCCATACCTATGTTTTTATGCTATACTAAGCACTTTATTATTTGAGCAGAAACAGCACTCTATTTATATGCAATTCTGGGGAGGCCATGATGTTTACCTTGTGCACGGATACCAACAACCCACCGTAAACCGTTACCCCATTTCTTATCTTTCACTATATCAGAGTTGTTGAGATTTAAGTTTTTTGATTTTATTAAGAAATCCAGTTAATTGAACTTTGACTTTTGTAGTTGTCAGATCTTTCTGTGGTATCTATCATCGGTAACGAATAAAGGTGGCAAGTCGTCATGGGCAGCAAATCCACAACATTCATCCAGAGATTCTCTCACATCAATCCTCGCGAGATCTGAATTTGAACTGCAAGTATTATTATTATTATTATGCATTTATTAAGCACCACTATCTAATGACCTAGCATCAATGGAAGACCTTGATGCTGAGCAATTGTGAGTGAAGGACTTGCTCAAGGTCCCTACACAGTACCATGGCTGTCTCAGGTAGATTTAAACTGCAATTATTATTGTTATGCATTTATTAAACACCACTATTCTAATGACCTAGCATCAATGGAAGATGCTGAGCAATTGTTTGTGAAGGACTTGCTCAAGGTCTCTGAGGGTAGATTTAAACTGCAATTATTATTATTATTATTATTATTATTATTATTATTATTATTATTACTATGCATTCATTAAGTACCGTTATCTAATGACCAAGCATCAATGGATGACACTGAACAATTGTGAGTGAAGGACTTGCTCAAGGTCCCTATACACAGTAACTGTCTGAGGGTAGATTTAAACTGCAATTATTATTATTATTATTTTTATTTTTATTATTATTATTATGCATTTATAAAGTGCCGCTGAGCAATTGTGAATGAAGGACTTGCACATACACAGTTGCTGTCTCAGGTAGATTTAAACTGCAATTGTTATTTTTATTACGCATTTATTAAGCACCACTATCTAATGATCCACCATTGATGGATGAAGCTGAGCAATTGTGAGTGAAGGACTTGCTCAAGATCCCTGCACAGTAGCTGTCTCAGGTAGGTTTAAACTGCAATTATTATTATGCATTTATTAAGTACCACTATGTAATGACCAAGAATCAATGGCCCGGAGCAATTGCAAGTTAGAAACTTGCTCAAGGTCCCTATACACAGTTACTGTCTCAGGATAGATTTCAACTGCAATTATTATTATTATTATTATTATTATTTATTATTATTATTATTATTTATTATTATTATTTATTATTATTATTATTATTATTTTTTTTTTTTTTTGCCCCAAGGTACATATGATCCCTTGGGGACTTAAATATTAATTAAAATAAGCAAATAATCTGGAACGGCCTCTATTCCTCAGGATTCGAGAGAGGGAAAGTGCTGCGGAAAGCTACTGCATTGAAGCGTTGGATTGTCAGCGTCAGGCGTTGGAAGAGGTATGAGGTTTATTATTATTATTATTATTATTATTATTATTATACATTCATAAAGTGCCCTAGCATCAATGGAAGTAGCTGTCTCAGGTAGATTTAAACTGCAATTGTTATTTTTATTATGCGTTTATTAAGCACCACTATCTAATGACCGAGCATCAATCGATGGCACTGTGCAATTGTGAGTGAAGGACTTGCTCAAGGTCCTTACACAGTAACTGTTTCAGAGGAGGCTTGACCCCGTACTTTCATTGTTGCAAAAGAAATATTTAGCCATTCAGCTACCACTGTATCTAAAAAGTGGGTCATTCTGTGTAACTCTATTATAATTTCCATGTACAGTTTTTTAGGAATTATAATATTGTGAGTTTCTATGATCAGTGCACTGTAAGACAAGTGTAATGTCAACATTAGACACCTCATGTTGTTCAATAGACAGTGTAATGACAGGCAGATGTAGTGTGTCAATACGACACTGCATCAACCTGTTCAGTGGACTCTGTCCCTTGAACTACATGAGTTGTCAACTTGTCATGTGTAGCAATATATCTTTTTAATAATGTTTTTTAGATAACCTGATGTTCAGTGACAGGTAACACTGTTATCTCATGCACTTGTGAGATGTTTGCTTTAATTTTGCTTACCTTTCTTGTAATTTCTAAAACGAATTTTCTCAGTCTTCAGTTTTGTCTCAGTCTTGACAAATTACGAATTTTCTCAGTCTTCAGTTTTTTCTCAGTCTTGACAATTGTGTATTGCTTTAGGAACTTTGACAGACACAGGCATCCGATTCTATCCGTGTGTAATGGTGGGTGTCAACATTAACAGTCCATCAATCGAAGGTAAAAAAATCAAATTTGTTTGCGTTGCTTTCAAAGTCATGCTTGTCTTGATTCAAGTATGACCATACCTTTTGAAATCTGTCAATAGTTCTTTAGACGCTGATGCTTCTATCAGCTCCACCAACTTTCTGTTCATGAGGACCTCATTAATCATTTCGCTCGATCCTGTGCAGCGCTGGGCTTTCTCCATGATTGGCCCATCCACATGGAATGGGCTTCCTCTGGATTTGCAGCTCCTCCCCAGGTTGCTTTCCTCCCCATTGTATCAGTTACTCAAGTCTATTCTCTTCCGCCCGGCCTGGGTTGGGAGCACCTCTAGTAGAGACCTGAAGGAGCGCTATATAAATTCTGATTGATTGATTGGTTGAAAATAGAACTAATGACCATTTTCAGCATCTTACAAAACACAGTTGATTACTGTTGCTCTCACACATTTTTATTTTTCCTTCAAGGCAATTTACTCAGGAGCATGTCTGTTATTGATTTAAAATTACGATTTTAATATGACTAGTTACAGTAAGAAGAAGGGAATTCCCTGGGGCAGATATGGGCATGATGTGTTAGCAGCTTCATTTTCTTAGCCTCGGCATTTGACAGTGGGTGGCCAAAATCCTTTTTCTCGTCACCTAATCTTCCCACCACCAGCTCGCTAATCCCAAGGTATCGCACACTGCCAGTAAACGTTATAATTGTGTCATTACACTTATAAATAAGTTTTTTTTATTAATTCTGCTAATTGAACTTTTACTTTTGTTGTCAGGTCTTTCTGTGGAATCAAACGGCGAAAAGGACCATGGTGGCAAGACATCATGGAAAGAAAATCAACGTTCTTCCAAAGAGTCTATCTCACAAATGCTCTTGAGAGATTTCACCAAACTTGTATTATAGTATGGAATTGATAACATTTTGGGGGGGCTGAGAATGGGAACGAAGACTACACCCAGCAGGTTTTACTGATTGTGGAGCCGTCCACCAGCATGTCTGTCTTAGGTTATTGTCTCTATGCACTGCTATTGTATCGCTTGTTAGTCGTCATTGTTATATCTTTTATATCAACTTTGTCATACCGCTATGGGTAATAAAGAGTGAAATTATGATCATTGTTATTTTGCATGGTGAACGAAATGACCTTTTTCTATGTTTTGCTGTATGTTATTCTTTTTTTCTTAATGGATCATTGCGATATAGACATGGTCTGAGATTATGAACGTGCAATAGATATTGAATTATGACTTTTGTTATTTCATGTGTGTGGGTGCTCGATGGTGTAGTGGTTAGTGTGTTGGACTATCAAACTAGAGGTCAGGGTTAAGATCCAGGAGCCAGGGCAGAAATTTGGTTCGAGAAGATTTCTGCTCAACCTGCACCCATAGTCAACTCTGCTATAACGAGTAACTGTTGGTGGGAAGATTAGTCGGCGAGAGAGGAGTGGCCATCCGCCTTCTTATGCCGACGCGAAGAAAATAAAGTTGCTAACATTTCATTCCCCTGGCTGCCTTTGGGCTAGCTTGAGGGACCGCTCTTCATGTGTGAAACAAGAGTTCAATGTTCAGCCAAATATAATCTTGTTTTTTTAATTGATTATGACCGTAAAAGATTGTATGCATGTAATAAAAATGACAGAACCTAACCACAGCAGCCCCTATATGTACAGAACAGTGGCTGGTCAGCCACAAAAAGCCCGTAATTACCTTGCAGACAACTTTTTAAATGACAATTTTACCGCGATTGTACTGTAAATTTACAGAAAAGCTGTATATTTTCAGGCTAGTTATAACAGAAATTACATCCAATAGCCGTAAATATACAGAAAAGTCAATAGTTATTCAACAGAAGTTCTGTAAAATTTACAGAATAGGTCAGTAGTAATTTTACAGAGATTCTGTAAATTTTACAGAAAAGGTATGTAAAGTTTTTACAGAAAATTTGTAAATTTTACAGAGAAAGTCTGTAAGATTTTTACAGAAAACTGTAGATTTTACAGAAAAAGTCGGTAAAGTTTTACAGAAAAAGTCGGTAAAGCTTTTACAGAAAATCTGTAAATTTTACAGAAAAGTCAGTAAAGTTTTACAGAAAAAGTCGGTGAAACTTTTACAGAAAATCTGTAAATTTTACAGAAAAAGTCGGTAAAGTTTTTACAGAAAATCTGTAAATTTACAGTAAAAGTACTGGCAACACTGCTGCCAGTACTTTCTACTGTAAATTTACAGAAACCGTTTTTACAGTGTTGCTGTAACAGTTTAGCTGCGAGTATTGAATACCATCACAACATGAAGCGCTAAATTGTCATCTGTCAAATTTTGACGCTGAGGTGCATTCACCAGTGTGTATTGACTAACGCTCCGTTCTGCCTCAACAGAATTGCCAGGAACTGACAGATATCGACTAGCAAGCTCAAATACTTTCGACTGTGCAAAACTTTAAACTGCCACAACCAAAAAAATTGCAACAAACACGGCATTTTTTACGAAAACACGGCAAATGTCAAAAATCACGGAAAACACGGCAAATGCCGAAAAACACGGCTTCCGTGTTTGCCGTGTTTTCGTGATTTCCTACTGTCCCTACTAACGGCTTGATCAATTCGTCTATACTGTAGTTGCCAGATTGATAAGGGTCGAGGGCTTAATTGACTAAAAGTTGAAACGTTAAATAAACAAAGGGCATCATTAGCACAGAATGTGACGCATTCTTTTATCAGTTTATTACTATCACACTACCAGAGTTAGGGTGGAATAAACTTCGGGTAGAAGCGAAATGCATGGTGTAAATGTACCCCAAAGGCAAACGAATCCAGGCCATGACATTAAGTTGGTTCCGAAAGTTGATGTCGAAGAGGGTTGGCTACAGAAATAGCAAATTAAAGCGCTTACTATAGTAGGCTTAAAATTGAAATTGTATAGGAAATAAAGGGGAAATACATGGCCCCTCTGGTTTCAACGCGCGTGGACCCTGGGGCAAAAGGGAATTAATCAATACACAAATATTCTAAATAGGGCCTAATTATGCAAAGTCTCAAAGCGATCATTAAACAACCATTGACAATAAATTAATAATGTCGCCGTAATCGATGTATTCAATTAAATAGGCCTAGTAGGCCTATATTACGCCAAAATAACACCTAAAAACAATAACAACAACGTTAGCCTACAATAAATTAATTCGCCCAAGTTGCATTTTATGACCAGTTGGGGCCTTGGGCACCTTGCATGACTGAAATGACAAGGCCCCCAAAATGGTCCAAGTTCGACTCTGCTAAGGACGTCACCAAAAGTTGTTGCCACTTGATACTTTTGAATCTGGAATTGCTACATCGTTGCCCAATTGATCGCCTGTACCATCGAGTGAGGGCGAAAATCGCGTGCACTCCGGTTGTCTCTGATCACACTGCATGAAGTTTTTGCATATATTTGCAACATTTGGTTTCAACAGTGGTATCTGAGTTGATCTGCTAAATGCTTTCATTACCGGTAGGCCTAGTCGATTTTTCACTTTGGATCTGGAGACTTCAGTCAGTCAGGTAGGTCCATGATCATGGGCGTTCGGAGGGGAGGGCAACGGGGCATCCCCCGTATTTTGAAAATTGTCTCGTTTTCTGTGTTAATGACTTCCATGAAAAACGGTCATTTTGCCCGCTTATAAAAACTTTGCCCCCCTCAGAAAAATTCCTGCGGACGCCCATGTCCATGATAGAAGACTTCGCTATCACAGGGTGGGGAGGGTGGAGTGGGATGATGAAAGTTGGATGGGGTGGTGTTTGGATGGTGTATTTGGATGAAATGGTTGTCTTAGTAGGGTGTTTGGGTGGGGTAGTTATATGGGGCGAGCTGGGCTGCCTGGGCACAGGACATCACATTATTTTAAGGTCTATAAGGTAGCGATTCTTTGCTTGCGTATCAGATGGAGTCGAGAGACAGTGTTATTTTTGTACAAGTTAAGCTGCTGGCAACGTATTTTAATTACTGCGTAGGCGTTTCATTTTTTTAAACTATATAAGTGCTGGCAATGTTGGTGCTGGTTAATTAGTTCTTTAAAGCATTGTACAAACATCTTTCGGTGTTGTCAAAGGCATAACTTTGCCCAAAAAAGTGGTGGTGACGAATTCCCTCTCCCAATTCAACTACAACAGGATGATGACGTCCCCAATTTATGCAACACAAAACAATATGTAAGTAGGCTAACGTGAAGACACCAATCAGCATTGCGCTAGTTAAGCATGCAACAATACTCGCCGTTAATTGTCATTGCTTGAACTTGTTTCAAACCAAATAATGCTATTATGTCGCAAAGAAATACTTCACCATCGGCCAAAAAGTGGTGGTGACCATAGGCGTAGGAGGGGTACCCGAAGTTCCCGAGCTCCAATTTTTGGACTGGAGGTACTGTACCCCCACTTTTTGAACAATGCCAATCAATATTTTATTATTATGCCTTCCCAGAGACCGCAGTCTCAGCCTTGCTTCGTGTATGTAAAAAATTTGTACCCCCACTTCTTAGACCAAAGTTATTCCCTGGTGGTAACTGTCACCACCACTTTTTTGGGCAAAGTTATGCCTTTCACAGTTGTTACGCCTATAAACAACTCTGCTTACTTTACTTACTCTATGCCTAGATATTAGATAAACCACTTTAAGTGTTGGATTGGCTACTTTGGTACACAATGGGCATCTTTAGGTATTTTAAAGGCGGTTTGGTATATCTGATAAGCCTCTTTTAAGTATCGGATAAATGGGTATGATAAGGTACTCTATATGTGTTCTGTGGTACCCTATAGGTACCGTTTAACCATTCCAATTTATGCAACAATGACAAGCCCTTTTGCTCGGGATAATTCGCCATGCATGGGTTTCATATGTCCTAATTGAGGAATTGCTTAATTAGTGTGCATGCCCTGTGCTCCAAGGCATCGGGCTTTAGGCCTACATGTTGCTATATATATATATATGTATATGTGTATATATATGTATATATATATATGTATATGTATGTGTATATATATATACACACATATATATATATATATATGCCTACAGGAAGCGGCCTTCCAAGCCCTGTTTAGTGTTTAGTCTGTAATCAGATATTGCTAATCTGATTAATTCCAGGCTGGCTCAGTTCGTAAACTCTTGAAGGTGTACATATATACAGGATACATACATACATATATATATATATATATATATATATATACATTAAACATTATAATAACTTACGATTGTATATAAATATATACCAGTGTATATGTACCTGTAATTTTATCATGAAATAGGAAAGCAATTACACTATTATATAGAGAGAAAATTGGATACAGATGCAGAATCAGTATAAGGACCTTGAATATATGTGGTCTACTGAATATATATATATATATATATATATATATATATATATACATATGCTAAATATATATATTATATATATACATATATGTATAAATACTTATGCATACATACATCGTAGGTTGTAACGCATACATGCATGTATATGTATGCACGTATAATTTAGAAAACGAATGAACTGTATTAAACTGTTACTCGATCTACCTATACAAAGCATGAAAGGCCTGAAGCACTGAACGGTCGGAGCATGTCCGGTGGCTCCGGTTTGTATACTATCAGTGGCGGCGATCTTGTCTGAGAGGTGGGGGGGGGGACAAAGTCGGCCACGATCTCGTCGACGACCGTTTTTTGGAAAATCTTGTCCCGAAAAAAAATTTCTGCCACTTTATCTCCGAAAAATTTCCATCTCATCTCCGAAAAAAGTTGATGACCTTTTTTTTAGTCATTCACCACTTTTTTGTACTTTTTTCCCCATCTCCCAACAGATAACACTATAACCCTTTCTTTCTATCATTTATAATTTCCTCTACATCCTTTTAATTCTTTTTAACACGAATTCCTTCTTCTTTCTCGTAATTTTGGGGGGGGGACACTTCGCCTCTAAATTTCGATTTTTACCTCGTTTCGTCACAAAATCTCCCAAAAAGCTGCGAAAACCCTCACGCGCAATTACATTTCTCAGCCTTTTTTGGTCTTTCTTCAAAAGGTGGGGGGACAAATGCATGGAGTGTCCCCCCCACTCTTAAAGGTGGGGGAGACATGTTCCCCCGTCCCCCTAGATCGCCGCCCATGTATACTATCACCAAGTGGTGCATATATAATCGTTAGGCGCTATACTAAGTGTCGGGCCCTATATATTATAGTGTTTATAGGCTATGTAGTTGGTGATTGGCTAGTTATAGTTTAGTCCTTAACTTGGGTTAATTGATCTGGTGTGCGATAGTGTAGCGGTTAGCATGCTGGACTGTGTTAGTCGTAAGGTTGGGGGTTCAATTATTCCCACGTCCACTAAATTCTCTGGGACATCAATTGTCGTAGCAGCCACAGGTTACATGGTCGCGTGAAATTCAAGTCAATGCTGAGCCCTGTGATGTTTTCAAGAAGCAATCAACTGGCTGTACCGCTCTGGTTTATTTGTACACCACCAACACCACCTTGATCATCACCACCATCACCACCTTGATCATCACCACCACCACCATTTTGACCACCACGATCACGATGATGGCCACCACCACGACCACCAGTCCAAGTCTTGTTAGGTCTTCGTTTATTGTCTATCCAATCCAGCCTTGATATTCCGGTGCTTCGTGTACATGAAAATAAGTAAGTAAGTATATCCTTTATTAAAACCAACGCCACTGCTCATACTCATGTGACCAACGCTAGGGAGCAGAACGAACAGAAGCCTAATACGCACGTCTCCAGCTGCTTGGGTCAAACGGGTATGTTAACGGATAAGCCGCAAAGGTCAACATATAAGGAATGCAGCGCGAAAGTTAGGAAGTGCCAGTCTCAAGCCTGGATAAAGGAGGAGGGCGAAGCTAATGATCTTTGTCATCACACAAACTGTCAGCACGTCAAACTGAACTACTACTGCTACTAACCGCATTGCGGCATTGTCCAGTGGCGGTTTGTACTGTAAATCAGACTGTGTTTAATCTGCCCATGCATGTTCAATGGTGTAAATGATTCTGTGTGCATGTAAATTGGCTATAAGGGGACTCTAAGCCTACATGCGGCAGTTGAAGCAGAGCGGTTCCATGAAACTGACTCCTGTGATCGACACGGTGCTATCGTATGTCACGTCCACAGACTGCTGACAAATTTATTCGCAACCAGACCTATTACGTCATGTTGGCCTAAGCTTAGACGGGTATACCAGTACCACGAATGGATGGTTATCTGCAAACGACTGTAGCTACGGAGAAGCAGATGACTGTGCGGAAACATACGCATGCATGCATGGCTGCTCAAGTCAGTCCATCTATTCATTCACATTGTCAACTGACACCTGTTACGAATGCTAAGTTATTCAGTAACAGGTCAGCTGATGAGTCAGTGTCGGCAATTCTAGACTATGATAGGAAACAGATTGAACAGAAGCCTAATACACACGTCTCCAGCTGCTTGGGTCAAGCGGGTATGTTAACGGATATGCCGCAACGGTCAACGTATAAGGAATGCCGCGCGAAAGTTAGGAAGACCGTGGTCAACTGCAGAATTTTGTTCACTTAAACTATACATGCAGCTTAAATGTTAGGCTGTGGTTCTGATATGATGCAACGTATTGGGGGATTTTGAAACGATTCGCATTGTTGCCCACGGAATAAGACTTCCGTCGAAACTAACAAAAGCCTATGCAAGACTGAGGAAATTCACGGTAGCTCTGAGTTACGGCTGTGCAGGCGGACCATTAGGGATGGGTCCATGGGGGCTGTGCACTTGAAGAGTGGGGAGGGCCAGTTCGCATTTCGGAGGATAGGCATACGGGCCTATATGAAGACTTAAAAGTTGAGTTTATAAGAATTCTAATTTAAGAGCAGTTGCTAGACCCCATTGTAAAAATTACAAATGACATGTAGGCCTATGACATAATAGACAAGTACCAATGGACCTACTTATTGGGTGCTTTACATTGTTAATCAGTATGAGAATTGTAGAAAAAAGACTGGGGGGTTAGACCATGATTCATGTGGAGTTGGGGTGTGCAATGAAGGCTTAACTATGGGGTCCTAAGAAAGACTGGGGGTTGAACTCCCAACCCCCGACAATTCTCACCCTGTTGTTAATTGTCAGAGGTCACTTGAACGACATCGCCAGATTGCGACTTAGCACTGAAATTGGCAAAATGACTTGGTTCGTTGGATTTGATTAGCGCTGACGAATAAACTGCCTTTAGCCTATGATACGCCACGAGAGTTAGGATAGCTACAATATTTACATTACGGGCCTATGTAGGTCTGTTGCAATTTCTGTCTCTTATTCCCTTTCTCTGTGTCCGACTCAGCTGCCTTTCTAACTCTCTGCCCGTCATTCTATCTGCCATTCAATCAGCCATTCAGTCAGTCTGTCTGCATTTGTGTGGGTCGATTCTTTGCCATTTCCCTTAATGCGTCCAAGATTTCCGGTTTGTTATTCCATCGCTCTGCGTTGTCGTCTTAATGAAGCGATAACCTATTTACGACGACAAGTAGACCTATTAAATTGTCTCGAATTGGAATTTAAGAGTTCTACGTATTATGTCGAAGTGTAGGCTATTACACAAGCGATAGGCCTACATGTGATGCAACACAGTACACACTTCGCTTCGGGTAACTCCTTGCGTCTATTCTTAGTAGCCTAAAACATGTGTTCCGTAGCAGCCTGCAGTCGCCCCATTGCTTAAAACCAGCCAGCTGTTACCCTCCTCTGTTTTAACCTGCCGCGGTAAAGTAATCCGATGCTCTGTAGGCCTACTATAGTGGAAGGCAGGGCGACCGTACAAGCGGGGTCCAATTTCATGCGACTATTGAAAGCCAAGCACTAAGGGTGTGCAATAATATAGGCCTACACGGGGTTCAGGCTACGTAGTACGTAGCCAATCGGTTGAGGCTGAGCCATAGTTCAACGGTCGGGTCACGAGGTCGCTGCGTCTGAAGCAAAGGGTGCGGGAATGAGTGAGGGCGAGAGGTCGTAGAGCCAGTGCCAAATCCCCTCGTATGCAAATATTAGGTGGCAGCAGGCTGCTGGGCCAACGTGCTGGCGCCTTGTGACAGCCGGATAAAGGAGATAATTACCGCAGTCGGAGACTTCGTTGTGGTTGGGAATTAATCGTAGCGCGTTTTAGTCAGCATTCAACTGAGACAGACAGCCCTGGAAGAAGTACTTTGTAGGCATTTGATAGGCTCTTCAAACAAACAGCAGCCCTTGTAACAAACAGGGCAAAGGAGTCGTCGTGACCTTTGTTATCTTCTTCGTTGTCTTTCTTTCGTCCGAAGTTCAGTGAGAACTTGTTTTCCATCGGAGCAAAGCCGTTGCGCAGATTTCATCATAACAGTCACTCGGTCGTCAGGTAAGGTTGGAGAATTTCAGGAAAACGGTCTTCGTCGACCTCAACACTTTAGTAAAACTGTAGCTGGTTTGCTAAACTTTAATCGTGTTAAACGTTGTGGATGGTTTTTGCTGGTCGGTTAGTTTGGGATTTTTGCAGACACGCGGTCGCTGAGAACAAAGACCATTGCGGTAGGCCAGACAGACGCTAGTGGATTTAGACGCCATTTAACAAGATTCTCTCAAAATAATCAAGACTGACGCAAATGTTCGAAAAGAAAAATGTGTTAATAAAATGTACACGTGAATTGTTGCTTTGAGCAGGCATTATCTCGTAACCAGCTTTAGTTTTACCCCGAAATGTTGAACAACGTGTGACCAGTGGAGCCTATCGTGTCGGGTGCATGTGCAGCTGGGCTATAGGAAAATTTGTTTTACTGGATAATTACAGCCAAATTATATGTGAAAATTAAATCGCATTCTAGGCCAGTGTGAGACTTATTATTATTTGTTATTTTTATAGCACCTGTATGTAATGACTAAGCGTCATTCATGGGCACAGCACTTTTGTATTAAGGATTTGGTTTTTGGTCTTTATGCAGCAACTGCGTCAAAGGAGGCTAGAGCAGTTACTGTGAGCTGCATGCCTCTGCTAGAGTCAAACATATAGTTACAACCATATTGAATGCTATGCAATCTTTCCCTTTTCCAGTTAGCTTGAACTATGGGGTCAGGTCGTCCACAAGGGGCATCTGCCGCAAACTTGCAGTACTAAGGTCCCTCATATACATGCTACATATGCCTACCTGTTTTCTACTGGCTATTTATATCCATCTGCCAAGGGGTGGCAGGAAGGGTTCACCAAAGTATACCTTACAAGGGGAGGGGTTTTGCCTAATGCAGACATCTGGATAAATTACCTTTGGTACATACAATTTCTTCATTGCAGCCTGTACCGTAAACACCGACTTCAGTCAGACAGCAGACAGTTTGTACTATTTGTATCTCATTAGAGTTCCTCTGCTGGACATAAAAGTACCCAACCCCTTTGCCTGTTTAAACCTGCATTTGGCACTCGGCTAGAGTGGGGACAACTACAAAGGGAATGAAGAGGTTAATCTGAATATAGGGTAAGTGGTCAATCAAATGGACACCATCCTCAAAGGAGTATAACCACAGCATGTTGGGAATTAGCAAAAAGTTAGTATGCGACAAGGGCATTAATGTTGTCCCCATCATGGCTATTTCAACTTTAATCTCAATATTAGCTGGCTAAATGGTGTGGCGGATTTAACATGTAGTGGAATATTTATGGTGCAGACATCTGTTATGGATGACCCTGACCTGGTCTGGTAGGCTTGAACCCAAACCATGAGACGATAGCACAACTCTAGAGTTTGGTAGAAATATTAAAGAAATTATATTTTGTATTTTGACTTTGTTTAATTATTATTCATATGGGTGCATGATAATGTAGAGGTCAGCATGCTGGACTGTCAATTGAGAGGTCGGGGGTTCAAATTCCCACCAGGGCAGAAATTTGGTTCAAGATTTCTGCCCCACATATACCCCCTAACCAACTCGCCCATAATGAGTACACTGATTGTACACTCCAATGGAAGATGAGACGGCAAGGGAGAGGACTGGCCACCCACCCTGATATGCCAAGGCTAAGAAAACGAAGTTGCTAACACTTCATACCCATGGCTGCCTCAGGCCTAGCTTAGAGACTGCTGTTCTTCTATTCATAGTTTTAAAATTTATTTTCTAGCTAAATTTTGTGTTTGCATAAACATGTTATGCGAGAGATTTTCAGGACAAACTGGTAAATGATTCCTGTAGGGTGGTGGAGATAACTAGCCACCCACTGCTGCATGTCTAGGCTAAGAAAACAAAGTAACTAACGTTTCATACCCATGGGTGATTCTCAGGTTAAGTTTGAAGAGACTGATCTCTCCATTGTGCTATGTGGAAGAAGAGCAGATTGTTCAGCTAACCGAGAGAGATGGCCACAATTATGAAGTTTCAGCAACTTATTTCTTACCCTGGAAAAATGAATGCTGGTGGCCAGTCTTCACACGCTATGCGACTTGCGACTGATAGGGTGTGATCAATGCACATGTTATGTAGAAGAGTTGAGTAGGGAGAGTAAGTCGAATAGAAATCTTGAATGTCTGTCCTGGATAGGATTGTAACCTCTGGGATGACAGTCTAGCATGCTGGCCAATAGGCTGTCAGACATCCTGTAGTTCTGTTTAAGTGGTTAAATAGAACTACTTTTAATAGAACTATTTGCTGTTCTAGGGGTGATATCATAAGATGGACAAGATTGTTGGCGTGATTGGCGGCATTCCGCAGGCCAAGGCACGTAACGATGACGACTTTTCAGACCGTCTCAGCTACCGCTACACAGCTGGACTTATGATCCTGTTCTCGATCCTTGTGTCAACAAAGCAATACGTTGGTGATCCGATCCAGTGCTGGGTTCCAGCGCATTTCACTGGAAACCATGAAGAGTACACTAACAACTACTGCTGGATCCGCAATACCTACTACCTGCCGTATGAAGATTATGTGCCGAAGGAACATGAGGCTGACAAGAGAATGATGATTCCCTATTACCAGTGGGTGCCAATTTTCCTGCTGATCGAAGCCCTGCTCTTCTACTTGCCCATCGTGCTCTGGAGGACCCTCAACAACCGATCAGGGATTGATGTCAATAACATTATTGAGGCCGGGGAGACATTTACCAACACGGAGATGTCTGAGAACAGGGAGAAGACTTTGAGATACATGACTAAGCAGATGGACAGGTAAGACATGGCAACAGGTGTTTGGTTTGTTATACGAGTTGGCACAGTTGTAGTTGAATTTCATCTCAGCTGATGAAAATAATTAGAATGTGACTTGGCATATGTGCAATTATTGCCCATACACACACACACATTCACACACACAAACACGTGCGCACACACACACACACATGCACACTTAATGTTGCCAATTAACTTTGCGACCATTTTTGCAACTGGAGCAAATGCTGAACTTTCTATCTGCTAAGCGTAATTAAGTCTTGTATCTAGAGCAGCGTTTTTTCATTCAAATGATGGTCGAGTGTAAATTTTATGGAATCCTTCCAAATTGGGGTTAATTTAAAAAAATTATATAGCATTTATTTCATTAAGATCATTTTTGAAACTGAAAGGCATTATCTATTAGATTTTTGGAACATGTTTATTCTGTATGGATAATACAAAGGCTCAGTAGTGAAACCCTATATTTGTACAGTTTGGCAGTTCCTGATGCCAGCCATGTGGAGGCAGTGGGCGCGATAAATGATCTCTGTTTTTTGGGGCATGTGTCAAGTTTTTTGGGGCATGTGTCAAGTCAGTGCTCCTCTCATGTTTAGTCCAAGGATTGTCTTTGTTTCTGTTGTCTATCTGGCACATGGTAGGTCTTCTTTTGTTTCTCTTTCCTTCGAATCTAGCATGCTGTGCATTGTGTGGGATTCAATCATTTGATTGACAGTCTGTCCACCTGGCCATACTATCATAGCCAGCCATCCATCCACCCGTCCTTTGGATGGGTGAAAAATATTTTGGACGGGTGAAAATTATTTTGAACGGGCATAAATTGTGCATGATTCTCCTCCAGCTTGCTGACCATCCAGTTTTCTTCCCTAAAGCCACTGCCAGCGTTCAGATGACAGTTCTCTAAGGAGTTATACATAATGGCTCTGTAAACAGCATAGGGGCACTGCAGTCGGACTTGTATGGCGGAGGGATTTTGGGTGGTCATGATTTCATATGCTCACAGCATCGGGTGGTCACGACTTCGAATGCTTTGGGTGGGCAACTTTGTATTTCTGGCTAAGGACTTGCATCAAAGTCTTCACTGAATTACTTTGTTTAGCAGAGTTGTTTCGATACCAAAGAAGTGTCTTGTGTCATCATTCCTAATTTCCTGCAGTCTTGAAATTTCTCCCATTTTCCACATCCAGCTCATTTCTGCTGTGAGAATTCTTTTATTATCTTGCTTGTGCAGTGTGCACTTGACCAACATTCTGATCAGTATATGAAAATGGATTGTGTAATTGTCTCATATTGTTTTTTTTTGGGTTTCTTTGTCATTTCCCTGCTTCTCCATGTCCTGTTTTTTCCAAATACTTGTGAGTTGCATCTAATCCTCTTTGGTATATCTTTCTTGCTTTTGCCATCTGTGGTTATTACATCCCAAGATAAACGAATTCTCTGTGTTCAGTAGCTTTACCTTAGATGCTGATAGTTATTAGCGTCTCTTTGATTTTTCAATGACCAAATTTGTGGAATATTGAGTTTAGAAAAATGAAGCTGCATATTCCAGTTATTGTTTGCTTATACGAACTTGTGGAACTGTTGTTAGCCTCTTTACTTTAGTTCTTGCATCACTGTGCTTTATCTTGCAGTTTAGTATGCTGGCGTAAATGTACGGAAACCTCCTTATAACGTGTTGCACTATATGTTTAGCTTTGGCTGTTGTATTTGGCACCTTAGAAATGTCTCACTATGGTGATAAGAACTTCACAAATGTGGTGGTTTATGTGCATAAAAAATATCATGTAGCTTTGGAACACAGTCTTATAAGAATGCTTCTGTAATGGAATAGAACTGTGAAAATTGAATTCTAGCAAGCTGTTGGTTTATAAAATATGCAGAAAGTGGGTATAATATCTAGTGATTGTTTATTTGCAGGTACTTGTCTGCCCAGCGCGAAATTTCAACTGGATGCACCATCAGCCTGAAGCACTGCCTGTCACGTACATGCTGCATCATGTGTGGCCGTCGCAAGGGCAACTATCTGATCAGCCTGTACCTCTTCGTCAAGGTCATCATGTTCGTGAACGCAGTCTGCCAGCTTTTTCTCCTCAATGCCTTGCTTGGCCAGGAGTTTCATGTGTATGGCTTCGAGGTGATCCAATCGATCATTAATGGCACTGACTGGACGGCCTCGCCACGCTTCCCTCGTGTCACCATGTGCGACCTAAAGGTGCGACGTCTCGGCAACATACAGCGCTATACCGTTCAGTGCGTGCTTCCGATCAACCTGTTCAACGAGAAGATCTTCCTCTTCCTCTGGATCTGGATGGTGTTTGTTGCCGTCGTCACCGCCATCGGTCTTCTCACATGGATCCTCCGAGCTGCCTTCAGCGTCGACCGTCATCGCTACATCAAGAAGCACTTGCAGCTGATGGACAAGCTTGAACGTGACACAGACAAGAAGCTGGCTGTGAAATTCGTCGAGGAATACCTACGTCAGGATGGAGTGTTCGTCATGCGTCTCGTTGGTCACAACACCAATGCGCTCACGGTCACGGAGTTCGTCTGCCAGCTGTGGGACAACTTCCGCAACAAGCCGTTGACGGAGCGTGTGGATGGCACTGCCAGTGAGGTCTAAGCACAACAGGTTGCATTTGTAGTCAATGCTCTTTGGACGACTGCAAATTCAACTACATTAGAGTTTCAGCAATTATTGTAGAGAGCCTACAGAGAAAATCATATCAATTATATTTTTTATCAATTTTTTCCTTGTAAAGACAGTATTATGCAATCTTGTCACGGTTCTAAGTGTTTGCATAGTCTTGAATTTTTTGTTTTGGACAATGGAAAAGTCTATTTTTTTAGGTTTTTTGATTGTCAGTTTGGATATATTGGAAGAGTCTATTTTTTAAGTTTTGTGAGTGTCAGTTTGGATTTAGTCATGATGTAGTGGATTTATTTTTGTGAGATATAAGGTTTTTAGAGTAAGTTTTTATGGGATCACTGGGCACTGCCTTATAAATCTATAGAAAATTGTGATTTTCTTGCCATATTGCCTTAGCACTGCACACGCGATTGTTTTCGATTGTAGCCGGTCAACATCTGTTTCCAATTTGTCGATGTTTGATTAGGTGCATTATTCTTCAGTTGTGGTAATTGATGTTGAGCCTGTAGGGAATATTGTGGCTTTGTGCACACTGCACTAGTCAAATTAGTCTGAGCAGTTAGCACACTTGACTATCAACCAACAGATGGAAAGTACGGAAAGTACAAGTAGTGTGGGCTGAACGATGTTTCTAGATGTTTCTTCTGCTACTCTTTAGACTTGCCAACAACAATTAAGATTTTTTTGTTTTTACTCTAAAGCACCTTGTACATTTATGGTGTGTCACTATGGTGGTCAAAGCTGATTTGGTTTTTGGTTACCTTTTAAGTGTTTGAAATTATATTTTGAGATAATAGTGAGAAGACTTTATTATAAAAGTTTAAAGAAAAGACTTGTAAAGATGCTTTATTTTGGGATTAAAGAGGAATTGTTTTATTGTAAGTCAATGATTATCTCCAGTTCTTGAACATTCCTGATTGTGTCCTTGAAATGTCTGTGACAATGTGATCTGGTTTGATGTGTGTACCGTACTGTCATTGTCCAACATTCTGCGATGAGATTTTGTTTTAACTTAAAAATTTTTCATTCTTACAAGAATTCTGTGAAAATCGCCAAATGCACTTGCATAAGATGCAAGCAGTAGCGGAACAAAGTGAAAATTTTTAAAGTTTCTGCCCTGAAGTTCAGATCTTCTAAGTCGATCAGTATAGGAACGAACTGTTACACTATAGCGTACCAATATTTCTTTTGGTTGGCAATGTTGGATCTGCTATCATTGTGTAGCAACAGATTGTGAAAGCTTAAAAACAAATTGATGAAAAGGAAACACCAGTTTATTAACTAGCTTCTATTTAAATTTCTAAGTTTTGGTATTTGGTGTTGATTTGTGAACTGTATTTACAAAGCAGACATTGAGATGTTCGATCATCAAACTCTTTAAGTTCTGAAGTTGATTTGTGTGTAAAAGTTTAGCAATTAGCATTCAGTATTTAGAGTAATTTTACTTTAGCATTATATTTGATCACAGAAGTTTAACAAGTAACGGACTGTACAAGTTTATTTTGAAATTTGGCATTTGTACGTTTTGCATTTGTACAATTGCTAAAAATAGTGTTATCTAAATCCTAATGTTGGAAATCGGACTGTTGCCATATCTGTTCCATCAATGCATAAGTGAAGATCTAATTAATTATTAATTATTAATTATAGATCTTTTACCAGCTGAAAATTGCAGTCATGTGATGTATTGTGATCTTTATGATGTCTCGACAGACTGCCAAATATGTCTTCGTCAATTTTGTGTGTCACTTATGTATGTAAATGTTAGGCACTCTGTTTATGTATGTGGTATTTTGCGTTTTTTCTAGCGTTGTGCAGAACCTAGTGTTTACAAGTATTTGTCTCTGTAATCTCGTAGTGTTAAGAGTAGAATGTCCTTTCATTAGCATTGTGTTAATTTTCGCAACAATTATGAGATTAACTGTCGCGTTTGACTACAAGGAGGAGTTGCTTATTAAAATGCTATTTTTCTAATCGGTAATACTGTGTTTCGTTGAGTGAAGTTTATGTGATTTCAAATTGAATTAATTCCTCCTATCTTTTGTAAATCAACAAATGATACGTAGTCTGTATGAGGTGCATAGGGTATAACCAGCAGAAGCAAAATTCCCATTTAAAATTGATTTTGTATGGTCTGAGTGCAATGTTCCCTCTTAGGAAAAATGCAAGTGCGCAAGTCTTGTCATCTGCTGCGCGGTGACTGCAAGAGACATGGGCAACAATTTTTCATCTTAACGGTTACTGCGTGATGCAAGTGAACTTGCCGCACTGCATAGTGTGCTGTGCAGTGTGACTATAATGCTGTGCAACTTAATTTGTATTTAAATTTAAACTTTAAAAAGTGAGCAACTCTTGCCTGATTTTAAAGCATTAAAAATTACCATCTGTTACGTCCACTGGTCGGGCGTTATAGGTGCATGGGCGTTATAGGTGCTTGCATGGGAGGGAGGGAACATTGTCTGAGTGGACTAATTTTCTGGGATAGAGCTTGCTTTGATGTGCCTTCTGTTGCGCGCCATCCATTTTGCTCGATGAAGTCCAGCTGGAGCACGGAAATTAATTCCACTCGGAGGGATACCTCTCAGAAATATGATGACAAGAATGAGCAGTTCCTGGTAACCTTCTCATGGCTGAGTTTCCTGAAGTTGCTGTTCAACAAAGTTCAAAACTTCAGCTCTTTTGCTGGTGTGATCTTTCTATTGACTTCAGCATCATCTAAACCTGCACTGAAAGCAGCATGATCAGTATCAGCCTGCAGGAGGATTGGAAACGTTTGAACATCTGTATCTCTGGTCCAGAAGAAGGAGCTAATGTCAGTGAACAGATCTTGATCTATCCAGTATTATCTCATGAATATGATGCCAACAGTTTGCTCGACTTCTCCATAGGAGTGCATGCACCTGATTGAAGACTTGTGTTCGACGATGTGATGTTGTACGCCATGCCACAGGCACAGATGCATGATTTGATACCCCAACCTTCAATAGCTGCGAATACTGGAGCGGTTGTTATTTCTCGGGTTCCATTTGGTAAGGGGCCATCCATATATTACGTACGCAAAAATCCAGGGAAATTGGACCCCCCCCGTTCGCACCCGTACGCAAAATCGCCAAAATCCGACCAAAGAATCGGCCAATATCGACCAAGGATTCGACCAATATCGGCGAAAATCGACCAAAGATTTGGCGTCACTATTTCGTGAACTTCCGGTCACCATCTTTATAGTTTATGCCATTTTTACGGTGTTTATAAAATGACAAAAATAACAGCAGAGGATCGTATTCTGAATTTCCTTCTTCGGGAGAATGTCACCTCCATCGAACCAGACATGTGGCCCTCAAATAGCCCGGATATAAACCCGGTAGATTATTTGTATTGTATTGTATTTTATATGGGCATCAAAATCGACAGGTATAGACCATTCAGAGGCGCTCCCAGTGCGCGAGACCCCGAGAGAAAAAGCAGGATTTAAGGTGAGAAAAAGAAGAAGCAACGCTACCAGAGAGAATGGTGGTGCGGACAGAAGGAGGAAGTCGGTTCCAAAGTGAGGGACCTATGCAGGCAAAGGATCTGGACTGAGCCATAGTAGTCCTGACACGAGGAACTAAGAGGTCAAGACGATCAGAAGATCGGAGAGGACGCAGCGAAGCAGCAGAATGAGGCCGCTGAATTGGATCACATAAGTACCTAAGGTGGATAATGGAACGGCAAAGGGAGTATGGACAAGAGGTGCACATCTGCTTCATTGATTATAGTAAGGAATTCGACTGCATTAACCACGATTTAATGTGGAAAACTCTACTTGAGATGGGAATTCCGAAACACTTGATATGGCTATTAAGGGGACTATATGAAGATCAGATAGCGGTGATAAGAACAGAATACGGAGACACTGATAAATTCAATATTAAGAAAGGGGTGAGACAGGGATGCATTTTGTCTCCATTCCTGTTTAACTTATACGCTGAAAGAATAATGAGAATGGCGGAAATGGAAGGGGCAAAAGAGGGAGTAAAAATTGCGGGAAGGACATTGAATAATCTTAGATATGCGGATGATACAACACTAATGGCAAAAAGAAAAGATGAGCTGATAGAATTAATAAGAAGGGTAAGGAGAGAAAGTGAAAAAGCTGGCTTATACTTCAACATAAAGAAGACAAAAGTCATGACAACAGCAGAATGGGATACTTTTGAGATTGACGGAGAAGAAATAGAGGTGGTAGAAAGCTTCACTTTCCTGGGATCATTGGTTGAAAAAGAAGGAAAATGTGATACAGAAATAAAACGAAGGATTGCGGTTGGGAAAGCTGCAATGATTGGACTGGAAAATATATGGAAGGACAAGCATGTGAGCATAGATACAAAAAAGGCTCGTGAGAGCCCTAATCTTTCCAACGGTTCTGTATGGTTGTGAGTCGTGGACAATGACAAAGAACATGGAGAAAAAGGTCAACGCATGTGAAATGTGGATATGGAGAAAGATGTTGAGAATATCATGGACAGAGAAAAGGACGAACGAATCAATACGAGTGGAGATTGGTGTCGAGAATGAAGAGTCATTAAAACAAAAGGCGACAAGATTGAAGCTAGGATTCTTTGGTCATGTTATGCGATCTGATGGGCTAGAAAAGGAAATAATGTTGGCTTGTGGTGAGGGGAAAAAAAGACGGGGTCGACCAAGGAAGAAATGGATGGATGAGATTCACGATGTAACTGGCATGAATTTGGAAGAACTAAGGGACCTGACTTCGAATAGGAAGCAATGGAAAAGGTGTATCATGACGATCGCTAGAGCTCCAGGAGTTGACAGCACAAGGTGGTGAAGTACTGTGGAGCAAGACCCAGTTGAGACTTAAGCACAAGAATAAGGATCGAGGCCTATATATATATATATATATATATATATATATATATATATATATATATATATATATATATATATATATATATATATATATATATACGGAGGCTATTGGAAACATCGATAATATAATATATGTATTAACTCGTCTAATTGAAACAGTCTTGAACTATAATATGAAGCGCCTTAAGATATGCTTGTGTTGTGGGCTTGTGGATCGGTGAAAATAGCTAGACGGTGAGTCAAGAGAGAATGTATATGCGCGTGTCTATGTATGCGAGAGGGACGGAGGGACGGAGGGAGGGGATGCTGATATGATTTCATTTCCAAGATATTTGGTTGGTGTCTATTGCGGCTTTTGGCCTTAGTTGTCTTGATGTGACACAGTGACGCAACTGCTGCGACTGATGGCCTGCCTGACGCTGCGTAAGACAGTCAGTGAGTCAGTGTGTGAGGGAAAGTGAAAATGAATGAGTGAACGAGTGAGTTGAGAGTTAGTGAATGAATGAGTTAGCGTGTGGCTAAGTGAGTGATTAAAGAAAATGAAAGTGAGAGCCAGCGGCTGACTGATTAACTTAACTAGCTGTCAACAGCTAGAAACCAATTATCTGATTCACATTGCATAAGATAGCAGCGACGCCAGACGCATGTACGAAAGTACATGTGTGTAAATGTGTACGCATGTGTAGATGCATGGATGTATGTGTATGTGTGCAGGCATGTATGCATGTGTGTAATATATATATATATATATATGTGTGTGTGTGTGTGTGTGTGTGTGTATGCGTGTATGCAGGCGCGTATCTGTGCATGCATGTATGCCTGTATGTATGTAAGAATGTATATATGTACATATTGTATATTTGTATATATGTACATGCACGAATGTATATATATATATATATATGGTATGTGTGCACGCGTATATGCAGACGCATATATGTGTATGTGTGCATGCACGTATGCCTGTATGTATGTTAGAATGTATTTAGATATATATGTATGTACATATTGTATATATGTGCATGCACGAATGCATGTCTGATGTTTGCCTGCATGTGTGTGCACATTTATGTATGTATATGTATGCATGTATGTATGAGTGCATGTGTCAAGCCATACTTCTTGATGACCTTTTCTTTGGCTTTCCAGTTTGTTTTAAAACATTCTCAGTTTCCAAGGTTCTTTTACTACCTTTTTACTTTGCATCGTAACCAGTTTGAAGGTCATTGTGATGGCATGACCCAAACTCAGATGGGGCAGAAGGAAGGATAGGAAAACAGGCAGGAAAGAAATAACAGCCACTGCCACCTACGTTTTCATCACTCGAACGAAAACTTAAGGTAAAGATATTTTAATGCAACTGACAACTGATTCTATGTTGTATGAAGTCCTGTTCAAGCAAGTCTTCTAGTCCAACAATAATGACCGAGCCTAAAGGGTTCCGTCGGAGCAAGTCCTTATCCAATCGACAATTGAAATGTATAGATGATTGCAAGTTGAGCAGATCCGCTTCGTTGCTACGATATTTCGGCGATACAGTTTCCTGGAAAGGTTGACGGATTGTTGGTCTACTATCGGCCTTTGAGTTTTTCTTTCGGGAACTTCCCACTGGCAGCAACTGCTGGATAAGCTGCAAAGAAAACTCGATAACTCAGAAGCACTAGATCCCCTTTCAGAGTGTGGCTGGAAATTGGAACTTGCATTGACATGGTCACTGCGCAAGGGGTCATTGCATAATTACGTAACGCCGAAAATGACCGTTTTTGACCCACTCACCCTGTAACTCTCCGTAACCTTTCCATAGACCCACCCACCCACCCCAGCGTTACCAGAGGCGCGTTTACAGAAAACGGGGCCCTAGGCGCAACAAGTTTTGGGGGCCCTTCTGAACTTGTAGACTGAGAGTCTGAGACTCTGGTGGTGTTTAGCCTATCATGTGCTGCTGTGCAAAAGCCCGCGCGGTTGAAGTTTAAGCCATTTTTGTTAGCTTTATTGACACTGTCACTGTAATTATGAGTAGGCCTAGGTATAGAAGCTATTTTCAAGGAATGTGAAGTTATTTGATTTAAATATTTTAGTTAAAAAACTGAATCTGGTGTTGAATGAAGAATTAACGCGAAATACGTGGCCACTTGTACTTCTAGAATAAATTGAGCTCTTCAGTTGTCCCCATTATTGTGATAAATTCATCACAAATTGTGTTGGATAATTCTAAAATTGGAAAAACATATTTTCCCGTCGTTTGGGGCCCCGAGATTCGGGGCCCTAGGCGCGCGCCTAGTGCGCCTACAGGTAAACGCGCCTCTGAGCGTTACGTATTTATTGCTACGAAAAATCATTTTAGATTTACTATTTTAACGTTAAATATTACAAAAGAAAATGAATGTAACATGAAATCAGATTTTGTCTTATTGTGAAGTTTTATTTGGTTTTAAGACTAGGCCTATATCAATCTTGTAAATATATTTGGGTACTATTGCGTGTTTTTAGTTAAGTTTTAAATCAATGGCACGAGGTTTGAACTTCGATCACATCGTGTCTAAAGTGTCATTCGATGTTAAATTTAAAATTCATTTATAACTATAAACTGTTGGTAAAAGCGTTACGCAACGTTCATCTTCATACACCCACCCACGTAACGTTTTATAACGTTTTCAAGGACACCACCCACTCACCCTCGTGCGTTACGTTATTATGCAATGACCCCAAGGGTCATGAGCAATTCTAAATCACTAATGAATATTTGATGATCTGAAGTAGTGACTTTGACCGAAAACCTTACTGTGCCATTCTTGTATATATGGGTCATTATCCGAAAAGTGCAGAATTGATGTCCCATGCTGTTTTTTTTAGTTTTTTCGATAATTTCTTCAAAATTGTTTGCCTATCCTTCAAAGAATGAGCAGATTAACATTTCCCATAACTGTTGTAGCTGCTACATTTCGGAAGTTTAGAAAAAAATTACTAAATGTATACAAAATATCATTACCATCCTCTGTTCGAGACGGTGTACAATGCATTAAATTCAGCTTTTACGCAAATTTATTCCATTACAACCTGTAACAAAGGTATATTATTTTGATTAATTAGAAGCTAGCCTATGCAATAATTAAACATTTAGACTCATTTTCGTAATATTTCTTTCTTTTTGGGCCTATATATACTTGTCCATAGAAATAAGCATCATGGCCATCTCACTTTTTGGGAAGCCTATAACTTTTACAGAATCTGCTTACTTACTAAAAGAAAAACATCAGGAACAAGATATTGTCAACTATTAATGAAATCACACAGATTTGTGTTAAAATTCATGATGTTTTATTTTTAATTTAAGTTTGTGTGTTCCAAATTACAAGAAAAGTAAATTTCTGTTTCATTGCCATCTAATGTTGTATTTCCTGGTTTGAGTAGATTACAACATTGACAACTTATTTTATTTGCCGCTTTGTTGAGCTGATTGAAAATACTTATCTGATGAAGTAATTTACGTGAAAATGTTTGACGGCCGTTATCAATTTCATCATTATGTCATTACCATCCAAGGTTGTTTTTCATCATTACCATCCGTATACATCAGATTTTTGCTATTTTCTCATGACAGTCCCATCTTGTCACGGGTGGTAATGACGCATTGCTAGGAGTGAATTACATGTATTTTTTATTATTTGATATAAGAATAAATTGCAAGTAATTAGAATTTACTAGCAACCCTTGAAATGTTGTTCAACTTGTATCTAATGTATATAACATGCAGTTATAGCTATAGCTAATGCTGAACATATTTTTTCTGTAGCTGAAATATTTCTTTTTTTAAATAATTTCGAAAAATGTCTTAATTTCTTGAAACCAGACTAATATAAAATGTGAAGGAAAGGCCTGTTATATTCCTACTTAATGCTGGTATCATCTACTTTTAAGAAATTGCCATTTTGTAAGCACCAGAGGAATATTTCAGGTCCCTGTGATTCAATATGATTACACAAAAAAGGTGGACTGTAATGAAAAAAGAGGAGTTTTGACTATAAATTCAGAAAAAAATGAACTTATGATTAAAAATATAGTGGATTTCTTTCAAATTAGTTAAATTTAACTATGTACATGACTAAAGAAAACACTTGCAACCAATTTTGGGGGGAAAAAATTTCTGTTTTTCGGAGACGAAATTTTTAGCATTTCGGGTAATGACCCATATACGTTGGCTGATGTTATCCTATCAACGGAAGCTTGCCCTGTGACGCGAAATGCTCGAGCTTGCATTAACACCATATACATCACGGTATATATGTATACCTTAACATGTATGTAGCGTTTTTATTAAGGCGCCCTACAAAGCAAGAGAAAAAGGCAAAGGCGACGTAAAAACTAATTGAAGAAATGCGGCTTAGATTACAGGCAATCTGTGACATTATCCATCCTTTGTAGGCGGAAACCTTCGAGTAGAATCCGGGGAAATCCTTGACAGCACATCCCCGCCCGTAGCTGACGATGCCAGCTTGCTTCCAGGTTCCATCGACGTCATCGAAACAGACGAGAGGACCTCCAGAGTCTCCGTTACATGAGTCCTTCGAACCATCCAGGTAACCGGCGCAGACTATGAGGTCTGGCGACATCTTCCTTAGATTCAGTTGCTCGCTACGGTTGACTGCATCTCTACACGTCGCGTCGTTGATCTGTGGAACTTGGAGTTCGTTCAAGATATCCGAAATTGGCACGCTATCGCTGTCTTCTGCTCAAGAACGCCAAACATCCGAGTCAAAAGAGAAGATTTTCAGGTTTCAAGATGAAGAGTAAATTAAATAAATATCATTTTAAGTGTAACTGTACCTTTCGTTAATGGGATTAATCGATGAATATCGCATGTCTAAGTGAAGTGCTTATAGTTTCGGCAATTAGACCATACGGGCATTGGTTGCGCTCTTTTGCACAGTGATTGGCCAGTCACAGCAGGGCTACCGAGCAGTCACTAGCATTGGTTGATAGTTTGGTAAAAGATACATGTAGTTTGGTAAGATCCCAATTGTTTGATTGTTTTTTAACTTTAACCACACTCAGGACCATAACCCCTGAAAAAAATGGAATAGGCCTACATCGATCTAAGTAGGGTATCTATGATGGTACCGTGATCAGCTATTCGCTGAGTCTTTCCCCATCCGGTGACCGCGCATGTTTGGTTGGCGATAGGCTTCATGTCGGCCAGGCAAACAGGTTTGACGTATTTGTTGTAGACAATGTCCTCGGTCACATAGATCAAGGCTATGTCGTACTCTAGGTACTGATCCGTTCCTTTTGGGTAGGTAAAGATCCTCTCGACGGAATAGATCCTCTCCGTTGTCTCTTTCAGCCGGAGGTTGTGCTTCCCAACTGCTATCGTGTACTGCTCCGGCACTTTGATGGTAATATCGTTACTTCAAAATAGAACATCAGAAGGAACACCTTCTCTTACTATTCAGAGGAAGGAGAATGTGAACAAAAAGAATGAGAAGAAGAAGATTAAAAGAAGGGAAAGCAGATGATTATAATGAAGAGGAAGAAAAAGAACAGAAGAAGAAGAAGATGATGATGAATGCGAAGAAGTAGATGATGATGACGATATTGATGCTGCTGCTGCTGCTACTGCTGCTGCTGCTGCTGATGATGATGATGATGATGATGATGATGATGATGATGATGATGATGATGATGATGATGATGATGATGATGATGTAGGGTGCCTTGAGCTATTCTCGAGAGTAAATCATGGATATGAAATGTTAGCGACTTCAATTTTTGGACTCCACAGAGTTCTGTATCTGAGCTTCTGTACGAAACCTCCTTGACAGTCTGTCCATGGTACTTCAGATGGATGTTACACCTATAGGCCTAACTTCAAAAAAGTAAACTTTTAATAAACTGTGGGTCTTCTATAATTGCTGTCTCATCGTTGTTCTCTATTGCATTATATGAGTGTGTGCATGGCGAGTACTCTATACTTACAAGCAGTGAGCTGCAGTCAGGATCCAGCGTGTTCCCAATACAGATCCTCCGCATTGATGGGCACCTTTGAAGCGAAGACTCACTTGCCAGGGCCACGAGTGAGGATTAACCTCAGAACCTCCAACAATGCGAGCGAAGATTTTGGGGGCCACTTCCGGTTTCCCACAGTGAGCTAAAACGATCAATCAGTTTGTTAATAAATTGCTGACTCAACTGGGCTTTTCCAACGGATTGATAACGACGGTTTTACTTGAAGCTGCCATCGAAAAATGTTATGTGCATTTTGATAACGGGGCTATACAGGGCATTAGATTTAGACAAGAATTGACCTTGAGATTGAATAAGTTACATGTGTGTCTGGGCGCTCTAGAAATTACGTTCTCGTTCTATGCAATGTAATTTTGGCTGACCGCGAAGATTTCAACAATCTGAAGTGCAACCTCCACTGCTCCACCGCTGGATCATTCACCTACCAGCTTCCGTCTGTCTACCCTTCGTAAGATTACAAGCGCTGAATTGCGCTCATCCTAACATCCGCACCGAAACCGTGTGAGCTTGATCCTATGCCTACGTTCTTGGTGCAGGAACACATCGGCTTAATCCTCCCGGTCCTCACCATGTTGTGTTACTGTCCGATTCGTGAGGCGCAACTACCAATATCGCAGAAAAACTCGATTCTGCACCCGGCTTTAAAGCGCATTTCCTTGGATCCAAGTGATCCAGCATATTATCGCCCAATTGCCAATATTACGTTTATTTCTAAGATTCTTGAACGTATTATTGCTAATCAGCTGATTTTTTATTTGGGTGTGAATGATTTGCTCCCTTCTCATCAATCTGGGTTTCGTAAGAACCATTCCACTGAGACCCTCCTAATCCGTCTCCTGTCTAACTTCTGTGGTGCTATGGATGTTCGGCATATATCTCTCTTTTGGCTCTCTTTGATGTTAGCTCTGCCTTTGATTCTGTCGACCATCATAAATTCCTCCAGCGTCTTTCTATTTCTTTTGGCCTGACTGATAAAGCTTTACAGTGGCTTCGCTCCTTTCTTTCAGAGCGCACAACCTGTGTCGCCTTTGGTTCTTCGAGGTCTACCTGGGTTCCTGCCCCCTTTGGTGTCCCTCAGGGCTCTGTTCTTGGGCCACTGCTATATGTTATTTACACGGCAGGTGTTGGGGCCTTGTTGACTTCTTGTGGGCTCTTTCACCAGCTATATGCTGATGACGTGCAGGCCTATGTTAAGTGTCCTCCTCGCCGTGCAGTGGTGGCTGCCCGACAGATGTGTCAGGCAACAGACGCCCTTTCTAACTGGCTAGCCTTTAACTGTCTTGTTCTCAATTCGTCTAAGACCCAGTTTATCTGGCTTGGCGGTCGCAGGCGTCTGGCTGGCGTTGATCTGCCCTTGGTGGTTCATACATTTCCACATGTTACCTTCTTAGAATCTGTCCGAGACATGGGAATTATTCTTGATAATGAACTCTGTTTCTCCCCTCATATAAATCAGCTTACTCGTTGCTGCTATTATCAGCTGAGCGTTATCTCTCGCTCCTTATCTCATGATGCTGCAGCTACCCTTATCCATGCCTTTGTCATCAGTCGACTTGACCATTGCTGCTCGATCCTGGTGGGCCTGCCACTTTTTCTGGCTGCTCGTCTTCATCGGGTTCTTCGATCTGCTGCGCGTCTCATTGGTCGCCTTCCTAAACGTGCCCCTGTCTCAGCCTATATGCGTGACACACTACAATGGCTCCCCTTCTCGCAACGCATCAGCTACAGAATAGCTGCGTTGATCTGGCGATGTCTTCTTTGCTGTGCCCCGGTTTACTTACGTGAGCTCTGCTGTCCTGTCTCTCATGTGGCTGGCCGCCGAGCCCTTCGCTGTTCTGCGGGTGAGCTCTTGGTTCCTCGTGCTATCACCGCAACTAGGCAGCGTCGTGCCTTCTCTGTGTTCGGCCCATCCATCTGGAATCATCTTCCATTGCAGATACGCCTGTTGCCTAAGAATAGTTCGCTTATGTTTTTATAAGTTACTTAAGTCCAGTTTATATTGCCGTTGTTGGCCTGGGACTGCTGGGAGCGCTTCTGAGTGGGTAACTTGAGGGGGCGCTATATTAAATTTTCAAAATGAATGAATAAATGAACTATTAAGACATTCGTTTTTAAAGAAAGTCTGTCAGTCAACATTATTGATCTCTTATATCCATACCTAAATACATACATACATACATACGTACGTACGTACGTACGTACGTACATATGTACGTACGTACGTACATACATGTACGTACATACAACGCTTACCTGCCATCCTCGTTGAGATCCAATCGTTGTATTTTCCTATGTTCGTAAAAAGGCCGGGCGAGTTGGGTCCCGAACAGCCGATCCCAGCGTTCATTACACCGTACTGGATCCACTGATTTCCAGCCGGACAGACTAGGGCTCCACCTGGCGCCCGTTGATTGCAGATGTTGAGGGAAGGGCTGTTGAATCCGGCGCAGATGGAACTGCTGCGTTTGTATGCCGATGAAATATTGCAGCGCGTCATCGGCTGGAACGTCACGCCCGACTGTTTCAGGTCGAGGCGTCCATCCGCTCCTGCAGCGAAAGCAGAGTTCAGTCTTAAGTTTCAGATTGTTATTGTAATCGCAGGTTTATATAGCGCTTCTTTAAAAGAAACTCCCCATAGGTAAGCCAACCCACCGATACTGTTAGCTGATCACCCAAACAGTACGAAACCCATATTGCCAAGAAATACTGTCGGATAGGGTCAGGGTCAGAGGGTGGGACCAGAACGAATGAAAGGGGCAGTCTTTTGTTTATTTATTTATTTTTCTTAAATGCACAGTGACACAGTCTAATGAGAAGACATTCTGTAGATCCAGGACGTACTATCAGAGTTAACTTTCTGCTAGAATCTTATATTATGCAACGACGGCAATCGGTGTGTGCGTGTGTGTAGGTGTGCATGTGTGTAGGTGTGTGTGCGTGTGTGTAGGAGTGCGTGTGTGTAGGTGTATGAGTAGGTGTGTGCGTCTCTGTGTGTGTATGTGTGTGTATGTGTGTTTATATGTGTGTGTGCATACGTGACTTTCTAGTCACAAAAACATTCCTTGGATGCTGAGATAGTTGAGAAGAGCAAAAAAGTTTGTAGCAAATCATGTCATTGCAATTACGGCTTGCGATCAAGAGCCATACAAAAATTGAGGTAGGTTCAGGAAATTATGCATAACTAGAGTACTCACCAGTGATAATGACGGAGAGAGAGAGAGAGGGATGGAGGGTAGGAGCGAGAGAGAGGGGGAGATGTAGGGCGGAAGGGAGAGACAGACTTGTAGGCCTAACCGCTGTTTGCGTGTGAATAAAGTTCTTACATTGGATGTGTACTGGACGTGACCAGTCGATGCTTCCCCCTCAACCTGCCGTCAGTGAAAGGTAGGGAGAGGGAGAGGTAGAGGTAGAGGTGGGGCGGGAGTGAAGTTCGGGCGTCTAGAGCCGGTCGCCGCCGCCCATTAGAAGCACACCTCGCTTCGCTGTTATGCGGAGAGTACGGGTTCGAGCCTCGCCCGGCTGCGGTCACTGAAGCAGCATATGCGACTCCATTCGCCGCCCCCTTAGTGGCTGCAGTCGATGCATCGGGCTTTCTACGGTCTCTGAAGCAGCACGAGTCACAGCGTTATTTGACGACGGACAGTTGTACACATACCAAGTGGTGAGTTTTTGGTGAGTTCGTTGGATGGATCTGAAATTTCTCGCAGTACTGGTGGGAGTTTGTTCCAGAGGGGTGGGACAGCTATCGCTCCATAGCCACAGCTGCCCCACCCCTCTGGAACAAACTCCCACCAGTACTGTGAGACATTTCAGATCCATCCTACACACTCACCAAAACCTCACCACTTGCTATATCTCCACAGGTCTTCTACTCAAAACTGAAAACACTGCTCTTTCACAAATCCTATCCAGATTCCTCCTCCTCTGTCTACCTCCCTCGCCGTCTAAACCCTAAACACCACCCACCATAGCCGTCTTACTGTCTTCCAAACTAACTCCTTTGGCTCTTGACCTGAAACCGATTCGCGCGCCCCCCGCCTATCGATTTTGATTTGTCTAAGCGCCTGTTAATAAGCTGGTTCCCGCGACTTCGCTTTTTGGGCGCTGTAGAAATCCGGAGATTACGATTACGATTACGATTACACACAGAGCTGAAAAACTATATAAAAGTATTATCTATTCAAACACATGAAGGGATAGATTCCTCGCCTGGCTTGTCAGGCCATCCTGTAGTGATACAGATTGATTCCGTCGGTATTTGGTCCCTTTGTCCCGCAAGACAGATTGGTCTCGCGGTGTCGCTGTAGCTGATCTTCTGACTAAGCTTGACGATGGCGATGTCGTTGTCGTATGTCGTTGCATCGTATTCGGGATGAACGAAGATTTCGCTGATGTCAAAGGTCATCTCGTTCACATCCTTTGAGTGCAGGTTGTGCTTTCCAACCGACACTTTGTAATCGACCTCAGTCAACTCGGGATCGCTGTAAAGAAACAGATCGTCGCTATATTAAAAGTATATACATGTAACTGCGAGTGTAAGTGTAACAGAGCATTTGTATTGGGCCACTTCAGAGCAGACTAATCAAGGCACTTTCTGCGCTATCCTGTATGATGCTATATGTCCTTAAGACTTAGACCGTTACATCAGTTACCAAAACTAGAAGAGTCACCAAGCAACTGATTCCCGTCCACAGTTGATAGATGATATCATGCTCAGTGTCTCGGGACCAACTTGCATATCGATGGTTTGCAGTGACGACAGGTGACAGCACTTGCAGCCAATACCGACCATAACACTGAGCAGTTTCCTATTGGTATAGATGATGACGTACACGTCCATCTATCGACGAAGCGCAGAGTGCACGTAGAACAGCCTAGTGAGACGATGTCACTGCTTTTTATGGGCATAGTGTGATCTTAATTATCGTGCATCAACAAATGAATAAGTAAATAAGTAAACCAATCAACGAAATGAAAATCAAGTAGTAGTCTTAGCTGCAGTCGTACAAGCAGTGGGCGGCGGTGAGGATCATATCGCGAGCGATGATTGTTCCGCTGCAAGTGTGAATTTCTTTCTTCGTTTCACTGAAGATGTTAACATGCCAGGGAAAAGAATGTAGAGAGACGCTGAGAGGAGCCAGCTCCAGTTTGAAGACATTCGGTTTGTACTTTGGCACTCCGCACACTACGACGGAAAACAGAACAATGAAGAGCGAGGTTGTCGGCATAAGCAGCTGGTGGGTGAGCAAGAAAAATCATCCGAAATTTCGGTTACTTGCAAACGTCTTTCAATTGACAAATGACAATTAAGAATTTTGGCAACATAAAGCACAATCCTCATTAATAAAGATCGTCAGAAATACATATTCTTCGTTTATTGAATTCCATTATATCTCAACAAAAGAAAATTCATTTTAACATAAAATATTAACTGGGTACTGGGTAAGAACCGGTATTCCCAAAAGGAACCAGAGTCCCGCTGAGATGGGGCCACCAATTTAAAGTCAGCACAGATGACGACGAAGAACAGTTTAACTTGGTAATTAAACAAGTAGCAATGTCTTAACTAAGAAAATAATTGGTTCATATAGGCTACATGAACCACTAAGCATAAAAGTTAAACTTAACTTAACTATAAAACAAGGTACCGGGTACGCATTACAGTCGTTTGTTATCGTTTAAGAAATTGTGCAGTTTAATTTGCTGCAAAGTCGGCAAACGTCAATTTTTTACAGGCAGTGCATTCCAGACTGTTGGTCCAATACGAATACATAGGTGCCATCCATATATTACGTACGCAAAAATCCGGGAAAATTGGACCCCTCCCTTCTCCCTGTGCGCAAGCGTGCTTTCTTCCACCCCTTCCCCACCTGCGTACGTACGCTCCCCTCCCCCAAGAACAGCTGCAGAATGCCAGTTCTACAGCTCCAGGCAGTGGTTGTCTGCACTCTATAGACCAGATTGAAGGATGAGTAATCCATGGACTCACTGCTGAGTTGTGTGATAGTTTAATAACAGCGTTCAGAGGTAAGGACGTAAAGTGGCATACAAGTGACTCCTGTCCCACAGTCCTACTTCCTCTGGTAGTACCTGATAGCTGAAAAGACTGAACTTTGGCTCAGTTGAAGGCCAATCAATTTGAGGGGCAATATAGACAAATTATAGCCCGCCCCCGTTTCCGTTTGTAAGCGTACGCAATCACATGCATTTGTGTTACCTCCTCCCCTCCATGCGTATGTAATATATGGGTGGCCCCATGCAGAAAGATAGACAGAAATTCAGAAGTCGGAAATACCGGAAGAGAGAGGGAGAGAGACACACACACAAAGAGAGAGATTGAGTGCGAGTGACGGAAAGGTAGACAGAAAGATAGAAGGAAAGAGACAGGAACAGAGACAGTTGCACAATCGAGGTCTGTAAGGCTCACTGATCTTGACTTCTCTCTGAGCTGAGTTATAGTTGATTATGAATCCGGATCCTCTGTTTTCGTCGCCATTGGAGACGAAGGTGATTGACGCTGTGTTGGACGTCGTTTCGTAGCTGCTCATGGATGTTCCGGTCAGCACCGAGATATTGGAGAACGATGCCAACACCTTCTTGTCGCTATCTAAGATCGTCAGCCTATCACAGCCACCTGCGCAGTTGACACCCTTCTCCAGGTCCAGTTCTTCGATGTAGAGAATGATGACCTGAAGCAAGACGGATCATAGCACAATATTTCCAGGTGAATGCATGCCCAATTTTAAAAGGCTGCTTGCGGCTTTAACAGCGAAAGTTTTTGATTACACTATGACTAAATAAAGTTTGTGAAGAATACTAGTAGAAGATGATCACAGTTTTCTGGAAATTGAGGAAGATTATTTTAAAAAAGGTCATCTAAGAACTTGGTTGGTAACTTGGTACTACAAAGATTCAAATTTTAGATTAAAAAGAACAAAAGAGAAACATTTACAAATCCCTCTCCACTATAGGAATATGAGGAGCACAGGATAGGAAAAGGGAAGGGAGGATCAGAAGTATGAGGAGAAGGATGGAAAGAGAAGGAGGAATAGGAGGAGTCTGAGGAGAGTGAGAGGAAGAGGAAATGAAGGCTGCGCATATGAAAAGTATGAAGGGTAGTAGGAGGATGGGAGAAGTAGAAGAAGGAGAAGAAAAGGCTACAAAAAGGGGAAAGTGGTAGGGGTGGATTAGGAGTAGGAGAAGGATGAGAACAAACGTAGTACGAAGATGGAATCAGGAAAGGAATGGAAGCGGAAGAGCCAGAGAAAAAAAGCAGTGGATCGGGAAGATCGATAATGTCAAGGAGGAGAAGGAGCACAAAGAAGGAGGTGAAGGAGAAGAAGATGAAGTGCTTTTGCCTTTTCAGGATGGACAGTGATGGTCCACTTGCAGTTGAGATTTGGTGCGTACTCGGCATACGACAGATGATAGAACTTAATCGATCCTCGCTCTCCCGTCATAGTTTCGTTATTACACGCTTAACAGAAAAACACAGTCACTCATAAAGACACCTCGATTTCAGTTCTATTATACCAGGGGTTTCCAACCTTTTCTATACCCTGCATCCTAGGAAATGTTTAATTAATGTTAGCACCCCTACAAAGCTCTTTACAGATGGTTTCTATATACATATACAGTACAATAGTAGCATACTTTCCCTCTTTGTCGCATCCCCTGAAATGCCATCTCAAACTCCCTGGGTTCGGGCACAACAGATTGGGAACCCCTGTATCACATCGTAGTGCAATGTTTTGCGGTAAATTGTATTGAATGGCATTACTGTATAGCGCCTTAAAAAAGCTACTCAGCGGCGCTTTAAGTTATCGGATATCAGGTCGGTACCGTACGTGTTGCTTTAAAAAAGTAAGTACTATTTGCTTTATGTATTGCATTCCACCTAATACCGGCCTTGCCTTACCTTCCTATGCCTTCTCTACCTTGCTTGGCCTTATCTTATCGTTCTTTATCTTATCTTACTTTGCACTATCTTATCAACCTTGGCTTTCCTTGCTTTGCCTCGCGCTACTTTACCTTACATTGCCTTGCCATGCTGCCTTCTTTCTGCCAGCATTACTCTAGGTTAAACATTTGATAGAACCCATATTAATTCTGAGAATTCTCATTCATTCGGAGAATTTCATTCATTTATTCTGAGAAGTTATATAGCACCACTGCAAGAGTCCCGCTCCCAGCCCAGCCACAGCTAAAGAAATGCCTTGCATTGCTTGCCCATATAACCTGTCACCCTCAGTAACTCTCATAGAGCGACGAATAGCAAATCCGGGCTGAGAACATACCGATAAGGATCTTCAGATCGCAAAGGAGATCCTCGGAAGCTGTTCATAACAAACAAGAAATCTTGTAGTATTAGCAATCAACGTGATTGAAGGTTGCTTAGACTGGAATGGAATTTAGTCGATTACAATAGAATAGAACCGAACAAACTAGAATTGATTCGATTTGGTTGAGCTAGACTAGGTTTAGCTGGGTTAACGCTATAGGTTAAAATAGGTTAGGTGAGGTGCAAATGAGCCTCGAATTTTTTTTTTATTTAAGTGAATCGCTTACTATAGCATGAGCTGTGCTGCCCTCCATAAATTTCATGAAGAAACTGAACGATTAAGGTCGTTTTCCTGCAGTGTGTATTAATTTAATCATTAGCTAATTGTTCGGCATTTACTTGAGAACAGACTTGACAAACCTCTTTTGTTGAAGTTATCTGGACCAAACGAGCCCTAGACAAAACAGAGTGAAGCAAGAGTTTTATAAGTTAAAGCATGTTTAAATTAGTACCAATATGTTACAAAACAGTGACAGTTTAAGTAATCAGTAGCCTACATTGTATGACGTAGTATCGTCACAAAAGAGCGACTGACCGACTGATTGACGAGTGTTTGTTGACTGACTGTCTGTTGACTGACTGGCTGACTAAGTGACTGGCTACAGGATTGACTGACTAACTGACTGGCTATAGGATTGACTGACCAAGTAACTTCTGTCACTTACTTCATGAAACTGTACACTTGACTCTTCGCACCTGCAAGTAAAACACAACCAAGTGGTCAGCACATGTATCTAGTCACACGTGAAATATTTTATAATCTAAGACATCGTACGTATATAATATTTCAAATTGGAATATATCGAGCAGTAAATAAATTGGAAAAATGGGTCATTAATGCGAGGTAGTCAGAATATCTTGGAGAAAGACTCATAAGAAGGCACTAAATGTATGAGGAAAGTGTATCTTCAATGTGAGGCAGTCTGAACCATTGACAGGAGCGGAATGTACGACAAAAATGTATCTTCTATTGAAAAACGATTGCGATTGTCTTAACTGTAGGTCTACTGTAGAAACAGAGAAACACTGACCTGGCGAAGTGTTTTACTAGAATGTTGTCTATTAAGACGAAGAGGGTTAGATGAATCAGATGCATTCTGTCTGCATACAGTTTGTCTCGTCTGTGATGTCTTCAGCGCTAACACTGTTATCTTCACAGCACTGCAAACAGGTGGTCGTAACACGTATTCCCTATACATGCATCAAGCTATGTTTCTGTGCGTTTTTACTGTGTCTTCTAAAATGATAGGCCCCTAGACAGTGGTAGCTTACTTAAATAGGGAGCGTTTGGTTAAAGACCTCAACTGCCGGCATAGAGGCCGGTACGCGGTCAAATCAAACTCAGATTGCAAAGCTGTCTATTTTTTCTAATAAGATCTTGATTGGCAGAAATATCTAAGAGCAGACAATCATCAATGTAGCAAATGCACCCCTTTTCTCCAAAAGAGTAACCTATTGGACTGAATCTGAGTAGCCAAAGATTGAGACCCTTACGAAGCTGATGTCGTTTGAAGACGATGCTGAACCTGAGCTACGGCTGCTCAAACGGCAGATAACTTTTTGCAGCTGCTACCTCAGGATCAATCTCCTCAATCCCATGGAAGTCACATTTAAGTAGCTTTTTCGACGCCATTCGACCGTTAAATCGAAGCCACTGAAGCGAGCAACATTATGATCCACATGCCATAAATCGCTTCTCTATTTAATGAACGTTATTTTTAAAACGTTACTGTGAATTCTAGTAGGACGACCTGCTAGCGAGCCACCAATACACGTGAATATCATATGCAGACGCCTTTTGATTCGGCACATTTGACCCAAAAAAATAAAGTTTTTATATTCCCAAGTATGTTTTCATTAGAAGTTTTAAAGCAGGGGTCAATATACGGCGGAGAGTAACAAAGCCGTCAGCAATTTCGCCCAAAGAAAGTAGGACCTTGCTTAATTGCTCCCTTGAAAACTTTTGACTGACTAATTGTAATAGTAAACTCCGAAATACTAAATCGCTACTCTAAAGCTAAGCACAGGGCACCAGATTATTCACGAGCGCTGCGTAGTATCAGAGGGGCTGCCCAGAGATTCATATCCAGTAAGGATCCGCGTCCGGCTAACAGCGAGACGAGAGAGGGGAGGCAGAGCAGTTGCTAAGGCGGGTTTCATTGAGGACGAGAAAGCTGGAAGGCAGAGGATCGACTCCCAAGTTTTGACAACTATACCGACCAGTGGCTGTAAAGACAGAAATTGCTCATGAAAATTCTGCGCTACAGTGCACGTGCACTAGATTACATCAAGTGCTATCGATATACGGTAGAGTAGACTCAACGGCGATGAGTCTGAATTAGGCGCATCAGAAGAGCAGCAAATCTGACGATATATTTAATTCCTTGATTACGATAGTCATCGCGAGAATTATTCATAAGAAGACGACATCTGGTGGCTGCCGATGAACGACAGCACCGTCGCGCATGCGTGCAAGCAGTTCGTGCACGCGCTGTCCTATACTCGTCCGCTTGTCCGTCCTTCGATCATCTGCGCTTTAGACTCGTATTGCTTCAACGGCTGTCCAGCCAAGCAGAATATATATATTGCTGTCGATTGAGACCAGTCAAGCGGAAAGTCGTTTTTTTAAATAAAAAGTACCTGTTCAGAACGAGACGGTAAGGGTCGTCTGCCTGACAACTTTGAAAGCCACGCAGCTGTAGCTATAGCTGCCATGAATTATTACAGAATTCTTAATATTTAGAGTTTCCTTAGGCTGAATTTTGTCAAATTGCGCATCTCTTTTTGAGTGCTATCGGCAGGCCCGCCGAGAGGAGGCGGAGTGGGAATGCCCAAGGTTTCGCCATTTTTATGGGCTCGGGCCGGGCCCGCAATCAACTTATGCAAAATATTATAATCAGTTATACAAAGTTTATGATTTATTCCCTTTTAAATATAATAATACTGACACTTAACTATAATCAATTCAAACTTCAAGCATCTGAATAAAATCATAGTTCTATATATAAATATAATATCGTATGGTCCTACCCGCACTTTTATTATTATTTCATTTTTTTTAGATTTTTCTCATAAAGCCTAAAGATAGTTAAATAGAGGCCCGTGTCTGCTCTGCCTATGTGCCCGGAATTTCTGGCGGCGGACCTGGTTATCAGCTAATGTCTATTACAGGAGTGATAAGCTTAGATTATTTCAGACCACAACAGTGTCTGTTGTTGTCAGACAATATTGTTGTCAAGCGTAAAACATCCGACCTTTCGGTCCTCGTGTTCACAGATAGCTAGATCTCACGGTTGAACCAAAGACTGCTGTTTTATCTTAAGCAATTTCTCAAGCGTTTGGTGCAAGTGCAACGATATGGAAAAAAAATTGGCGCCAACCGTGAAGGTCACTCAACTGGAAGAAACTTGTTTCAAATGAGTTTAAGTTACTGAGTAGCTCATGTCATGTAGAAAACACCTTACATGCTTCATTGCCTTCGGTTTAACGGTCGAATTGTGCCGAAAAAGCTACTTATATTAAATGAGATTTCTACAAGATTGATGAAGTGCGTACGGAGACAGCATCAGCCAAGCACACCATTACCTGTAGCAGCAGTCGAAACCCAGGGTTTACATCATCATTAAACTCAGCATCAGAGTCGTTAGGACCCTAGACTTTTGATACACAGACTCACTCTGGTGGAAACACGAGACGTTGACCATTACGACAAACGTTTTCCCCTCAGGGCTCTGCCGCACAGCTGTATTGGAGAGAATTTACAGGTTCGAACCTTGTCTTTAAATTTTCCAGGTTATACACCCATTAAATAAAGAAAGAGATCAACAGTAGGTGAAGCAAAAGTCAGGAAGGAAGAGGGAACTTAGAATGTCATTAACAGTTTTCTTAGGTTCAATGAAGGAGAAAAGTAAAGGAATGTCTGTTTGAAAGAATAAAGTCTTCTAACGACAAGGGCTCAAAAGTCATCAAACATTTTCATAAACCCACCCTCTCGGAATTTTGTTTCTGCACACGGCCATTCTCTGTCACATAGACCTATCTGTAAAACGTAGTCCTATTAATTTTCTAACATTTTGTGATCAGCTGTAATGGTGTTAATGTTGAAGACATTAACAAGACAGGCATTGCTCGGGAAGAATGCATCGGATTCTTCTATTCGTCATCTTAATCGACAGTGTTTTAGAAATGCACCTCGCAAGGTCAGTGTTTCTGCGTTATAGTTTCATATCACCACTAAACTCGCTCAGTACGATACGATAGCTTTCGAAGCTAACTTTTATCCTACTCGAGTTTCTCGGAAATAATAGGGGTTCTAATCTATTTATTTTCTTTGGTCTTTCTCTTGAACAATAGAAGATCAATTCTGGGTTATTTCTACAAAAACTCAGTGTGTATTTCCCAAATAGCCAATGATTCTGTTCCCGGTTCATGTATACGAGGAGGCATGTAAATATGACTTATAGCGAATCCTAGCTACATATATTTTGGAAGATATGAAGGTAGATAAGAGTGTTGGTTATAAGTTTTGTTGAGAAGATTTGTCAATCAATCAATCAATCAATCAATCACAACATTTATTTGTCCCAATAATATTGCACAACACGTTTCAAAGCTAGTTAAGATACATAACATAACTACAAACATATTGCAGAAAATACTTAACTTTTAGAATAGCAAAATAGTTAATTAAATTTAAGTAACCTCAGTGAAAATACTAAAGAAAAGATAGCAGTAAATTATAATAATGCACAGTGGAGGTGAGTTTGTAATAGTAATGTGTTTGTAATAATAGTGCGTATACACCAGTAAAAGTGATCTAGCGAAGTTAAGGGGCACAAAAGGAGACCCAGAAGGGATGTAATCCCGCTGAGAAAGGTCCCCCTGTTAGATAAGTGTTTGCACAACGAGAATCAAGATAACAGAAACTGATAATAACTTCGAGCTTAATATACTTGGGAGGTGGGTAGAAAGTACTCCTCTGAAGCAGGACCAAGAAACAAATACCTAAACAAACCAGGATGCGTAATAAAAGGAGGGCAGCTAGCAAATCCACAGAACATTGACTCTCATTCATCAATTAGACCCTTGTCAGTTAGTAGCCAGTTTTTAAAGTTACGTTTGAACATGCTTAGACTAGGGCAAGATTTAACAGCTAGAGGGATACTGTTCCAAACCAAATCAAGGGACCCCTGCAGGGGATGGAGAAACCACGGATATTGGTTCTGACTCGTAGTTTCCGATACCGACTTTGAAGATGCGATTTTATTCTGGATTATTTGGTTGCTTGATGATAAAGCCTGAGTCATTGTCTACCTGTAAATTCTGCTTGGATAAGTATGCTAATTGCTTTCGTTTTATTTGTCTGCAGATGCGAAAAGGCAGATAAGGGATTTCCTTATTTCCTTATTTCCTTGAAGTAAGTGACAGGCAAAAGTCATTCACCGTGTCTTTATAGTAGCTCAACATCGAGAAAACAAAGCATATTCACTACGTTTTAATTGTAACCTTTTAGGAAAACATCAAGGCAATTTGCAAATAGTAGACGGCTTGTTTCTATCTGAAGCCCTGTTGCTTCCAAGCTATCGCATCTTAACAGTTGGACAACACATTCGGCGAGCCTGCATGGTTTGTATCTTCGCCTTTGAGTTGTACCCGGAGTCAGTCGCTAAGGAGTTAGCGACTGACTTGATGAGTTAGCGACTGACTTAGCGACTCAGTCGACCAAGTCACATGCTTATCGACTGACTAAGTCGCTTAGACCTATCGACTGACTTAACGACTTGCTATCGACTTCTCAGGTAATCAGATATATATTGGACATACCTGATTACCTATACCAATAAGCATTTTACCGCATAATGTACTTACTGACCGTGCCATCATTTTCGTGGGCGTTAGATGGGACTCATATGGGCTCTATACGGGTCCAATGTGGGAAAATGGGTCTTATATGGACTCCGCTCCATGTGGGCATGCTGACAGAGGACAGACCGATGACTGTGATGTTAATATGAATTTGTGACGCATTTGTGTGTTTATAAAAGGAATAAAGCATATCACTGAGGTCCAAGGTTGCATTGCAGCGCTTTTTCAGCCTACGAAGTTGCGCAATGTCAGCTTGTTTTCATCAATAAACGAATATTATATTGCATTGTAAGTGTTGCTCATGTCCTGCTGCTGATGTCTTCGTCAAATCGAAACTTGGAAACCGCGATTAAAACAACAAGCAAAATATTAAGTGAACGAAGTCGCTAACAGTCGATAGCTTAGCAACTGGTTTCGACTTGAGGGCTTAGAGGCGGCGGCGGCGGAAGGCGGCAGCGCCGGGGACTACCTTCGAGTAGGTCTAAATTCTTTGAAATAGTTTATGCCTCCAGCAGATATAGTATGGTTTGAACGTTCCCAGACATAAACACATTCACTGTCGCTTTTTAATACTTTAACTAGCTGTAACCCGTGAAAAATCACGGTTAACAGTTCTATCGTTCTAGACTCTAGAGAATAAGCCCGTTATATTATGACGTCATAACCCTCCTTCAATAGTGTATTTCCCCGTCATAATTGCTCTAAACGCCGTCGTCAAGACCGTCGTCGTCAAGACAGCCGTCGCCAAGGCGGCAGTATAGTGACGTCACAATAGTGTTTGTTACGGGACAGACAGACAGACGTACATCGGTTATTATGTTGTTTGATTACTATTAAGGTTTTTGTCTGACTATATGTAAAAGTTACTTTGTCTCTTTCTCAGACATCATGTCTACGAGCATTCCTGATACATTAGTTCCTGCTCTTGCCAGACGTGATTTTTAAGCTTGAGGACGGATAGAAAATTAACTGTAAGAATTTGCCTATGTTTTTTTTTATAGAAAGAACATATTCCGCATACGCACAGCAAAAGAGGTACGTTTTAAAGACTAAACTGACGTGGCCAGCCTATGTCTAAATTCCTGATTTAAATAGCAAGGGTCTACGAGTACGCGCATGCTCGGTGGCGTAGATGTTTCAAAACGCCATACGTTACTCTGTGCCTAACGAAAAGAAGTCTCCATGAGACTACACTCTATCATGTCTTAATTAAAGAAGCGTCTTAATGCAGCTGTTGATGATATGTCCACATAATAAATTATATAGCCTACAGTACATGTATTTTCAGTGAAAACATAATGAACGTCACTCGCTAAAGGGTCTTTTTTTAATCCAATGGTTAACGTCATCATATGACATCACAGGTCGTTGACGACAATTCAATAGTATGAACAATACATTTAAAACACAATTTACAGAGTCCAACAGACAGCATTTAGAAGTGTCAAAACAGCACCTTACGATGTTCATAATAGTAATTTTTTAACATCATAAATTATATATATTTTTATATATAGTTAATAATTTTAATCATACTTGTATTATGAAAAAACAATCTTTAGTGCACATTAAACAACATTTTGCATTAATTGTTATACACAAGAATTTTAAAATATAAAATAAATTAAATGAATGTTTGATGAACATTTATAATGTACACTAGCTGTAACCCGTGAAAAATCACGGTATATAAAAAACAATTATTATTGCAGTGATAACAATAACGTCATATTATAGGCCTATAGCCGTCGTCAAGACAACCATCGCCAAGGCGGCAGTATAGTGACGTCACAATAGTGTTTGTTACGGGACAGACAGACAGACAGACAGACAGACAGACAGACAGACAGACAGACGTACAACGGTTATTATGTTGTTTAATGAGATTTGTAACATAGTTATTCAATTATAAAATAGCCTTATTATCAAATGTACAATACATATTATGATATGAAATTTTTTTTATTTTTTATTTTCAACATTTTTTCATTCAAAACAATTAGACAATATTATGTAAATGTTTAGTACTTACCATTTTCACTGCAGTTTACTACTAGCCGTTTATATTGTACGTGTAAATGTGTGATCGTAATTGTAGTTACAACATATTTTATGTAATTCTGGGTTCTCTCAAATTATGTATCTAAGCAATGTTTAATGGCATATTAATGATCCTATGTTGCCAGGTCGTTAGGTCATCTACATTCTTTAAAGTAATTGGCTCCGCATTGTTTTACTTTACCCTACCTTTCATCCTACTAAGCCTATACACGTTTAATTATATTGCACGACGCTGCTTTTCCTGTATTTTGTGCAGATTCCGATACTCGCAATTGCAATATAAAAATCCTCGTTGGTATGTACTCAATCGCTCTAGCTGAGTAGCTAGATCCTCTTTTGAGGCGGTATATAAGTCAGCAATACAATACAATGACTTAGATGTAGTGAAATTTAGAGCGATAGCCTACGATACGTTGAGATATATAACAAGATGCCATGCAACACGACACAATAATATTTTGTCGTGTTGTGTTATATATTATGTTACAAAACAATGCAATACCTTGCACGAAATATGACACTTTACCATAGACTAAATCTACCGTATAGTGATTGATGCATTGCTATCAGTACATTAATATATGGTACGTTAAAATGCATGTACAGTTTATACACTTGTCACATAAAAGCCCATATTCTTCTATGAAGGATGCGGCAATGAATCTCTGGTGAGCTAACGAGGAACGATTTGGTTCTTCCAGCGCTTTGCAGATTACGCACCGAATCTCCACTGTCAATGGAAAGTCACAGTTCATCCCGAAAAGGTAAGCAGTACACAATTACGATGCTAAGAATATGTTCCTAAAATACACCTGGCTGCCTAATACACATGACTGCAACTCGACGTTAGCTGAATCAACTGTTCTTGTCTATAGATTGTTGTGCTCTACATCGAAGCTTTTGACATGGGTAAGCAGTGCAATCTCGAGACTGGCTTCTGCGATTCACTTACGATTTCGGATGGCAAAACGGATTCGGCTGGCGACCTTTACACACAAAGACAAACTGGTCGCCAGTCAAAAGGGCTACGAAACGACATCCAACATGGGTTCCGTAGTTTTCCTGTCGAACAATGACAGCAAAAGCGGATCTGGGTTCAAAATGAGCTACGTCTCGGCCCGAAAAGAACTCAAAACTAGTAAGCCTAACAAAGACTTTACACAATTTACCCTCTCTTTATGTTAATATTCTTATGAAAATTAATGCTAATTTAAATAATAACATTATTATCATTATTCATGTAGTTTGCGGTATCCAATTTGATCTTACGCTGTAGTTTGTGGAGTGCCAATACAACAGCCGATTTTCTCCAACTCGGATGCGATTCCTCTCAGCGTCTCTCCGCTTTCCTTTCCATGGCACGTTAACATCTTCAGCGACACGAAAAGAGAAATTCACATTTGCAGCGGAACAATCATCGCTCGGAATGCGATCCTCACCGCCGCCCACTGCTTGTACGACTGCAGCTAAGACAACTGTTTGATTTTCAATTCAATTGTTTATTGATTGATCGACTGATTTCTTCATTCATTCTTTTCTTTTACATTAATTCATCGGATGAATATATGAATAACTGATTGATTGATGGATTAATCGAATGATGGAACGATCGATTCATTTATTTTAATTTTCTCGCCTTCCTTCTTGCCTTTCTTCTTTTCTTCACTCATGCAGTATGGCTTTAGCTAGGGTATAATCGGAGCGGGTGTCCAATGGCGAATTCCCGTGTGAAGTTAACGATGATCTGTGTCTCTGCAGCGATCCAGCTTTCACTGAGGCAGCCTACAGAGTATCGGCCGGAAAGCGGAGTTTGTACGAAGTGGAGGAATCTGGGATGATCTATAACGTCGTTGACATCTTATTTCATCCGAATTACAGCAAAATCACACTCGACAACGACATTGCAATAGTCAAACTCAGTGAGAGGATTGCCTACACCGATGCTATCAGGCCAGTCTGCCGAGCAGGGCCACTGGATGAACTACCCATTAGCTCAGTATGCGTGACAACTGGGTGGCGCGACCAGTCAGGCAAGTTGCAGCTGGACCATGTAATGTAGTCCGATATAATCTAATGAAAAGCATTGCTATGCCGTTTTATGCATTGCGCTGTAATGTTATCTAAGGGAATGTGGAGTCGTGTAATGTAATGCAACATAAGCTTCCAAATTTGGTGAGCAATGAAACAAAACTGCATTTTATTTGATACAATACAATACAACATATTTTAACGCGCCTTAATAAAACAGAGTCTTACTCAAAGGACGCGTTACAATGCAGCAGCGCCTTTTTTAAGGAGTTTGGGGCCCTAGGCACAATCCGCACAAAAGTCCAGAAACCCCAACTAACCTTAAATGTAATCCGATTTCTGCCTTAATCTCTCAGTCTCAGATTTAGAGTATTGCATTTGCATACGTGCCATCTTGTTAAATGTATTAATATAGTGGGCCCTACTATTACTAAACTCATACTAACACAGTTAACACAGCAATCTTTGTACTACAAGGGTAAAATATAGTTTATTTTAGCATACGTTACAGTTTCCATTGTTAATCTGTTATACAAACTGAAGGTGAGGTCGTAATGAGTACATGTTTGAGGCCTACATGGATTGAAATGATTGTGACTTTGTCACGACATTTTCTTACAAACATCGCTTTCGTGTTTTACTCTGAGCATAGTCTCTAATAGTATCATCGAAATTCAAAGACTCCAACACATCTGATTCTATACTCATGACAGACAGGCAGTACAATCGTTCTTGCATCACACGGCTGCGAAGCTCGTTCTTGATTAATTTAAGTTTTGAGAAAGAACGTTCACCCGCACAATTTGTCACCATCATTGACAGAAACATTCTCGTTGCAATTTCAACGTTTGGAAACGTTGATTACAGATCGTCATTCTTTATCATGGCATAGAATAGATTATTGATATAGATGGCACTGATGTTTTCGCAAATGACACTGACATAAATAGTATTTTAGGTGTTCACATTCTGAAATTAGCTCGTGTTGGTCGTCTTTTGTTTCTGTTGCCCCGGGGCCCTAGGCACGTGCCTCGCGTGCCTAGGCCTTAAAACGGCACTGCAATGTAGTAGTTAATTATAATACTTGGATTCGCTTTCACTGCAGACCGCTTTGATCTAACGCTGTCGAGGGTGACGCTTCAGCCGATGACGAGCTGCAACATTCCGTCGGAAACCACAGAGGCGCGTTTACAGAAAACGGGGCCCTAGGCGCAAACATTTTTGGGGGCCCTAAGTGTCTGAGACTCTGGTGGTGTTCAGCCTATCATCTGGAAAAACCAGCGAAGTTGAACTTAAAGCCGTTTTGTGAGTGTAACTATGCTTATAGAAGCTATTTTCAAGGAATTTGAAGTTATGTGATTTAGGCCTAATGATTTTAGTAAAAAAAAGCAAAACTATTTATAAGTGTACAGTACTCGTTTGTTGCAATGCAATGCAGAAAAGCTACAATATATAATACGCTGTCTATAAATGCTTGAAAAAATTAATTCTTTGAAATTGAACCGGTGTTAGAGCGACATATAGGCCTACGTACGACTTACAAATGCATCAGGTTAGTTTTTGTCTTCTTAGCTCACTTATCGCATGCTCACGCTTCTTTCGTTTTACAAATCCAGATTCATAGCAAGGTTCGTTTCATTGCGTCAGATTTTAATCAATATTTATTATTATAAAAAAATTTAATTATTATTACGAGTTAACAATACTAATTAAAGTTTTAAGTAACCTACTTTTAAAGACTAAAAATTAAGCACTCATCAGACTAAACTTTCAACAAGTAAACTGCAGCAGAGGACCGTTGCGGATTCTTGCTAACAAGTTTCATACGTTATTTCTGCACAAAGTCAAAATGAATAATTAGCCAAGGTGAACAAAACAATTATAAATTACAATAATATACTTTATGTGAATGCTAAACTGTAAAAATAGAAAATAGGTTATATTTAAAATAATTCAAAAATATCATTTTTCATAATTAAAAAATAATTATTTTCATCCGTTTGGGGGCCCCCTGAGATTTGGGGGCCCTAGGCGCGCGCCTAGTGCGCCTACAGGTAAACGCGCCTCTGGGAAACCAGACGCAGCAGCTCCATCTGCGCCGGATTCAACAACACTTCTCTGAACGTCTGCAACAAATGGACGCCAGGTGGAGCCCTAGTCTGTCCGGCGGGAGATCAGTGGATCCAGTACGGAGTGATGAGCGCTGGGATCGGCTGCTCGGGACCCAACTCACCCGGCCTTTTTACTAACATAGGAAAATACAACAACTGGATCTCGGCTATGATCGGCAGTATGTAGACTGGAATACATTCCCGGCACAGTTTGTAGTTCGTAGGGCAAAGGGTGAATTTCTCAATTATGGCAGCCACGCAAAGCGTAGCGGTTATACCGCCAAATTGGACCAGAGGTCGATGTCTATAATTTTCTGCCTGTGGCGTTCAAATCCCGATCATTCACATGAAACTGAAAACTCGCTGTAAAGCAAATCCAGGAGCCATTCAGCTAAGCTCCCATTTGAAACATTATGGAGGGCATGACACTAAGTTCCCAAACTTGCCCACAGAAATGGTAAAATAAAATAAATGGGAAATAATAGGAAAATTAAAGCGAAGATGTTGTATAGATGTGCTGAAGTTTAAACAGTGACCAGAAAGTCGAGAACTGAAGAGAAACGAACGGATATGCGGGGGAAAGGGCCAACAGTCTGATGGAGGCGTGTATTAAATGTGCGATTATCTTACCGAGTCAGGGTAGCCTATACGACCAGCATTAAAATCCCGTTCTCGTCTTGTGGAATGACTTTATTGCAATGTCGAACTGTGCGCAACCTCTGAGGCTGGAACGTTCCTCCTACTTCTTCTTCTTCCTTCTCCTCGTCGTCCTCTGCATGAGTGCCCCTTAAATCCACTGCTCACACCTAATATCGCCTGTGTGTGTGTGTGTAGGTGTGTGTGTTGTGTGTGTGTGTGTGTGTGTGTGTGTGTGTGTGTGTGTGTGTGTGTGTGTGTGTGTGTGTGTGTGTGTGTGTGTGTGTGTGTGTGTGTGTGTGTGTGTGTGTGTGTGTGTGTGTGTGTGTGTGTGTGTGTGTGTGTGTGTGTGTGTGTGTGTGTGTGTGTGTGTGTGTGTGTGTGTGTGTGTGTGTGTGTGTGTGTGTGTGTGTGTGTGTGTGTGCATCGATGAATGGAATGGTCGAATAGTAGCGAAGTGCTCTGAATAACTGCGACTTGCAGACATTGACTGATTGCTTAAGGTGATTGTGGGAGGCCGGCTATTGCCCCAAGCATCTTCAGCCGTATCGTCGGTGGTTCGGAGGCTAAACCGAATTCGTGGCCATGGCAAGTGAGCATCCAAAAGCAAAATTTCCACTGGTGTGGCGGGTCCATTATAGCAAACCGATGGATCATGACTGCAGCTCACTGCTTGTAAGTATGTGCATCTACATGCCTTTGTAGCACTAGCACCTTCTAATCCAGTCTGATCTGTTCTCATATGTTGTAATCTGATATAATCTAATATGGTCTGATCTTATATAATCTAATCTAATCTAATCTAATTAACGTAGTGCAGTTATCAAATTGGGCCATCAAATTCCAGAGAAATCAAAATTATTGTCCAAACTTTTCCAAGAAGAATAGTATGACCCTCTAGCCCCCATTTTGTCACCTTCTAGATCCATTCGCCAATGGCCACAGCAGTCTTTGCCATTGTTTAGATATATCTTGTCCGTCTGTTTCCTATCTTTAAGAGTGTACATCGACACAGGTTAAGGGTACGGTGGGTGGTCTGTTGATATATAGTGCGCTGGATCTGTAATTAACAATTGCGGGTTCGTACCTGCCATGCAGACCTCGCGTAACGATCCAGGAGAAGTGCTGTTCGCAAAATATTACCTCAGAGCCAAATGGCGTACTAAGGTCAAAAATGCGTAAATGAAATGAATGACATGGTGATGTTTCTCTATTCTAAAGTGATGTGCAATCGCTTAATAATCCGGATCAGTTCACTGTCGTGGTCGGCGAGCACAACCTGCGATTGAAGGACGCGATGGAGAGGGTTTATTCGGTCGAAAGGGTCTTCAGGTATCCAGAACAGACCGAAGTGTTTCTGCAGTTCGACATCGCTTTGATTTATCTCAGCGAAGACATCGTCTATAGCAAATACGTCAAACCGGTCTGTCTCGCTAGATATGACTTTCCTGCGGGCCAAAGATGCGTTGTCACCGGATGGGGAAATACTCAGCAAATCGCTCCAGAAGGTTGGACCATGTATAATTGTATATGAATTTCTAAGTAAGTATGCACTTATTGATGTATGTATGTTCGCATATATGTGAGTGTATATGAAAGTGTGCATATATGTGTGTATTCATGCATATATAGTTGTCGGCATGCATGCATTCATGTATGCATGTTGTGTAGGTGTGTGTGTGTGATTGGTGACTTTTTTGCCACAAGCCGAAGCTGATCGAATAGTACCGAAGTTGTCCGATTGTCGTAAAACTTCAAGAACTTTCTATAGACAACATTTCGGGTTACAGTATGAAAGAGGGAGTGCAGAGGCGTTGAGAGAGTTGAGTCAGTGTAGTAGCAATTGGTTGTGCAAGTTGTGCAATGCACAAGGGCCCCGGCGGTCAGAAGGGCCCCTGGCAGAGAGTAGAGTCATTTTATTTTTTAGCGTAAAAGTAAATCTACATGTAGGCCTACAGCAAGTTAGCAACAGTGTACACAATACGGTACTACACACTCAAATGACTCGACTCAATAGTTTTATTGGCTGAATCTAAAGCTGGAATGTCAAAATGCATGATTTAGTAAACAACCGGTGTGCCATAACAGAATTCTCTACTCTATGCAGTCTTTTGACGGAAGTAGTTTACTGACGTATAAATATATTCAGTGCTTTTTTTCTTATTCAGTGCTTTTTTTCTGGAAAAAATAGGTTCCGGAACGGAATAATTATGGGTGGGCTATAATCTCAAGAAAAATGAGATTGGGGTTGGGAGGGGTCTCAATAAAAACTGAAAACAGTTCAAAACACTAAAATTAAATTGAAATAACTAAGTTATTGTTTTCATTATTAAAATAAATTTAAAAAAATTTAGTACCTGAAAAAAGGTGCCGGAACGCCGTTCCGGCGCGTTCCGGCTGAAAAAAAGCACTGAATATATTGATTTCATGACCGACGACTACACGTTTAAAATTTATATAGTTTTTGTTAATATTTTCTACTACTATCATCTTCGAAATTGCACAACTGTTAGCCTACTCGTAGACTATTATGCTCTTTCGTCTACATTCAGTGATGTCTGCACTGCCTAAATGTTGCTGTTGACTTTGCCTGTGACTGTTGCGACATGTGAAAGATCATTTTCAAACTTGAAGCTAATCAAAAACACTCTACGGAGTAGGCCTACAATGTCAGAAGAGCGACTTGGCAATGTTGTCAATAGAAAATGAACATGCCATAAAGCTTGACACTTGAAAAGTGGTTGATATTTTGCGCAAGAGAAGGCGGTGCAAACGAACGTTTTAACTTTTCGGAATTTTCATATTCTTCTTTTTAGATTACCGTAGACTAAACACTTGTCTAATTCGTTAAATCGTTATTTTTATCAGCCAACTCAGTGTTTATAGGCCTATACATGTATTTATTTTCATCAGAGTCCGTATCACATGAATTATTACTTGTAGCGCACATGTAATTTTTTAAGCAATTTTTTAAATATACAGATGAAAGATTCTGAAACTTAAAATATGACAGAATTTGAGCGTGGATAATTCATATTTTAGCAGTCATAGCAGATGGAACAATGTTTTTAGATCAATTATCTCTTGTTCAATTTTTTTATGCTAGCCTGGAGAATTTTTTTTATAAAACTAAATCGGAGAAAATATTTGAAAAGTTAAATTATCTAATTAATATTTAATTGGGATGCGATTTATATTTGCATATTTCTCACGGTGCAACAGATGCAAATATCGCAAGAGTGCCAAGCGTTTATTGCACAGCGTTTTTGTTTCAAATCGAAGGAGCTTCAAGAGGCCCACCAGCGAAGCTCTGCACAAGGGCCCCCAAAAACCTTTCTACGCCACTGAGTTGAGTTGTATACGTGCGAAGAGATTTCGGTGGTTGATGAGAAGTTATTTCAGTTGAAGGAGAGGAAGAGTTAAGACTTTAAGGAAAAGACGATACGTAGGCCTAGCTGTTGAAGAAGTTTAGTCGTTGGAGTTATGCTGAAGTTTGGTGAACCGTTGTTTGATAGTCTTACGTTGTTCGTAGTTTTGTGGACAGTCTTGTAAGTTTTAAAGAATAGAATTTGGGTGAAGACGAACTGTTCTCTCAGCAGTGGCGTACCGAACGGGGGGCAGAGGGGGCGAGTCGCCCCGGGCGGCACTTTTGTAGGGGCGGCAAAATAGGGTTGAAGAAAAAAAGCGTGAATTTTGGATTAAATAAATGAAAAGTAGGATAGAAAGAAAGAAAGAAAAACAAGGAAAGAGAGAAACCGTCACTTTTAGTCAAGTCGGCTTGGCTTCTGTTGATCTACGTTAAACACTAATATAAACAGAATTGCCGAAGGGGAAGCGGAATCGCATTTATCTAGTAAACTCTTAACAGAGTAACAGACTACATACAGCATAGTCTACTTCAGAGCATATTCTTGTTATGCCGCCTTTCATAGGCCTAATCATAAAATATATAGGGCCTACGCCTATATATGTATAGGTGTCTAAACGAATTAATGACTTAGAATAAAATTTAATCACAAACTATCAATATCACCAACGCAGCCTTTCATCACTTAGTTTAATACTCTTTTAAAAATTAATTTTAAAATTGGTCTGGCTTTGACAGAAATTGACTGCATGATTTTGTCATTTGAACTAACCACTTAGGAGAAAATAGCATATCGAAAATTAAGTGGCCAAGGGCGACATTTTGGGCCCTGGCCCCGGGCGGCATTTCAGCTCCGTACGCCACTGTCTCTCAGGAAAGAATCCGGGGAGTGCCGGTTTCCATATCCCTAGAACAGGAAAGCCAAGCATGCAACGTGAAATAGTAATGATAATAATAATAATTATTATTATGTAATAATGCTTTATTTTTTTATTCCGGATATTTCTATAGCGCCTCTCGAGGTCTACTACTACTCAGAGGTGCTCCCGACTACAGCATTTGATACGGTGCCGGAATTTTCACGCCGAAGCGCCACGAGCAATTGCGAGTGAAGGACTTGCCCAAGGTCCGTACGCAGCGGCTAGAGTGGGATTCGAACCTGCAACCCTCCGGTCACAAGGCGCCGAACTTACCACTGAGCCACCACGCCCCACAAATAAAGTATTTATAATAAAGTATTATTATTATTATTATTATTATTATTATTATTATTATTATTATTATTATTATTACTTGTTGTTTAGAGCCGTTTCAAAAACTGGGAAACGAGCGATTAAAACGAAAAGAAGTTTTCGGCATGCGCGGCCTAAGTAAATTGGACCGTTTAAACCCGTTAAGCTCGTGCGTCTCAGCTTGTTCGCCACTTAAGTAAATTAGTGTAAGCCCGTTTTAAGCCGTAAGTTTAAAAGAGCATCCGTTTACGGTATATTTAAATTTACGCTGAAGTAAGCGTGAAACAAACGTCCGTTGGAATCTCGGCAATTGTGAACAGTGACTTCATTGCCATGAATATTCATTAGTTGGAAGCGGCCAGTGAGAGCAGCGTAACAAAAAGTTCATTTCATGAATGGCTTCATAACATTTTTTGTTTGTTTATATTATTATTATTACCACTACTACTACTACTACTACTACTACTACTACTACTACTACTACTACTACTACTACTACTACTACTACTACTACTACTACTATTATTATTATTATTATTATTATTATTATTATTATTATTATTATTATTATTATTATTATTATTATTATTATTATAATTTTCCCCCTGAGGTCCATGTAATCCCTCAGGAGTCAGGTACTAAATAAGTGAGAATTAATCTCTGGAGTGACTATCAATTATTATTATTATTATTATTATTATTATTATTATTATTATTATTATTATTATTATTATTATGATTATTATTATTATTATTATTATTATTATTATTATTATTATTATTATTATTATTATGATCATCATCGTTATTATCATCATCATTATTATTTTTTTACTTCGAGGTCATTATGAGCAATTAGGAGTTGAAACATTATCTGTATATTGAACGTTTATAATTATTATTACTATTATTATTAAGAGGCCTAATATTATTATCATGAATCAATGAAGCTGATGATAATGATAATGATGATGATGATGACTTCGACAAAATGGCATCGTATTTACTATATAGCCTTTGATGTTCTTTCGCAGCCAGCAAAAATCTGATTCCAAATTCGGATGTTTTGAACGAACTTGAAGTTCCGCTGATTGACGATGCAACCTGTACAGACGCAGTCAACCGCAACAACCAACTAGATCGATTTCTGAATGTCGACCCGGAACTCATAACCTGCGCTGGTTACCTGGATGGTTCGAAGGATTCATGTTCCGGTGACTCTGGAGGTCCCCTCGTCTGCTTCAATGACACCGATGGAGCCTGGAAGCAAGTCGGCATCGTCAGCTATGGGCGGGGATGTGCTGTCAAGGATTTTCCCGGATTCTACGCGAAGGTTTCCCTCTACTACGACTGGATAAAGCTTCAGACATAATGTAATCTACATTTAATATTCCTTTGAATTGAGGGGCATCAGCCTGCAAGGTCTGTTCCCCAATCAGCGCTCGTCAATGAGGTGGAGACCCAGCGCGGAAGCTTTTTGAGTAGCGCTTTACATTTGGAGTTTACGATTACGATTGATTTTGTCTCCAACATCGTTAATATATGGTATGCAAGGTATATCATTATTATTATTATTATTATTATTATTATTATTATTATTATTATTATTATTATTATTATTATTATTATTATTACGATGCAACCTGTACAGACGCAGTCAAACGCAACAACCAACTAGATCGAGAGGAATATTATTAATTATTAATATTATTATTAATTCAAAGGAATATTATTATTATTATTATTATTATTATTATTATTATTATTATTATTATTATTATTATTATTATTATTATTATTGTTATTATTATTACTGAGGTGCATTTGCTCGTCATTACAAGATGTAGGCTAAGCATTTCTATAGAAATAGGGGGATTCAGAATATTCGGAAAATAAGCTGAAGTCTTGATGAAAACTTGGAATACTTTAACGAGATATTCTTTTGTAAACAGTGAATCTCTGCATCTTTTCCCAGTGTTCCTCTCAGCTGTAAGTAAGTAAGTAAGTAAGTAAGTAATCTTTTATTAGTTCAAAACAAACGCTCATACTTTACAACCGCAATACATACATTGGTAAAAGACAGCAAATAAAACACAATATCAGTAAGACAAACAAAAGAAGCAGTATTATATACAATTTCATAATGTCTGACTTACAACCATTATCTATAAAAAAAACTTTTGATCTAAGCATTACTTGGGTCTACAACTGGAGCCAGGTTAGATATCGTCTGTCCGAAGGGTTTCTGCTCCTTCTCACATGGCAGGGGCTCAACCGATGAACAACACTGCCTAACCGATCGTAATCGTTACCTCGACAACTTCTAGAGCTCTACTTAAAAGCTAAACGCATGGCACCAGCTTAGTCATGAGCGCTTGGTCGAGTTAAGGGATTTATTCGGAGATAAGCTTACTCTATGAAGCGCAAAATCCAGTCGGATAAATGAACATCTGTTTTTCCTCTTTGTGACGTCACTGCTCTATATCTCTCAGTCGCCCTCTATCTTCCTTGTTTGTTACGTCACTGCTGTATCTCTCTGTGTCGCCCTCTTTTGTTCGTGTTTGTGACGTCACTGCTCTCTCTCTCTCTCTCTCTCTCTCTCTCTCTCTCTCTCTCTCTCTCTCTCTCTCTCTCTCTCTCTCTCTCTCTCTCTCTCTCTCTCTCTCTCTCTCTCTGTCGCTCTCTCTCTCTTTCTTGTTTGTTACGTCACTCCTGTATATCTCTGTGTCGCCCTCTATCGTTCATGTTGTCAACTTCTGTTTGATCGAGGAATGCAGAGTTTGCGCCTGCGAGAAACCTATGTATACGTGTAAAGCAGAGTCTAGTTCCAAGTTACTATGATTTGTTGCAGCTTACCCAGATCTCGTGAACAGTAGCTCATATCAGAAGCAAATCGTCGACGGACGGTAGCAGCTCATCCATCGATCTGCATTAAGGAAAGAAAATGTATTGCTACTACGATCATAGATCCAGTTGCCAACTGCATGAAAGAATTATTGAAACGGAACTTTATAGATTAATTTGTCAAAGGCATTAAAGGAATGATTCCATGAAGCCTCAGAGATTCACTGAGTTGCTAAATCTATAAAAATAATTTTATACATTTATTTATAAAATGTATTAGAAGATTGATTCAAATGAACCTTCTAAAAGAATTAATTATCCCAGGAGACCCATTGAAGACATACACAGGACCGTACACTGTAAGTGTATTTCCACCACACACCCAATTAAAGCTCTAGTATAGAACTATTGTCGCGCCTTGGCGCCCAGACCAAAGTTTCGAGACCACACGAAAGGCATCGTGTCTCCAAACTACAGGTTTAAACAACTGCAAAGTAAACTTGAGATCTTCACCGATCGTTTAACAGAAACTTCCTGCCCATCACGGATGGACGCTGCTTCATTTAACTTCGCCGTTCTTGCCAGCGTCGCATCCACAGCACTAAGCCTCCATTCCCTCATCATGCGTTAGAATGCAGTATCTGTGACAGAAAGATCAGACGACGCACCGGATATCGTTCCCGGAGTAACCGGAAGAGAATAAGAGCACAGGTGCAGATAGAACAATTGTTTTGACGGCAAAAGGTCAACAAAGCATTTATCATCCAAGCACTGAAGAATCACACAGTGCGTTTGGCGTCAGAATCTGTCATGTCTGGCACAGTAGACACTGTAATGTGGCCCGCACTGTTAACGACATCACAAAACCAGGGTGTGATTTTGAGAGTGAAAAGATAATTTTCCCGTTGCTTCTTCCACTTGACTGTTCCCTTGTCCCTGGGAAACTTTTTTCCCACACTGCTGGTGACACCTGTAAGGAGCTAAATGATGCTACACTGATCACGTAGTTGTGGCGTTGAGATTCAGAGAAAGAAAGAGAGAGAGTCAGACACAGAGAGACAGACAGACAGAGAGAGAGAGAGAGAGAGAGAGAGAGAGAGAGAGAGAGAGAGAGAGATGCTCATTTCCAAGATATCTGGTTGGTGTCCATTGTGGCTTTTGGCCTTTGTTGTCCTTACGATGTGACAGCGACGAAAATGGTTCGGCTGATGGCCTGGCTCTCCGTAAGACATTCAGTGATTCAGTGGGTGCGTGAGTTAGTTAGCTAGTTATTGAGTGAGCGAGTGCGATTGAAGGAGAGTGAGTGAAAGAGAGAATGAGTGAACGAGTGAGTTGAGAGTTAGCGAATCAATGAGTTAGTGAGTGGCTGAGTGAATGATAAAAGTTAGAAAATGAGAGTGGAAAGAGCGACTGACAGATTAACTTAACTACCTGTCAACAGCTAGAAACCAATTATCTGATTCACATTGCGTAAGATAGCAGTGACGTCAGACACGCTGTCTCTTTCTGTCGTTCTGAGGGCAAATTCCTGAAACTGAGTCATTCGATCGTGACTTCCGATGGGACAGATAGGCTGCATGCTGCGCAACGGACCGAGACATTTGGAATGGACGATTAGATTACGTTTCGCTGTTCATCATCAGCTGTTCATCAAATAGGTCCATCTATGCATCAATCGCAACAGATGCCAGGTAGACAGATAGGTATGCGTGTATATGTTTGTTTGTACGCATGCATGTACGAACGTACGTGTATGTATGTATTTATGTAAGCATATGTTAAATGTCTGTGTGTATGCATGCATGTGTTTGTGTAGTATGTATATGTAATTAACTATGTGTGTATGTGTGCACGCGTGTATGCAGGCATGTATCTACGTATGTGTGCATACTGTAGATGTATGCATGTGTGTATGTCAGAATGCATGTTTATAACTATGTATGTACGTTATGCATTTAAGTAAATGTATATATGTGCATGCACGAATTCATGTATGATGTGCGCATCCATAATATTTGTACATATACGCATGTATCCATGCATGTATGTATGAATGAATGCATGTGTGTATTTATATGTGTGTATGTATTCGAGTGTCAAGCCATATAAATTTTCTCGTGACCTTTTCTGAACTTGCCCATAAGCAATCTTCTTCGAACCTAGCAGTTTGTTTTAAAACATTTTCAGTTTCCCAGGTTCTTTGAAAACATTAATATACTTTGCATCCTAACCAATGTGAAGGTCATTCTGATGGCATGTCCCAAATTCAGATGGGGCAGAAGGAAGGATAGGAAGACACACAGGAAGGAAATAACAGCCACTGCCACCTACAATTAATCACTCGAACGAAAACTTATTAACAGGCAAAGATATTTTAATGCAACTGACAACTTATTCTACTCTAGGAAGTTCTGTCCAGCAAGTCTTCTAGTCCAATAATAATGACCGAACCTAAAAGGTTCCGTCGGAACAAGTCTTCTTCCTTATCCATTTATCCCATCGACAGTTGAAATGTATAGATGATTGCAAGTTGAGCAGATCCTCTTCGTTGTTACGATATTTCGGCGAATCAGTTTCCTGGGAAGGTTGACGGATTCTTGGTTTGCTATCGGCCTTTGAGTTTTTCTTTGTTGAACGACCCACTGGCAGCAACTGCTGGATAAGCTGCAAAGAAAACTCTAGAACTTAGTAGCACTAGATCCTCTTTCAGAGGGTGTGGCTGGAAATTCAAACCTGCATTGACATGGTCACTGCGCAAGGGTCGTGATCAATTCTAAATCACTAGTGAATATTTGATGATCTGAAGGTTGCATTAACACCATATATCACGGTATATGTATACCTAAACATTTATGTAACGTTTTTATTAAGGCGCCGTACAAAGCAAGAGAAAAAGGCAACGGCGACGTAAAAACTAATTGAAGAAATGCGGCTTAAATTACATGCAATCTGTGACATTATCCATCCTTTATAGGCGGACACCTTCGAGTAGAATCCGGGAAAATCCTTAAATGCACATCCCCGCCCGTAGCTGACGATTCCGACTTGCTTCCAGGCTCCCTCGACGTCATCGAAACAGACGAGAGGACCTCCAGAGTCTCCGTTACATGAGTCCTTCGTACCATCCATGTAACCGGCGCAGACTATGAGGTCTGGCGACATCTTCCTAAGATTCAGTTCCTCGCTACGGTTGACTGCATCTCTACACGTCGCGTCGTTGATCTGTGGAACTTGGACTTCGTTCAAGATATCCGAAATTGGCACGCTATCGCTGTCTTCTGCTCCACAAGAACGCCAAACAACCGTGTCAACAGAGAAGATTTTCAGGTTTCAAGATGAAGAGTAACGTAAATATGTGAATTAACCTTTCGTTAATGGGACTAATCAATAAATATCGGATGTCTTTCTGATTATGTGCAATGCTACTATTTTCGTCTAATAGACCATAAGGCATACGGGCATTGGTTGCGCTCTTTGTGACAGTGATTGGACACTTACAGCATACTACCACGCCGAGTAGTCACTAGCACTGGTTGATAGTTTGGTAAAAGATAATGTAGTTTTGTAAGAACCCAATCCGAGCAATCACTATCGAATGATCTTAACTTGGAACCGAACCTGACCATACCTACCTCACCGAGGTTGTTTTTGACTTTAACCATAGTAATTGGAATTAACCAATAGGAGGCTCCGAGCAATATCCTGCAAAACACTGGAATACATAGAGTAGGCCCTAGGGTACCGTATCTGTCATGCTATAGTATACCTTGATCAGCTAACCGTTGAGTCTTTCCCCATCCGGTGACCACGCACGTTTGGTCGGCGATTGGTTTCATGTCGGCCAGGCAAACGGGTTTGACGTATTTGTTGTAGACAATGTCCTCGGTCACGTAGATCAAGGCTATGTCGTAATCCAGGTACTGATCCGTTCCTTTTGGGTAGGTAAAGATCCTCTCGACAGAATAGATCCTCTCCGTTGTCTCTTTCAGCCGGAGGTTGTGCTTCCCAACTGCTACCGTGTACTGCTCCGGCGTTTTGATAGTAAAAACGTCACTGTAAAATAGAACATCAGATGAAACACCTTCTCTTACTATTAAGAAGAAGAAGAAAGAAGAAGAAGAAGATGATGATGATGATGATGATGATGATGATGAAGAAGATGACGATGATGATGAAGAAGAAGAAGAAGAAGAAGAAGATGATGACGATGATGAATGTGAAGGTGTATAAGATGCTGATGCTGATGCTGATACTGCTGCTGCTCCTACTGCTGCTGCTGCTGCTACTGATGATGATTATGATGATGATGATGATGATGATGATGATGATGATGATGATGATGATGATGATGATGATGATGATGATGATGATGATGATGATGATGATGATGATGATGATGATGATGATGATGATGATGATGATGATGATGATGATGATGATGATGATGATGATGATGAAGATGTAGGGTCCCTTGAGCTATTCTCGAGAGAAAATCATGGATATGAAATGTTAGCGACTTCAATTTTTGGCCTCCACAGAGTTCTGTATCTGAGCTTCTGTATGAAACCTTCTCGACAGTCTTTCCATGGTACTTCAGATGGATGTTACACCTATAGGCCTAACTTTAAACAAGTGAACTTTAAATAAACTGTGGGTCTTCTATAATGGTTGTCTCATCGTTGTACAGTGTTGCATTATATGAGTGTGCGCATGACGTGTACTCTATACTTACAAACAGTGAGCTGCAGTCAGGATCCAGCGTGTTCCAAATACAGATCCTCCGCATTCATGGGCACCTTTGAGGCGGAGACTCACTTGCCAGGGCCACGAGTGAGGATAAACCTCAAAACCTCCAACAATGCGAGCGAAAATTTTGGGGGCCACTTCCGGTTTCCCACAGTCATCTAAAACGATCAATCAGTTTGTTAATAAAATAATGATTAGGCCGGTCTTTGCCAATGAATTGCTAACTACGGCTTCAGTTGAAGCAATCATCATGTATGACTGGTCCTTCTGGAAATTCTCGTTCTATGCAATGTCATACTATTAAGACATTCTTTTTAAACTGAGTTAATCAGTCAATATCATTGATCTCATATACACTATACAGTGTGTGCCAAAGAAAGTAACCCCTACAGGTTTTTGTTAATATTTCGGCCAAAAGTAAGAATTTTTAAATCAAGGTTTACTGGCTTAAAAGTAATTTATATTTACACGTAACAGTAAAATTTCACTATATTTCAAACAGAACCAAAGTTATGTCACTTTTACTGAGTCCACCCACTGTCTTTTTGATGGTCCAAAAACATGTAACGCAAAAAAAATAACAAAAACGATTTTATTAAGTCACATCTCAAATAACTGGTAATATTTCGGTCAAAACTAAGGATTTTTAAATCATTAAATTTAATTATTATTATTATTATTTCGAAAAGAAACGGGGCACCAGCGTAGCTGCAGGTCACCGTGACAGCATTTAGCAAGACCTGATCGCTTGATCGTTGAACGCGAGAAGTTCGCTCCACATGTTATGGTATCGTCTGGTATATGTTTTCGTGGCAAAGGTCGACTGCATTTTGTTGATGAAAAGGCGAAGGTGAATGCTGCGTATTACGTTTGTCGCCTTCTTCCAGAATTAATTTCTAATTGCAAGCGTCTGCTACCAGCTGGATTAATCTTCCAGCAAGACCAGCGCATAATGCTCGTCTCACGCAAGATTGGCTCAATGTCAATTGCCCTGGTTTCATTGAAAAGGACCAATGGAACAAGCTCTCTGGATTTGAACCCTCTGGATTATTACACGTGGGGAGCTATGCTGGAGAAATGCCACAATCTGCGACCAAAGCCAAAAACGATAACAGAATTGAAGCTCGCATTGGAGTTGATATGGGAAGATTTAATTCTGGAAACTATCAAGGCCATCAAAACTTTACAAAGAGACTCAGAACGTGTGTGGGTACTGTTGGTGGACACATTTAATATAAGTTGTGAAGTAATATCAAGTCTGTTTGATGCCAATTATTTGAGATGTGACTTAATAAAATCATTTTTTGTTACTTTTGTTTCGTTACATGTTTTTGGAACATCAAGAAACAGTGGGTGGACTCAGTAAAGTGATATAACTTTGTTTCTGTTTGAAATATGTTGTTGAAAGTTGGCTGTTATACGTAAATATAATTACTTTTAAGCCAGTAAAACTTGATTAAAAAATTCTTACTTTTGGCTGAAATATTAGCAAAAACCTGTATTTTTGTATATTGGTTACTTTTGTTGGCCCACCCTGTATACCCATTCAACGCTTCCTGGACGGGCGAACAATGATGATGGTGACCGTCGGCTCAAAGTGGGCGGTAGGACACCATTTGGATACCGTGTTTCACAGGACTCAGTACTCGTGCCGCTCCTGTACGGCCGATCTTACTCAACTCATCACTGCTCTATAGGAGCACAGGCGCAGCAGTACGCTTATGACGTGCAACTGTACCCTACATGCCATACATCTAATGCCGTTGCTTGTGTGTCTTCTACACAGGACATTGTAGTGGAAGTACATAGTTGGATGTCGCAATTCAACTCCAGCCCATCGTGAGTAGTCGTGAGTGTGTGTGTGTGTGTGTGTGTGTGTGTGTGTGTGTGTGTGTGTGTGCGCGTGCGTGTGTGCAGTGGTTAAATTGCTCACCCAGAGGTGGTGGGTCTCTAAATATTTGCAAATCCAAAAAACCAACGGCTAATCCTAAATTACAACATGGACGTCATTTCAGCTTTTTCCAGAGGGGAAGGCAAAAAAGAGGTTAAAAAATTGTCCATGCTAACGCGCGAAAAAAAATTTCACCTTTTTTCGTGTTTCTTTTAAAATGCTTTGTATTTAGTCTACATGTGCAAAACTGTAAGCCAGTGCTGCAAATGATACTCTTTTATTCTTGTTTACCCCTTTCTTCTTCCTCCTTTTCTTTTTTACATAATTTTTTATTTTTTCCAAAAATGGGGAGGGGGGAATGCCCTCCATGTCGGATGTCCCCCAAATGTCGTCCCTGAATTACAACATGCATGAAGCACGACACATCACCGATAATTGAAAGCAAAAACATCAACAATTAAGATTGAAACATAATAATATTATTACTTTGCATAACATTTTACAGAAGACTATGTATAGGCTTTGATCGACATGTTAATGCAATAACTTACAAAGCACAAAATTAATATGCAGACTACTTTCAAATTGAAGAGCCCAGTAAGCAAAGCAGTCTGACTATGTAATAGCCTTAGATCATAACTGATGTAAACCCAGTGAAAAACTGAAAATTAAGCAGAAGTTTCAATACTGTCATTCTGTCAATGCCACAATCATATGCTGACTTAGAAACATTTCCATACTGCCTTGCATGCTTCTGTGGCTGTGAACGTTTTCGGTGCTTTGCACTTGACTAAATCTGTTGCACGCTAACCACTACACTAACTATCCCGCTAGGGCAGAAATTTGGTTCGAGGTTTCTGCTCCACTTGTGCCCCCTAGCCAACTCTGCTATAATGAGTACACCGACAGTCCACTGTCGGTGGGAAGACGAGACGGCGACGGAGAGGACTGGCCACCCGACCTCATATGCCAAGGCTAAGAAAATGAAGTCGCTAACACTTCATACCCGTGGCTGTCTGATCAGGGCTAGATTAATAGCTTAATTTAAGGGACTGCAAGAAAATCTGTTGCAGCATGACGACCCTTAGCAATCCATCCACGTACGATAGCTTTCTTTGCACGCTGGCCAACTTTCTTTTCGACATTATCTGCAGACTGCATGCGCGATAGGCCTAACTATAACTAATCAAATGACGTACTGCTATTCCACATTTTCAAACTATTCCAGCTCAGCCTTCCGAAATTTCGCAAACGAGTTATTAATGAACCAAACTACTGTGTTATCGCTTGGATGTAGGCCAAAATCTACTTCTGCTGCCACAGCCTTGGGTTACTACCTTTGGCAGCGATTATAAAACAGCAGGCGATTCAAGTAAACACATAGGCCCAAGTAGTTTTCTATTATGCTAGTGAATATTGAACCGCACTGTGAGGCTAACGAATGCTAATCTGATCTTAGGTGGTGGATCTCCCTATTGAGGTGATGGGTCTCCATTTTTAGGTGGCGGATCTCAAAATTTGGGTGGTGGGTCTCACAATTCAGGTGGCGGATCTCAAATCAGAGGTGCCGGATCTCAGATCCGGCGGGATCCGGCTGAATTTAACCACTGCGTGTGTGTATGTGTGTGTTGGACCGTCCTCCTAGATCAGTCTCCCACTGCGCTTACTACCTGTTGCCTTTAACTCTGCAACATACATTTAAAAACTGGCTTAAATCCCACTTGTTACGATCTGTTAGGTAGTCATAGGTAAAGCGCCTTTGTGATTAAAGTATTAAAAATGCGCTATATAAAGTGTCCTGATAAATACATACATACATACATACATACCTACATACATGCATACATACATACATACATACATACATACATACATGCATGCATACATACATACATGCATGCATGCATACATACATACATACATACATACATACATACATACATACATACATACATACATACATACATACATACATACATACATACATACATACATACATACATACATACATACATACATACATACATACATACATACATACATACATACATACATACATACATACATACATACATACATACATACATACATACATACATACATACATACATGTGCATACATGCAACTCTTACCTGCCATCCTCGCTGAGATCCAGTTGTTGTATTTTCCTATGTTCGTAAAAAGGCCTGGTGAGTTGGGTCCCGAACAGCCGATCCCAGCGTTCATTACACCGTACTGGATCCACTGATCTCCCGCCGGACAGACTAGGGCTCCACCTGTTGCCCGTTGGTTGCAGATGTTGAGGGAAGGGCTGTTGAATCCGGCGCAGATGGAGCTGCTGCGTTTGGATGCCGATGAAACTTTGCAGCGCGTCATCGGCTGGAACGTCACGCCCGACTGCGTCAGATCGAGACGTCCATCCGCTCCTGCAGCGAGAGCAGAGTTAAGATTGTTATTGTAATCACAGGTTGCATAGCGCTTCTTCAAAATAAACTCCCCAGAGATAAGCCAACCCTTCGATACTGTTAGCTGATCACCAAAACAGTACGAAACCCATGTTGCCAAGAAACACTGCAGGATAGGGTCAGGGTTAGAGGCTGAGACCAGAAGGAATCAAAGTACAGTCTTTTGTTTATTTGTTTATTTTTCTTAAATGCACAGTGACACAGACTAACGAGAAGACGTTCTGTAGATCCAGGACTTACTATTAGAGTTAACGTTTTACTAGAATGCAATATTATGCAACGACTCAAATGGTGTGTGCATGTGTGTAGGTGTGTTAGTGTGTAGGTGCGGGTGTGTGTATGGTTTGTGTAGTTGTGTGTAGGGGTGCGCGTGGAAAAATAGGAAAAATGTCATCTATGGGCAAATACCGCGGCCTCAAGGAATTCAGAGAGTTCTTCATGGTGTCTGATAGTAATCGTGATGAAATTGAGCTAGCTGGTATTCAGACCATTGCATATGTATACGGTTGTAAGCATGGTACAGATTTGAACTTTGAACGTGCATCTAAGTTCACTGAGAAGGTTGCTTCAAGCTCCGGCTATCTGCCCCCTGAACGTCTTCCACCCACATCAGATGCTGTCAGATTCAACAGCCGGCGGGTCCACCTCCAAATGTAGGCCTGGCTGTGGGCAGCAACATGGAGGCGATAGGATTCAGCTCGGTGGTCTGCAAGACCAGCATGAGTTCATCTTAAAGCAACACAGAATGGATGAACTTGCTGCACCTGCATCTCTACTCAATATCGTTAAATGTAATTGGACTTGAATTGCGCCAAAAATACATGTTCCTGCGGGGAAAATAAACTCACGCGTAACTTGGTGTGTGGTCACTGTAAATGAGTAACATGCACAAATGGGCAAATTCATGATTCCAGTGACACCAGCGACTAACAGTGATGCACTATTATAGGTGTAGAGAGACATCGTAGTATTTACCTTACCTGTGTATAAGTATTTCAATGCTTGTTACTCAATATCCAGCAATTAAAGTAAATATAAAATGTATTAAGACCATGTATGTGTTACAGTTCCATTGACATTAGAATTTGATTATCAAAAGTGAATATATAGGTGTCAGGAATTTGAATGTTATATCTGCTAACTGATAGAGATTTCTAGCTACCATCTAATGCCGTTAATTATGTGGATATGATACATTAGCTCTTTTTCGTCAAAGCTTGGTGGAAATTTTTTTGTAACACTTAACTTGAAAATTACATTCCATGACACGTGTAAGTATATGCTGACATGAATAAAGTCATAGATGTTGTTAGCTTGACTGGTGTCTATATATGATATTTTCCAATTTGGTCAATTTTGACGGCAGCCATCTTGGATTTCACGCCTTTTCATGTAGTTCCCCATGTCATATTTTGGTAACCTTTTTTTCTTGTAATGTCGACTTTCATACCTTAGAGGTGAAATCATATTTTGGTAACCTTTTTTTCTTGTAATGTCGACTTTCATACCTTAGAGGTGAAATCCATCGAGAAATCTTTTGTTGAAATTTTGTTGAACCTCGATTAATAATAGTTGTCTAATGACTGGGCTATATCTATTCAAACACATGAAGCGATAGATTCCTCGCCTGGCTTGTCAGGCCATCCTGTAGTGATACAGATTGATTCCGTCGGTATTTGGTCCTTCTGTCCCGCAGGACAGATTGGTCTCGCGGTGTCGTTGTAGCTGATCTTCCGACTAAGCTTGACAATGGCGATGTCGTTGTCGTATGTCGTTGCATCGTAATCGGGATGAAGGAAGATGATGCTGATGTTAAAGGTCCTCTCGTGCACATCTTTTGCGTGCAGGCCGTGCTTTCCAACCGTCACTTTGTAATCGGCCTCAGTCAACTCGGGATCGCTGTAAAGAAGCAGATCGTCGCTATTCGATACCTGTGCAATATAATAATAATAATAATAATAATAATAATAATAATAATAATAATAATAATAATAATAATAATAATAATAATAATAATAATAATAATAATAATAACAATAATAACAACAACAACAACAACAACAACAACAACAATAATAATAATAATAATAATAATAATAATAATAATAATAATAATAATAATAATAATAATAATAATAATAATTGTAGCTTTCAGAGGCACATTCACACCACACACCGGGGATGAGGACCATGAGCTCCAAGCTTAATTAATCTATTAGTAGGCAGTATCTTAGAGCCTGAGGGATCTTAAATACCTCTGGCGATTAAAAAAAATAATAATAATTTTCCTTTATTAATTCAAACTGACAAACGCGGTAAGATTACATTGAAACATGACAGAACAATCAAATCTTAACTAAACACACGGTTTGGCAGCCATACAAGGCGCCGCCCTAGAGGGGGTTACGGGAATCGATCCGCGAACCTAATGCTCTCCTGGCCATGAGTGATGCCATTACTCTAACCCCCCTATCCAATTGTACTTAAAAGTATATACATCACGCCACTTCAGAGCAAACTAATCAAGGCACTTTCTGCGCTATCCTGTGTGATGCTATACAGTATGTCCTCGCAGTCTTGTTGTCAAGACCTTAATCCTCAAGACCAAGACCAAGACCTTGAACCTCAAGACCAAGACCTTGAACCTCAAGACCAAGACCAAGACCTTGAACCTCGAGACCAAGACCAAGACCAAGACCTTGAACCTCAAGACCAAGACCGAGACCAAGACCCAAAAAATCACAGTCGTATCCAGACTTCTAATCCTTACTAAAAATTGTCAAGTCGAAATACTCGTTATTTTAATGAAAACATGAGTTTTTTCTTATATTCAAGCAAAACAACTCTAAATGGAAACTGCAGAGAATTCCGAATTCGTATTTACAAAAATCCTTCATGCGAAATGTTATTCCAAATGCCTGTTGAATTTTATAAAAACAAATTTGCTCAGAATTTTCTGACCAAGACGTGACCTGTGGGGCCTCGTAAAAATTCTGCCATGTGAAGAAACACGGTCTACAAGTGCTGAAATCGCTAGCACACAAAGTAAAGCAGTTTTCAAGAACCGGATGTTAATGTACAAAATAATCGTGAGTCTGTTTCGAAATCATTCCATGGTAAATAACCGGAAGTCAAAATATTTGTCCAAAACAACAGTGAAGCCTCATGCACACCGTGTAAATACTAAAGCAATAACTGTATGAGTAATTATTGGATAAATTTGTAAAATTCTTGCCGTTTGTTAAAATTAATGACTGTTCATATTGACAAAAGTCTTGGTCTTGGTCTTGCAAAACCAAGACCAAGACTTTGAACCTCAAGACCAAGACCAAGACCAAGACCTTGAACCTCAAGACCAAGACCTTTGGTCTCAAGACCGAGACCAAGACCAAGACTTTTAAAAACGAACTCGAGTGCACTCGAGACCAAGACCTTGGTCTCGAGGACAACAAGACTGTGTCCTCGAGATTTAGACCGTTACATCAGTTACCAAAACAAAGCACAGACACTAGAAGAGTCACCAAGTAACTGATTCCCGTCCACAGTTGATAGATGATAATTATCATGTTCAGAGTCTCGAGACCAACTCGCAAGTATAGTTTGGAGCGACGACAGGTGATAGCAATTGCAGCCAATATAATACCGACAATATCGCTGAGCAGTTTCCTATCGGTAGATGATGACGTACGTCCGGCTATTCGATGAAGCGCTGAGTGCACGTGGAATAGCGTAGTGAGACGATGTCATTGCTCTCTTATGGGCATAGTGTGATCTTAATTATCGTGAATCAACCAATGAATAAGTAAATAAGTAAACCAATCAACGAAGTGATAATCAAGTAGTAGTCTTAGCTGCAGTCGTACAAGCAGTGGGCGGCGGTGAGGATCGCATCGCGTGAGATAATTGTTCCGCTGCAAGTGTGAATTTCTTTCTTGGTTTCGCTGAAGATGTTAACGTGCCAGGGAAAGGAATGTCGAGAGACACTGAGAGGAGCCAGCTCCAGTTTGAAGACATTCGGTTGGTACTTTGGCACTCCGCACACTACGACAGAAAAGAGAACAATGAAGAGCGAGTTTTTCGGCATAAGAAACTGTTGGGTGAGCAAGAAAAATCATCCGAAATTTAGGTTACTTGCAAACGTCTTTCAATTGACCATTAAGAAATGGTCGTCAGAATTTTGGCAACATAAAGCACAATCCTCATTAATAAAGATCGTCAGATATATATTATGCCTATATAACCATAGCGTGTGCTTTATTAAGATCTTGATCGTACTGTCATGTTTCGATGTAATCTTACTGCGTACTTGTTAGTTTGAATTAATAAAGAAGATTATTAATATATATAAATATTCTTCGTTTTTTGAAAAACATAATATCTCAACAAAAGAAAATACAGTTCGACATAGGATGTTAACAGGGTACTGGGTACCAACTCGTAGGCCCAAAAGGAACCAGAGTCCCGTTTAAATCGGGTGCCAATTTAAAGGCAACACAGATGACGATGAAAAAGAGTTTGACTTGGTAATTAAACATATGGCAAAATCTTCACTATGAAAATAATTGGTTGACATAGGCTATATGATCCACTAAACAAAAGTCAAACTTGACTAAACTATAAAGCAAGATACAAATTACAGTCATTTGTTATCGTTTAAGAGATTGCGCAGTTGTTTAAATAACTGCGAAGTCGATTAACGTAAAGATTTTACAGGCAATGCATCCCAAACTGTTGGTCCAATGCAAATAAATACAGAAAGATGGACAGGAATTCAGAAATCGGAATGGAAACCGAAAGGGAGGAAGAGAGAGAGAGAAAGAGAGAGAGCGTGAGAGAGCGACGGAAAGGTAGACAGAGAAATAGAGGGAAAGAGACTGTAGCACAATCGAGGTCTGTAAGGCTCACTGATCTTGACTTCTCTCTGAGCTGAGGTATAGTTGACTATGAATCCGGATCCTCTGTTTTTGTCGCCATTGGAGACGAAGGTGATTGACGCTGTGTTGGACGTCGTTTCGTAGCTGTTCATGGTTGTTCCGGACAGCACCGAGATATTGGAGAACGATGTCAACACCTTCTTGTCGCCATCCAAGATCGTCAGTCTATCACAGCCACCTTTGCAGTTGACACCCTTCTCCAGGTCTAATTCTTCGATGTAGAAAATTATCACCTGAGGCAAGACGGATCACAGCACAATATTTCCAGATGAATGCATGCCAAAATATAAAAGGGTGCTTGCGGCTTTAGCGCCTTCTACAGCGAAAGTTTTTGATTAAACTATATGACGGAATAAAGTTTGTGAAGAATACTGCCGGTAAATAGTAGAACATGATCACAGTTTAGGGATATTAAGGAAGGAGATAAAAGTCATCTAAAAACTTGGTTGGTACTACAAAGATTCAAATTTTAGATTAAAAAGAACAACAGAGCAAAATTTACAAAACCCTCTCCAACATAGGAATAAGAGGAGGACAGGATGAGAAAAAGGAGAGGAGGATGGAAGGAGAAGGAGTAACAGGAGAAGTGAGAGGAGAATGAGAGGAAAAGAAGGCTGCGCATATGAAAAGTATGAAGAGGGTAGAGGAGGATTTAAAAAGTAGAAGACAGAGACGAAAAGGCTCCAAAAGGAGGGGAAAATAGTAGCGAAAGATGATAAGTAGGAGGAGGGTGGAGTAAACTTAGTAGGAAGATAGGAGTAGGAAAAGGAATCGAGGAGGAAGAGCCGGAGAAAAAGCAGAGGATCAGGAAGATACGTGTCAAGGAGGAGGAGGAGCACAAAGAAGGAGGAGAAGGAGAAGAAGAGGAAGAGGAAGTAATCTTGCCTTTTCGGGATGGACAGTGATGGTCCACTTGCAGTTGAGATTTGGTGCGTACTGGGCACATAGATGATAGAAATTAATCGATCCTCGATTTCCCTTCATAGTTTCGTTTTTGCACGCTTCACAGAAAAACAAAGTCACTCATAAGGCACTTCGATTTCTGTTCTATTATATCGTAGTGCAATGTGTAATTGCGGTGCATTGTATTGTATCGTACTGTGCGGTACTGCATGCTGTATAGCTCCTTTTAAAAAGCTACTCAGCGGCTGTTTTAGCTATAAAAAAATAAGCTAGGTACTGTAGGCCTACGTGTTCCTTTAAGAAAGTAAGTACTATTTGCTTTATATATTGCATTCAACCTAATGCCGACCTCGCCTTACCTTACCTTCCTATGCCTCCTCTACTGTATTATCTTACCTTACTTTGCATTATCTTGCCAAAACCTTGGCTTATATCGCGCTACTTTACCTTACCTTGTTCTGCCATGCTGCCTTCTTTCTGCCAGCATGACCATAAACATTTGATATGACTCATATTTATTATGAGAATTCTCATTCATTCTGAGAATTTCATTAATTAATTCTGAGAATTTATATATCTCCCCTTCAAAAGACCTACTCAGAACTTCAGAAGTGCTCCCAGCCCAGCCACAGCTAAAGAAATGCAATTTGAGGGACTTTAAAAAAAATCCAGACAAGTTTAACCGAGGTATATGCGTCCCATATGAGAACATGAGCTCCATATAGGTATGATGGTAGGGATACCTGTAACCTTACCGTACCTTTCTTACCTTACCATGGGTTTCCTTACCTTGCATTGCTTGCCTAACTTGCCTCTCTCAGTAACTCTCATAACATACCCATAAGGATCTTCTTATCACAAAGGAAATCCTCGGAAGCTGTTCATAGAAAACGAAAATCTTTTAGTGTTAACAATCAACGTGATTGAAAGTTGCTTAGACTGGAATAGAATTTAGTGGATTACAATAGAATAGAACCGAACAAAATAGAATTGATTCTATTTGGTTGATCTAGACTAGGTTTAGCTAGATTAATCTGAGACTGTTAGGTTAAGATATAACAAGATTGATCAAGTTACGCTGTAGGTTAAAATAGGTTAGGTGATGTGTAAATGAGCCTCGAATTCTGCTTAATTTAAGTGAATGGCTTATTATAGCATGAGCAGTGCTGCCCTCCATAAATTTCATGAACAAACTGAACGATTAAGGTCGTTGTCCTATGTATTAATTTAATCATTAGCTAATTGCTCGGCATTTACTTGAAAACAAATATGACCATCCTCTTTTGTTGAAGTTATCTGGACCAAGCGAGCCCTAGACAAAACAGAGTGAAGCAAGAGTTTTATAAGTTAAAGCATGTTTAAATTAGTACCAATATATTGCAACAATGTGACAGTTTAAGTAATCAACCTACAATGTACGACGTGGTAGCGTCACAAAAGAGCGACTGACTGACTGATTGATGACTGGCTGTCTGGCTGACCGACTGACTGACTGACTGTCTGGCTGACTGTCTGGCTGGCTGACTGACTGACTGACTGACTGACTGACTGACTGACTGACTGACTGACTGACTGACTGACTGACTGACTGACTGACTGACTGACTGACTGACTGACTGACTGACTGACTGACTGACTGACTGACTGACTGACTGACTGACTGACTGACTGACTGACTGACTGACTGACTGACTGACTGACTGACTGACTGACTGACTGACTGAATAAATGACTGGCTATAATTCGCTGACTAAGTAACTTTTGTCACTTACTTCATGAAACTGTACACCTGACTCTTCGCACCTGCAAGCAAGACAGCACCAAATGGTCAGCACGTGTATCTAGTCAGACGTAACATATTTTGTAATCTAAGACATCGTAGTGTACTTAATATTTCAAATTGGAATATATCGAGTAGTTTTGGCTCCTTTTTATTTAACAAACAGTTCTGGCTCCTCCTTATGTAACAATTCATATTGGTATTCATTATCTCGGTTGAGATGGCTCTTTAACTCCCGTTCGAGGTGGAAGTTTGCTCCTTGATGATTTTCTGTATTTGGTTAAGAAAGCTTAGCTGGAACTATCTCTAGATTGTTAAATGTATAACGTGTGGTGAGGTGTCGCACGCTAGCTGTTATAGCTTATGCATAGCCGACGATTCGTGGTAATGTACCCACTGCACTGTCCCAACCCTTCCATTTAACCATATTGTGGACAATGATGACTTTCTAAGGTATATGACTGGATTTCACCCAACAGTTGCCTCTCCTGTTGAGTCAGATATTTAAAAAAATTGATCTATTCTCTGATGAGTATGAAAATCGTGCCTTGCTGAATAATATAAACATTGATCCTGATTCATTGGATAGTACTTATCTCATCCCAAATTCTTTGAAGGCTAAGTTCCCGCTGAACTCACACTTATTTACCACAATGCACGTCAACTGTAGAAGTTTGCAGACAAATTACCCGATGTTCGAGACCTACTAGCTCAAGCCCCTGTTTCTTTACTTGCCCTAACAGAAACCTGGATTGAGAAGAACTGGGAAGACACTATAAAAACATGCCGGGCTACAATTTTGTTCATAACGCAAGGGCTGGAGGCCGTGGAGGAAGAGTGGGTATGTTCATAAGGGAAGGTATCACATACCAACTTTCAGATCTTTCTAAGTACAGCTTGGCCTCTGAGAATTTCGAGGGGCTTTTTGTTCGAATACAGTTTAAAATGCACCCGCTTAGTCGGAGTCACCTATAGACTCCTCGACCGGACCCCTTAGACGAGTTTAGTATAGAGATCCACCAAAGTTCTGTTAACTGTGATTGCTATTAAGGGTAAGGCTATGGCGCTATAATGTGACTTTAACGTCGATTTGTTAAAGATAGATGAACACAGTGGAACTAGCTTCTTCTGTGATACTATGTCAGCCCATGATCTCCTACCCGTCATTTCCAGATCCACTAGAATTACCACACATTCGTTCACACATAGATAATATAATATTATTCACAAACGCCTGGCTCATGATAGTCGACTCTATGATCACTGCCTCAGAAATCTCTGACGACCTTCCTATACTAGTAGTATAGCACGTTTTGACATGAAGACATCCAAACATTCAACCCCTTTACGTAGTGACTATAGAATCATTAATAAGGATAGGAAGGAGGCCTTTAGCAGACCACTTTCCGAACTCGCTTAGTCTCCAGTTCTAAGCGCAAGTGCTAATAGGGATGCGAATAGAGCTTACGATTTATTCATGGGAATATACAAAGATGCCTACAATACTGGTTTCGCACTAATGCAAATGAAAAAATAGAAGATCTTATTATAGCTACCTCTGGATTACCCAGGATCTCCTCAAAGCAAATAAAAAGAAATATTTACTATACCTAAAATACTTTTAAAAATCCGAGCCAAACTAACAAAAGTAGATTTAAGTATGTATAACCTGTAATACAAGTAAATGGCAGCACAATCGATACTTTGAAGAGCAACAATTACTTGTATATTAGACTCATTAAAAGTAGATTTACCACCTACAGAAATAAATTCAATACCGTCAGGATTAACGCGGAAAAAACTATTATGCAGCTGAGTTCTGTAAACATAATGGTGACCTAAAAAGACATGGAGCCCTATCCGTTCCTTGATAAAGATGGGGGAACAGGAAAATAGAATTGATCACTTAGGATTAATGGTAATAGGGTAGAAAATACAGAAATCTTAGCCATTAATTTAATGATTATTTTGCTAGTAGGCCTATAGCCCACTCTCTTGCTGCGAAAGTGCCACATTCGCAATCTATCTTTGACAAATATTTAAAAACCCCGCATCCAATTCGTTCGTCCTTAACTTGACGACTGTAGAGGAAATATTGATTGTAATTTCCACTATCTCACCCTCCCATGGTAAGGGAACTGATGACATTGATCCCTTTATAGCAAACTGCTTCTATAGCTAAAATAGCTCCCATATTATCCGAAATAATAAATTGCTCCTTCACCATGGGCGTATACTCCCAGGCTATAAAAATAGCCAAAGTTGTACCAATTTATAAAACATTGGGAAAAGGATGATATAACTAACTATAGACACATATATCCTTTTTTCTTAAAATTTTACGAAAAGTTAATGTACAGTAGACTTTATAATATTATTGAAAAATCGGATATATTATTCCATAACAACATGGTTTTTTACCGGGCCGATCCTCCTTTCTATCCCTGCTTAGCATAAAAGACAAAATTTCTAATGCTTTTGAAACAATAAATATTCAGTAGGCTTTTTTGACTCAGCAAAAGCATTCGATACGGTGAATCATAATATGCTACTAAAAAAGCAGGAGACTTGTGGGATCAGAGGCACACAGCTTCACTGGTTTGAAAATCGCCAGCAGCGCGTCTGCTGCAATGGAGCTCTGTCTAAATTAAAAGTAATTAAGTATGGAATCCCGTAAGGATCTAACCGCGGCCCTTTACTCTTGCTTATTTTCATATAAATTTCATAAATGACTTGCCCAATGTCTCACCCACAATGTTTTTTGCTCTCTTTGCTGATGATACTAATATATTTTATTCTCATAACTCGGTACGGTATAGTGCCCGGAGTCAGTCGCTAAGGAGTTACCGACTGACTTGATTGGTTAGCGACTGACTTAGCGACTCAGTCGACTAAGTCGCATGCTTATCGACTGACTAAGTCGCTTAAAATTATCGACTGACTTAGCGACTTGCTATCGACTTTCTCAGGTAATCAGGTATGTCTATTGGACATACCTAATTACTTAACAATATAATGCATACTGTACTGACCGTGCCATCATTTCCGTGGGCATTAGATGGAACCCATGTGGGCTCTATACGGGTCCACTATGGGAATATGGGCGCCGCTCCATGTGGGCATGCTGACAGGGAACAGACCGATGATTGTGAAATTAATATTAATGTGAATTCGTGAAATTGAGCGCTTGATAAATAAAATAAAGCGAGGAGGATTAATTTATGGCAGTACCGATATTACGGCCAACCAGTTGGCCGAAATTTTCTGCTGATGCGTACCTCTTTACAGGCAGTAGCGGAGAACTAGATTCATGAAGTCCAGCACTTATTCCGTGTGAAAATTGTAGAAAAAAGACTGGAGAGTTAGACTTCGATCCATGTGGAGTTGAATATTTTATTCGTATTTTGCAAACTGATGTTAACGAAATTTGAAAGCAGCAGATTTCAAAGCTAGCAGCTTTGCAAGTCAAACTCGAATCAAAATCAATTCCTTTGTTGAGAAAATTCAAAAATGAATACATGATACACCATGGAAATTTCTTCAATTTTTCAGAGATTCAGAATCAAATAATGCTAAATCACACAACTGAGGGGTTGAAAAAGAACCTCTCTGGGGTGTGCAATGAAGTCTTAAATGTGGGGGTCCAAAGAAAGACTATGGGGTGAACCCCCAATCCCCCGACAATTCTCACCCTGCTTATTCCCTCTCTTCGTAATTATCAACACCATCTTCGTAATAGAATGCACAAATTCACTTTACCAAAAAGACAACAATAACTATATCCCCGTATTCTCTATAAGAACTCTTACTAATAGAGCAAACTCTCTTATAATGTACCAAGTTGCGGCGTGTCAGCTTATTTTCCTCAACAAACGAAATTTTATTATAGGCCTATTGTAAGGTATTGTATTGTATTGTATTGTAAGTGTTGCTCATGTCCTGCTACTGATGTCTTCGTCAAACCGAAACTTGGAAACCGCTATTAAAACAACAAGCAAAATATTAAGGTCGATAGCTTAACGACTGGTTTCGACTTGAGGGCTTAGCGGCGGCGGCGGCGGATGGCGGCGGCGCCGGGGACTAGTACGGTATCTTACCCAGACGATAAATGCCGAACTCTCTGAAATAATGGAATGGTTCTCTTCTAACAAACTTACTCTAAACGTGGACAAAACTAATCTCATACTTTTTAAATCCCACAGGAAAATCAGTCCTCTAGAAGACTCACTAAAATTGTCCATTAATGGCGCACCTATCACCCAAGTCAACTCAACAAAATTCTTAGGAGTCTATCTGGACCAACAATTGACTTGGAAACCCCTATGTATTCGTCAAGCTTCTCACCTGCTGAGCATTAAACAGTCGTTACGCGCCTTTTTAGCTAACGAAATTGATATTTTGTACCTTAATTGGAATCCATGTGCACTGATAGTTAAGTTCTTTAATTAAGACTTCTATTATTGTTTCTTTTGGTCATATAGTTTGATCGATGTTGCTCTTCAGAGTAGCGATTGTGCTGCCATTTACTTGTATTACAGTAAAATGTTAACTAGGTGGCCCTGCTAAGCGGGATTATGATCCATTTGGGTCTCCTCTTGTTGCCAACGTACAAACTTTTATGTTGTATATCCTTGTGCTTCAAAAATGGCTTCAATAAAGGGATTCATTGATTGATTGAAATAAATTGGGAAAATGTTTCATTAATGTGAGGTAGTCAGAATATATTGAAGAAAGACTCATAAAAGGGAACTAAATGTATGAGGAAAGTGCATCTTCAATGTGAAACATGGAGAAAGACTCATAAAAGGGAACTAAATGTATGAGGAAAGTGCATCTTCAATGTGAAACAATCTGAATCAGTGATAGGAGCGGAATGTATGAAGAAATTGTTTCCTCTGTTGAAAAACTTTACACGTGTGCGATAGTCTTAACTGTAGGTCTACTGTAGAAACAGAGAAACACTGACCTGGCGAAGTGTGTTACTAGAATGTTGTCTATTAAGACGAAGAGGGTTAGATGAATCAGATGCATTCTATCTGCATACAGTTTGTCTCGTCTGTGATATCTTCAGCGTTAACAGTGTTATCTTCTCAGCACTGCAAACAGATGATTGTAACACGTATTCACTATACATGCATCAAAGTATGTTTCTGGGCGTTTGTATTGTGTCTTCTGAAATGATAGGCTATACAGTGGTAGCTTACTCAAACAGGGAGCGTTTGGTTAAAGAGCTGGACTGGCAGCATAGAGGCCGGTGCGTGTTCAAATCCCACTTAGAAAGCAAAGATGTCTGTTTCTATAATAAGATCTTGATTGGTAGAAATGTCTAAGGGAAGACAATCATCACTGCAACAAAAGCACCCCTTTTCCCCAAAAGCGTATCCTGTTTGACTGAATCTGATTAGCCAAAGACTGAGACCCTTACGAAGCTGATACCAAGTTTGAAGACAATGCTGAACCTGAGCTTCGGCGCTCAAACGGCAGAGAACTTCTAACAGTTGCTATCTCAGGATCAATATCCTCAATCCCAGTCACATTTAAGTAGCTCATTCGACGCCATTCGACCGTTAAATCGGAGCCACTGAAGCGAGCAACATTATGATCCACATGCCACAAATCGCTTCTGTGTTTAACGAACGTTATTTTTAAAACGTAACCGTGAATTCTAGTAGGACGACCTGTTAGCGCGCCATCGGTATCGTGCATATCATGGACAGACGCGCACTTATGAAAACTGGCGTCGCAACGTGTGAGCTTCAACCGTGTGCATGGGCGTCGGCAGAGAAGCCAATGGTATGGCCTCCCACTCAAAATTCTGGGAAGACGAAGTTGCTTTTGATTCGGCACGTTTGACACGAAAGAACAAAGTTTTTATATTCCCAAGCAGGTTTTCAATGGAAGCTTTAAAACAATCGGTCAATATACGGCGGAGAGCAACAAAGCCGTCAGCAATATCGGCCAAAGAAAGTAAGACCTTGCTTGGTTGCTCCCTTGAAAACTTTTGAACACTGACCCTAATCGTAATAGTAAACTCCAAAATTCTAAAGCGCAGCTCTAAGGCTAAGTTTATTCAGGACCGCTGCGTATAGTATCAATGGGGATGCCCAGAGATTAATATCCAGTAAGGATCCGCGTCCGGCTACCAGCGAGACGAGAGAGGGGAGGGAGGTAGAGCATTTGCTAAGGCGGGTTTCATTGAGGACGAGAAACCTGGAAAGCAGGGAACGACTCCCAAGTTTTGACAACCATACCGACCAGTGGCTATAAAGACAGAAATTGTTCATGATAACTCTGCTCTGCATTGCAGTAGATAACATCAAGTGCTATTGACATACAGTAGAGTAGACTCAACGGCGATGAGTCTTAATTAGGCGCAATCCGACGATATATTTAATTCCTCGATTACGATAGTCATCGCGAGAATTATTCATAAGAAGACGACATCTGGTGGCTGCCGATGTTCGACAGCACCGTCGCGCATGCGTGCAAGCAGTTCGTGCACGCGTTGTCCTATACTCGTCCGTTTGTCCGTCCTTCGATCACCTGTGCTTTGTACTCGTATTGCTTCAACGGCTGTCCAGCCAAGCGGAATATATATATTGCTGTCGATTGAGACCAGTCAAGCGGAAAGTCGTTTGTCGAGATCAAAAGTACCTGTTCAGAACGAGACGGTAAGGGTCAGCTGTAGCCATAGCTGCCATGCATTATTAGAGCATTCTTAGTATTTAGAGTTTCCTTAGGCTGTCTTTTGCTGGAATGCGCATCTCTTTTGGAGTGCCATCGGCAGGGCCCCCGAGAGGGGTTCGGGGGAGGAAGAAATGCCCAGGGGTTCGGCGATTTTTATGGGCCCGGCCGCTCGGACACTAAGTCTTATGCAAAAACTTATTATCAGTTATACAAAGTTTATGATTTATGCCTTTTTAAATATATATAATATTACTGACGCTTAGCCATAATGAGTTTCTACCGTAAGTTTCTATCCGCAGTTTTATTATTATTCCAATTTTTTTTTATTTTCTCATAAAGCCTAAAGATAGGTTAGAGGCCCGTGACTGATCTGCCTAGGGGCCGGGAATTTCTGGCGGTGGGCCTGGTCATCGTTTAATGTCTATTACAAAAGTGCTAAGCTTAGATTATTTCAGACCACAACAGTGTCTGTTGTTGTCAGACAATATTGTTGAGGAAGTTTTAATCACCCGACCTTTCTGTCCTCATGTTCACGGGCAGCTAGATCTTACGGTTGAACCAAAGACTGCTGTTTTAATCCTAAGCAATTTCTGAAGGGCTTGGTGCAAGTGCAACTATATGGAAATTTTTTGCATCAACCGTGAAGATCACTGAACTGGAAAAACTTCTTTCAAGTGAGATTTAATTATTGACTAGCTCAGTTCAGGTAGGCAACACCTTGCATGCTTCATTGTCTTCGGTTTAACGGTCGAATTGTGCCGAAAGAGCTACTTAAATGAGATTTCTACCCGATTGATGAAGTGCATACGGAGACAGCATCAGCCAAGCGCGTCAATACCTTTGCAGCAGTCGAAACCCAGGGTTAACATCATCATAAAACTCAGCATCAGAGTCGTGTGGACCCTAGACTTTTGCTACACAGACTCACTCTGGTGGAAACACGGGCTCGACTACCCGGAACGAGCAGGGTTGCCGCGCAGTATATAGTCAACTCTAAACTCTGACGTTCATCATTACGACACAGAAATTTACATTATTTTTTCAGGGCTCAGACGCACGGCTGTGTTAGAGAGAATTTACAGATTCAAACCCTGCCTTTGAATTTACAGGTTATATCCCATTAAATAAATATAGCGATAAACAGTATGTGAAGCATAGAGCCACGAAAGAAGAGGTAAACATAGAAAGTCATTAAAAATTGAGGTTTAATAGGCCTAAAGGATAAAAAGTGGAAGAATGTCTCTTTGAAAGAATAAAGTCATCTAACAACAAGGGAACAAAAAGTCATCAAATTTTTTTTAAAAACCCAGTCTCTCCGAATTTTGTTTCTGCACACGGCCCTTCTCTGTCACATATACCTATCTGTTAAACGTAGGCCTATTAATCTGCTTACATTTTGTAATCTGCTGTAATGGTGTTAATGTTGAAGACATCAACAAGACAGACATTGCTCCGGAAGAATGCATCGGATTCTTCTATTCGTCATCTTAATCGACAGTGTTCTAGAAATGCACCTCGCAAGGTCAGTATTTTTGCGTTATAGTTTCATATCACCACTTAACTCCCTCAGTACGATATGCTAGCTTTCGAAGCTAACTTTTATCCTACTCAAGAGTCTCGGAAACAATAGAGGATCCAATCTATTTATTTTCTTTGGTCGTTCTCTTGAACAATAGAGGTATTTCTACAATAACAGAGTCCGTATTTCTCGCATAGAAAATGATTTTGTTCCCGGTTCATGTATATGAGGAAGCATTTATATGACTTATAGCGAATTCTATTGCTACAGCACTATCTAACTTCAGCATACATTTCAAAAGGTATGAAGATACATAAGAGTATAGCTGTTTGGCCGTAAGTTTTGTTGAGGAGATTTGTCACTGACTCGTCGTTTCTGATACCGATTTTGAAGATGCAATTTTATTCTGGATTATTTCGTTGTTTGATGATGAAGTCTGAGTCATTGTCGACCTGTAAATTCTGCTCTGATAAGTATGCTATATGCTTTCGTTTTATTTTTCTGCAGATGCGAGGAGGCAGATAAGGGATTTCCTGAAGTAAGTAACAGGCAAAAGTCATTCACCGTGTCTTTTAAGTAGCTCAACATGAAGAAAACAAAGCATGTTCACTACGTCTTTATTGTAACTTAATAGGGAAACATCAAGGCAATTTGCAATAGACGACTTGTTTCTATATGAAGCCCTGCTGCTTCCAACTATCGCATCTTAAAAGTTGGACAAACATTCGGCGAGTAGGCCTGCATTGTTTGAACTAGTGTATGCCTACAGCAGATACTAGTGTCGCGAATTTGGGGCTTCGCTCCTGTATTTATGCTGTTCTTTTCGGTTCTGACTAGACTAAGCATTTGTTTGTATTGTGAAGCTTTACGGGTTATTGAGTGCTGAGGGATATAGCGTAATTCAATAGGGAAATTCCCTCTTTCTGTTGGTGCACTGAGTGAACTCGCAAGCGCATGAACTATGCTCGTATATATTTAGTAATGGACATACAATCTTCCGTGCATAAATATATTTGGCTTATTGGCCTGCGGCGAAAGCGCGCGCGGCTAGGCGGTACCGCAGAGGTACCTAGGTACCGCACAGATCCTAGGGGTCCGCACAGGTACCTATGTACCGCACAGGTCCCATGGTCCACACAGGTCCTAGGGTACCGCACAGGTACCTAGGGGTCCGAGGCCTATATAAAGAGGACCTTGGGAGTGAAGAGGGGAGTTATGAGTTTGGACTGCTAGGGGAAGTGTCGCTGGCGAGTGAGCTCACATGTAGCATTAAGAGTTGCGCATTTGGACTGCTAGGGGAAGTGTCGCTGGCGAGTGAGCTCATATATAGCATTTTAGGCGTAAAAGGAGTTGCGCATTTGGACTGCTGGGAGAACCGTCGCTAGTTAGTGAACTCATATGTAGCAGTTTAGGCGTAAGTTAAGGTTAGATTTCGGCGTTGCCTGGTGAACTTACGAAGTGTTTTCTGTTGCGATCGAAAGGACGTTACTCTGATTTACGATTGTACGCTATGTCGCAAGGTTGGTGAATTTCACCATTAGTTTTCTGTAATCGCTGACTGATTAGTTGACTAGCAGTAGGGCGTTGCCAGTGTTCTTTATGGCCTCAGACAGTGATGTACTTGAACTGTGGAGGTGAACCTTGTTAAGAAGGAACTTTCCAATAGAATATTCGAAAAGACTGAGTTGTTTCTTCGTCGCCGCCATCTTGTTTATTTGTGTCGATCGATGCCCTTAAGAAAGTCCTCCGAATATCACGAAGGCCTTACCCAGCAGACATCAACGAACATCATCATCATCACTCCACCTGGCGAAACCTACCTTCCTTGTCACTCGGCCCTGGTAAGTTGGATGCAAGGAAGAGAGTAGGAGAGGAGTATTACCACCACCGTAGAGAGAAACCCGTTCGTTCGCTACACGGCGACCATCCGCCCACGAAGGTCTCAGAGTATCTGAGGTCGACCACTTCAAAGATGGGAACTCAATATCTTCTAAGTCAAACAACGAAGATTGCTCATTGTAACCATTGTTCTCACAATTCAGAAATGGTGCTAGATCAATGGACTCTCGGCCATAGAAGAAGAGAGAGGATAGTTCAATGTCTTCTAAATCCTCAGGCAGAGGAGGTTGGCTTGACTCCCCTAAATTCATTTCGTTCCTCATGGTGAATCACCTAACGAAAACCACAAAAATGTAATTATTTACTCCTCAGAGATTTACCAATTTATATAGCGCCTTACCCTACCATCACGTCACATGTCACGATAACTAAACACCAGTCAATTCAACAACATTGCAACACAACTAAATCAGCAATCAATAAGGCACAGAAAAATGCACAGTCTCAGCTTCCGTCAATCCGCTGTCGACAAGAAAAACCCAATTGGTTGCATTTGGCACACAAGTTCTGTCGATGAGTTTTCAGAGTCAAATGTCAACACCACCGACGCTAGAAGTTCCAACTCTAGCGACAGGAAAGGACCGCACCGCTCATACGGTCCAACGCTACCCCGGTTACTGAAGGTAACGTGCAGGTCGACGAATACTTCGCTTAGGTCGACCGGCGTCCGCTTCATCACTTCCTGGTGGCGCAGGCGTATCTTCTTCACTTTCTTGTCCTTCTTCGCTACAGCACAATTTCAGTTTATCGACGTGAACAGTGAAGGGTCGAGAATTGGCTGATTTTCGTATGACATAATTCACAGCTCCGCGTTGTTCTATCACGACAAACGGGCCCGTATACATTCGGGTCCATTTCGGACTGCGTCCTTGACGGCGACGTGGCGTGAAGTAAAACACTTTATCGCCGGGCTTGAATTCGGCCGGGCGGACACGCAAATCGTACGTGTGTCGGCGGCGTTCCGCTGCGATTTTCAGTCGTTCGCGTACCTGTCGATACGCGGTGTCCATGCACTCCGCTAGTTCTTGGACGTAAGTCACATAGGTGGCGGCGTTGCTTTCGACATCCGGAGGACGACCATAGACGAGGTCGATGGGCGCATGGGTCTCCCGACCGAAAAGGAGGAAGTTCGGGCTGAAACCCGTCGCTTCGTGCAGCGACGCCCGGTAGGCGGCGAGGACTTGGGGCAAAACTTCGTCCCAATCCCTTTTGATGGCTGCATATAATCTTCCCATCATCTTATTCAAAGTCTTGTGACCCCGCTTGATCATCACATTCCCATTGGGGCGATAGCTGGAGATTCTCACCTTGTCGATCCCCAATAACCTACAGAGTTCCCGGAATAAATGCCCGTTGAAATTTGTTCCCTGGTCTATAAGAATCCGCAAAGGGGCCCCGCACCTCACAATTACGGTCTCAACTAAAGCACGGACCACCGATGTCGCTTCTCGATCAGCCCACAAACGGCACTCCAGCGTTAGTACCGTCACAACAAACACCAGCAGAACTGGAAAGATATTTCCCTTAGACATTTTCTTCCCCTTCTGTCTCGTGGCTACCATGCTCTCTGACTCCCCGTCTACAGCATTCCCATGCGGCAAACGCCGGCTTCTTACGCGTTGACGCATCGGGCGCGCATCTCCTGTATCTATCTTAGGCCTGGTCTCAGTTGTGCGTTCAAGGTCTCCCTCTGCCATCGAGAAATTATCTCGATACTCCTGCAACAATTCCTTCAACTGCACCCGATCATCCGAACCTACTTCTGCCGGAAGATCTTCCATCAACGAATCCAAAGGAGATGTACCATCACCATGCCTTACGCTCTTATGGCTAATGCCACTTGGTTCTATCTCCACTGGATGCAAGCCTCCTAACACCTGGTCTCGGGTCAATAGTATCGAATCTTCATTCAAATTCACCACTCTCACCTGGGTGGAGTCTGCTCGATCACCAACAACTACGCGAGCAAGGTGAACACCGGGCTGAATCTCTGTGGCCTCAGTCATCCACGCTGACGCTTTAGCAGTTAAACTCCCATACTGCGTCTTAACAGGCACATCAAGCTGACATTTAGGGGAGACTACAACCTCTTCGGCGACGATCACGCGCCGACACCATATGGACCCGTTGCCCTTCACTAGGGAAACACGCCGACGGCCAACAAACAAGACCCCCATACCAAACCCTAAACGACATCGATGTTCCCGCAACCAGTCCACACCCAGGATAGGTTCAGCTATTTGATCGGACACCAGGAAGGAAGTTAGAATCTCAAAACCCGAGTAGACCTTAATCAAAATTTTTACCTCCCCAAGAACCCGTATATCAGACTCATTAGCAGCCATCAAAAAGCGATTGCACGGACGTAAGTCTAACCCCTCGACAGTAGAAAGCGGAACCAGGCTTACTTCAGATCCTGTGTCTAGGAGGCAGGTCTGTGGTCGTCCGTTGATCATACCTCGAATGTAGATGGCGTTACTACTTGCACGATTCGGAAGTCTGGGCCGTGCAGTGTGATTGGTGACGACTTCTTCCTCGACATCGGTCGGCTCGGTTCCGACCGTCGTCGTTGTCGATCGTTGGCGATTGGAAGGCCGGCGGGCTTGGCGACAGTTACGAGCCATGTGACCCGGTCGGCCGCAGTTGTAGCAGGTCATCGCCCGCCTCGAAGTCTCCCGGTTGTCTTCCAAAGGCCGAGCATCTCGCCCGGTCGCGCCAGTGGTCACAGCTTGGCTCCGCAGCTCCCGGAGTTGTCGATCAATTCGGTCTTCTAACTCTCGTTGCCATCTCCGTTGTTCCTCGCGTTGCACCGCGAGAAACCGTTCGATCTGCGTCTCCATCTGGGCGTTGACGTCGGTCTCCTGTGTTCCACGCACTATATTCGGCTGTCTTCTCCGGTCGTCCGCATCCGTCGATCTCTGGTAGGCCTCGAGACGAAGCGCCGTCCGGTAGGCTTCGTCCAAGGTCTTCGGCTCTCGCTCTCGCACTTTAAGCGAAAGCTCCCGGTCCCGCATGGCTTCCAAGAAGGAGTCTCTGGCGATGATCTGCGTCGTCTCATTGGAGGGGACCGGATACGCGAGGACCACCAGTCGGCGAATATCATGGAGAAGGTCGCTGAGACTTTCATTGGAACGTTGACGGCGGTAGTAGAGTTGAGCCCGGAAGGTCTCGGCTTGGCCTTCCGTACCATACCGCTGTCTCAACCTTTCGACAAGTTCATCGTACGTCACATCTTGGCGAGCACCGAAGTCCCAGAGGAGCTGAGTAGCGGCTTTCTCTAGCGCACATCGTAGAAAGTCGACTTTGTCCGAGGCCGTCCACTTGTTATGCCTCGCACATACCTCGAATTGCGCCAGGAACGACTCCAGTGATCCGGTCCCGTCGAATTTTCCAGGCTTCATTTGCATCGGTCTAGTTCTCAGCATGCCACCGACGCCATCCATAAATTTCTGTATCACCGACGGATCGTCCTTCTCTCGACTGTCCAACTGTATCGGTTCCGACCCGTCGAAGCCGGTCGGCTCCATAGGGCGGCTCTGGTCGAAAGTTCCTCTGTTGCCCGTCGTCTCCTGGTAGGCGTTGAAATACCCGGCGACTGCCTACCAGCGTCCAAACGCGTGAATTGGATTTCTTCGTCCTCCATCACCTTTCGTCGTTGCACAGTTCGACTGTCGATCGATGTCCCTGAAACACTTCTTGGTCACTTGTAAATTCACCCCACGATCTGGTACCAATGTGGCGAAAAGAGAAGGTTGATGAGTCGCTCAATCGACGTCTTGTCGGTCCTGACCCCACTTATGGGACCAATGTGGTGAAAATAAGAAAAGTCCTTGACTCTCTTTCTTCTCCTTTGTCCAACCCCCGATTCTGGAATCAGTGTGGCGAAAATAAGAAAGTTGATGGAATTGTTGCAGGAGTATCGAGATAATTTCTCGATGGCAGAGGGAGACCTTGAACGCACAACTGAGACCAGGCCTAAGATAGATACAGGAGATGCGCGCCCGATGCGTCAACGCGTAAGAAGCCGGCGTTTGCCGCATGGGAATGCTGTAGACGGGGAGTCAGAGAGCATGGTAGCCACGAGACAGAAGGGGAAGAAAATGTCTAAGGGAAATATCTTTCCAGTTCTGCTGGTGTTTGTTGTGACGGTACTAACGCTGGAGTGCCGTTTGTGGGCTGATCGAGAAGCGACATCGGTGGTCCGTGCTTTAGTTGAGACCGTAATTGTGAGGTGCGGGGCCCCTTTGCGGATTCTTATAGACCAGGGAACAAATTTCAACGGGCATTTATTCCGGGAACTCTGTAGGTTATTGGGGATCGACAAGGTGAGAATCTCCAGCTATCGCCCCAATGGGAATGTGATGATCAAGCGGGGTCACAAGACTTTGAATAAGATGATGGGAAGATTATATGCAGCCATCAAAAGGGATTGGGACGAAGTTTTGCCCCAAGTCCTCGCCGCCTACCGGGCGTCGCTGCACGAAGCGACGGGTTTCAGCCCGAACTTCCTCCTTTTCGGTCGGGAGACCCATGCGCCCATCGACCTCGTCTATGGTCGTCCTCCGGATGTCGAAAGCAACGCCGCCACCTATGTGACTTACGTCCAAGAACTAGCGGAGTGCATGGACACCGCGTATCGACAGGTACGCGAACGACTGAAAATCGCAGCGGAACGCCGCCGACACACGTACGATTTGCGTGTCCGCCCGGCCGAATTCAAGCCCGGCGATAAAGTGTTTTACTTCACGCCACGTCGCCGTCAAGGACGCAGTCCGAAATGGACCCGAATGTATACGGGCCCGTTTGTCGTGATAGAACAACGCGGAGCTGTGAATTATGTCATACGAAAATCAGCCAATTCTCGACCCTTCACTGTTCACGTCGATAAACTGAAATTGTGCTGTAGCGAAGAAGGACAAGAAAGTGAAGAAGATACGCCTGCGCCACCAGGAAGTGATGAAGCGGACGCCGGTCGACCTAAGCGAAGTATTCGTCGACCTGCACGTTACCTTCAGTAACCGGGGTAGCGTTGGATCGTATGAGCGGTGCGGTCCTTTCCTGTCGCTAGAGTTGGAACTTCTAGCGTCGGTGGTGTTGACATTTGACTCTGAAAACTCATCGACAGAACTTGTGTGCCAAATGCAACCAATTGGGTTTTTCTTGTCGACAGCGGATTGACGGAAGCTGAGACTGTGCATTTTTCTGTGCCTTATTGATTGCTGATTTAGTTGTGTTGCAATGTTGTTGAATTGACTGGTGTTTAGTTATCATGACATGTGACGTGATGGTAGGGTAAGGCGCTATATAAATTGGTAAATCTCTGAGGAGTAAATAATTACATTTTTGTGGTTTTCGTTAGGTGATTCACCATGAGGAACGAAATGAATTTAGGGGAGTCAAGCCAACCTCCTCTGCCTGAGGATTTAGAAGACATTGAACTATCCTCTCTCTTCTTCTATGGCCGAGAGTCCATTGATCTAGCACCATTTCTGAATTGTGAGAACAATGGTTACAATGAGCAATCTTCGTTGTTTGACTTAGAAGATATTGAGTTCCCATCTTTGAAGTGGTCGACCTCAGATACTCTGAGACCTTCGTGGGCGGATGGTCGCCGTGTAGCCATCTGGAGGCCATACCAGTGGGGGAATTTCTCTTCACCTGTTGTTGTTCCACTGAGACAGATAATGGTAGTCGGGAATGTTGTTCTGTGGGGAGTTGACGATGTTTTGTACCTTTGAGGTTAAATAGAAATAGTAGTTAAGTTGGACATTACCACCTTTAGGGTAAACCAGTTTTGGGAAGTGCAATTTGACGCTTTAAAGGTTAAGTTGATTGGTTGAAACTAGCATCACTTCGGTTTGAGTGATCTTTAAGTTTGAATTAATTTAGCACAAATGAGTTAAAGAAACTCAGGTCTTATTGTAGAAAGATACTGTCGCGGTCGACTCCTTCGATCGCAACGACGAACCAACGAAGGAACTATTAAAAGATCTTTATTTAAAAATAAAGTCGATTAAGTGTAGAGTAAGTCAACTCGTCTATCAAATATCACAATCGTAGACAGCACACAGGTTGGCTGGTCTCGATTGAACGTTATACGATCAATGTTTCAACGTTTACAAATCTTCGTCAAAAGGCCCCCAATGTACATCAGGACTATCTTATATAGAGTTCTCCCGGATTCCAGAACGTTCTGTGACGTCACTGTACTTTTCCCTGGAAAGTCCTACTGAACACGTATATCCTTGTTGCATGCACCGAATTAATGTTGACAGCTTGCTGCAGAAATTTCCGTGCGTTGTAAACAAGCTTGTTGACGCGTCGGTTTTCTTCCCTTGATGCATGCACCCGCGTAGACCACGACATTCCCTCCGCCCTCAGATGATGACACGTCTTCAGCACCATCCGGAACGGGTCATCACGATCAAGCCGGGCCTCCAGACTCCATCTTGATACAGCATATACAACCAAAACAAAACACATCAGTTAGTCAACTTATCCACACAATTTGCGGGCTCGATCCTTGTGTGTCGGGCCATTTCCCCCCTTCACCATCCGAGTCATAACCGAGAGAGGAAATCAGCCACCGTGTTCTGACGTCCAGGACGATATCGAAAGTCCACGTTAAACTCTTGCAATGCTAACGCCCAACGAGTCAGTTTCGCACTCTTAGGGCTTGCATCTGTGAGATAAGACAAAGGATTATGATCTGAATAAATGATTATCTTTGATAAGAATATCCATGACTTGAATCGTTTAAGTGCCCAAATTACTACGAAAGCCTCTCTCTCAATTGTAGACCAATGCATCTGTGTATCTGTAAGTTTAAGACTAGCAAAAGCAATTGGTTTTTCTTGACCTTCTTCGGTCCACTGAAACAAGCAACACCCGACCGCGGTGGCACTTGCGTCAACACTTAAACCAAATTCCTTAGTGAAATCAATGGTATGCAACTGTGTAGCTTTACTGAGATCATCCTTTAACTTATCTAGTGCTTCTTGATGCTTTTGCTCCCAAGGCACCTTCGTAGGTATGTTATCTCGTGTCAAATCAGTTATTACCCGTGCTTTTTCAGCTAAAGCAGGTATAAAATTTCGAAAGTAACTGAAAAAACCCATAACCTTTCTAACTTCTTTCTTTGTTGTTGGAGGATGGATATCATTGATCGTAGCGATCTTACCTGGATCAGGTTCAATACAACCTGACCCTACTATATGGCCAACAAACTTTATTTTGTTTTGTGCAAAATTACATTTTCTTAAATTCAAAGTGAGTCCTGCTTCCTCAATAGTTTGCAAGAATTTTTCTAGATGTTCTAAATGGTCATTCCAATTCATTGAAACCACTGCCATATCATCGACGAATGGTTCAGTAAAACTTCGCACTGGATGTAAAACTTGGGTCATAGCACGAATAAAGGTATTGCTAGCGGACTTGAGTCCAAACGGCATTCTTGTGAACTCAAAAAGTCCTGCATCACATACGAATGCCGTAAGCCATCGATGTTCTTTCCGAACTGGAATTTGCCAATACCCCGATTTCGCGTCGAAAACACTAATAAACTTTGCCCGTCCCACCTTTTGTAAGACGTCAGCAATGTCTGGGGTCGGGTAACAATCACCTAGAGAATATTTGTTAACATGGCGATAATCAATTGCCAATCGAACGCCATTTTGACCTTTGGGTCCCTTTAAAACGCAAACTACCGGACTGGCCATTTCACTTTTCGATGGTCGAATGATGTCTAATGCCAACATTTCTTCTATCTGGCGTTGTACTTCAGGTTTAAGTAGCTCAGGTACTTTATATGCCCTTAAACGCTTAGGAGTGAAATTATGAGTTATCTTAATTTCATGTTCTAATACTGGACAATACCCAGGTTTATCCACAAATACTGCCGTGTGCCGATCCAAAATTTCAAAAAGTTGCTTCTGTTCCTCTTGCGAAAGATGCGCTATAATCAGAGGATCAATTCGCTGACTCGGGCTTATTTGTTCACGTTCTTCCTGATCTACAACCTCTACTATACCAAATTCTTCATCTTGATCAACAATTACTGAACAGCTATTGATCATCGCTTGTTCGAGTCGTTCATGGTATCGCTTGATCTTATTTGCGTGTAAATGTCTTTGTTTTCCCTCTATTTCTACTATATAAGAATATGGGGATTTAACCTTGACTACGGTAGCAGGTCCTTGCCATCGACTATAAAATTTAGAACTACCAAAATCTGGTGCTAATACTGCTACTTTATCTCCAACTTCGTATTTTCTGTCAGTACTACGCAAGTTATAATAATCTGCATACCGCTTTGTTTCTATATCACTATAGTAATCTGCATAAACTTTCGCGAATTCGAGGTTTTCCTTCAGTGATTGGAGATACTCTTCGGGTGATTTACCTAAGTTAAGAGGTACTTTTCGTTCGCCAGCCCACGATTCCTTCAATACACTAAGTGGACCCCGAGGAAGAGTTCCATAAACCATAGTGAATGGCGAAATATGAGTCGTGCCTGAAGGTTTTTCTCTAATGCTCCACAGAACAAACGGTAACAATTGGTGCCATCCACGAGGATCAGATTGAGCAAGCTTAAAGATCATGGTTTTCAAGCTTTGGTTGCATCTTTCAACCAATCCAGCTGCCTCAGGATGTCCAGGGGTATTAAATCTGGGACTACAACCCATTCGCCGCAAGAATTCTTTCGTCAAACGACTGGTAAAGTTGGTACCACAATCAGAACTGATGATCCTTGGAATAGAAAAAGTTGTAAAAACTTGCAACAGAGCTTCGCAAACTCCCTTTGCATTCAGCGATCTAAGAGGATACGCCATCGGCCAACGAGAAAATTTGTCCACCAGAACCAGAGCATAATTGTACTGGGGTTTCGATTTGTTGGATTCTCCAGTCACTACCATAGGGCCAATACAATCCATATTTAGTTGGTTAAAACAGAGTTCATCCGCCCTCGGAATAGGAGTGATCGGGACTCGATCTGCCACTTTAACTGGAGTTCTTAGTTGACAAATTTGACAAGACGCACAATATTCGCGAATCCTCTCATCCATTCTTGGAAACCAAAAGTTTAATTTGATCCTGGCTCTCGTTGCCTTAAAAGCCATGTGCCCAGCACATGGGGCATCGTGTGCTACTCGCAAGACAACCTCGATTTTATCTTCCGGTAAACATAATTGATTAACCTTATGTCCCATAATTTCCCCTTTGTGGTACAGGAGGTTATTATCTATAAAGAAATTATTTTTATTCTGTCTCGCTTGTTGCCAGCAAGATATAAGATTGTGACAATTCTGTTGCTCACGCAATAAGGTATCATTATTCGCTACTCCCTCATCAGACTTGAACTCTGTTGACTCAACATCAAGAAAATTATCTGAATCATCAACTAGTTGCTCCTGAGAATATTCATTCACTTCTGACGGCAAGGATTCGTTGCTGTTACTTTTCTCGATATTAACTCCTAAGTTATCTTCTTCTGCCCCTTTATTTATTTGTACACATCGATCTACGCCAGCTACCATCACTACATATTGCGAACTATCCCTTAATAGGTCCACAACATGGGGTGTCAAAATAACCCGTTCATTTAGTTCAGGGACTGCAGCGAACATGACGCACAAAGATGGCGCAATGTTCGTCGTTCCTTCCATTGAATTAGCTAATTTCATTTGTAGGTATACTACATCTGCCTTACATCCTTCTCCCTGAAAACCAATTATATTAATCCGTTTAATCACGGGTAAGTTTAGTGACTCAATTAATTTCTTATCAATACAACAAATTTCTGCTCCTGAATCAGATAATGCTGGCTGAGAAGGGAGATCTTCAATCTGTACATTGATATACGACCTCTCGTGTAATCCATCAATACTATTCTCGTATACCCTTACAGCAGTTTCCAACCCTATTGGTTTAGAATTATCCAATAAATTCCCTTGCTTTACTTGTTCAGGTATCTCATGCAACACGTTGACCTTCTCAACACATGAGTCGATCACTTCTTCAGTTGGGTTCCCAAATATACAAGTACTCACCTTTTTAGAACTTGGTTTGGTCTGGCACTCCCTTGCCATATGACCCTTCTGATGACATAGGAAACAGAGACCCTTTACCTTGGCCTCCTCCTGAGACACCCTCGCACCTATCTTGGCTTCACCCCTTATTTCCGGTTTGGGAGGCTTGGGTTGAGCTGTCTGGTTATTGACTTGAACATGTGGTTGACCTCTCATCCAATTGTTATACTTCGGTGTCGGATGACTACGGCATACTAAGTCATTCCCACCATCATGCGACGCTACATAAATGTCAGCCGCATTAGCTATGTCTTCACAGCTCAACCACTCCTCTTTTTCTTGGGCCAAGATATAATCTAAACAAGCCTTCGACAAGGACTCCTTAAGCCGATCCGCAACCAATAAACTTACAAGTTTATCAAACTCATCAGTTATCTTTCTACTTTTCAAATAATACATAAGAGCCACACGCAATTTGGATGAATAGATCGTAAATGATTCGTCCGATGCTTTGTGCAACGACCAAAATCGGGCTCTAAGATTTGAAGGGCTTATCTTAAACTCCCGTAGCAAAAACTCCTTCAGGAATTTGTAGTCATGGAGCTGTGCCTCAGTAAGGCGCATGGTTAATGCCTTAGCTCTTTCACTTAAAATGGCTAGCAATAATTTTGCTCTAACATCTTCATCCACCTCATACACATTAAACAAACCATCCAAGTGATCAAAGAAACCTGGAATTTCTATAGGGTCGGAAGGAAATTTCCAAAGAATATTCTTAAGGGCATCACTATAACGCTTAGTACGACTTGCTAAAGAATCTCTAACATTTCGTTCTTCCTGCTTTTCCTTCCTCTCCCTTTCTTCTTTCTCTTTCCGTTCCTTCTTTTCTCTTTCTTCTTTCTCTTTCCTTTCCTTCTTTTCTTCCTCTCTCCTCTTTTCCTCCCTTTCTTCCTTCTCCTTCCGTTCCTCCCTTTCTCTTTCTTCCTTCTCCTTCCGTTCCTCCCTTTCTCTTTCTTCCTTCTCCCTTTGTTCTTTCTTTTCTTCCTCTCTCCTCTTTTCCTCCCTTTCTTCCTTCTCCCTTTGTTCTTTCTTTTCTTCCTCTCTCCTCTTTTCCTCCCTTTCTTCCTTCTCCTTCCGTTCCTCCCTTTCTCTTTCTTCCTTCTCCTTCCGTTCCTCCCTTTGTTCTTCATATTTACGGATTTCGAACTCCAGACGGCGCTTCTGCAGCTCGTAATCCACTCCTGTTGGAGATATTGGACTACCCTTAAATTCCTCTTCCTCTTTCCCAATCTCCATGGCCCATTCTTCCATTAATTGATTTCGATCCCATGACATAACATCATCTTCGTCCCTTCCTGCCTTCATAAGATACACCCTAAGGCGCTCAGACGACATTTTGCGAATATTCGCTTGCATCTCTATTGTCAACGCTTCCATTTTTACAAACAGTCAGTCAACAACAATCAACAAAAAAAAACAGACACCACGCGGCAAACCCGCCACCCAAAAGGAAAATTCCACAACCCAAAGTGCAACTATGCAGTATCCAAAGAAGTACACTCGCCAAGTACGCAAAAACTATACAAGCTCACGCAAGTCTGGCCTCGATCACAACAATGGATCAAATTTCAAAGAAATAATCAGCAGATATTGAAAGAGAAATAATGGCTGCCTCCCACTCGGCTGCAACTCCACTCTCTTTTCTCCTTCTCAGCCACGACAACACCTAGGATCTTACCCGTATGTTGACTGCTGTCTTCTGCTGTCTCAGCCGAACGACGCACTTCGTCCGTCCGACTGTCGTATGCCGATTCACCCGTCTCCCACGGTAGAAAGGCGTCTCGATCCGCTCGCTGTCTGGAACAGACCGTCTCTTGATCCTCCGGGTTGACTCCTTCCTCCGCCGGCTCGCGTCTTCTTCACCGGATCCAACACCGATGATCCCACTTCTGCCACCAATAATGTCGCGGTCGACTCCTTCGATCGCAACGACGAACCAACGAAGGAACTATTAAAAGATCTTTATTTAAAAATAAAGTCGATTAAGTGTAGAGTAAGTCAACTCGTCTATCAAATATCACAATCGTAGACAGCACACAGGTTGGCTGGTCTCGATTGAACGTTATACGATCAATGTTTCAACGTTTACAAATCTTCGTCAAAAGGCCCCCAATGTACATCAGGACTATCTTATATAGAGTTCTCCCGGATTCCAGAACGTTCTGTGACGTCACTGTACTTTTCCCTGGAAAGTCCTACTGAACACGTATATCCTTGTTGCATGCACCGAATTAATGTTGACAGCTTGCTGCAGAAATTTCCGTGCGTTGTAAACAAGCTTGTTGACGCGTCGGTTTTCTTCCCTTGATGCATGCACCCGCGTAGACCACGACAGATACCATTTGCGTGTATCTCTCACGAATTAAGTGAATAATAGATAGATTTTGAACAAGGTTTGATTAATTGCAAGGGCAATTTTTATGCTGTGACTCTAGGTTGTTAAGGGTATTTTGGTTAGTTAAGTGTTTCGTGTCCATAGCAATATGCGCTATGAAAAATAGCAAGAACGTTTTGGCAATAGTGGCCGTAATCTGTGAGAACCGTTGAATACTGTAGTGTTTCTTTTGCACACTTATGTAGTTTCCTTTTACGTGAAGTGAGGACACTTCAAATCGAAGTGGGAGGAATATGTCGCGAATTTGGGGCTTCGCTCCTGTATTTATGCTGTTCTTTTCGGTTCTGACTAGACTAAGCATTTGTTTGTATTGTGAAGCTTTACGGGTTATTGAGTGCTGAGGGATATAGCGTAATTCAATAGGGAAATTCCCTCTTTCTGTTGGTGCACTGAGTGAACTCGCAAGCGCATGAACTATGCTCGTATATATTTAGTAATGGACATACAATCTTCCGTGCATAAATATATTTGGCTTATTGGCCTGCGGCGAAAGCGCGCGCGGCTAGGCGGTACCGCAGAGGTACCTAGGTACCGCACAGATCCTAGGGGTCCGCACAGGTACCTATGTACCGCACAGGTCCCATGGTCCACACAGGTCCTAGGGTACCGCACAGGTACCTAGGGGTCCGAGGCCTATATAAAGAGGACCTTGGGAGTGAAGAGGGGAGTTATGAGTTTGGACTGCTAGGGGAAGTGTCGCTGGCGAGTGAGCTCACATGTAGCATTAAGAGTTGCGCATTTGGACTGCTAGGGGAAGTGTCGCTGGCGAGTGAGCTCATATGTAGCATTTTAGGCGTAAAAGGAGTTGCGCATTTGGACTGCTGGGAGAACCGTCGCTAGTTAGTGAGCTCATATGTAGCAGTTTAGGCGTAAGTTAAGGTTAGATTTCGGCGTTGCCTGGTGAACTTACGAAGTGTTTTCTGTTGCGATCGAAAGGACGTTACTCTGATTTACGATTGTACGCTATGTCGCAAGGTTGGTGAATTTCACCATTAGTTTTCTGTAATCGCTGACTGATTAGTTGACTAGCAGTAGGGCGTTGCCAGTGTTCTTTATGGCCTCAGACAGTGATGTACTTGAACTGTGGAGGTGAACCTTGTTAAGAAGGAACTTTCCAATAGAATATTCGAAACAGACTGAGTTGTTTCTTCGCCGCCGCCATCGTGTTTATTTGTGTCGATCGATGCCCTTAAGAAAGTCCTCCGAATATCACGAAGGCCTTACCCAGCAGACATTAACGAACATCATCATCATCACTCCACCTGGCGAAACCTACCTTCCTTGTCACTCGGCCCTGGTAAGTTGGATGCAAGGAAGAGAGTAGGAGAGGAGTATTACCACCCGCATTACCTGTGTGTTTCGCCACACTAGTAAGGTTTGAACGTTCCCAGACATAAAACACATTCAGTGTGGCCTTATGTCAGACACTTTTGTTTAATTACTACTAAGGCTGGTGTCTGACAATATGTAAAAGTTGCTATGTCTATTTCTCAGATATCATGTTTACGAGCATTCCTGATACATTAGTTCCTGCTCTTGCCAGACGTTATTTTTAAACCTGGGGACGGACGGAGAATTAACTGATAGAATTTGTCTGTCTACTTTTTTTAGAAACACCATGATCCGAATACGCACAGCAAAAGAGGTACGTTTTAAAGACTAAACTGACGTGGCCAGCGTAGGCCTACGTCTAGCCCTAAATCCCTGATTTAAATATCAAGGGTCTACGGATACGCGCATGCACGGTGGCGTATATTTTCAAAACGCCATACGTTACTCTGTGCTTAACGAAAAGAAGTCTCCATAAGACTAGACTCTAGAGTCTAGACTCTATCATGTCTTAATTAAAGAAGCGTCTTAATGCAACTGTCGATATGTCCACATAATATATACAGTAAGCTTACATGTATTTTGAGTTAAGCCTTAATGAACGTCACTCGATGAAGGGTCGGTAAGTTCTTACCATTTTTACCGCAGTTTACTACTAGCCGTTTACATTGTAAGTGTAAATGTGTAATCGTATTTGTAATTACAGCATATTTTACACAATTCTGGGATCTCTCAAATTATGTATCTTTAACAGTGTTTAATGACATCTTAATGATCCTATGTTGCCAGGTCGTTAGGTCATTTGTATACATTCTTTAAAGTAATTGGCTCCCCATTGTTTTACTTTACCCTGCCTTATCCTACTTAACCTGGCCTTAGACTAACTAATCTAGGTCTATACACGTTTAATTATATATATAGGCCTACTGCACGACGTTTTTTTTCTTGTATTTGTTGTAGGTTCCGATATTCGCAATTGCAATATGAAGATCCTCGTTGGTATGTAGCCTACTCAACCGCTCTAGCTGAGTAGCTAGTTCCAAAAGAGGCGGTATATAAGTCAGCAATGCAATACAATGATTTAAATGCAGCGCAATTTATTAAAAGCGATGGCCTACCATACATGCAACACGACACAATATGTTGCAAAACAATACAATACCAAACACGAAATATGACACTTTACCATAAACTAAGAGTGTCGTATAGTGTATGATGCTTTGCGATACAGTACAGTAAAATAATATATAGTACGTTAAAATACGATACACGTACTCTTATCACATAATAGCCCATGTTCTTCTATGAAGGATGCGGCAATGAATCTCTGGTGAGCGAACGAGGAACGATTGGGTTCTTCCAGCGCTTTGCAGATTACGCACCGAATCTCCACTGTCAATGGAACGTCACAGTTCATCCCGAAAAGGTAAGCCGTTCAGCATTTCGATGCCAAGAATATGTTCCTAAAATACACATGGCTGCCTAATACACATGACTGCAACTCGACGTTAGCTGAATCAACTGTTCTTGTCTATAGATTGTTATGCTCTACATCGAAGCTTTTGACATCGGTACGAGCTGCAATCCCGAGAAAGGCTTCTGCGATTCACTTACGATTTCGGATGGCAAAACAGGGAATCGGTTGGCGACCTTTACACACAAGGACATACTGGTCGCCAGTCAAAAGGGCTACGAAACGACCTCCAACATGGCTTCCATAGTTTTCCAGTCGAACAGTGACAACAGCAGCGGATCCGGGTTCATAATCAGCTACGTCTCGGCCCGAAAAGAACTCAAAACTAGTAAGCCTAACAAAGACTTTACACACTTTACCCTCTCTTTATGTTAATATTCTTTATGAAAATTAATGCTAATTTAAATAATAACATTATTATCATCATTTATGTAGTTTGCGGTATCCAGTTTGATCTTACACTGTAGTTTGTGGAGTGCCAATACAACAGCCGATATTCTCCAACTCGGATCTGGTTCCTCTCAGCGTCTCTCCGCTTTCCTTTCCCTGGCACGTTAACATCTTCAGCGACGCGAAAAGAGAAATTCACATTTGCAGCGGAACAATCATCGCTCGGAATGCGATCCTCACCGCCGCCCACTGTTTGTACGACTGCTTGATTTTCAATTCAATTGACTGATTTTTTCATTCATTCATCGATTCATTGATTCATTCATTTTTACATTAATTCATCGGATGAATAAATGAATAATTGATTGATTGATGGATTAATCGAATGATGGAACGATCGATTCATTTATTTTAATTTTCTCGCCTTCCTTCTTGCCTTTCTTCTTTTCTTCACTCATGCAGTATGGCTTTAGCTAGGGTATAATCGGAGCGGGTGTCCAATGGCGAATTCCCGTGTGAAGTTGACGATGATCTGTGTCTCTGCAGCGACCCAGCTTTCACTGGGGAAGCCTACAAAGTATCGGCCGGAAAGCGGAGTTTGTACGAAGTGGAGGAATCTGGGATGATCTATAACGTCGCTGACATCTTATTTCATCCGAATTACAGTAAAATCACACTCGACAACGACATTGCAATAGTCAAACTCAGTGAGAGGATTGCCTACACTGATGCTATCAGGCCAGTCTGCCGAGCAGGGCCACTGGATGAACTACCCATTAACTCAGTCTGCGTGACAACTGGGTGGCACGACCGGTCAGGCAAGTCGCAGATGGACCATTTAATGTAGTCCAAAGTAATTTAATGCAAAGCAGTGCTATTCCGTTTAATGCATTACGCTGCAATGTTATTTATGGTAATGGGAGGTCGTGTAAAGCAATGCAACATAAATTTCCAACTTTGGCGAGCAATAAAACAAGTGCATTTTACTGGATAGATGAACCATTGCCTCTTTTATGACCTTTCGTTTTTTGCTTGCATTTATGGTTTGTATATCTTAAGATAATTGGTATTGTCTTAAAACCTGGGGAACTTTTGTCGTTATAAGGAGCATTTATGTGTATGTACAAGTGTACGTAATGTGCTATGTTATGTTAAGCATATTATATGAATGTCTGTAATGATTGTATGAATGCATGTATGCATGTATGTACATGTATGTATGGACTATCCATGTATGAAATTGTAATGACATGACCAAATTGTATGCATGCATGACATTGTAGGTTTGTATATATGCATGCATGCGTGCCAGCATGCATGTGTGTATGTATGTATATATGGATGCATTATTATTATCACTATTATAATAATAATAATAATTATTATTATTATTATTATTTTATTATTATTATTATTATTCTCATTATTATTATTATTCTTATTATTATTATTATTATTATTCTTATTATTATTATTATTATTATTATTATTATTATTATTATTATTATTATTATTATTATTATTATTATTATTATTATTATTATTATTATTACAAACACAGTATGAGAATTTTAGAAAAAAAGACTGGGGTTAGACTTTGATGAGTTTGATCCTTGTGGAGTTGAATATTTTATCCGTGTTTTGCAAACTGCGATAATTAAAAAATACAATAGAAAGCTTAAACTCCTTAAAGTGATGACATCACCAAATTATTAGTATAACATTCACATGGTCACAAACCAGAGCATTACTTTATAAGTAACCAAAACAGTGAAATTGTGAAAAAATGCTAAATAAAGATGCACAATATAATCACACTAGAACAACTGAGGGGTTGGTTGGAAACGATCCTCCTGGAGTGTGCAAGGAAGACTTAACTGTGGGTGTCCTAACAATGACTGGGGGTTGAACCCCAACCCTCTGACAATTGTCACCCTGTAAAAACATTGGTGCATGTATATATGTATGTAAGTATCTATGCATGTATGTATGTATTTATTTATGTATGCATGTTTCATGCAAAACTGCATTTCTTTCGATTTTTGGGATCAATAAACGAAGATGAGATGATGTTTATATGATTTATCAACGCATTTCCACATAGTGCCATTCGCATCTTTGAAAGGCGTTCCATTGTGCATACATGGTTATGTAACTTCTATTTAAAAAACGCGATGAACAGAAAATGCAATTGAATGGTGTCAAACGAAACATATAAGCCATGTACTGTAATTACACAATTAAAACGACAAACAGTTTAACGCATGACTGGATTCGTTTTCACTGCAGACCGCTTTGATCTGACGCTGTCGAGGGTGACGCTCCAACCGATGACGAACTGCAACGTTCCGTCGGAAACCAGACGCAGCAGCTCCATCTGCGCCGGATTCAACAACACTTCTCTGAACGTCTGCAACAAATGGACGCCAGGTGGAGCCATAGTCTGTCCGGCGGGAGATCAGTGGATCCAGTACGGAGTGATGAGCGCTGGGATCGGCTGTTCTGGACCCAACTCACCCGGAGTCTTCACGAACATTAGAAAGTACAATGACTGGATCTCGGCTACGATCGGCAGTACGTAGACTGCAATACATTCCCGGCTCAGTTTGTAGTTCGTAGGGCAAAATGGACCGAGTATGGCTGGCGCAGAGGCGATGTCTATAATTTTCTGCATGTGGCGTTCAAATCCCGATCATTCACATGAAACTGACAACTCGCTGTAAAGCAAATCCAGGGTGCATCCAGCTAAACTCCAATTTGATACATTGTGAAGGGCGTAACACTAAGTTCCCAAACTTGCGCACAGAAATAGTCAAATAAAATAAATTGTAGCCTAAATAATAGGAAAATTGAAGCGAAAAAGTCGTATAGATGTGCTGAAGTGGAAACAATGTCCAGAAAGTCCGGAACTGAAAGGAACGGGCGGTTATGCGTGGGGAAAGGGCCCACAGTGTAATGAAGGCGTGTATTGAATGTGCGATTATCTTACCACGTATAGCTGGTGGAACTGGGCCGAGCGGATAGTGTCGCCTTTGCGATCCGCATTAAAATGCCGTTCTCGTCATGTAGAATGACACCTACATAATTATGTTGCAACGTCGTCGAACTGTGCGTAACCTCTGAGGCTGGAACTTTCCTCCTACTTTTTCTTTTTCCTTCTCCTGGTCGTCCACTTCTTCCTTTTTCTTTCAGGTCTACTTATGAATGCCTCCTTAAATCCATTACTCGCATCTAATATATCCTATATATCGATGAACGGAATGGTCGAAGAATAGCGGAGGTCTTTGAATGATTTGCAGACAGATTGACTGATTGTTTCAGGTGATTGTGGGAGACCGGCTATTGCCCCAAACATCTTCAGCCGTATCGTCGGTGGTTCTGAGGCTAAACCGAATTCGTGGCCATGGCAAGTGAGCATCCAAAAGCAAAATTTCCACTGGTGTGGCGGGTCCATTATAGCAAACCGATGGATCATGACTGCAGCTCACTGCTTGTAAGTATGTGCATCTACAATTTTCTACATGCCTTTGTAGCACTAGCACCTTCTTATCCAGTCTGATCTGTTCTCATAGGTTGTAATCTGATAGGCCTATGACCTAATCTAATCTAATCAAGATTAAGAGGAGACTCCCTCTTGAGAGAAATCATAGAGGGAAGATTGGAGGGAAGGAGAAGGAGAGGAAGACCGCGACAGATGATGATGGGATGGATGATGACCGAAGGATACAGCGGACTGAAGAAAAGAGCACAGCAAAGAGAGGAATGGCGTCATTGGAAGTGGAAACCTGCCGAAGGGCAGAGAACTTAAAGAGAGAATCTAATCAAAATAGTGCAGTTGTCACAATGTACAAAGCATTAGTCCTCGATCGCTTCAAGAAGAACCGTTGTAAAAATCGTTATCTGTTTCATCAGAGCTTCTATAATTAAAGGCGTTTAGCTGAGCGCTCTGTTCATTTGGCGTAGCATACAACTGGAGGTGAGAAGATCAAAGGGAAAGGGCTGATCAACTGCATTCGTACATTCATACCAAGGTTAAGAAAATAAAGTCGCAACATTTCATGCATGCCTTTGTCTCTTCTCATTCTTGTTTTTGTTCTTGTCGATCTTTTTCTTTTTATTCTTGTACTTGTTGTTCTTGACCTTTTTGTTCCGGTTCTGTTTGGAAATTATTGGTAATAGGAATAAAAGTAGAATTTGTAATTGCTGTGCGGATGCACGCCATTGCGTTGGTCCCACTTGGTTTGAGCGATGGTTGCTAATGCATATTAGAAATTGGTTCATCAAATTCCAGAGAAACCAAATAGGCTACATTGTCAAAAATTTCCCAGAAGAATAGTACGACCTTTCTTGCGATACAGGTTAAAGGCATAGGTCTGTTCGATAGTGCGCTGGATCTGTAATTAACAATTTCGGGTTCGTGCCTGCTAAACGGACCCCGCGTAAGGACCCCGTAGTATACTGTTCGCGAAACATTACCTCAGATTCAGAGGGCGTAATAAGTGCAAAAATACGTAAATGAAATGTTTCTCTGTTCTAAAGTGATGTGCGATCGATTAATAATCCGGATCAGTTTACTGTGGTGGTCGGCGAGCACAACCTGCGATTGAAGGACGCGATGGAGAGAGTTTATTCGGTCGAAAGAATCTTCAGGTATCCAGAACAGACCGAAGTGTTTCTGCAGTTCGACATCGCTGTGATTTATCTCACCGAAGACATCGTCTATAGCAGATACGTCAAACCGGTCTGTCTGGCAAGATATGACTTTCCTGCCGGCCAAAGATGCGTTGTCACCGGATGGGGAAAGACTCAGCAAATTGCTCCAGAAGGTAGGACCATGTATTTGAATTTGTAAGTCAGTATGCACGTATTTATGTATGTATGGGTGCATGTAAATGAAAGTGTGTATATTTGTGTATGCATGCATATATGGATGTCTGCAGGCATGCATTCATGTATTCATGTTGTGGCATGTCGAGTCCTAGAGGTAAGGTTCCGCTGTGTGGTAACTTGTCTTGCCACATGTCAGTGACGCCGCCAGACGTAAAAAAGTGGACGCAAAGTCGCAAACTTATTTAAGACATAAAACCTTGCCAGTCATTTTGGTCAATCAGTGGTCATCATCATTCATGTGATAGTGAAGCATAAATGAACATTACACAGGCCTACCACTACAGTATGCTTTTACTAATAGTTTTTTTGGCCGTCCCGAAATGTTTAAACCTTAATTATTTCACACATTTAGATTAAATTATTTACATTTAGAGGTTAACATTTAGAGGTTTTCATTACTCATTACTGTCATTAATATTTTAATGTTTACTGTTTAGCCAAAAAGTAGACGCAAATGCGTCTATTGCGTCCGCGTGCCGGCGCCTCTGCCACATGCCGAAGCTGATCGAATAAAACCGAACTTGTCCGAATGTCGGAAACTTCGAGAACTTTCTATAGACAATTCTTCGGGTTACAGTATGACTGTATGAAAGAGGGAGTGAAGGGGCGTTGAGAGAGTTGAGTTGTTGCTGGGAAGATAGTTGAATTGTCGGTGCGAAGAGAGTTGAGTTGGTGCGAAGAGAGTTGAGTTGGTGCGAAGAGAGTTGAGTTAGTGCGAAGGAATTTTTGGTCGTTGATGAGAAATTAGTTCAGTTGAAGGAGAGAAAGAGTTTAGTCCTTGAGGAAAAGACGATACGTAGCTGTTGCGAAGTTCAGTCGTTGGAGTTATGCTGTAGTCTGGTGAACAGTTGTGTGATAGTCTTACGTTGCTCGTAGTCTTACGTCACTGCTTTCTTGTTTATTACGTCTTGTGAGTTTTAAAGAAAAAAGTTTTGTTTAAGACGAACTGTTCTCTCACCACCACTATTTCTTGGCTTCGAGGTCAATATTATCCTTTAGAAGTTGAAACATCATCTGGATAATAAACATTATTATTATTACTATTATTATCACTAGGCCTAATATTATTATCATGAATCAATGAAGCTGATGCTGATGATAATGATGATGATGATGATGACAAAAATGGCATCGTATTTACTATATAACCTTTGATGTTCTCTCGCAGCCAGCAAAAATCTGATACCAAATTCGGATGTTTTGAACGAACTTGAAGTTCCGCTGATTGACGATGCAAAATGTTCAGATGCAGTCAACCGCAACAACCAACTGGATCGATTTCTGAATATCGACCCGGAACTCATAACCTGCGCTGGTTACCTGGATGGTTCGAAGGACTCGTGTTCCGGTGACTCTGGAGGTCCCCTCGTCTGCTTCAATGACACCGATGGAGCCTGGAAGCAAGTCGGCATCGTCAGCTACGGGCGGGGATGTGCTGTCAAGGATTTTCCCGGATTCTACGCGAAGGTTTCCCTCTACTACGACTGGATAAAGCTTCAGACATCATGTAATCAATATTTAATATTCCTCTGGATCGAGGGGCATCAGCCTGCAAGGTCTGTCCCCATCAGCGCTCGTCAATGAGGTGGAGACCCAGCGCGGAAGCTTTTTGAGTAGCTCTTTACATTTAGAGTTTACGATTACGATTGATTTTTGTCTCCTATATCCTTAATAGACTGTATGCCATGCCTATTATTATTACTATTATTATTATTATTGTTATTATTATTATTATTATTATTATTATTATTATTATTATTATTATTATTATTATTATTATTATTATTATTGCTGTTGTTGTTGTTGTTGTTGTTGTTGTTGTTGTTGTTGTTGTTGTTGTTGTTGTTGTTGTTGTTGTTGAAAAGCAGTTATTCGTCATTACAAGATGTAGGCTAAGCATTTCTGTAGAAATAGGGGACTCTGACTATTCGGAAAATAAGTTGAAGTCTTGATGAAAACTTCGAAGACTATAACGAAGCATTCTTTAGTAAACAGCATATCGATGTCACTTTTCCCAGTGTTCCTTTCAGCTGTGCCGTCTGCCCGAAGGGTTTCTGCTCCTTCTCACATGGCAGGCGCTCAACCGATGAACAACACTGCCTAACCGATCGTAATCGTTACCTCGACAACTTTTATAGAGCTCTACTTAAAAGCTAAACGCATGGCATCAGCTTAGCCATGAGAGCTTTGTCAAGTTACGGAATTTATTCGGAGATACTGTATGAAGCTCAAAATCCAATCGGCTAAATCTTTCCTCTTTGTGACGTCACTGCTCTATCTCTCTCTCTGTCGCTCTCTATCTTCCTTGTTTGTTACGTCACTCCTGTATCTCTCTGTGTCGCCCTCTATCGTTCATGTTGTCATGTTTTGTGTGATCAAGGAATGCAGAGTTTGCGCCTGCGATAAACCTAGGTATACGTGTAAAGCAGAGTCTAGTTCCAAGTTACTATGATTTGTTGCAGCTTACCCAGATCTCGTGAACAGTAGATCATATCAGAAGCAAATCGTCGACGGACGGTAGCAGCTCATCCATCGATCTGCATCAAGAAAATAAAATGTATTGCTACTACGATCATAGATCCAGTTGCCAACTGCATGAAAGAATTATTGAAACGGAACTTTATAGATTAATTTGTCAAATGCATTAAAGAAATGATTCCACGAATCCTCAGAGACTCATTGACTTGCCAATTCTTTAAAAAAATTGTATAGATTTATTTATAAAATGCATTAGAAGATTGATTCAAAGGAACCTTCTAGAAGAATTAATCGTCATCGGACACCCGTTTAAGACATATATAGTAAGCGTACGAACTCAATAGACAATACGTCGGATATCTTATTTGCACCACACACACACATTTAAAGATTTACTGTCGCGCCTTGCGCCTAGACCAGTGTCGAGACCACACGAAAGGCAGCGTGTCCCCCAAACTACAGGTTTAAACAAATGCAAAGTAAACTTGAGATATTCACCGATCATTAAACAGAAACTACCTGCCCATCACGGATTGGCGTTGCTTCATTTAACTTCGCCGTTCTTGCCAGCATCGCATCCACAGCACTAAGCCTCCATCTTCTCATCATGCGTAGAGTGCAGTATCTGTGACAGAGAGAGATCAGACGAACGCACCGGATATCGTTTCCGGAATAACCGGAAGGGAAGAAGAGCACATGTGTATATAGAACAATTGTTTTGACGGCAAATGACAACAAAGCATTTATCATTCAAGCACTAAAGAATCACGCAGTGCGATTGGAGCCGGAATCTGTCATGTCTGGCACAGTAGACACTATAATGTGGCCCGCACGGTTAAAGACATCACATAACCAGGGTGTGATTCTGAGAGTGAGAAGAGAATTTTCCCGTCGCTTTTTCCACTGGACTCTGGTCCCTTGTCCCTGGGAAACTTTTTCCAGCACTGCTGATGATGTTAAGGAGCCAAGTGATGATACACTGATCACGTAATTGTGGCGTTGAGATCCAGATAGATCCAGAGAGATCCAGAGAGATCCAGAGAGATCCAGAGAGATCCAGAGAGAGAGACAGAGACAGAGACAGAGACAGAGACAGAGACAGACAGAGACAGATGAAAAGGATGAGCATAATGTGATCCATAATCATAGTGATATATAGCAATTTGTGAAGATGTGTAAAAAAAATTCGTAAACAATTTGTTTTGAAAGGTCATCAAAAATTTCTTTTAAAAGGTCGTCAAAAATTACCTTAACATTTTTAAAAATTGCTTGACTTAGTTTTCCTCTGTAAACTTCTGGATCCGCCCATGAAACTGGTTCCTCCACTGCCTGCAAACAGCCTTTCCCTTCACTAGTACCCACAACTTGCAGCCAGCATACAACGCCTGGTCAAGGGGCAGCTTGATATTTGCATATACTGCCTTTTCAGTGTTTTAAGTCATCAAGAATTTGCATCAACCTTTCTTGGCTCTCAAAAGTTTTGATGGCCTTTGTAGTTTCCTTCTCATGTTTAGGATAAGCGTTTAAACTATCACAGTTTCATGATGACTGGATCTAATTCCACTTTTTCCTATTTCCAACTGAGTATCAGGTTAAAATATCAAATATTTCGGAGGGGGTTGAACCCGAAAACCGCCCTTTAAATAAATACATCCTTGTATGAAGAAACGTTTTTAGCGCCTTGTTGAGACCCTCAACAGCGTTAGTATCTACAGCTACCAGGCATTGTTTATGAAACTGATGGATTCATACCAGACGATGGGATACAAATGCAACCGATTGCACCAGACAGGAGTCAACAGACTGTGTCGAGGAAGCAGCAGCGTGGAAACGGCGCCGGTTTAGTAGTTGGACGATGAAGAGTAGACTTCGAGTAATGTTGAAGAAAGAGTCGTAACCGATGACTTCATTGTTCGCTGTCTGGTACGTTTTACAAAAGAAATTACTGCTTTGCTGCAAATGCTGCTTTTGTGGCAAGCAGCAAACTTATGCAAAGTGTGTACAGAGACTTTATGAAAAAGAAATTTCAGAGAGATTGTAGGCCTATAACTTTTACGTTACTTAACACAAACGTTTTAATGACAGTGTTAGTTTCCCAGTGTTTAGATTACCTCCTTCTTACTTCCTCTGATTTTTTACTTTTGTTCATTATCTTGTTCGACTTCAGAATCCAGATCTTAGATTCGTTTCTCTTTCATTTAGGAATTCTTCGCGATTTCTTCCTTTATTAAACATTGAGGGTATAACCAGCATAGTTTCGGAGTAGATTATAAATTATAATATTACAGATTAGATCGGTGACAAAGGAAATATTTTCACTAGACCAAAGCACCCGTCTTCTTTTAAGAAAGTTACTGACCAAAATATCAAAGTAATGGAGTAATGGAGCGTCTAAAGCAACAGAAAGCAGAACACTTCTTGGGCTATGGGAAGAGACAGTGGCGTAAACTGGTCTAAAATATTGGGGGATGGGGGTTTGGATACAGGGGCGGCGCTACACCAGGGCGAGCCAGGGCAAATGCCCTGGTAAAAAAAACTTTTGCCCTGGTCGTTGCCCTGCCATAATTTTTGCCCTGCCCATGATTTACTCGGGACATAAATAGCCCTCTGCATTGGTTACTTGTATGACTGCCCTCGCTTTGCCCTGGTTACAAAATCAGCGAGTCTCAGAGGCTTCGGTGCTACGTAATACGTAAGAAATGGGTGTACATTGTGTACATGTAAATGGAGACGAGTCTAGCTGCCTTTTAGGAATTTGTGTCCTTGCGGTCCAGTAATTTGTTTCCATGTATTGTAGATCCATCAGATTTTCTTCTTGAACTAATGCAATGACCTTCTTAGTAGCCGCGACAACAGTCTTTGTCTTTATAAGTTTCTCTGTCGTCGAACATCTCTCCGCAGAAATCAGATGAACCGGTAAGAATTTTGTTGTGCTAATAATTCGGTATGTTGGAGGAGATGAACAGATAGAAGAATATGAGAGAGAAAGAGAGAGACAGACAGACAGACAGACAGATAGACAGACAAACAGACAGAGAGACAGACAGACAGAGACAAAGACAGAGACAGACAGACAAACATACAGACAGACGTATACAGAGAGAGAGAGAGAGAGAGAGAGAGAGAGAGAGAGAGAGAGAGAGAGAGAGAGAGAGAGAGGAGAGAGAGAGAGTAGAGAGAGAGAGAGATGAGAGAGAGAGAGAGGAGAGAGAGAATGAGAAATAGAGAGGCAATGAGCTAGACAAAACAGAGGAAACAGATGAGAAAGTAAAAAAGGCAAGAACGTCACTATCTCAGACCATTCCACGCACTCGATGTGTATTTTATTTCTCTCAAGCATAATGTCTTTTCACATCGTTTCCATTCATAAGTTCATCCAAGATAAAACTCCGCATTGCAAACACATTAAGCAGCCAATAAGGCCACTGTTTCAACAAAGCCTTCGACTTTAACACGTTCGACACACACACACACACACACACACACACACACACACACACACACACACACACACACACACACACACACACACACACACACACACACACACACACACTCACACACACACACACACAACACATATAATTATATATACAGTGCTTTTTTTTCTAGAGAAAAAGGTTCCAGAACGGAACAAATATGGACGGGCTAAAATCCCGAGAAAAGCGGGATTGAGGGTTGAGGGTCTCAATAAACAGTGAAAACAGTTCAAAACAATGAAATTAAATAAAAATAACTAAATTATTGTTTTTATTATTAAAATAAATAAATTATTTTTTATGAGCTGAAAAAAGGTGGCGGAACGCCGTTCCGACGCGTTCCGGCTGAAAAAAAGCAAATATATATATATATATATAGTATATATATAACCTTTTAGATTTCAGTTCTTCTGAACTGAATTACTATTAGATAACTGCGTACATGATGCGAAATACGGTTCGTTTAGAGTCGAGAAAGATGCTTTCATAAGAGATCGATTATCTAACCAGATCGATTCTTCAAATGGAATCTATGCCAGACGCCCTTCTAATACGCTGGATCACGTCGGGAAACTACACAAGGTCAATTAGTAAGAACGGTTTCCATGACAAAACGTCGTCGGACAAAATGTCACGGACAAAATGTCATGGACAAAATGGCACGGACAGAATGTCTATAATCTATATGACAAAATGGTACAGGAATTTTGTGTATGCATTTTAAACATAAAAAATTGAAAAAAAAACTATATTTATATTTATTTGCTTTTTTAATGTGAAATAAGTGAAAATGTTCCGACAAAGTGCTCACACACAGAATGGTCAGACAACATTAATATTTAAAACGGCTATACTGTTCCTGATGCAGTTTACGTACAAGTTTGGTTGTAGTTGGATGGCAAATCCAACCACGTTGATGAATGCATTATGCGAGACTTCGACGGCTTTGTTGGAAGAAGATATGCGGCAGTTTCGGGTACACTGAGAAGTTCACTGTGGACGATCGATCGTGTTGCTTCTTTGGACGTCTCTGCTTTCCTCTTTATCCTGGAACGTGCTTTTTCGACCTCAAGTTGCCCATGAGTAACCGTGTGGTTATGACTTCCAGTTTCAGATATGAGGTCTTCGCCTTGCGTTTGATGCGAGCCTTGCACACTCTGTTCTCGCATCGCCACAATTCTTTCCCATTGCTACCATCAGAATGCTTAGTTTAAAAAAACCTGCAACTGCCTTGTTCCTTTCGGCGATGTTATGAATTCGGACATCGTAAACTATAGTTCTCTTGAAGAATACGAAAATTATAATAGAATAAAATGTTCCGTGCAAATAAAGCAGGTATGAAACGTAATGCACAACGGCCCCATATCTATTATAATTTTTCGTGTTCTTGGATGTCTATGGGTTTTGCCGTTTTACATAATTTATATTATTTTATAAAATTCGAATATATTTTGTCCGTGCCATTTTCTCCGTGACATTTTGTCTGATGACATTTTGTCTTTGTGACATTTTGTCCGTGACATTTTGTCTGATGACACTTTGTCAGGCCACCGTAAGAACAGCGTTCATATAATTCATTATTCATATTAAGGAATCGTTAATACTTTCAAGAAAATGGACACAAATTCAGTCTTGTTGTCAAGACCTTAAACCTCAAGACCAAGACCAAGACCAAGACCTTGAACCTCAAGACCAAGACCAAGACCAAGACTTTGAACCTGAAGACCAAGACCAAGACCAAGACCTTGAACTTCGAGACCAAGACCAAGACCAAGACCTTGAACCTCAAGAACAAGAACAAGACTTTGAAACTCAAGACCAAAACCGAGAACAATACCCAAAATCACAACCACATCCAGATTTCTATTCCTTACTAAAGAAAATTGTCAAGTCGGACTACTCACTATTTTAATTAAAACACGAATCTTTAATTTTATTCAAACAAAACAACTCCAAATGCAGACTGCAGAGAATTCCGAATTCGTATTTACAAAGTCTTTCGTGCGAAATGTTATTCCAAATGCCTGTTGAATTTTATGAAAACCAATTCGCTCAGAATTTTCTGACCAAGACGTTACCTGTGGGGCCTCATAAAAATTCTACCATAATTATGAAAAATTCGTTCTACAGTGCTGAATTCACTGGCACACAGAGCAGCTTTTCAAGTACCGGATGTAAATGACCGGTTATTTACCGTATAGACCGGTTATTTACCATTATATGGTAAATAACCGGAAGTCAAATAAATTTCAAAAGCAACAGTGAAGCCTCACTCACACAGTGTAAAGACTAAAGCAATTGTGTTAGTAATTATTGGATAAATTATTAAAATCCTTGTGTTTTGTTAAATGACTGTTCAAATTGTCAAAAGTCTTGGTCTTGGTCTTGCAAAACCAAGACCAAGACCTTGAACCTCAAGACCAAGACCAAGACCAAGACCTTGAACCTCAAGACCAAGACCAAGACTTTTGGTCTCAAGACCAAGACCAAGACCAAGACTTTTAAAAACGAACTCGAGTGCACTCGAGACCAAGACTTTGGTCTCGAGGACAACAAAACTGCACAAATTTAATCCTTTTCAAAGGTCCGACTTCAGTAGCTAATTAATTACATGCTATCTTACTTATCAGTAATTCTGAGTCTCTGCATAAGATTATTTATTCAGAGCATTTATGTAGCGCTCTATTGTAAATTAATATCAGATAGGTTAACGATTATCAGCCTAAACGTAGGTTAACTATTATCAGCCTGAACATAGGAGTTCATGATTATCAACCTAAACGTTGGTTAATGATTTTCAGCCTAAACGTAGGTTAACGATTTTTAGTCTAAACGTAGGCCAACTGTTATCAGCCTAAGTATAAAAAGATAATAAGTCTAAAACACCTTTTAATTCGCAGCTGGCATTTAGAAGAATGAATATCGGATGTGTTGATTTCATGTGAACCGACAGAATGCGGCATACCGATCGTTCAGCCAAGCGTATACAGTCGCATAATCGGAGGGAGTCAGGCGAGGCCACACTCGTGGCCTTGGCAGGTCAGCCTCCGTGACCAAAAGAAGAATGGAGGAAAACACATCTGCGGAGGATCTATCATCGACTCCCACTGGATACTGACCGCAGCTCATTGCATGTACGTGGTCTAAACATCGCAATAATAATAATAATAATAATAATAATAATAATAATAATAATAATAATAATAATAATAATAATAATAATAATAATAATAATAATAATAATAATAATAATAATAATAATACTGTTTTGTTTGTTTGATAAACAAATGTACAAATAAAAAAAAAATAAAAAATAAAAAATAATAATAATAATAATAATAATAATAATAATAATAATAATAGTAGTAGTAGTAGTAGTAGTAGTAGTAGTAGTAGTAGTAGTAGTAGTAGTAGTAGTAGTAGTAGTAGTAGTGGGACGTGGTGGCTCAGTGGTAAGTTCGGCGCCTTGTGACCGGAGGGTTGCAGGTTCGAATCCCACTCTAGCCGCTGCGTACGGACCTTGGGCAAGTCCTTCACTCGCAATTGCTCGTGGCGCTTCGGCGTGAAAATTCCGACACAGTATCAATGCTGTAGTCGGGAGCGCCTCTGAGTAGTAGTTGACTTCGAGAGGCGCTATAGAAATATCCGGAATAAATAAAAAAAAAGTAGCGGTAGTACTAGTAGTAGTAGTAGTAGTAGTAGTAGTAGTAGTAGTAGTAGTAGTAGTAGTAGTAGTAGTAGTAGTAGTAGTAGTAGTAGCAGCAGCAGCAGTAGTAATAGTAGTAGTAGTAGTAGTAGTAGTAGTAGTAGTAGTAGTAGTAGTAGTAGTAGTAGTAGTAGTAGTAGTAGTAGTAGTAGTAGTAGTAGTAGTAGTAGTAGCAGCAGCAGCAGTAGTAATAGTAGTAGTAGTAGTAGTAGTAGTAGTAGTAGTAGTAGTAGTAGTAGTAGTAGTAGTAGTAGTAGTAGTAGTAGTAGTAGTAGTAGTAGTAGTAGTAGTAGTAGTAGTAGTAGTAGTGTCGCAAAATTTCGCTCTGGAGTTTCTGTTGATTCGCTGTGCGGCGCTCGGCGATTTCTGCTCGCCGTAGCTGGTGCCTCTATCGAATGTTTTGGAACAAATCGCCAAGACACCTCTTTTTATGTTACCTGACGACAGTTATATTACTGACGAATTAGTCACAACGATGAGCGAAAGAAAATGTGAAAACTAAAAAAAGAGGTAACGCTCAGAACTCGAACGCTGGAGATTCGCAGGACTTCAACGTCGTTCGTCTACACCGAAGACTCGCTCCTCGCACGTACGCTGGATGTTCGCTGGACCTCAACGTCGTTGGTTTACCCCGAAGTCTCGCTGTTCCCAGGAACGCAGGAACGCTGAAGTCGCTTCGTTCCTCGCACGTACGCTGGAGATGGAGAGTCGCTCTTCACTTCTTTCGTCGCACGTACGCTTGAGATTGGCTCTTCGCTCGTAAGGCGTCATCCTCGTTTGGGCCACTCCGGGGCCTGGAGCCTCGCTCGCTGGGGCTTCTCCGTCCTCCCGTAGCCTTGCTCGTTGGCTGGAGCCCCGCTGGCACGCCGGGGCCTCATCGTCGTTCGACCTGCTCGGAGCCTGACTCTGCGGCGCTGGGACGTCGTGAAGGTGAAGGTGAAGGTGAAGGTGAAGGTGAAGGTGAAGGTGAAGGTGAAGGTGAAGGTGAAGGTGACGGTGACGGTAACGGTAACGGTAACGGTAACGGTAACGGTAACGGTAACGGTATGGGTTGTGTTGATGTGAAAATTTAGTCAGTGGTTAACTGCCAAAGAAATTCAGAAATGGTATGGGCAGTTAGGTTTAAAATCATCTGATCTGGTATTTGCACATTGCAGAAATTACCAGGCTTGTAATGGGTACGGGTATGGGTATGGGCTTGTAATGGGTACGGGTATGGGTATGGGTTTAGGTAGCGGTAGAGGTAACGGTAGAGGTATAGGTAACGGTAACGGTATAGGTATAGGAATAGGCATAGGAATAGGTATAGGTATAGGTAACGGTAACGGCATAGGTATAGGTATAGTTAACGGTAACGGTAACGGTATAGGTAACGGTAACGGTATAGGTAACGGTAACGGTATGGGTTATCTATACCGTTACCGTTACCTATACCTTAGGGTGGTTCTGACTTTCATGGAAAAAAATTAAAACTGTTTTTTCTTGAGTTTCCGCTTTTAGTTGTGTTCCAATGAATATAAAAGAAATTTGTACAAAGTTATAGAACATTAACTTGTCATTTAGGGGTAGCTCAATAATATTTAAATTTGACATAAAAGTATTTTAAAATAAATTTTTCAATTTTCCATCATTTTTAATATTTTTCTTACCTAATGAAACAACAATGTTTAATTGTTGTTATTATTTAGTGTAGTAGTTCCACATAATTTCAATTAATTAGTATGACTTTATGTTATTATGCAATAATAATATAATGGCTCACAAATCATTTGCTGAAGTTTAGTTTGACTTGAGCATTTCTTTCTTGCATTCTGGGAAGTTGCATCTATGATCATGCACTACTTGAAACAGATATTGTTTCTGGTTTTCTTTGTAATTATGGAATTGTACTCTTCAGTGCTTTTTTTCTGGGAAAAAAGGTTCCGGAACGGAACAATAGGTTCCGGAACGGAATAACTATGGGCCGGCTAAAATCCCGAGGAAAACGGGATTTGGGGTTGGGAGGGGTCTCAGTAAACACTGAAAACAGTTTAAAACACTGAAATTAAATTAAAATAACTAAATTATTGTTTTTATTATTAAGATAAATAAATAATTTTTTATTACCTCTAAGAAGGTGCCGGAACGCCGTTCAGGCGCGTTCCGGCTGAAAAAGGCACTGGTACTCTTCAATCTTTCAGTATTGTCATTTACAACTTCCAGATGATGAATAATTTCTTAACTTTATAATCATCTCTAAGTTCCCATGTTTCAGGAAATCACTAGAGATTCTTAGCCAGTCGAAAAATACCATGGAGGTCATTGTATGTTCATTCTATGTTCATGTCCACAGATTTCTGAACATCTACCTGTATTCTCTTAGGAGGATCATCTTGGCCTGGTCGCTCATGTAAAGGTTTCACCATTGCTCGTTTGGACTTGGCTGTCAATGCCAAAGCCACGAGCTCCTCACTAAGGTACCACAGATGACCTGCACATTTACTGCTGGCTACTTTGGAGAGAGCAGGATTTTCTTTTTGATAGCTAACCAGAGTTTTCAGTAAGCATAAATCATTCCAGCAACAATGTAGCAACAGCGGCTGCCTGTGCTTCTCCTGTGCCAGAATGTAGCTTGTTTACTTCAAGAAGTTGGCTTTCCCCAACATCAGATAAAATGACAGGTCAACCAAATGTTTTGCCTGTCAGATCCGGAAGGAGTTATCATCCAAGTGCACAACCAGTGTAGATGATGTAGTTGTTTTAAATATATCTTAAATTTCTTAACAGTTTCTTCTCGATATTGTTCTCGTTCTCTATGTACTGAAGAAGGGCTGATTTTCAACTCGTCTAGATTGTGGCCTAGACTATATAGCTGCAGCTGCTAACACGTATGTTGCCTTCCTATCACTTAACTTTGTTCTGTCGAAAGCTGCTGCCAGACTTGGTGTCACAATATTTGTTGTTAGTCGCTTTTTTAAAGGAGTTTTCCTTTTCACTAAATTTACATTTTGACTGGCACCATCTTCGCATTTTTCATTTGAATCATCACTACTAGAGGTTTCAAGAATAATTTTCTCATTCGTGGCTTCCAAATACTGATCTTCTTTCTGCTTTCTCTCCATGCTTGATTTTTGTCTTTTAGATGCCCTCATTTCTTTTGAAGTACCATATCAACTGCATGGTCCCATACAACAACGGCGACCTCTTTCTGTTTCTGCTTGCAGACACTCTTTATCCTCTTAGATTTCGATTATGTTTAAGGCATCCAAGTGAGCAATGTGAAATAAATTATCTAAGGCATCAACAAATTCTGTTTCATTTCTTTTGTTGCTGAGGCTCAGTTTTCCTGTTAACATTTGTCTCTACTTTGATCCAATAATAATATTCGTTACTGTAATCGTAAAACTGAAACTCTATCTTTTGGATGCACAGTAATTAGGCTATGTTAGACAAGCTCTGACAACTTCAACTTCATTGAGCTACCTCTAAATATTGCTCAAATCAGCTCATATTTGGCCAGATTTAATTTTGTATGTACTGGAACAAGATAATAAGCGGAAATAATCACATTTAAAAATTTCAGATTTCAGAACCACCCTACTATACCTATACCGACATAGGTAAAGGTAAAGGTAACGGTAACGGTATAGGTATAGGTATAGGTAACGGTATAGGTATGGGTATAGGTATAGGTAACGGTAACGGTATAGGTAACGGTAACGGTATAGGTAACGGTAACGGCATAGGTTACCTATACCGTTACCGTTACCTATGCCTATATAGGTAAAGGTAACGGTACCGGTAACGGTATAGGTATAGGTAACGGTATAGGTAACGGTGTAGGTAACGGTGTAGGTAACGGTAACGGTATGAATAACGGTATAGGTATAGGTATAGGTAACGGTATAGGTAACGGTATAGGTATAGATATTGGTATAGGTAACGGTATAGGTAACGGTATAGGTAACGGTAACGGTATAGGTAACGATAACGGTATAGGTATAGGTATAGGTAACGGTATAGGTAACGGTAACGGTATAGGTATAGGTGAAGGTGAAGGTAAAGGTAAAGGTGAAGGTGAAGGTGAAGTTAAAGGTGAAGGTAAAGGTAAAGGTAACGGTATAGGTATAGGTATAGGTATAGGTATAGGTAACGGTATAGGTAACGGTCACGGTATAGGTATAGGTATAGGTATATATATATTTATAAGTATAGGTAGCGGTATAGGTAACGGTAACGGTATAGATAACGGCAACGGTATAGGTTACCTATACCGTTACCGTTACCTATACCTATACCTATATAGGTAAAGGTATAGGTATAGGCATAGGTATGGGTATAGGTAACGGTAACGGTATAGGTAACGGTATAGGTATCGGTAACGGTATAGGTATAGGTATAGGTAACGGTATAGGTAACGTTAACGGTAACGGTATAGGTATAGGCAACGGTATAGGTATAGGTATGGGTAACGGTATAGGTAGCGGTATAGGTATGGGTATAGGTATAGGCATAGGTATAGGTATAGGTATAGGTAGGAAGAGATAGGTATAGGTAAGAAGAGATATAGGTATTGGTATTGGTATAGGTATAGGTATAGGTATAGGTAAGAAGAGATAGGTATAGGTATAGGTATAGGTAAGAAGAGATAGGTATAGGTATAGGTAAGAAGAGATAGGTATAGGTATAGGTATAATTGCGCTAATGAAGCGGATGAACAATCGCTTAAGATAATCCCACGAGGCAATCACGGATAAGAAATGTTAGCGACTTCATTTTGGTAGCGTCAGCATTATATGAAGTATGGTGGCCAATTCATTCCCTGCACCGATTGATCTTTCCACCGACAATATACGCATACGGATCAACCACCTTGAAGCATCTTTCTGCCTTGGCGAGAGTTGAACCCCGACGTCTGGGTTGACAGTCCAGCACGCTAACCACTAGACCATCTTTCGCTACTAATGTAAACGCAATGTTCTGCCTCTGCAACAGCGGCGATTCCGTGTATGCGGTGGTCGTTGGTCTTCACAATCGTTCGTCGACTGCACTGGAACCAATGACCAAGACGTACGCAGTGGTCGAGGTAGTCATCTATGACGGATACGTTTCGGCGAACTTCCAGAACGATTTGGCTCTGCTCCGAGTCACTGAGCCGATCCAATTCAACGCACACGTCCAACCGATCTGCCTTCCAGAAAATGCGCAGGAAGTGCCATTGGACAATTGCGTAATCACCGGGTGGGGAGATACGAGAAGTAAGAAGTTTGGTTATCATCAACGTTGTCGTCGTCACCATTGTCGTTGTAATAATCTTGTATCATCTTCATAATCATCATAGCCATCATCATCGTCGCCGTCGCATCATCGTGAATAATGATCGTCGTCGTCATCATCATCATTATCCTCATCGATTTCGTCATCATGATGATCATAATAATCGTAGTCATCATTTTCTTCTACGTCCTCATCTTCATCATGTATTTGAATTATATATGTATCGCATAATTATGATTATGATCATCGTTATCATCACCATCATTTGTAGTCATCATCTTCAACTAGTCTCTGCGAAGTACTGTATGAGTTTCCAGGTTTGTGTATCATATAATTATCATAACCACAATTCTTGTAACTGGAAGGACAAACTAAGAGCGAGTGGAAAAACGTTTCTAGGCAAGTCGGAGTGCAGCAACGGAATGATTGTAATTATCATAATTATTAATGGAATTTTGCAACGGAATGACTGGAATTATCATAATTATTAATGGCATTTTGCAACGGAATGACTGGAATTATCATAATTAGCAATGGAATTTCATGATGTTAGATACAGGAGACGAACTAGTCCTGAACCAGGCGCAGACTCATCTGCTTGATCGCAGCCGATGTCGTTTCGCTCTCAGTGTTCTTGGTCAACCTGTCAATAATGACAAGATCATCTGTGCTGGAGTTCTGGACGGTTCGATGGATGCTTGCCAAGGCGACTCTGGGGGACCTCTCGTCTGCCTCAGCAGCCGGAAACGGGGATGGGTACAGCACGGAGTCATCAGCGTCGGCATCGGCTGCGGCAACAAACGAAATCCGGGACTTTACACTCGAGTGAGCAGCTTCATCAGTTGGATCAAGTCCAAGACAAGTAGGCACCCACCATCCATATATCTGTTCACGCATGTTTGTAAGTATATTGTATTGTATTATATTTCAAAACTTGTAAAGCGTCTCTACCCAACTGCCATCAATCAGAGGCGTTCCCAGTGCCACAGTCCCCAGGAATAAAGGCAAGTTTTAAGTCAGCGTCTTAAACATAGTCTCTGTATATATGTACCGGTATTCATATAATATTTGACAAGAGTAAAACTATTATAATTGTTATTAATTAAAAGATCTTCGTATACTAAAATTATTATAATTTATTTTCTGGGATGGTAAGCCTTATTTATTTGATGTCGTGTTTGATGGCAAAAGTGATGAGCAAAGCAACTGTTTTCCTGTTGTCTTTAATTGTCTGGGCTAAGCTATGGCCAAGACGAAAACCATTGTTAACGCCACCTGAACGTCACTTTGTAATTATAACTCTTGGTTGTTTCTGGTTTTGTTGTTGCTGCTGCTGTTGCAATTCTTGTTCTTGCTGCTGCTGCTGCTGTTCTTGTTCTTGCTGCTCTTGTTGTTCGTAATGTTGTGTTTCTTGTTGTACTTGTTGTTTTAATTCATCTTGCTGTTGTTCTTCTTGTTGTTGTCCTTGTTGTTGTCATCGCATTTGCTGTTGCTGGTTGCTGCGTTGTCTGCGATATTGTTGTTTTTCTTGCTGTTGTTCTACCTGTACTCCCTACTGTTCCTTCTGACGGCTTTGAAAGGGTATGTCAACACTTTAGACCGCCATTCGCCGTTTCTAGCTTATCTAAGTGGCACTGTGTTGCCGAGTATGTGGGTGGAGCGGAGCACTCAGTCACTGCGGATATCAAAGACCTTCTTATTTATATGGCGCAGGTGTACTTCATCAGTAAAAGATTGGCACTGCGATGCACGTGGTAATCTAAAAGAGTTTCTTTTCTCTTCTCCGTCAAAAGCGTGCGCACTTGATCCCATTCCGATATTTCTCTTGCGTGAATTCGTCGATGCACTGCTCCCTTTTCTTCAAAGCCAGGGCTGCCTAAGGGCTAGCTTAAGGGACTGTCAAAATACTACTACTACTACCACTTTAATGTTACTGAATAGTATATTATTATTTTATTATTTTAATCATAGGGTCATAAAAAATTAACATTGACGTATGTTTAAAATGCTTTTGTTTACAGTTTAAAGGATCGTCCAAGCCAGTGCCCCAGTGAAGATTGCGATGGATGACACAATTAATGATGAATAAGTTCGGCCAAGCCAGTGCTCCAGTGAAGATGCGATGAATGACGCAATATATGATTAATAAAATTTAATCAATCAATCAAATTCTTTATTGAAGCAGTTTGAAAACAAAGCAGCAGTGATGGGCACTAAACTATTTTTGTAGTTAAACTTGTGCAAGAAAACTCAATGATAAAAATGATAAAAATTTTAAACACAACAAAACTGAATGAGCTATGACTCCAGTAGGAGTGCGCGCAAAGATTGTTTGAACAAGTACAAGTTAGGCAGTTTACGAGTATTATATGATAGACTGTTCCATGCAGCAGGGCCAGCGCATTTAATCGAGAAAAGCCGTGAGTTGGTCCGAGCAAATCCTGCTCGATAATCACCTCTTGTTCTGGTGTGATGAGATTGAGAGTCGGACACACTAGGAAAATAATCTTTAAAGGCAGGTGGTAGTAAATTATTGGCAAAGCGAAACATAAATTCACATATCTGCAATTTATTAATCTGGTCAATTTGTAAAATACGAAGATCTTAAAATATCTGTCCTGTGTGAGAGTTGTAGGGACTACCGGCGATAATACGGACTGCCCTCTTCTGTAGTATATACAACCTCTTCAGCCTAGTTTTCGGAATAGCGGACCCCCGGAATAACGGACCCCCGGAATAGCGGGCCGGTACCTCGGCAACAGCTGTGAGTTCCAAGTTTACCAGGTCCATCAACTTGTCCAGAGATCTATGTGAGCAAAAGACGTTAGTGTCGTCAGCAAAACGAATGAATTGAATTAGAGAAGAAGAGTTAGGAAGGTCGTTAACATAGAGTAAGAATAATAAAGGACCAAGATTGGAGCCTTGTGGGACTCCATAATCAATCACTCTAAGTTTTGAAAAAACTCTATTACATATTATCTGCTGCTGTCTCTGGTCAAGATAACTATAGAACCATTTAAGAGGAATGCCCCGTATTCCATAATTTTCAGGTTTTTTTAATAGTATATTATGATCTACAGTATCAAATGCCTTACTCAAGTCAAAGAAAATTCCAAGAGAGAATTCATTAGCATCAATAGCGTGAGTTACTTTATCCTGCATACCCAAGAGTGACATAGAAGTGGAGTGACCTGATTGAAAACCATGTTGTTGAGGATATAAAATGTTCATTTTTGTAACATAGCTATAAAGTCTTTCATACATTATTTTTTAAATGACGCAGTAAATGACTTAAATGGCCTTCACCTGAAGTCATATAAAAAGTAAGAGACTTGAAGTAACTCTGCGAATCATGACAACGCACGGCATGCGGTACCCAAGTCTACACGACGTGGTAAAAATGATCACATTAGCCCTTATGTTATACACCCCGCCCCACCCCCCCCCCCCCACCCCGGCATGGTGGGTCTTCGCGGGTTAGCAGGAGCGGGATAGACTGCAGTCCGTGATAGACCGCCTGGTACGTCTGCATTATCTCCCTGCGAGTAGCCCCACCTAAGTAAATTAGTTTATACCCGTTTTAAGCAGTAAGTTTAAAAGAGCAGCCGTTTTACGGTATACAATTTATAATCGAGGCAAACATGCGCCGGAGGTTCAATCATTCTCTTTAGTCTTATGTAAACACCTTACAGCAGCCGTAAGATGTCGTCAACTACATCAGTAAGTGCAGTCAGGCCTACTGCTTATTCATGCTAATAATATGTAATTAGGTCATATCGAAATCAATGGTCTTCGCAGTTATGCTATGCTATGCTAGACACTGGGTATACTACCATTAGAGCTCAAATTTCGTTTAAGATGTTCTTGCTTAATGATCATCCCAAAGTTTTGCCTTGCCTTACCTGTTCAGGATGCTCATTCATTGCTCACTACTCAATCTCTAGAGTTGAGTAGTGGAACTTTCCGTACACTCTATTTCCAACTGGATGCGTTGTTGGCAGCAGTGGGGGAAGACGGACTTATATAGGCTATGTACGAGTGAAATCTACAGGAAAATGGAATTTCAGTGGGAGCTCATCTGTGCCACTGGATCATTAAAACGGATAGATAGGAGCAGAATTGCGTAGATAATGTGTTTTCATTTAGAGAAATCTAGGAGGGAACGTTACTTCCATCGCTTGAACTGCAGAGAAGAGGATTGACCCGTGGGTAGAAGCAAACTGTGCTGCAAGTCAGTCTACAGTGGGGGGGTAGTGTGAGTTGGAAACGCAGACGAGACTACAATGGAAGAACAGCCTATTGGAAGGAGCGATACGTGTGGATCAATGTTTCCTGAATGGATCGAATGTAAAAGTAAGTAAGTAAGTATATTCTTAATTAAACCAGCTGCCAAACAGCACTGTATAGTGTATAGTCTGAATCAGCGCAAGAGAAAGAACCAACGTGACAGAAGTGATATGTATGATGAAAATGTATCTACTGTGCGTTAAAGGAACCGGTGTTGAGACGTTACTCCTCTCTTCTACATGAGACCAGTCTTCGCTTGTATCCATCCAAGATATCGGGTAACTCGTGTGTAGATGCCTGGATGGTTCGACAGGGCACAGCCATTGCCCCAGCTGGTGATTCCATAGAGTTTCCACCGTCCTTCCGTCAAGCAGACCAAGGGTCCTCCAGAGTCGCCCTGGCAAGAGTCCTTTTCACCATTCGGATACCCGGCGCAGATCATATTGTCGGTCACTTTGCCTGCGTACCAGTTGGGTTCATTGCATTGGATTCGGCTGACGATGGGAACGTGGACCTGGTTCAGTAGGTTCTCGTTTCCGGTTGCTAAAAATCACACAACACGTCTACTTCTCGTTTTGCACAGAGTCCATAAAGAGGTTTTGAACTTCGCCTTAAACACTGCCGTACTCACTTCGCCTTACTCAATATATATGTGTGTGTTTGTGCGTGCGTGCGTGCGTGCGTGCGTGTGTGTGTGTGTGTGTGTGTGTGTGTGTGTGTGTGTGTGTGTGTGTGTGTCTATGCAGGTAAGTAGGTATGTGTGTGTAGGTGTGTGTGATGGGTTCTGTGTAGGCCGTTCCCTTAAGTTCGGTTGAAGGCAGCTTTATGTTTCCTAAAAAATGTCAATTGCTAAGCTTCGTAGATTTATTTATTTTCACAAACAGCAACTTCTGTAGCTCAAGAACTCTGTCTAGTTTATTTTATGGAAGTTACATGATAAGAAATCATTTAAGATAAGGCGTATAAAATATCCTACATGCACACAAATCAACCAACACTTCCTGCCTTACAGTCCACCTCTGTCTAGACACATACTGGAACGATCTGCCATGGAACGTAATTTTCCCACCAAAACCACCACTAAGTCACTAACCCACCTTTGTCTGCCTACGAGACTTTCAACTCCAAATTGGAGTACCACCTCTTCAACATTCCTGCCCCAATCGATCGTATTCCCGCCTTCCAAGCTTTCCCGAAATCCGCCTCAGCAGCTGCTCTGCCTCCTCTCTAAGCTCTGTCTGGCAACCGGACTTGCATCCTCACTTCAGATCTCTGACACGACGCAGCGCTCGTGATTAAGCTAGTGCCCTGAGTTTAGCTTTCGGGTAGCGCTTTAGATATGTGGAGCTTACGATTACGATTACGATACAGACTATAGTTTAACAATAGCAGAACTAAAATACATGCATTGTGTATGAATGCACACTTTCAAGCGAGCGTCATGATTCACTACCTCAACCGCGGCTCAACTGACCAACGTAAGCAACAACAAAGCCCACAGCCGCAGAGCCAGAGACACGAACAGGCTCTTGGCTTATGCACGTAACAGAGGAGTCCTCAGCTTAGACCATGTACAAGATAACACACTGAGTCCCTAAAGTGGATTAAACTGCATAGTTGTTTTTACTATAGAAGTTATTGGACTAGATCGCATTACATGAATAGAATCCGATTAGGCCAGGCCAGGTCGAACTAGACTAGACTGGACTAACCGGATTAGACAAAAATAGATTAGACAACATAAGACTAGAATCGACAAAATTAGATAAGATCGTGTTAGATCAGGTTTTATCAGATCAGACTAGACTGGTTTAGACTGGTTACTGAGCCAGAGGGTTTAAGCTTACACTTGGTGTCGCCCCATCCTGTGGTGATGCATAGGACATTGGTGTCAACATCTTCCTTGGGCAGACAGATAGGCTTTATGTAGCGACTGAACTGGACGTCTTCCGGAAGACGCAGGAGTGCAATGTCGTTGTCGAAAGTGTCGCTGTCGTACTTTTCATGGATAATGATCTCCTTGATCGACAATTCCTTCTCCGTTCCCTCCGACACCAGTTGGTTGTGTTCTCCAAGTACTATGCGGAAGTTCGATGCTGGTCCGTAGCCGTGCCTAATATGGTTATAAAATGTAAAGTATCACACTTGTAAATAGGCAAAGGTAACACACTTGTAAAAATGTAAGGTAATACAAGTAGGCCTATATTTGGCACACTTGTGAAAAGTTAAAGGTAAAAGTGAGAGTAATACACTGGAAAAAGGTACGGGAAGCACACTTATAAAGAGTCGAAGATAAACTGTTACAACACATGGTTATTAATAATATTGTTGCTCGACCTCTTCTTCTTCTTTCAAGAAACGCCTCAAAACTCACTATTTCTCACTGGTTTTCAAACATAATAGGCCTATGTTTGAAAGCCAGTGAGAATAGTGAGTTATGGATATCTAATTGTTCTTTACCTGGCGACTGACTAACCGCGCCTCAGATTCCCATTTCTGTCACTTCTGTGCAGTGCATATTTTAACTGTATAACTAGTGGGACAAATGTCCCAGTAGTGTTAAGATTTGTCCAAGTAGTTTGGGTGATTTGTCCCAGGTAATACTCTACTTTTAATGTTATTTTACAATTTTAAATTACGAAGCTCCCCAGAGCTCCTAGTCGTGGCCGACTTTGTCCCAGTAGTCCAAATCCGTTAAAATATGCACTGCTTCTGTGTGACTTTACGCGCGTTAAAAATGTTCGTAATAAATAAAATAATAAAATAAACGAACAGAACCATAGTTCGAGAATTCGCATTTTACGAATTTTAAGAATTTTTAAAATTCACGAATTTTAACGAATTTTAAAACTGAACTTTTAAAATTCGTAAAAATTCGTGAAATAATAAAATAATAGAATTCTTTGCCATGGCAACGACTTTTATCATTTATTTACTTTTGAACTTTTTAAGCAAGTAAATGTCAGTGTCATTAGCAATCAATCAGCCGTAAAAGATAGCTGACTAGCAACACAATAGTACTGATATTCAGTTACTGTTCTACTTGGAATCTTGAACTTCGATTTCTATCATAGCTGGGGTGTGTGGCTGTGAGTGTCAGTCAGCAGAACGAAAAACCACGTGCCCCAGCTCCAGTAGACACAGCTTGCAAGTTGCAACCAAACATAGTTGAGGTTGGCAACGTTCACTGAGCTGTGTCTTCTGCATCTTCCTCTGATTCTGAGTTAGAAACAGCCCAATGTTCCCACTCGACTCTGGTTTCTGTACTTTCGCCATGCAAATGCTTCCGAATTCCGGCAGACCAATAGATTCCTTGTCACAAAAACAACTCTGTATTTTTGGATCATCCTTTCCTTCTCATCCAAAATTACTACATACTTCCACTCCGGTCCATGTTCTTTCATCTTTAAGAAATTAGATTTTGACTAAATAAACTCGTTACGTAATAAACTTTTATATTGAAGTTTATATTAAATTCTTAGCAGAAGCTTAACACAACAAATCATGATGTCATCACATTTGTTGTTGTTGCTTACGCTGTGTTTGCAAAACGCCACTGTCAATGTAAAAAAAGGCCCAACAACGGTCCAACGAATTTTTACGAATTTTTACGAATTTTAAAGCAGACCAAAAATTCGCGAATTTTTACGAATTTTAAAACCGAAAGTCACGAATTCTCGAACTATGAACAGAACTGAAGCGAAGTCCACATTTGCATGCAACGCTCCTCTCATTGGCCGTTTCCAACTAATGAATATTAATTACCAGTGACTTCAGTGTTTACAAAATGGACGATCTCACGGACGATCATTAAAAACTTAATAAAAACTAAATTGAAATATACAGTAAAGCACTGCTCTTTTAAGCTAGCGGATTCTATAGGGATTAAACTAATTTACGTAGTTTACGAAAACGCTGAAAAGAAACAGCTTAACAGGTTTAAACGGCCAGAAATACAACGAAGTGACGAATTTAACATAACCCCGATAAATAATACGGACAGTTGCGCTTTTCGCCATATTGCGCCATAGATACGGGAATGATATTAATCTACTGAAAAACCGAACGAAAATACAATCTAAATCTGTTTTAACCGTTATTAGGCCTGGCAAACATTTAGTCTAATATAATGACTTTTGTCACTTTAGTTTGCAAGTGGGGGTGGAGACTACCAATTTCTTCTCCACTTTCGCTTTTTTGCATGGAGACCATTTTGGACATAATATGATTGTCCAAAATGGTCTCCATGCAATATTATTACCACTGCCAGTATTCTCATTCATTTTTTATGGGCCCCATAAGGATTGTGTCAATAAAAACGAGTCATGTTTTTAATTGCAGCATTAATTTAATATGGGCTTAGGCCCTACATCATTTTTTTTCGCACTTCTTAAAAACTAAGTAGGCTAAAGCCCTAATTAAATTTAATAATTACTCATTGTTATGACAATGCGGCATCCATCGAAACAGACATTTCAAGCCATATTTGACCCAAAATACTTACGCTTTTCTTTTTAGCTCTCCAAATGGAACAGAACTTGAGTCAACTTAAGGAAAATTTACTCTCCGGAGTTGACCATGGAACAACTACATGGCTTTCAATCTGAGCTCGTTGCACTTAAATTAAACTGTAGGATTATGAAACGCTAATGAGCTTACCTCCATAACGGCAATTTTATCGCCTACTCGTTTTCGTTTTAGAACAAATTAATCCTTTTTTTCTATCAGCAAAATCGAAACAACGTGTACACTGTACAAGTCAAAATCAACGACGTCTTAAATGCTTAGGCCTATATTATGTAATGATGGAATTTTCTTCAGTTAGCCGGCTCAAACATATATAACCAAGGACAGTTATTGATTCTGAGATTCTGACGCGGCTGAGGGGTGATGAGTAGTATCAAGGCCGACAATATCGTTGCCCTTTCTAGTTGCCATCTGTGACAAGTTTTGGGCTGCCGTATTTTATATGTGTACTTTTTATATTAATATTTACTTAATATAATTATATAGCCTAAATACATAACCAATAAAAGAATTCTGAATCGTTCGTCGAGATTTGACATCCTAGGTCTTTACAAGACACCGGAAACCGAATGATGCCACCGGAGAGGCCCAGAAATGAAGACCTCCCCAAAGTCTCAGAGGGTTTGCGAAGATCAGAAATTTAACATTGCGAAGTATGTAGGCCCTTCAGGTATTGTTATCAGGGGAGTCTACACCATAGAAACCTTGGAGCAAATGCTCCATCCAAAAACAGAGGGAGATCTGTCAGTGCGTGTGCCACCATTAACGAGGGGGGAAGGAAATGGGAGGAGGAAGAAGAAGGGGAAGTTGCTCTAATGACTGGAGGGATAGACGCCTCTGATTGTTATAACTATGCTAAATGTCTATCTGGAAAACGCGAATACAGGTTGATAGAGATCAGAAAGGCTATTTTGCAATTTTACTGAAAGCTGCTGGTTTCAAGGATGGCAATTTATTAAAATTTGTCCACGCGATATTGTTAACGGGTTCTAGGCTATCTTTAAGCTGTTGAATTCAGCATTGCAGCAGCGTTTAAAAAATGTATGCCTATGTTAAATTTAAAATCGTTTTTTCAAATAAATCGATGCCTCATGCTCAGAATTTTCCATTATTTTGTCAATTATTATTAGGTAGAACCACGAATACAACAGATTTGAAGCATTGATAAAATATATATATATTTATGTCCCGATAAACAATCTAACAAGTCTTTGGTGCGACCAGAAGATTATTAATTTTGCGAAACGTCACGTTCAAGCCGAGGTCATAAACCTTACGACGTTAAAATAATAAATTTGGCAGAATTTTTTGTAAAATTTATTCTTCAAAAGTACTTTAGAAAAGTATTTTGGAACAGCCTATCGGAAGAGCCTATTGGAAAAGTCCTTGGGAAAAGTCTTTGGGAAAAGTATTTTGCATTTTCCAAAATACTTTTTAAAACTATTTTGAAAATACTTTTACAAAATACTTTTGAAAAGTATTTTGAAAATGCAAAATAAAATAGTAGTTTTTATTTAGAAGATATAAATCTATTTTTAAAATACTATTGAGCCCATCAGTTATATTATTATTTATGTCCTTATTATCTTATTCCTGTAAGCAATAGTAAATTATAATAAACTTTATTTAAACTAAAATCTAACCCAGTGACAGAACCATAAAACGCCTCTGAGAGGTTCTCAGCAAGCGCTACATAAATGTTCAGATTTATACCGTACATACTTACAAACAATGGGCAGCGGTGATGACCCAGTGTGGGTAGAGAACACTGGCGCCACACCAATGTCGCCAGTTGTGTCCGCTGTACTTCATGCTGACCTGCCAAGGCCACGAGTGAGGAGTGGCCTGGACTCCACCTACGATGCGCGTGTAGACCTTCGGCACTATGTCTGAAATTCCGCACTCAGCACCTACGAACGACAAAATCAAGTGTCTAATAACGCAGCACGGTCACGTTGAACTGTAGAAAGTAATGTCTGTAAACAGCAGACACTCAGTAACCAAAACACCTATAGAGTCTGTGTATATATGTGTACATCAAGTCTAGTATTAAAGCACAGTTACTGTAGTCTTTAAAACGCACTGGAAACAGTACACACTAATGTGGCTAGAACTCTCAGTGCCAACAATAGCCACAGAGAGGCTGTTGCGGCCCTTTGATATAATTAGACAAAACTGTAAAAAAAAGAACATAATAAGCAAGTTCTCCCTTACCAAACACGCTTCCACTGGTATCTTTCGCCGAGTATCTCGCCAGAAATCCAGGTGCTGTGGTCGATTTGTCGGACTTGAATGATATGTAGAGTTGGTTTCCTGAGGCCATGATATCGCTTGGCGTGTAGACTCCGCAGTAGGAACCGAGGAGAGGGGATGACTCGTCTGGTCCGTCATAAACATTCACGACATCATAGCATTCCGTATCAAAGAGAGCAGGTTCCAAGGAAACTTCTCAAATCGCAAAAGCGCTTTCTACAAGAACAAACTCATCATTCCAGTTAACTAGTTCAAAGTTGTGGAAAAGAAGTGACATTATCGAACAGTTAGCAAGAGGCTGCTGAGCTTTCAGAATATGCAGAATATCATACGCACTTGTTTAGCAAAGAAGTTAGTTCTAAATAATTTAGGCCTAGATATAGTTGTTAAGAATGACAGATTCGAGTATGTGAAAGAAAGCCAGTTTCGTCGAATTATACACAATGCTCTGCATGCACGATTCGAAGAGAAGGAAAGACTACGCTGGAAAGGCATTATGAATTATGAACGAGTACTGGAAAGAGTTGAACTCGATAGAAGAGCGACACCGGGTTTGACAAATGATAGAAAAGAATGGAGACAATTTATTTGCACCCATCACCGCCAAATGGCTGGCGTCGGAAACGTTTGATGATTACAGAAAAATAGACTTCTTTTTAAACATGCGAGCACTTAATAAGAGAAAATAAGAGAATTCTTTTCACAATTCGAATCGTAAATAATAAATAATAAATTTCCTTAGGAATTTTAGAGAATTTATTAAGAGCCTTCTTTGAAAAGTATCGTGATATCCTTTAGAGACTTCTTTGAAAAAGTTCAAACAATTAGCATATTAGACTTCCTTTAAAAGTTTTTGAGAAATTAGAAAGACTTCTTTTAAACACTTTCGAACAAGTAATAATAGTTTTCTCGGAGAATTTGGAGCAGTTAACAGAAATTTTCCTTAAACTATGACCAGTTAATAATTGGAAACCTTTCTAAATAAACATCTAGCAACTTATACAAGCCTTTCAATGCGTTTCAGTTCAGTAGGAGATTTTGTTTAAAATATCCAGCAGATAAATAGGACAGATTAGCCTTGTAAGTTGGAACAGATAATCCTGGCATGGGCAACATACGGCTCGCTGGCGAGGTCCGGACCGTGGGGACATTTGGACCGGCCCTTGACATGTCTGTTATACTTGCATTGTACTGGGGAACCTTTAATCCGGTCCTACATGAATGTCTGGATTTCTGTACGTAGACCGACAGTAAAATATCTGTTTCTTATTTATTAAGAATCCGGCCTCTCGTCTATAGTCAACTGGTTTACTACTCAATCATAAATGTAATGACTGTCTGTATGAAACAAGACCACAGAGTTGGTAGGTTCGCAACTTTAGAAGCCATCTTCACTTAGAGTTTATGCCCTAAAAATGGTTGCACTCTTTCCAAGCACCTATATATGTGTGAAGAGTTCTTAAAGATGAAACTAACAAAATGCCAACACAGATGCGGACTAACAGATGACAATCTCTCAAGTGAACTTCGAATTGCCACTTCAAACACTAAAGCAAACATTCCGGATTTGTGTCTTGAGAAGATATGTCACATCTCACATTAATAATTAAATATAAAACACCAAGCAAATGGATACATTATACAGACAAACAGTTTCATGGTTTTTTTAAACTGAAGCAACTTAAAATATATTTTGTTTTTCTTGTAGTGTAGGACTGTAGGTATTAGGAAAATTATGTTTTCATCATAAAATTATCTTCATTTACTATAAACTTAAATTTAATCGTAACGGTCATTCCGCAATATTTAGTTTGAATAAAATTAATACTGTCTCATTTTCTCGAGCAAATGAATCTGCAAACTTTTGCCCGCGATTGGCATACGGCCCCTGAGCTGCCTTTAAAATCTTCGGGCGGCCCTGTGTTAGAAGAAGCTGTTCATGCCTGAGATAATCACTACTTCATAGGGAATATCTCACCAGCGACCACAACTTTCGCAGCCCCTCCTAGTTAATACCTCTTACATATCGATTAGTTTTATTAAAAATAGGTTTAACTAATTTCAGTATAGTTGTAGCTAAACAATCACCAAGCGATGTTTAATAGCCCATAAAAGGTGCTGGTAATAAGCGGGTTTACTAACTTTCGATGATTGTAAACCAACTGCGTTATGTAAAATGGTACGTGATATAAAAGAATATTTGATTTGATTGGATAATATCGATTAATGCCATATAAGTCACGATAACGTCGTTCCAAAAAGTTTCAATCGCATCTTGTCTGTCGTTGGGCTGGAACAAAATCATCTGACGTCTTACCATCGGTGCTTCGACCACTATTCGCCAAGAGCATCTCGCTTCGTTCGGATACTTCTTTCCTTTGCCATAGTTGGGTGACGTAAAGATGCCTTCGCTCTGCTGCAAGATCGCCGTCTCCCCAGTGCATCCAGGTAACTCTTTTCTAAGTGATGCTAAAAGCATTTCGACATACACGTGCTCAGATTACAAAACATTTGGCGAAATATATATAAAAGTGATGATGATATAAAAGTTATCATGTTCAAATTAGAAATGTTCATAATAAAAATCAAATTGAATACACATTTAAGAGAAAACGAGATTGTATTTTTTAATGGGAAAAATCTTTATAGATTATAGATATGTCGTAATACCTATTAGAGGTTGCTAAAGGCGCTATATAAATGTCTAAATACACACCTCCATCTATCCGTTTATCCATCCATCCATCCATCCATCCATCCTCCGATATTTACGTATATGCATAATTGCATATACATACCGACATATAGACATAGGCCTACCTGTTTTGTCGAGTATCGTCCAGGTAAGCGAGAATCCTCCATCCGACATACTATAGTCCGACTTGAAGCCGACTAGAAGCTTTGATCCGGAAGAGGTCATTTCCGGCGGAAGTTTGTTTCCACAGAATCGGCCGAGCAGTGGAGCGGAACGGTTCAATCCGTCGTAGACAGACAGACTGTCATAGACACAGGCGATGTCGGTCTCCATGTTCAAGCTGTCGAATCTCAGTTGTATTACCTGAACGAACGATGCAATGTATCAGGTGACATATGTAGGCTACATAATGTAGAGTGCGTTATGTATGATGCATAGTGCTATGCAGTTCATAGTTGCGATGTGAATTAATGTTGTGTAATGTGATGTAATGGGGGCATATAGGCATAGGTGCGTCTCCCGCAAAGAAAAAGACAACAGATGTCCATGGCATATGAAATTATCATAAAACACAAGACCGGCGAAAGTGATTACATATAGTGTACGCTTTGGGCTCTCGGAATCTCACCAATACAGTGATGATGATGATGATGATGATGATGATGATGATGATGATGATGATGATGATGATGATGATGATGATGATGATGATGATGATGATGATGATGATGATGATGATGATGACGATGACGATGACGATGATGATGACGATGACGATGACGATGACGATGACGATGACGATGACGATGACGATGACGATGACGATGACGATGACGATGACGATGACGATGACGATGACGACCACGACGACGACGATGATAATGATGATGATGATGATGAAGGCATGATGATGACGATCATGATGATCACGGAGATGATGATCATATTCATCATCATCATCATGATCATGATGATGATCATGCGACAATCACGTGGGCTTCTCTTACTTTTCCAGCAGATGCCAGGATTCGCCATTTGCAGACGACGTTGTTCTCGTAGTCTCCGGACAGAGGGAACTTGATGACCCCGGTCGGTTCCTTCATTTCCTTGACACCTTTGCTGTCGTCGGAGATGAAGCGCACGAGAGCCTCGTTCGATCTAGTCACGTAGGACACGGTCGGCAGGATGAAGCCGCAGAGCAATGCCAGCCTCCGACTGCTGATGCTGCTCGTGATGGAGTCGTTTGTGGAACTGCCGTCAAAGATCTCCAGTTTATCCCAGCGACATTTCTCTGTTGCCTCGATATAAAGGCAACGTAGTGTCAGTTCTGTTACCTACAACAGGCAACAGACAACTATATTATTTTATAACTTTACTTAGACAACATGATATGAATCCATAAAGCGCCTTAAGGTTAGGGTTATGGGTAGGGTTAGTGCTAGTTAGTTCGTTAAAAACTGTCCCATCTATTACCAGCAGTCAGACAGACTCGATTTTTCAGGCTATGGTGGGTAAGCAAGGCGGAACAGATAAATATTGAGCTTATATCTGAATGACAACAGAATGATCATATAAGAAATTCGATGTAAACGAATACCCAACAGAGCGTCGAAATCCGGTATTGGCTATAGCGAGGTTGTGGACAACAGGCAACTTCGGACAAGAAAGACGGAATGGATAGTCTTAAGTCTGAATGACAACGCCTGTACCCAGAGCGGACAGAACCAGGTGCTACCAGATGCTAACAGTTGCTACCAGATACTAACAGGTGCTACCAGGAACAGGCGTTGGCACGTGATGCCAGTGCTACCAGATGCTACTATGCGCTATGGAAAATTAAATTTGCCATGTTCCATAGCAGAAGATGTGTTTATTTCCTAATCTTAGGACCACCTTTAGTCGGCAGTGGATGAAATCTAGAGATCCTGGAGACGGATCAGTGCATGCGAAAGCTTTTTGTTTACAGTCAAGCTTGCAAGGACGACGCCAAAATTCGACGGCTTGGCCACAGAGACTACTGTGCGAAAGCAGCGTGCTAACAACACGAAGACCTCTCAGCACGCTCGAACCCGCAGTCGTTGCATTACAAAACCAAGCGCGCTATAGAATAGAACATCGTACCTTATATTTCCTTCATTTTCTTACTAATCCACAATGGGCTCTCTCTCTCTCTCTCTCTCTCTCTCTCTCTCTCTCTCTCTCTCTCTCTCTCGCTCTCTCTCTCTCGCTCTCTCTCTCTCTCTCTCTCTCTCTCTCTCTCTCTCTCTCTCTCTCTCTCTCTCTCTCTCTCACTCTCTCTCTCTCTCTCTCTCTCTCTCTCTCTCTCTCTCTCTCTCTCTCTCTCTCTCTCTCTCTCTCTCTCTCTCTCTCTCTCTCTCTCTCTCTCTCTCTCTCTATCTCTGTCTCTCTGTCTCTCTCTCCGGACTGTTCTGAATGTGGACCTGATCGCAGCTTGGCTTTGGTTCGCCATCGGTTGATGCCTTGTGCATGGGACACCGACGCTATAGCAGCTACTAATTAATTAAGAAATATTGACATAATCGTAAGGGTTCCATTTTGTTCAGGCCTCAGCAGAACGACTTAGTCTGTAGTAAAGAAACAAAGAAGCAACTATCATAGATACCAATCAATATATTAACTCGAATACACGAATATACTCTACATCAGTGCTGTCCAACCTTTTTGACACAGCGGGCCACCGAAACAATTATTCTTAATGCCGAGGGCCGCACCAGTAAACTCAAAAGCAATGACTAAAATTTATTGGAAATTACTAACTTATTATGGCAATAATCATGTAATAATCAGTTAATAATAGCATGTATGTAGGCTTATGGTATGCGTTATAGTAGTTCAGCCCAAAGAAGTATATCAATAAACGTTCAAGCACGTTTTTAGTGAGATATTTGGCTTCGAATTGTGCTTGCAATTTCTTATTTTCGGTTGGTTTTCAGTTTTGGCGGGCCATTTAAAATCAGTCTGCGGGCCGCGGGTTGGACAGCACTGCTCTACATGGTTATAAATACTCGCGCCTGTCTGTTGATGCCTTGTGCCCGGAACCACGGGCGCTATAGCAGTCACTGATTAATAAAGAATAGATGAAACAGGGTTTCGTGTACTCACGTAGCAGGTCTTGATGGTTGTAACCCTTCTCTTGAGAGTGACCGTCCTCTTCACCAGAATGTCGAAGGCGACCATCGTATCGGGTTTAGGTGCCTTTTCCTCGGGCGCAGAATCGGTCTCGATGGCGTTGAGAATGATCGTCATCGAACCGGAGAAGGGGTTGAACCAGCGTTCGGTGCGACCGACGGCCTTGGCTGATGCGAGGGGAAGGGTTGGCAAGACGAGGCCGACGAGGGATAAGCAGATCAACCAGGACTGCAGACGATGGCTTATCAACAGGACTAGAAGATCGGACGCTCGTGTGGATGAGGTAGAAACTGCATCCGTCCGGGAAGAGAAGCACACACAAAACACAGAGTCATGCATTCGACGCCTTCACGGGTTGCTGTTTTTTTTTAAACATAATTACACAGTGATGGGCACTAAACTATTTTTTTTAGTTAAACTAAAACTATTTTCCAACTAAAAAAATGGTTTAACTAAAGTTGGCAACTGATTTTGGAAATTAGTTAACTAAACTAAAAAAAGTAGTTAAACTTTTTCCAACTTTTTTCCAACTTTTACGACAAACATTTTCACAATAAAAGACATCAAGTGAACTGTAACAATGCAAAGCGTCAATGACAATTTCACCTTCAAACTATGCAAATGTGTACTGTTCTGGCATACAGTTACATGTGTCCTGTAAGTTAGTGTATGAATTTGAAAACACAGGCTGTTAATGCTAAAACCATGCAGTGTTAAAATGTTTTTTGCTGACAGTGTTCAATGTTCACTGTGGAAAAATAGTTGCATATTGCTGATTTTTTTAGTTAAACTTTTTAGTTAGCAACTAAAATTTTTTAGTTAAACTATGGTTTTAACTAAACTATTTTTTAGTTAAACTTCATCTTTAACTAATTTTTTTAGTTAAACTAAAAGTTAGCAACTTTTTAGTTAACTATTGCCCATCACTGTAATTACACGCGTGCCATTAGTCATAATAATATTTTACAAGTGTGTAGGACTCTATGGGTGCCATATATTATCCGCTTACAAGTGTGCAAAACGGATATATATATATATATAAATATATATATATGTATATATATATATGTATATATATATATATATATATAACAGCATCGACATATATTGCACGAATATACATTACTGCATTAATATATATAGATACATTTATATATTTATTTATAACTGCATATAGGGGCCTACGACGCATTAGCCATAGTATTGACCTCTGACCTGCGATGATTTCTCAGAATGGTAAGCGACGCGAATGTAAAACAAAACCGAGCACATTAAACTTGTCCAGAAATTCCATTTACTCTCCTGTGAGCAATGGCTGTTAGGACGACAGCTCAAATCGTCGGCTTTGCCTAATCATGTCCCCTCTTCTTCTTTGCCTAGTCATGTCCCCTCCCCTCCCGCCTATCCTTCTTTGCCTAGTCATGTTCCCTCCCCTCCCGCCTATCCTTCATTGCCTAGTCATGTCCCCTCCCCTCCAGCCTATCCTTCTTTGCCTAGTCATGTTCCCTCCCCTCCCGCCTATCCTTCTTTACCTAATCATGTCCCCTCTTCTTCTTTGCCTAGTCATGTTCCCTCCCCTCCCGCCTATCCTTCTTTGCCTAGTCATGTCCCCTCTTCTTCTTTGCCTAGTCATGTTCCCTCCCCTCCCGCCTATCCTTCTTTGCCTAATCATGTCCCCTCTTCTTCTTTGCCTAGTCATGTTCCCTCCCCTCCCGCCTATCCTTCTTTGCCTAATCATGTTCCCTCCCCTCCCGCCTATCCTTCTTTGCCTAGTCATGTCCCCTTCCTTCCGCCTTTCCTTTTTTGCCTAGTCATATCACCTCCGTCCCGCCTTTCTGTCTTTGCCTAGTCATGTCCCATCTTCTTCCTTGCCTAGTCATGTCCCATCTTCTTCCTTGCCTGGTCATGTCCCATCTTCTTCCTTGCCTAGTCATATCCCATCTTCTTTGCCTAGTCATGTCCCCTCCCGCCTTTCCTTCTATGCCTAGTCTTATCCCATCTTCTTCTTTGCCTAGTCATGTCCCCTCCATTCCCCTCCCTCCTTCCCTTCTTTGCCTAGTCATGTCCCCCCCCCATTCCCTCCCTCCTTCCTTTCTTTGCCTTGTCATGTCCCTCTGTCTATAAGAGTAAGTAAGGCATGTAGAGTGAAGTTTCTTGACGATTTCCAGTAGTTGTTGAATAGTTTCCGACCGACAGGGAGTTCTTCAGTAGAGTTTGATCCGAGTGGCTGTTGAATTCAGTTTAAGGACGGTATAGTAGAGAGAAGAAATAAAGCAGAATTCAGTTGACGATTTAGGATCATAATTATATATAAGTTGCAGAGAGTCTGACGATTTGTGTTGGCGATTTTCCTTCGTGATTTCTGTACTGTCAATCAGCGTTGTTTATGAAGAAAACGTTGAACTGTGAATCGGCGTCGATCAATTAAGCCCTCTGTCAGACGACAGAGGCGGAACCCATGCGCCTATCGACAGCAAGCATAGAACATCCCCGCGACTCTCTTCCTACACTTATCTCGGCCTGGTGTTTGACGGAGAGGAAGACGAGCTTCGCCACACAGGGCCTACGACGCATCAGTCATAGTATTGACGTCACTCTAATCTGCGATGATTTTTCAGAATGGCAAGCGACGCGAATGCAGAACGAAACCGATCACATATTCTTGTAACCTAATATATAAACCTATAGAATTGCGCGCACAGCCAATGTTTACGTATTATTATGCTTACAGTTTATACACAGGCCTTCGAAAGAATAAATCATTAATTGGCTAAAAAAGTACGTTATGGAAAGAAGAAATTTATACATACCCATGATGTCCGACGATGACTGAGAACTGCTCGATGTGTAATAAACAATCACGTAAAACGAAAACCCGTAACTTAAATCAATGTCAAAATAAACTAGAAATCGACCACTAAATAAATAACTAAATAAATAAGTATAGCAAAAAAATAAATGCTTTGGAGAAATAGTTGAAATGCACGTTACGATTATACAAGTAAGGTATAGAGACGCGTTAGATATAGTCACAGATATGCTAAGCTTTACTGCTGGTTTCGCGTTTGTGCCGCCTTTATATTTACTATCTAGCGAGTCACGCGCTTACGTTCGCCCCCGCGTTTGGTTAACCGTTAATTAATGGTTAACCGTTAATCAGTGGGCGTGCCTACTAACCCGAGAATGTTCGACGGGTAATTTCGATGCAGATTACCCATCGGCTTTTAACCTCTAATAGGTCCAATGTTCGAAAACGTGCACTATCTATGCATAACCTCATCTTCGACCTGATTTTTCATTTTTTATTTTTTATTTATTTATTTATTCCGGATATTTCTATAGCGCCTTTCGAAGTCAACTACTACTCAGAGGCGCTCCCGACTACAGCATTTGATACTGTGCCGGAATTTTCACGCCGAAGCGCCACGAGCAATTGCGAGTGAAGGACTTGCCCAAGGTCCGTACGCAGCGGCTAGAGTGGGATTCGAACCTGCAACCCTTCGGTCACAAGGCGCTGAACTTACCACTGAGCCACCACGCCCCACCTCAGTGATGCACGGTAGCCGATTGGTTAGAGTGGTAGGCCTCTAACACGGAGAGTACGGGTTCGAGCCTCCCCTTGCAATAAATTCGATTGAGAAATGACTGAAATTATAACATTGTGATTTATCCGTTTCGTTTTTACAGTATTGATGTTTATTCTGTGAGTGAGTTGTATTGCATGCTTAAATATCAAACGTTATTGTTTAGTTTGTGTAGTCCGTAGACAAACAGCAGTAGTCCTAGTAGGCCTACTGTAGTGAAGTTAGTAAACGGAATGACTAATGGTGTTTGATTTATCTGTGTAATAGCGAAATATTACGCAATTTATGACTATGACCTAGACCTTGATTTAGGCATTAGGCCTAGGTGGCGGATGGCATACACATGAGCCCGTGACAATATTGGTAAGGACGCAAGGCTACATGCCTTACAGAGCCAGACAGAGGCCCATGCGAGACCCTCTGCCCCATGAATAGCTAGCTACGCCACTGCGACGTTGTATATTCCTAGTGCGTGCAAGGGGAACAAAGTTCACCTCGAGACACCCAGAACAAAGACTTCTGCTGTCAGCCAACCCTGAGATGGAGCACTAGTAAGGAGCCTGAAGATTTCGTAAACAGAAACCCCCAGATCTAGACCGAGATCTAGAATTTAATATTCTCGGAAATATGCAGCCAATGAAGTAGCATAAGGTCCTCTGCAGGATCTAGCAGTAAATAACTTCAGCTCATGCGCTAATAAGGATCCGGTTGCATTTTCAGCCCAATACATATGATAGGCCAACGGACTAACTGATAACCAAGCCTGCGACATACCATAAAATTTAGGCCCTAATTTCAAAGCTCTTAGGACTCTGGCTAGAATAAGGATGGCGTTTGACTGTTATTACCATTTCGTGACTGTTTTTTTTAACATAACATAATTCTTTATTGAAACCAAAATAACAAGTGACAGTACAACAATTGAAAGCAATTCAAGAGGGTCGCAAAGGTAGGCCCAGAAGGGAGGACTCCCGCTATTAGGGACACCTACTTTCTAATTGTTTTGACATGGCGAGAACCAACTTGAGGTTTAAATTTAAAGCTAGAGTTAATAAGTATGAATGTATGAATTAGAACCAAGGACCGCCACCAACTGGGCAGTGGATAAACGGAAAGAACCAGTTAGTTAGAACCAGTTAGTACCAGTATCTTAATATTACTAAGGCCTAAGTACTAATTAGTAATAAACACGTGTATGAATGATACTCAGGAAAGAGGAAAGAGGGGCAAAGGATAGGATAAGCTATTAGCTTTTCTTGGCTCCTGTTGCGCTGTACATGCTGACTCATGCCTGTAACACCTGTTTTTGTGCAATAAACACACTTCATAAGCTTCACAAATGCATATGGTATGGTTTTGTTAGGCCAATCGACTAAGTCCGGGTGGTAGGCTGAATAATATTCAGTGTCTTTTGAAATTATAAACTTAATTTGACTTGTACCATTTTCCCAGTTTGATCGTAACTCGAGGTGACATAATGACAGTGATAAGAAGAAAGAGTCGAACGACAGCTAATCATCATGATGTATCGTAGTTATATTGTTACCAGTTCATTCATCAATTTGACATCGCTTATACCACGCGACCATTCTTCAAAGCTTAGACATTGAAACATCTACTGAAACATTCACTATCGTTTCTAAAGAATCTTGTTACAGTCTTATTACATAAATATCTGCGCGTGTCAGTGAGTAGGCCTACATTGATTCCGATAACTCGCCACCAATGACTAAGCCAAAACTTTAACAAATTCTGCAGCGTTAACGATCTTCGTGTCAAAGCTGCTACTCTACATGTAATCTACAATAATCGTAGGCCTATCCTGTACGTAGACCTCATGTATTCTGTATATACGGGAAGGGTTTCGCGATGTGTAGGCTTACATTTTTCAGCGGGGTCGCTTGTGGTCTATTGGGTCCAGTACCCGATTGGTCATAGCGCGCGCCTTGTAACCGGAGAGTACGGGTTCGAGCTTCCTCCAAGAGGCAACCATGACTATTTAGTGTTATTGACTTCATTTCTGTAGACTCGGCATATGAGGTCGGTTGACCAGCTCTCTGCCCCATTGACAATGCAGGTAGGTATTATACCTGAGTTTGATAGAGGGCACAAATGCATCAGAAATTTCGAAACAAATGTATACCCTGTAGAGGATTTCAACTCCAGACGTCTCGATTGACAGTGTAGCACAATAACCTGGCCACTGTGTTATATGTAATGCTTACACTTTTTTGCCCTTTAAAAAGTCGAATCTAAACGTCTCATTATATCTTAATGAAGATAATATCGAACATACAGGGACCCATTCTGATGTAATTAGTGATAATAATAATAATAAATCCAATCCACGACGTACTCTTTGGCAGTGTTGGCACTACAAATATATTTGGCGCGTGTCTCGTCTGTTCGCTAGACTACTATGCAAACAGGCAGGGGCGTAACTTTGGTCTAAAGAGTGGGGGGTATCAATATCTTTTCCACTTCGTTTTTCACATGGAGACATTCTCTGGGAAGGCACAATAATAAAATATTGATGAGTATTGTTTAAAAAGTGGGGGGTACGGTGCCCCCCAGTCCAAAAAGTGGGGGATACGAGTACCCCTCGTACAAATTACGCCAATGCAAACAGGGAACCATAGCCAAGGCAGTGACGGTAACATCTTGGCCCTGAGCTGCCAATATTTTTTATTGTGACGGGGCAGGCCTGTGGTCTCCCTTCTCATCTAAGCTGATCCGATCTAACCTAGTGATTTTTATAGCGCCGTTCTCATTATGCCCAATACCCCCAATAGATTGAATTGATAGTGCATCCGTTCTGGCTCCGGCCTAGCATGAGCTACAGATTTCTTTTATAATTTATACCTGATGCGTTTGAATTACAGCGCAATTACAACATTACATGAATAAGATGTTTA
>OY744602.1:43402210-43414710 GCA_963556255.1 Allolobophora icterica | reverse complement strand
TGAATTCGTGACACTGAGCGCTTGATAAATCGAATGAAGCGAGGAGGATTTATAGTAGTACCCGATCTTACGGCCAACCAGTTGGCTGGAACTGCTGATGCGTGCCTCTTTCAGGCAGTAGCAGAGAAAGAGAACCATGTACTCCGGCACTTATTCCCAGTGTGAGAATTGTAGAAAAAAGACTAGGTGGTTAGACTTTGATCCATGTGGAGTTGAATATTTTATTCGTATTTTGCAAACTGATGTCAGCGAAATTTGAAAACAACATATTTCAACGCTAGCACTTTTGCAAGTCAGACTCGAATCAAAATCAGTTCCTTTGTTGAGAAAATTCAAAAATGCAGTGATAAACCATGGAAATTTCTTCACTTTGTCAGAGATTCAGAATCAAATAATGATAAATTACACCACCACAACTGAGGGGTTGTAACTACCCCTTGCAGGGGTGTGCAATGAAGACTTAATTGTGGAGTCCTAAGAAAGACCAAGGATTGAACTTCTCCAAGCCCCAGACAATTCTCGCCCTGCTAATTACCCCTCTTCGTTAAACACCAACACAATCTTCGTAATAGAATGCATAAATTCACTTTACCAAAAAAAGACAACAACAATTATATCACCGTATTCTCTGTAAGAACTCTTACTAATAGAGCAAACTTTCTCTTATAGGCTAATGTACCAAGTTGTGGCATGTCAGCTTGTTTTCCTCAACAAACGAATATTGTATGTATTGTAAGTATTGCTCATGTCCTGTTGCTGAATGCTGATGTCTTCGTCAAATCGAAACTTGAAAACCTCGATTAAAACAGTAAACAAAATACCAAGTGAACGAAGTCGCTAGCAGTCGATAGCTTAGCGACTGGTTTCGACTTGAGAGCTTAACGAATGGCGGTGGCGGCGGATGGCAGCGGCGCCGGGGACTACTGTCTATCACATAGAGGGAAGAATGGAGAGAAGAAGAAGAAGAAGAAGAAGAAGAAGAAGAAGAAGAAGAAGAAGAAGAAGAAGAAGAAGAAGAAGAAGAAGAAGAAGAAGAAGAAGAAGAAGAAGAAGAAGAAGAAGAAGAAGAAGAAGAAGAAGAAGAAGAAGAAGAAGAAGAAGAAGAAGAAGAAGAAGAAGAAGAAGAAGAAGAAGAAGAAGGTCTACTTGATCTGCAGTCAACTGAGACTTGTGACTGCAGTTAGTACTTGGCAACCTAGGGACGATGCGCACTGAACCGTGACGCGTTTTGTTTTCCACATGCACGCAGCTCATGTATGGAACACAGATATGCACAAAAGCTGAGGTCATCAGTTAACTAGTGTTACAGTCGGTCCATGCGGATCTACGTGGATGCAATCATGTTACAATTCCTAATTTCCATGTTCTTGTCTGTTCTTGTTCCTCATTTTCCTGTCCTTGCTTTCCATTTTCCTGCTCTTCTTGTTCTTGTTCCCCATTTTCCTGTTCTTGCTTGCTCTTGTTCCACGTATTCCTGCTTTTGTTCCTCATTTCTTTGTTCTTGCTCTTTCTCTCGTTCTTGTTCTCGTTCTTTTTTTCTTGTCATTCTTATTTTTGTTTCTCTTGTTATTTTTTCATGTTGTTCTTGTTTTTCTTTTTGTTCTTGTTCTGTTCCTTCCTGGATAAGCGGGCCATGATGATGATGACTATAGGCTCAGATTGGACGGCTTGGGCACCAGTTCGATTTGGTGTTTCACAGGACTCAGTACTCGTGTGCCGCTCCTGTGCATCTTATACACGGCCGATCTTACTCAACTCATCACCACTCTGGGGTCGCGGTTCCAACAGTACGCTGATGACGTGCAACTGCACTCTACATGCCATTCATCTGACGCAGCTGCTCGTGTGTCTTCTGCACAGGTCACGGTAGCGGAAGTATAGAGTTGGATGTCTTCAAATCGACTGTGGCTGAATCCGACGAAGACGCAGTATATTTGAGGCACTCGGCAGGCGAGATCAAAAGTTGACGAGGACTCAATTACGTCACGATTCCCTGACTGGAATCAAGAGTCCGTCGTTAACAGCCTGGGTGTGCTTCTGAACGGATATCTATCAATGGCAGAACATGTGAACCATATCTGCGGATCCTGTTTCTACCAGTTGCGCCAGATACGACGGGTCGTACGGCACAATCTGTCGTTCAGAGCAGCTGCAGTGATTCTGGTCCACTCATTCATCATGACGCGCTAAGACTATTGCAGTTCTATCCTTGCTGGTCTGCCAAAGTTCCGGTTGCGCCATATCCAATTCGTCTTTAGCTGCGCTGCCCGAGTCGTAGTCAACAAGCCCAAGTATTCGCATGTAACTGAATATATGCGAGTTACACTATACGCTGGCTTGCTGTTGTTGAGCGCATTGCTTTTAAGACCGTCAAGCTGACACGTGCCTCAATTGTTGGCACTGCTCCGGTATATATATCAGGGAGCTATTTGTTCCAGCCTCGAGTCAGCTGTGTCCGCGATCTTTGCGCTCTGGGGCCTATGGAGATATGCAAGTTCCACGCTGTCGAACTTCAACTCGAGCCCATCGTGCTTTCTCGTGTGTTGGACCGTCTTCTTGGAACAATCTCTCCCTGAACTGTTGCCTTTGACTCTGTCAACTTGATGAGATCTTGTACATGTAGATAGTCATAGATATAGCGCCTTCGTGAGTTACTAAACATGCGCTATGTGAAGTGTCCATACATTACATACATGTGTGCCTAATACAGTATACAGCCTACATAGGGGCACCGACACAGTAGATATTCATTAAATAAGTTTCTTACCGGGCAGGCATTTGAACCACCAACCTATCTTGCACGCTGACCACTTTATTATTATTATTATTATTATTATTATTATTATTATTATTATTATTATTATTATTATCGTTATTATTATTATTATTATTATTATTATTATTATCATCATCATCATCATCATCATCATCATCATCATCATCATATGCCGAGGCTAAGAAATGAAGTCGCTAACACTTCCTACCCATAGCCGCCTAAGGGCTAGCTTAAGGGACTGCCAAAATATCATTATTATTATTATTATTATTATTATTAATAATAATAATAATAATAATAATAATAATAATAATAATAATAATAATAATAATAATAATAATAATAATAATAATAATAATAATAATAATAATAATATAACAATAATAACACATTTTGTAATTATTGGTCATAATTACCATTATTTTTGGTTTTAACTTACTGAATAATATATTATTTTATTATTTTAATCATAACGCCCTCAAAAATAATTAATATTGACGTATGTTTAAAATGGTTTTGTTTACAGTTTAAATGACCGTCCAAGCCAGTGCCCCAGTGAAGGATGCGATGAATGACGCAATAAATGATGAATAAATGACGCATTAAATGACTTTAATGACCTTCGTCTGAAGGTCATATAAAACGTACGAGACTTGAACTAATCGGTCGTCCAACTAAACCGAACTGCAATTCAGGGTCTCGAAGAAATAAAATACTTCCGAATAAACACTGAGATATCTGAACGTCCTGACCGTCTGAGAGTACAATATATGTTTATGCATCAATAGGAGCCTATGTTGCAGGAGTCAGTAGTAGGCCTAGGCCTCATCAACAGCTGATGCAGGTCTTCCTCCGTCAGCCTTCCGGTCAGCAGCTGCGTTGTCATTCCTCTTCCAATCACAGGTGCAAGAAATGTTCCTGGACCATAACCAGCCATCTGCCTCCTAATCTGTCTTACTCTGAAAGGTGCAAAAAGAAAACAAAATAAATTATTATTTGCCATTTAATTTGAATTATATACCTTCCACTGCGATTGCGTCCATTAAACTCTGTCGTTTTCATTTCATGTTTTACTACTTTATTAGAATCCTTTTGCCTTTCGTGTTAACTATTTTAATTCATCATTTTATACTACTTAAAGTTCCCTTACTGAGTTACTCGTTTAACTCAAATAGTTTCGTGTGGTCAAAGCTTTCTTCGGAAAAATTAAAATTTCAAGCGGTTAGCAATTCAAGATTTACTCAAGACTAATTTACTTTTTAAGGTAAATTTTTGAAAGCAGATAGGATCAAGCTCTGTTGCCATGGGCTAAGAGTGAGGTGCAGCGAATAAACTTAGTTTTTCTAATCAGATAGCTTGAAAGATGGAGTTGGGAAACGCGAGTTCCTAAATGTGCTATTTTCCAGACGAATTGAATTATCTCTGGAGTTACAGATTGGAAATAGGGTGTATGGAAAGTCAATTACGGTAAAGGTAACTAAGACACATTTACTTATACGTAGCCCTATCTGTTCTGGTTCCCGAGAAGAGTGGTCCCGAGGCTGAAGGATCTTTCGGTTGATGTACATAGAGGGCCATAGATATTATATACTGACAGAACACCTTTTAAGTATTAAACCATCTAATAATCGAGGTAAATATGCGCCGCAGGTTCAATCAATCTCTTTAGTCTTTTATAAGGTGTGGCAGCAGCCAAAAGATGTCGTCAACTACAGAAGTTACTGCTTATTCATGCTTATACGTAATTAGGTCATATCGAAATAAATGGACACTGGAGCTCCACTAGAGCTCTACCACTAGCACTGCAGCTCCAGTTTCGGTTAAGATTTTCTTGTTTAATGATCATCCCAAAGTTTTGCCTTGCCTTACCTGTTCTGGATGCTCACTGCTCGCTACTCAATGCGTGGTTGACAGCTGCAGTCGGGAAGACGAGAGTGATAGGTAGGGGTGAAATATATACTAAAATAGAATTTCAGTGGGAGCTCCTCTGTGCCACTGGAGAACAAAACGTACAGACAGGAGCAGAATTGTGTAGATAGTTTGTTTCCAATGAGAGAAATCTAGTAGGAAAGGTAATTTCCATCGCTTGAACTGCAAAGAGGATTGACCCGTGGGTAGAGGTAAACTGTGCTGCATTTCAATCTACAGTGGGAGATAGTGTGAGACAGTGGCAGTGCGGTGTTAAGTAGACCTAGTTTGAAATTCAGACGAGACTACAGTAAAAGAAAGGCCTATTGGAGTGAGCCTTACGTGTGGAGCAATGTTTCATGAGTGGAATGTAGTCTGAATCAGCGCAAGAGAAAGAAGTGATATGTATGATGAAAATGTATCTAGTATGCGTTAAGGGAACCGGTTTTGAAACGTTCCTCCTCTCGTCTACTTACGACCAGTCTTCGCTTGTATCCATCCAAGATATCGGGTAACTCGTGTGTAGATGCCTGGATGGTTCGACAGGGCACAGTCGTATCCCCAGCTAGTGATTCCATAGAGTTTCCAACGTCCTTCCGTCAAGCAGACCATGGGTCCTCCGGAGTCGCCCTGGCAAGAGTCTTTTCTACCCTCAGGATACCCGGCGCAGATCATATTGTCGGTCAGTTGGCCTGCGTACCAGTTGGGTTCATTGCACTGGATTCGGCTGACGACGGGAACGTAGATCTGGTTCAGAAGACTCTCGTTCCCGGTTGCTAAAAAAATCACACAGCACGTTCACGTCGTTCTGCACGGAGCATATAAAGAGGTATTGAGCTTCGCCTTAAACACTGCCGTACTCACACCGCCTTTCTCACTATATATATATATATATATATATATATATATATATATATATATATATATATATATATATATATATATATGTGTGTGTGTGTGTGTGTGTGTATGTGTGTGTGTGTGTGTAGGTGTGTAGGTGTGTGTGTACTGTGTAGGTGTAGGTGTGTGTGTTGGTGTGTGTGTGTGTGTGTGTGTGTAGGTGTGTGTAGGTGTGTGTGTGTGTGTGTGTAGGTGTGTGGTATGTGTGTTTGTGTGTGTTTGTATGCGTGCACTCTGGTACTATGTAGGCCGTTCCCTCAAGTTAGGCTGACGGCAACTTGATATTTCCTAAAATATTTCAATTGCTAAGCTTCATCGAATAGGAGGCAATGGAGAGTGTTCACCATCACGATCGCTAGAGCTCCACGAGCTGACAGCACAAGGTAACAAGGTAAAAGCTTCGTAGATTTATTTTCTTCTCACAGACAACAACTTCTGTAGCTTACGAAGTCCGTCTGGTCTATTTCATGGAAAGTTTTATGATAAGATATCATTTAAGATACGGCGTATAAAATATCCCACATGCACACAAATCAACCAACACTGTGCAGACAAATAGGCCTACTGGAACGATTATGCTTTTGGCTTATGCACATAACAGAGGAGTCCTTAGCTTAGACCATGGACAAAATAACACGACATGTCCATCCATATGGAGTCCCTAAGGTGGATTAAACTGCATAGTTGCTTTTACTATTGGACTAGATCGCATTACATGAATAAAATCCGATTAGGCCAGACCAGATCGGACTAGACTAGACTGGACCAACCGAATTATACAAAAATAGACTAAACAAGATGAGACTAGAATCGACAAAATTGTATAAGAACGTGTTAGATCAAGTTATATATCAGATCAGACTAGACTGGTTTAGACTGGCTACGGAGCCAGAGGGTTTGAGCTTACACTTGGTGTCTCCCCATCCTGTGGTAATGCAGAGGACATTGGCGTCGACATCTTCCTTGGGCAGACAGATAGGCTTTATGTAGCGACTGAACTGGACGTCTTCCGGAAGACGGAAGAGAGCAATGTCGTTGTCGTTAGTGTCGCTGTCGTACTTTTCATGGATGATGATCTCCTTGATCGACAACTCCTTCTCCGTTCCCTCCGACACCAGCTGGTTGTGTTCTCCAAGTACTATGCGGAAGTTCGATGCTGGCCCGTAGCCGTGCCTACGCAGTAATAGTAAAATAAAAATGATAAATATAGGCTAATTATAAAAAGGTAAGGCAACACACTTGTATCAGGTAAACAGTACAACTGTGAAAAGGTGAAGATAAAGAGTAATACACTTGATAAAAGCTGAAACAAATAGATGAGTAATAAGTTAAGTTTGAGTATGGGCGTCAGCAGGAATTTTTTAGGTGGCGGGGCAAAATGTTTTAGTGGGGGCAAAATTTTGTAGGGGGAGCAAAGTGACGTTTTTGCATAGAATGAACACAGAACAAAACTTTAAAATTAACTAATGGTCAACGACTTACATAATAATCGAAAGATTTTATTTGTTTAAACATTTGCAAATCCAGGAGGGCAAATACCACCCTCCCTCCCCTCGGACGCCCGTGGTTTTAAGCGACACTATAGAACGGACAGAACTCTTTGAACTGGGAAGTGAATTCCTTCCCAGTCACCGAGAACGTCCCAGAGCCATGCACGGTTATGGTACTAGTCTACTAGACACAGTAAGAGTCATGGAATAGGAATCTGAAGATCGAGTGCCATGTTTACTAGTATGATCAAGGAGCGGACATGTGTCGGCTGATTAACACTCTAACAACAAGAGAGTACTAAAGTGACTGGGAACCAATGCAGCTCATCGTTAATAATTATAGGCATGATGATGATGATGAGATGATGATGATGATGATGATGATGATGATGATGATGATGATGATGATGACGATGACGATGACGATGACGATGACGGTGACGGTGACGGTGACGGTGACGGTGACGGTGACGGTGACGATGACGATGACGATGACGATGACGATGACGATGACGATGACGATGATGACGATGATGATGATGATGATGATGATGATGATGATGATGATGATGATGATGTTGCCTTAGCAACATCGTAATAATTGCATTGTAATTTCATACAAGCTATATTTCTGTAGAAACATCTTGTAATAATTGCATTGTGATTTCATAGAGAACATGTTGCCGTAGCAACGATTGTCTAACGACTCTAACCTCTTGGAATAATTGCACTGTGATTTCATAGAGGATATAGATATTATTGCCTTAGCAACCTCTTCTAATAATTGCGTCGTTTTTTCATACAAGCTATATTTCCATAGCAGCATCTTGTAATAATTGCATTGTGGTTTCATAGAGAGCATGTTGCCGTAGCAACCTCTTTTAACTTCTGGGAATAACTGCATTGTGATGACATTTTTCACAGATAATGTATTGCAGTAGCAACCTTTTGTAATAATTGCACTGTGATTTCATACAGGATATATTGTCATAGGGTCCTGTTATAATCACACTGTGATGTCATACGGGATATATTTCCGTAGCAACATCTTGTAACATCTTGTGATAACTGCATTGTGATTTCACAGATAATATATTGCCGCCTCCTTAGTAAAAAATTAATAACAGTGAGAGTGATGATAATGGTGATCACATTGAAGATAATGCTCAGTAAATGTTTTGAATAAAACTGGACAAAAATAATGGATATGAAAAGAAATCCGGTATCCTCTAGTCTAAAATGTAAGGGGAATGGGTACCCCTCGTACCCCCCGGACTCCCCCGTAAATTGCGCCTATGCATTAAGGCATCACAAAGAGAACGTATTCCGGGCTAAAAATAAATGAACATACTCCGGATAGGGCAGGTGAGAGTCTGGCCAGAATTCGGTGTATCAGTCAGAAAGCTCCAGAGTCCAGGTGATTAGAAAGGGAAAAGATTAGCATCAGAAATAATATCGATTTTTAAGCACAAGACTTGAGAGAGGCTGCAAGGCAGGCTACAAACTGACCAAACAGACTGTGCGAATCTAGGAGAAAAGACTCTTAAGAGGCCAGACGGAGGATATTAAGATAAGAGAGATTCCTGCGAGATCAATCAATCGGAGACCGGACGCCGGAGAAAACAAGACAGGCGAGATCGAGAAACAGAAGGCGCTCGAACAAGATGGTTTGAGATTAGGAAAAATGGGTTGAAGAGAAAGAAAAAGAAGACTATCTGACGGACGAACATTGAGTTGAGTAATCTATTATTCATATTATTGTATATTATTATTAAAAATTACCATTATCTCATGTCGTTAATATCTTATTCCTGTAAGCAATAATAAATTGTAATAAACTTTATTTAAACTAAAGTCTAACCCAGTGACAGAACCATAAAACGCATCTGAGAGGTTCTTAGCAAGCGCTACATAAATGTTCAGATTTACACAGTACATACTTACACACAGTGAGCGGCGGTGATGACCCAGTGTGGGTAGAGAACACTGGCGCCACACCAATGTCGCCAGTTGTGTCCGCTGTACTTCATGCTGACCTGCCAAGGCCACGAGTGAGGAGTGGCCTGAACGCCACCTACGATACGGGAGTAGACCTTCGGCATTATGTCTGAAATTCCGCACTCATCACCTACATGTACGATAGACAACATCAACTGTCTAATAGCACAGCACGGTCACGTTGAACTGTAGAAAGTAATGTCTGGAAACAGCAGACACTCAGTAGCCAAAATAATTATAGTCTAGTCTAATCAAGTCTGGTATTAAAGCACAGTTACTGTGGTCTTTTAAATGCTCTGGAAACAGTAGACACTAATGTGCCTAGAACTCTCAGTGCCAACAATGGTAACGCATAGGGGTTGCTGCGGCCCTTTGAAGTAATTAGACAAAAATTAACATAATAAGCAAGTTCTCCTTTACCAAACACGCTTCCACTGGTATCTTTCGCCGAGTATCTGGCCAGAAATCCAGGTGCTGTGGTCGATTTGTCAGACTTGAATGATATGTAGAGCTGGTTTCCTGAGGCCATGATATCGCTTGGCGTGTAGACTCCGCAGTAGGAACCGAGGAGAGTAGATGATTCGTCTGGTCCGTCATAAACATTCACGACATCATAGCATTCCGTATCAAAGAGAGGAGGTTCCAAGGAAAACTTCTCAAATCGCAAAAACGCTTTCTACAAAAAAAACTCGTAACTCCAGTCAGGGCCGTTTTAAGGTCGTCGTTGGCCCTAGGCACTCGTGCATTCGTAGACCCAACTCAACTGCCAACTCTGCATTAAAGCTTAAAGCATTCGCATCATTTCTTGCCGCCATGTTTAATCATGATTAACGAGCGCACTCAGTTTTGATTTTAAATCTCAATCTACTTTTTGTTATAATCATTATTGAATATCTCAGTTTCAGATTTTCAGACTTTCGTAGGCCCCTGAAAGTTTCGTAGACCCTAGGACAGTGCCTACAGTGCCTAATGGATAAAACGGCTCTGACTCCAGTTAACTAGGTCAAAATCGTGGAAAAAAGTGACATTATCGAGCAATCAACTAGACGCTGCTGAACTCCCAGGATATGCAGTTGTTTAGTAAAGAAGTTAGCGCTCGATAAGTTAGGCCTAGATAGTAGATATAGTTGTTAAGAATTACATATCTGAGTGTGTGAAAGAATGCCAGCTTCATCGAATTGTACACAATGCGCTGCATGCAAGACACGAAGAGAAAGAAAGACTACGCTGGAACGGCATTACGAATTATGAACGAGTACTGGAAAGAGTGGGACTAGATGGAAGAGCAACCCTGGATTAGTAAAAGACTTATTTGAAACAATTTCGAACAAGTACTAATAGATTTCTCCGATATTTTCGAGCAGTTAAGTAGACTTTCCTAAAACTATGACCAGTTAATTAGATACCTTTCTTTTAAAACATCTAGCAAATTACACACGCCTTCCTAAGAATTAGGAGGAGTTCAGCAGGAGATTTTCTTTAAAATATCGAGCAGATGAATAGGACAGATCTGCCTTGAAATTTGGAGCAGATAATCACTATTTCATTGGGAATATCTTACCGACCACCACAGCTTTTGCAGCCCGTCTCGGTTACCTCTTAGATCTGATTAGTTTTGTCCAAAATATACTATACTATTTTGATCATAGCCGCAGTTAAACATTTACAAAGCGATGCTTAACACTTTAACGACGAGCTACATTGGTTCCCAGTCACTTTTAGTACACTCTCGTCGTTAAACATTTAAGAACCTATAAAAGGTGCTGGTAATAAGTTGGTTTACTATGACACGATATCGATTTATGCCTTATCGTATCGTATCTAGTAATTTATAAGGCGCCTCTCGCAGTATAAACTATTCAGAGGCGCCTTATACGTCACGATGACGTCGTTCAAAAAAGTTTCAATCGCATCTTGTCTGCCGTTGGGCTGGAACAAAATCATCTGACGTCTTACCATCGGTGATTCGACCACTATTCGCCAAGAGCATCTCGCTTCGTTTGGATACTTCTTTCCTTTCCCATAGTTGGGTGATGTAAAGATGCCTTCGCTCTGTTGCAAGATCGCCGTCTCCCCAGTGCATCCAGGCAACTCTTTTCTGAGTGATGCTAAAAGCATGTCGACATACACGTGTTCAGATTACAAAACATTTTACGAAATATATATAAATGGATTATGGATTAATAGATAATAGATATGTCATGACACCTATTCGAGGTTGCTGAAGGCGCTATATAAATGTATGAATGCATACCTCCATCTATCCCTTTATCCATCCATCCATCCATCGATATTTACGTATATGCATATACATGCCGACATACAGACATACCTGTTTTATCGAGTATCGTCCAGGTGAGCGCGAATCCTCCATCCGACATACTATCGTCCGACTCGAAGCTGACTAGAAGCCTTGACCCGGAAGAGGTCATTTCCGGTGGAAGGTTGTTTCCACAGAATCGGCCGAGCAGTGGAGCGGAACGGTTGAATCCGTCGTAGACAGACAGACTGTCATAGACACAAGCGATGTCGGTCTCCAAGTTCAAGCTGTCGAATCTAAGTTGTATCACCTGAACGAACGATGTATCAGGTGACACAGGTAGATAATGTAGAGTGCGCTATGTATGATGCATAGTGTTATACAGTTCATAGTTGTGATATGAATTATTGAGGTGTAATATAGCACAGACTTTGTAAACACGATCAAAATATAGAGTTTCTGATGGACTAGAGTAGAAAAGACTAAGATAAAATGGAATAGGATAGACTAGACCGGTAATAAGACAGATTACATGTATAGTCTAGGCTAAGAAGAACTATATACACTATAGACTAGATCAGATCAGAATAGACTAGATGGATATGACTAGCCTATAGAATGAGTAAGGATGGACCTGGCTGGACTATGCTATATTGGATTGAATTTTATTAGATTAGATTAGATTAGATTAGATTAGCTTAGCCTAAGGACGGCGGTTATCTTAACTGGCCCAGAGGTTAAAGCAGTGCTATATGACGCAAAGCCCCAATTGCTTGACATGACGAAAATATTGCCAGAGCGGCTGACGTAGTCTCCTACCTGTCCAAGAGCGGCAACAATTCTCCAGCGACAGCGAGAGTTTTCCGGGAACCGTTCCTCCTTGAATCCGGGCGACTGGATGACGCCTGTCGGGTCCCTGAGCTCCGTCACTTGACCCGCACACGGTCCCAGACCTGAAGTCGAAACACAGTTTAGATCAACAGACAGAAGCGTCGGACTCCCACACACTGCTACATGAACTGCATACCTATATATACAAATGTATACGTCTAAGATTAAGGAATGTGAAGCGAGCAGAAGATTGATTGATTGATTGATTGATTGATTGATTGATTGATTGATTGATTGATTGATTGATTGATTGATTGATTGATTGATTGATTGATTG
>OY744602.1:43394710-43397210 GCA_963556255.1 Allolobophora icterica | reverse complement strand
GCACTCAGCTCTGTTAGCTTGCTACAACCTGTGCAACAAAACTTCTCAAGTCATCTTATGGACAAAATCACCCAGTAATCGCACTATTAAAAGTAACGCCAACTAAGAACAGTTGTTACTGTGACTAGAACTCTCTCAGACACTAGCTATTTTGTTGCAAAACACATTACTTCAAAATTATAGGAAATTCTGAAACATTGGATTGCATTACCATGCGTGTCTCCAACAACCTAGGGCCTACATATTTGGAGATAAGTCTCACTGGAACCGAGACCTATGCGAGAATAGTCTGTCTCAGAGTATAGATTCAATATACCATCCGACTTATATATAAATCCCTGCATGTGCAGATCCTTTCCATTTTTAACCTGCCAGTTTATGAAATGTTTTTTTTTTAACTAACAGGCGTACTTACTTACCTTCACCGGGAGAAACAGAACCGAAATTCTGAAAAATTAAAACACTGAGCTCTGTAGAGAACCTTCTATAAAGTGCGCTAAAAAATGTCCTGTTACGATTACAACTACATCTGTTCGAAAAATAGGCAGATAATGTTTTCAGAATGGTTGGTTGTTCAATGGCCTTGAAGCTTTGCGTATTTCTCATCGTTAGACGATTGCTTAACTCCAAAGATTCATTGAAGCAACAGTTGAACTTTCAGTGATAACTAACAGTTTGTGGGCTAGTCTTGTTTGTGATTATCTGAATGAACTAAGGACACATATTGGTCTCACTTGAATGGCTTAACGTAGCCTATCGTTATAGCTAGGTTGTGAGGTGAACAAGTGAATATGATTATGTGCATAATTATGTTTTGAAGGTAGGTAGAAAAGCAGGTACGTTACTTTGTGTCAAGAAACTTGTTATAGTGACTTTAGTACATTTAACAAGCATATAGTTGACTATCTAATGCCACTAAACAACTGCGCTTGAAGTAGTTTGAAAATGCTTGTTGAACAGAATCTCGGAGGCGACAGTGCGCGTGTACTGTGTTCAGGTACGTTGGTAGTTGGGTAAATAAGCGGCCTTTATTTCTATTGGAAAAGCACTGAATCTTGCATATATACCTGAGTGTTCTCCTTTTGAAGTTTTTTTGATGACTTTTCTTTCAGGTACTTTTCTATGAGTGCCAGAACCAGATCGTATCTCTGTTCCCCTCCTTCTCCTCCTCCTCTTCCTGCGTTGCTACCATCCGCAGAAGCAACAGCTGACCTGAAATTAGCACAGTCTGTACTCAGTTTCACATTTAGATACTCGTAGAATCAGATCTCTTCACCGCAAACTGTCTTAATCCTACTGGTTCCCAGCAGACTTGACTACTGTAACTCACTTCTTATTGGCATCAATAACTGAAATGATCCTTTGAAAACCTGGAGGCTCATCTATTTCATTGTAAATATGAATGGTCAAGATGTGAAAATAGATTTGCTCAAAATTAATTGGGTTAAGAACGACGATCCCGAAATTATGGCAAATGCACTTAACAATTACTTCTCAATTGTCGCTCACTCACTAGCTGAGAAAACCCTAAATTCCCAATTTTCCTTCACGAAATACCTAGGCCCACCACTCCACTGCTAGTTTGGACTAACTCCTACATCATCGGAAGAAATTCTCAATCTCAGTTATTCATAGCAAGTGGGTTGATGACATCAACCCTTGCATTGCAGCTCCTTGTATAGATTTCCCTTATTGCTCCTCTACTTTCCGAACTTATCAACTGCTCTTTCAGCGCTGGCGTACTACCTCAAGTATTAAAAATTGCAAAAGTAGTCCCCATTTATAAAACAAAAGGGATGAGGGACGACCCCAATAATTATACACCAATTTCCATTCTCCCTTATTTTTCTAAATATTATGCAAAAACCATGCATAATAGGTTCATTAATTTCATTGAAAACCCCATAATTATTGTATTTCACTCCCAACACGGCTTCCAGTCTGATCACTTTTCCTTTCATGTCATCAATCTAAAATTCAAGTGCATTTGAAAATAAAGAATAGTCTATTGCAGGGGCGGCGCTACACCAGGGCGCGCCAGGGCAAATGCTCTAGTAAAAAAGCCTTTGCCCTGGTCGATGCCCTGCCAGAATTTTTTGCTCTGTCCAGTGGCGGCGCCACGATTTGAAAAGTAGTACGGCATATTAGAGTTCGAAGCTCTTAACTGACAAAAAGTGGTACGGCAAAAGTATGTTGTTGCCGTGCAACCTAAAAATGTGCTACGGCAAAAGCCACACCAAAGGCATAGGCGGCGTCGCCACTTGCTCTGTCCAGAATTTATTCGGGCATATTTGTTGATAATCTCTTACCTCCGAAATTTAAAGGGTACTTCCAACTTCGATCGGATATTCACTCCTACTATACTAGGAATTCAAAATGTCTTCGTTCAATATAGGCCCCTATGCCTGCACAAATACTCGTAGATATTCTATTAAATTCACTGGCTCAAATGTCTGGAATAGCTATTAGCTAATATTCATATTACTATTTAACAGGCAAT
>OY744602.1:43047210-43387210 GCA_963556255.1 Allolobophora icterica | reverse complement strand
ACTCTTCATGCCTGTGTGCATTAATCGCACGACAATCGTGCTCGAGCCTAATTAGGCTTAAATTTCAAATTGGACAATAATTTCCTTCTTCAGCAACGCCTACCAAATGCTAATAGGCCTAACAGATATATAATAGACCTGCCAGATATATAATAGGCCTACCATCCTTCACGACCTCCCTCCTCCGCAGTTGCTGGTCGCGGTGCAGGATGCTTCGTTCGCATCCAACCGTCATGTGACGGGAAGGTTTATGGTGATATAATTACCAAATGTTTATTTATTTATGCATGCCGACCGAACCAAACCACGACGCGCAGACAGACGGATCAACCGACAGCCATAACGAGACAGTAATTGAGTGTCAGTGTAAACGTAGGCCCACGCGTCTTTCTATTATAGCGAGCATGTGCCTCACCACTGCTCAAGTGTCAATGAACTGACTGGGGGAGAGCCTTCACCACCGCTGCCCATGTCAATGCCATCGAAATTGAAATCTCTTAACATAAGCTACCATCGGTATCATTCCGACGGTATGGAAACCGGCATGGGACGTGCGCTGTAACCGATGTAGCTGCTAAGTGTTCGTGTGCGTAGTTTATGTTTAACGACGCTGTGTAAGAAGAAACGTGGTTAGCGTCTCCCTCCTACTTTATCCATGCCTGGGACTGGTACTACCTTAACACGACAGTGGCTCAGTTAATTGAGTGTGCGGTGTGACCAAGAGACCATGACTGTTTAAAGGCCTGGCTTAGTTCGGACGACTGGCAGTGAAACGTATTGAACACGCCATCTACCGAACACCTACGAGATTCACTTCACTGGCCACAATCAATTTTGTGGATACCAAGTTAATTGCACGCTGAGTAGGACTCTGCGTTATAACAATAAGCTACTACAATTTTTTCTCGATAAAGAAAACAAAAGCTATTAAAGCTTGCGAAAACTATCACTGTCATTTGGAGCGCCTCTGATGAGTCTGTCTTTAAGTGGCGCTATACAAATTTGCAATTACAAAAACAATTACATAAACAGCGACATAATTATATAGGTCCTATGCAATATAGCTTAGGCAATAACTTTAAAATGTTGCTTACGGTGACATGAACAAGTTGCAAGTATTATGATGCCTGGGCCGATCCAGAGGCAGGGCCATTGTTCTCGTCAGTTTCAGTGTCTCGAAAAATACGAGGAAAGAATAGACCTGTTACAGTGATAGTCATTATGGAAATAAACTTTCATTTAATACATGCTTTCTTTTTCTACTATGTGTGACCTGGATGTGAGACTGAGCCGTGTATTGGCCTTCTCTGAGTAAGTTAAGGCGAACATGCTTTATCATCTGCCGCAGATCCACACTATTCGTCACTCGCTCTCGGCCAAAGCTGCTTCTGCCCTGATGCAATCATCCCTGTGCACTATAGTGTGGATTACGGGCCATCCTCTTTCTTGGATTATTTAACTTCCATCTGTTTTAAACGCCGCAGTTCGGATAATAGATGGGATTTTAATGTTTGGTAATATAGACCTCTATAATTAGGGGCCGACATGTGGGACGCGCTGCATTGGCTGCCATATGAAGACGCATGAGTTAACATCATTATACTTCATCCTGCATTAGAGAGCTTTGCATTTCAATGTTATCCTTATCTGGACGCGTTCTGTAACACAGGGTGATCTGATCGTTACCCATTCCTATACTGCAGTAATGCCACATGGAAAGTGAGTCGTTTCCTTGCAATCTTCAACATGAGCTGCTTCGACTTTCTATGCCTCTGTTTCGCAAGTGATTCAATATCATTCTATTCGATCGTGGTCTTGTGTAGTCAGGTCCAGAAAAGGAGCTACAAAAATTAGCACTTACAATTACAAACAAACTGGTCCTTAGCACATTGGCTATAGCCATATGCGTAAATTTGTGGGGGCACGAGAGGTACCCGTACCCCAACTTTTTGGACTGGAGGGTACCGAATCCCCCACTTTTTGAACATTGCCGATCAATATTTTATTATAGTGCCTTCCCAGAGATCGCAGCCTTGCTTCGTGTATGTAAGAAATTGGTACCCCCACTTTTTAGACCAAAGTTACGCTCCTGCAGCGTATAGCTAAACAAGCTTCACTGTTAAGCATTTTTCTAGGAGGCCCGTTCTGTGCAACCGACACAAACAGCTCCTACCTAGTCAACATTGACAAGGTCTTCGGTTGCTGAGTTTCTCCATCAGTTAGCTGTTATGTTCCATAGATTCCCACAATTGCCAAGACAGCCAGTTGAAAGAGAACCAAAGTAAATCTCTCGAGATGATAATTCCACGAGCCAGATGTAAGACCATTCTCCAACCTCAGAAAGAACTTAAGAGAGTCGACTCCATGAACATCCTTGGAGTCTACATGTCTGGTAATCTCAAAGCGGAGGCTCATGTTAGCGCAACCATAGCAGCTTGTGCTAGATCACTATATGCTTTGAGAATACTAAAACATCGTGGACACACCAATGAAGCTCTTCAAGAAGTTATGAGAGCAACAACACTGGCCAAACTCCTATACGCTACCCCAGCGTGGTGGGGATTAACTTCATCATCAGACCGCTTAAGCCTTAAGATTAGAACGTTTTATCAAGAGATTGCGGAGAATGAAGTTAGTAAACGAAGAACAACTGACTATAGCTGAACTTGCGAATTCTGCTGATTGCCGATTATTTACATCTATTAAGAACAATGAAGATACCGTCCTTAATCCTCTTTTACCACCAGTCCATAAAACTGTATATTCATTAGGTTCCCAGAATCACCAGTAGGCCTACTGTCTTCCAGTTAAAGACAATAGAGACTTTATTTCCCGAACACTATGCACAACATTATATACTTCTCAAAACTCTGTCTAAGTTTGTTCCATGCTACGGTTTGTCAGCATGTGTTTACATTATAAACAATAAACGAATATCATCATCATCATCATCATCATCATCATCATCATCATCATCATCATCATCATCATCACTATAACGTTACGTTCTAATTACCTCACTCGATATTTGCCAACACCAATTCAGAGGTAATGAAAGACAGGCGTTGACACACGCCTAGCCTGGACCCTATCAGCCTGTTTTAATGAAGACAAGACTGCTGAACCTGCAACCCACCGCCCTTCAAGGAATCATGGGCCCCGGGCTCAGCCACGCCTCCTTCATTGTGCGGTAGCTAGCTCTTTAGATATAAAAGGTCCAGGTTTCAAGGTTCCCAGGCACTATCTGATAATAAACCGGTCTGATAGTAAATGATCCAACGAAAAACCAATTTACCCCCAAAAGATCTATAGTTTCTTGTTTTAAGAAGTTAAAAAGAATTAAGTGAATATTTATTATGCATATATAGTCTAATCGTTAGTCAACTCAAGGTCAATGTTTTAAGTTATCTGCTTTATAAAGTAGGCATAGGGCCTACTATTAAATAATTATACTATCAGTTCTGATATGCATGCTTAGTGGACGGCTTCGACATGAACATTTTAGATTATAGCAGTGCTATTTATCACATCAATTGGTTCAGTGGTAGGGTGCTAATTGCCAGTCTTTGGTTGATGTTAAAAGTTAACCCCTGCCAGGGCAGACAGAAGACTAGACAACGAGGAAGAGGACTCTCCACCTGCCCTCATACGCCGAGGCTAAGACTGTACAATATGTACAATCACCGTACAATATTAGCTCAATTATTTCAGAGTCTGGCGTGTTAGTGTGACACGTCAAATTCTGAAAATAAAATTCCATTATCCAGTGGCGGCGATCTTGTTTGACAGGTGAGGGGGCATTTTTTAACTGATCTGGTCAAAAAAGAGTTTTGAACTGATCTGGTCAAAAAGAGGTAAGTAAGATTTATCGCTGTGAACTGATCTGGTCAAAAAAGGTAAAATTTTATGACCTTTTTGGTGTTTCTTCCAAATGTGGGGGGTCCGATACATGGCGTGTCCCGCCACTGTTAAAGGTGGGGTATTGTCCCCCTCCACCCCCATGATCGCCGCCCATGCCATTATCCAAATAGCCGACGTGACAGACATATAGGCCTATGTGTCACTGAATACAAATGTCAATTTTTGGTAGGTTGTGCAGTTCGTAATCGTAATCGTGAACTCCGAACTGCTAAAGCGCCACTCGAAGGTCAAGCGCATGGCACCTATTAGCGAGTGCTGGACAATTGTAGATGAGCAACTTGTGCAAAGTCCCTATACGCAGTGGCTTGAGGTAGATTCGAACCTGCGACCGTCCGGTTACAAGGCACCGAAAACACCGCTACACCACCGCGTCCCACAGTTATGAAATCTTGACCATAATAGCCTACAACAATAAAGCATAAAACTTAAGGCAAGAACATAGCCAAAATATTCAGCTTCAATGGGCTTTGCCACTGTGACCTCAAACCAAGAACCCAGACCTCGTTGGAAGCTATGCCCTCCTTGCCAGCGTTTCCATGGGCATTAGACGGGACCCACATGGAGTAGATATGGGTCCCATCATCCCATGTAAGAATTTGAGTTCTATATGAGTTCCATGAGGGCATCTTGGCGGAGCTTAACCCCCGTATAGGTTCCCGTTTGCCGAAACCATGAATTCGCCTTTCGAGGATAAACGAATCAGGATCAGAATAGGAGAATGAGGACAACTGGACAAGAGATGAGAATGACAATCGTAATCGTAATCGTAACCTCCAAACTTCTAAAGCGCCACTCGAAGGCCAAGCCCAGGATACCGGCCTATTCACGAGCGCTACGTCAAGTCAGAGGGATTTTCCAGAAAGTAGTCCAAAAGACGAGGAGGTGGAGGATGATCTGGATCAGTATGAGGAAAACTATTAGGGTGAATATTAGGAGCAGATGACTTGGATGAGGATGAAAATGACGATGAGGAGGATGAGGCTGAAACACGATAGGTAACTGCAGGCGCCGAAACAAGTCTTTCCTGTTGGTGAATTGGCTTAGTTACCTTCAGCTTGACGGCGTCGAATCAGACGACCTATAAATACACAATGGAGGTCATCAGCAGAAGATGAGACTTAATTAGGTTGTTCGTTTAAGTAGGCCAGTTAAATAGGTCTAGTGCATCTCCAGTTTGGTCTTCGTCGCGGCCAACTGCAACGATTTCAGAAGAGCCGAGGCACCGATTAAATTCGTTCGCTCCACCTACCACCATTAGCGGATGTATCAGCTGCCTGCAGTATACGAACTGTCCGTGAGTCCCTGCTTGTTTTTCGACCTTCCTTCTCTTCGTCCGTTTGGCTTGCCGAGCGCAGAACATTAGTTTACATTCCACCATTTACTGATATAGTTTTAAAATAACATGTGTCGATGAACTTTGGCAATTGAATGTCTTATATAAAGCTAGAAAGTATTGATATGAAGCTAAATGTAGCCAAATCTCAAGTCGTAAGGATTGGATCACAGTAAGAACGTTAGTGTCAACGGAGTAGAGATCAGTTATGTGGACAAGCTAAAATATCTGGGCTGTTTTCTGGCTGAAGTCAAGTCACTTAAAATTTGCATGCATGAACTGCGCGTTAAGTTTTACAGGTCATTTAATTCTTTGTATAGCAAGTCTCACAAATTTAGTGAACCTGTTTTGTTACATTTGGCCCACTGTAAGCCATTTCTCCTCTATGGAATGGAAACGGTCAACCCTACCAACAGTGAGCAAAACGTTTTAGAATACACAATTATACAGCTCTGCAATATGTAAAATTTTCAATATCTGTCATAGTAGTGTTCATGCATGAAAGTAATATTAAAGATTGTTGGTTATCTAGAAGACTGCGATTTATTCAGAATTGCATTTCAAGTGACAATGATGTTGTGAGATTTCTGTGTTATCTTTCAAACACCATATAGGCTAAGTGATTGAGTCTTTTGGTTTTTTTCATATTCTTGTATTGTGCTGCCAATGTTTGGTGAATTAAAGATTGATATAAATAATAAATAATAATCTTCTTTATTAATTCAAACTGACAAGTACAAAAGTGGCAAACACAAGTTTTGGCGGCCATGCAAGGCGCCGCTCCAGAGGGGGTTACGGGTATCGAACCGCGATCTAATGCTCTCTTGGCCATGAGTGTTACCATTCATCTATCCTCCCTCCCCATCATCCATCCCCCTCCCAAGTGTATTTTCCAACTCTAAAATCGTCTGCGGTTTTAGAAAACTGGAAACCAAGCAGCTTGGAGCGCGGTTATTAGACTTGAATGAGTGGCCATGCACCTGGATATTCCAGACCATCTGAGCCAACTTGTCCCACCGCATGCCATCTGGGTCGTGTCGACCCTCGCCCAACGCAGGTTGGGGGGTCGAAATTTGGGGTCTGACTGCTGGGGTCGTGTTTTCCCTTCAGCCGAAACCTCATTCGAACCCATTGACTATCTCCTTCGCGAACGTATGTTGTCAGTTGTCACTAGTAAATAACGCGTTTTAAACAACACCGATGCGTACAGAAATACAATGAGAGTAGGAAGAATAGTTTCCTGTACACTTTTACTTACTTCCAGTGTTAGTATTTTGCTCACGAAAGCAGCGCTCCGTGTTCCAAGTTTCAAGGAGTGATGCGTGCATTTAAGAATGACAAAATCGTTGTTTCAAAAGTGAATTTGTTAGAAGCGACCATATTTTTGGAATGGCCATGCTTTCAGGAATTGCCATATTTCAGGAGTGACAACAGTTTTAAGAGTGAACATATCTTTAGGAGTGACTACGTTTTAAGAGTGACTTTTAGAAGTAACCGTGTTTTAGAAGGACTGGGCTTTTATGAGTGACTATGTTTTTGGAGTGACTATGATATTAGGAGTGACCATGTTTTAGGAGTTACACAATTTTTAGGAGCAAACAGGTTCTTAGGCATCAACGTGATTTTAGGAATGAACGTGTTTTAACACTGAAACGACAAGTTGCATTGGTTTTCCAGTCACTTTTAGTACACTCTCGTCGTTAAAATGTTAAGGAATTGCCATGTTTTAAGATTGGCCATCTTTTTACGAGTGACCATATCTTAGGAGTGGCCAAGTGTTCAGAAACCTCCAACGAACAGTTGTCTTTATCCTTAGACAAATGAACGCCTCTGCGTTCAGACTCGGCACCCTACACCCCACACACAGCAGCATCTCTTATAGGCCGATGGATGAGGGATTCTGGTCGGCTGCATCCATCGGCCATCACCATTAGTCTCGTCAGTCTCTTAGAATGTGTGAGGCATATACTGGTTCGCAGCATCCTCGTCGCTTTTCATCTTCCAGTCTCAGCAACCAACGCAGCGGGTCTTCGCCATCGCCTTCTCTTCCGAAAGATATAACAACAGACGACGAAGTTGTTAAGGTAAATTGATAGCTATTACCTTTATCTTCATCTGCATTAAAATGACGATGATGATGATGATGATGGTGGTGGTGGTGGTGGTGGTGGTGGTGGTGGTGGTGGTGGTGGTGGTGGTGGTGGTGGTGGTGGTGGTGGTGGTGGTGGTGGTGGTGGTGGTGGTGGTGGTGGTGGTGGTGGTGGTGGTGGTGGTGGTGGTGGTGGTGGTGGTGATGATGATGATGATATTAATTATTATGATAATTCAATGGGCCTTTAATTTAAGTAGTAACCAGGAATAATAATCCGTTGGAACAACCTGCTCTAAATTCGACAGGTGAGGGAACTAGAAATCAGGTTATACGGCGGATGAGCAAGTTGAAATTGGTTAGTCTTAGGCTCTAAGTTTAGACCTGAGCAGGGCTGTAGACGAGGGTATACGCGGGTATACAGCGTATACTTACCTCTGTAGATGAAATTTTGAGGAAAAAGAGAGGTTTTTAGGGCGAATGACTAAAAAAAGGTCATGAACTTTTTCAGAGACGAAATCGTAAAAAGTCTGAAAATTTTCAGAGAATTGGTGAAAAGTCATAAATTTTTCTTAGACGAATTCCTAAAAAAAGGTCTTCAAATTTTTTTACGGTGACACCAGCCCTACTGACGCCGCTGGTCACCGGTAGCGTATACTCACCTCAAATTTTACCACTACAGCCCTGGACCTGAGTAACATTAGAATGAACAAAATAGGGAGGGCAATGAATTCCAAAGCTCTGAGCCAGCCACCGAGAAGGCCGAGAGCCTAACACTGTTCGGGTGTATAGGTACAGCACGAGTGAAAGCAATATTTCGTAGTATGAGGATGAGCAATGCATTTAACAGATAAGGTCAGCTGTGAACTATAGGATATAGGGATTTCTTAAATTGGGTTCTTTGCTCAGTGGGTAGTAAATTTAACGAGTATGATTTGGGTGCGATATACAAACACTTGAGGGTTTTTGTTATGGCTCTGGCCACATAATATTGAACCATCAGCAGTTTGTATAAACCTAGCTTAGTAATATAAATAGGAAGTGAGTTACAGTAGTGAAATCGTCTGGAAATTAGAGCATTGGCTAGTGAAATTAAAACAGTTTGAGGCCTATAAGATCTGATTCAGCTAAAGTATCCTGTATGTGAAATGCAACTGATTTGAACATGGTCAGAAAAAGACGTGTTGGAGTCAAAAATCATGTTCAAGCTACGTGCACTTTCAATACGATTAGCGAGCAGTTTGCCCAGTTGATCAGAATTAAGCCAATCAAATAAATTTGTGGAGCTGGCTTGTGCCAAAGAGAGTAGTTCGGTTTTTAGAAAAATGCAGGAGTCTCTTAGGCCTACTATCCATCCAGGATTGAACACCACTGAAAACAGAAGCAAATACTTTCAGAACGATATTAGTCAGGCGAGATTTATAAAGGACGGCAACTCCGCCACTGAGTCCGACCCACCGAGGTTCATGAAGGAGAGGAAATGAAGGGGTTGTTATGCTTGAGATGACAGAAAGTGTGTCAGTCAGTTTGAGCCAAGCTTCATTGAGCAAGAATATTTACTGGTTGATCCTAGATGTAAGTTTGAAGAGAAGCGGATTACTTACGGATAGAATGGATAGGCCTACTATGAAGTATGGTAAGGGCCTTAGGGGCCTACAGCCCTCGGAAACACAATTGACCAGAACACGTGAAAACCACAGTGAGATTCAGGGAAAAAATGGCGTATACGTAGAAAAGAGCAGACTTATTTTTCCCCGAGGTACACATAATCCCGCTGGAGTCAGATCCTAAATAAATGAAAATTAATCTCTGGAGTCTGGAGTGACCATCTGCAGCATTATTATTATTACTATTATTATTATTATTATTATTATTATTATTATTATTATTATTATTATTATTATTATTATTATTATTATTATTATTATCATTATTATTATTATTATTATTATTATTATTATTATTATTATTATTATTATTATTATTATTATTATTATTATATTCATTATTTAGCGATATCTGGTGAGCGTTTATGTAATCAAGTAAAACTTTCTGCTATTAATGCACTTGAACTTCGCCCTCTGCAGAGCGCACGTGTTTCTAATTTTCGAGAAACACGAGAAACAACGGATGTATATAGACGCCCCTACGATGCAATATGTACCTTCCGGTAATAACCGGGAACATGAGCGCTATAATCTCGGATGGACGTTTGACCAGACCAATGATGCGACTTTGTATTAACAACGTCACCTGGCAGGGGCGGCGATCGCGGGGGCCGGAGGGTCGAGGGGACAAGACCCCCACTTTAACAGTGGGGGGGACACAGTATATAGAGTTACCCCCACCCGAATTTTGAAGAAACACCCAAAAAGGCGAAAAAAAGTTTCACCTCTTTCTTGACCAGATCACCTCTTTTTTGACCAGATCAGTTCAAAAGTGTCCCGTGTCCACTCCACCTGACAAACAAGATCGCCGCCGCTGTTGACACCAGTCCCGGTTTCGATAAGAAATCCAGCACACCCTGGTGTTCATCTATTCACTACTATCAAGACGCCACAATGTACATGCAGCAACTTTTGTATTGCGTATTCTCATTACCAGAGCGTGGGCGTCTTACCCCCAGCGGCGTCTTAGAACACTCTACCCTCCTGTCATTGTTTTTAGCAATTCTACCTACCTCGTTGGCATGCAGGATCTGACTCATGTGTTCCTGCACAAACAACTCTATCATGCACGGATGTATAGTTTGCCTTTCATGCACGAGCTGAATGACCAGCCCCCTTTGTCCCCACAACCAATTTTCTCGACAGCTTCACAGCATCACTTGACCACACCGACTCTGACGACCATCCAAGTCTTATACCACACGTCGTGTTAAACCAACACCGACCAATTTCCCACGAGATGCAAATCGCCTCCGATTCCACTTATGTCTCGTGACAGTGTCACTGTTCACTAAGAACTTCACTACGCCGTTTTCGCTAGCGTCGACTTTGTATCATTTCACACAGTTCGCAAGATTTCACAACATCTGATCCATCCTACAAACTCACCAAAACCTCATCTCTTGCTATCTCTCCGTTGTGGCCACATGTCTTTCACTCAAAACTGAAAACATTGCTCTTTCACAAATCCTACCCCGATTCCTTCTCTTGCCTCCCTCATCGTTTCAACTCTAAACACTACCCATCTGGCTATCTGCCTGCCTAATCCCTTTGATTTTGACCTGGAACCGATTCCACCCTCTCCCCAATGATTATGATTTGACTAAGCGCTGTGAATAACCTCGTTCCCGCGACTTCTTTTTTGGGCACTGTAGAAATTTCGAGATAACGATTACGAACCAAAATGTCATGACCAATCGTTGATACGACCGAAGTCAGTCGATAGGGGCGTACATTTTCACAGTTCACTACGATCCGATCTGGAGTTTAATACGAATAGTCTTTCATGGAGTGTCTTTCTTCTGCGACGTAAAATGTACAAATGAAGAAATCTCAGGACCAATTGACGCCGCGCTTTTGGACAGAGGCGCTCAGAGTCTGTTGTAAGGAAAATTTATCACTGCACATGGTGAGCGCCGGAGCGCGAGTCTATACTGGGTGTCTGCCACTGTTTGGGGCCCTGGTCAGAAGTCAGCTGATGATATTTTTAAAGAGAAATTCTGCATGTATTTTGTGGTGTTTTCACAATAATGCAAAATAAATAAATAAATCAATATTCGTTTATTGCAATAATTCCCGTTGACAAAAACGCAACAGGATTAACTTGATTTCATTTTCATTCACTACACAAATGCAAGGTAAGTAGATAAAAGCAAATTATACAGTAGGCCTATGTCAGTGCAGCTAGTCTTTAAAATATCGATGAGTACGAATCAGATGCACTGATTCTGGTAATTTGTGGTCTCCTTCCGGCTGCCTGGACTCGTCTGCATATTCGACAGATTCCGTTGTTGTTTCCTGTTCAGCGTCATTGCAATATTCATTAGGCCCCCCTATCTGCTTCAATTTCGCTGTCAGAAGTATTATGTGGTTCCTGATATGCATCGATTTTACTCTTAGTGTGTGACTCTGAATCCGTTACAGAATAATTTTCATAGTCGGACCACAGTATATATAATTACACAGTACGTCGACTCCCGGCCGATGCAGCAGTCAGAATGTGTGACCGACCGCCATTTTGAATACGAGCTCTTACACGTCGATACACCGGAACCCATCACATCAAATATTTTTAAACGTTACAAAAACATTGAGGACTACACGCCGATACACCGGAATCCATCACATAAAATATTTTTTAGACGTTACAACAACATCAAGGACTTCATTAGAATTAACAATATTATTTTTAACGTTAATTTCAGCTTGAATTTATAAATCAAGAACTCGTATTCAAAATGGCGTCACCCGAAAAACTAGTCAACGGTTAGCAATGCGAGTCGACGTACTGTGTAATTATTTATACTGTGGTCGGACTTTGCTTTGGTTGCACTCGCTTAAGCGAAAATATGCCTAAAATGTTTCTGTTCTGTGGCTTTCTTTGATCGCTTCTGCCGACGTGGCTTCTGAATCCACTGCAGAACGGCTGCTTTTGGACCCCAAATAGCTCTAAGGGACAAGTTATGATGTATGAACAAATTTTATATGCATTTTCAGTAGACATTTTCAGTCTGGTTCGCAGAGACGTTTTGAGAAGTTATCTGCACTGATGCATCGTCTACATCAGCAGAATGTGGCTTAGTAGCTAAAATTTGGGCCATAATTGTTAACAGGTTAGGAAAGTCATCTGGTGAAGAAGCCAAACGACGAACGAGCTCAGACAGCTTCAGAGAGGTAATTGTCTCCGAAGTAGCAAGATCTGTGTATTCTAATGTCATGGCCACCAAATCCAAATCCCAACCAATCACACTTTGAACTTTACGTAAGTCAACATTCTTGTTATCCAATTGCACAAATGGAACAAGAGAAGCAAGCAGTGGTTCGTCAAGCAAAAAGCGTTGACGAAGAAACTCGACAAGACTGTCTGCAATTTCGTTCTGCACTGCTGCTGTTTTACGACGGTCAGAAATATAGAGGTGATGCTGCTGACGTCTCAAACTGGACGAGAGAGTCGAATATCTTTGAGAAAGTTATCTCCATCCTTCTCAGTAAGCGAATTAATTAGACTTTCCTGCCAACCACCAGTAAGAGGCCGATCTTTCAGTGAACTAACTGTTGACTTTACTTTGGTTACAGCTTCATGCATGTCAATAAGAGTAGTTGAGTCGCTCTGCAACCGCTTCTGGAATAGTGCAAGGACAAAAGGCACATCTGCAAGAAATACCAAAAGCTGCAATTCGCAAACGAAGTAAGAAAGTTAAAGTCTCCATTCGCACCAGCATCCTTTGACTGCTGGAGGTAAGAAACCAGTGCATGCCATGAAAAAACCAGAATTCAGCAACGAGTCCAACGAACCTCGTAAACAGTGGGCAAATGTCGAAGCTCAAACTTTTGTTCAGCTGCTAATTCCTTGAGTTCTCTCCTTCTAACGCCAGACATGTATATGAAAATACGAGACAAAACCGATTAGACTTTGAAAGCAATGTTTGACCTCACCGACTGACAACTGTCTCACTCACAGACTGCCATGCCAACTGTGAACGGTGCACACTGCACACTGCACAGCACACCAGACCTTTACCAGAGGAAGTGATGGACACGACTTCCCAGACTGACTACTTTTAAGCTCTCATTCAAGCAACTTCCAGAAACCATTACTTCCACCCGTATTAATGCTTGCACCATCTGTTACTACAGACGTTATGAGCGTCAACAGTTCAAGTCCACGTTGGCCAAAATTCTTCACAAGGGCTTTTTTGACAGCATGTAGAACGCCGACGGCTCCTCTCTTCTCAGGTTCAGCTGCTCCCAGGAACATTTCCCCCACATTACCACATTCGTCAATGATCTTCACTAGTACATAGTCTATAGGCCTATCTTACCCACGCAAAGATCAAGCTCTGGATTTCAGCAGTCGGGCAAGAACATCCTGCCGATGTGCGTCCACAATAAATGTACGAAATTTACTGTGCCACTTCGGAGTAACGAACTGCAGGTCAAATGCAGGCTGACTGGGTTTATAACAATAGCACTTTGTCACCTTTTGTTATGTTCAATAATAAAATATCATAAATAATTATGAAATACAGTTCGTTGCACAGCCTTTCATCACTGCACTTTTAAATTTATCGCTGCACATTTTGTGCTTCATTGCACGTTAAAACAAAGCATGGAGGCGTGACGTACTGGACGTGACGTACTGGACGCACGTGCGTCCACCCACCAAATCAAATCCACACAAGGATTAGGCATCGCATCGATATTTTTGACGGTTTCACTGTGTAATTTTGGTTTACCCTACAGTATGTTTAAATAATATCATATGATATCATATGCATGTGTTAAACTGTACTTTTATGAGTCACTCTGAGTCATTTTCAGTGTGACTATAGCCTACGACTGGCAGACATCTGCAGGGGACGGGTACGTGTAGATGGGAGGAGATGAGAGGGTGTGAGTCCAATTTTTTAAGCCTGCAGGCGGCGCCTTTGCTTGGTAAGGGTCGTCTGCTCTGGACCGAACGATCAAGGCCCGATCGTAAATTCAAATATCTTCAGCCGAGTCCCTCCTACTCAACATGCTGATTCACGACACTTCATTGCCTAGCCTTAAGTTTGTTGGTCTAGAAATTGATGCTGGACATCATCTGTATAGGCCTAAATACAACAAAACATGAACTTAAGCCTAAGGGGTCATCCATTAATTATGTCAAAAATTTTTAGGCAGCTCACCCTCCCCTTTTGTTGACATAATTAATGGACGACCCCTAATCCAGCATCACAATAATTATACATTCATACATTTAAAATTAGTGAAGATGTCAATGAGAGGGCTGTGCTTGCTTCTTTCTCACCAGATCAGACGGGACAGTTTTGGAAGACCACAATGCAGAAATCATAGTTACCTAAAATATTATATTATTAAAAAACTAACAATTTTTAACAAATTTCTTAAGGTTCCAGCCGACCCCTGGCAAATCGTAAGGCGACCCCCGTGGGGGTCGCGACCCACAGGTTGAGAACCGCTGCGCTAGAGTAATACAAGGTAAGGTAATCAAAATTCAGGCTCTGGAGGATTACCATTTTGAAAATGAACTTCGTGCTTATTATCTACTTCAGTGTTATCCTGACGAGCGAGAACAATGAAGTCGATCTACGCTCTATTATTCGCCTGCTGCTCCTGTCTGACGATCTCCAAAACCCTTTCTGGTCAAGATCAACTGATTGACAACTTCCCCTCTCTGTCGCCAACTGACAACATCGAAGAGATCAACAGCGACAACACGTTGCGTCGACTAGATCCAGTAACTCGGCTGCTGATGCTGGAAGAGATGCTTCGGAGTGGAACGGAGTACCAACGATTGGAGTCGCGCCTCAAACGGTCGGGGGAAGAGGAGGCACGACTGCGCCACCTACCGATCCAGACACGAGTCGTAAGCTTCGGTTACCGGTTGGAACCGGAAGACCGAGCTCAGAATCATTTGGTGCCAATAATTAAGGCGATGCGCTATGGAAAGAAGAGCAGCTACGGATTCTCATAAGGCGAAGTCATTCACAGTTACAGTATCAGCACAGGGTATGATTGGTAGGGTTGGATAGAGGGTACTTCCCTCTGCTGAGCGCTAGCTCAGACTATCCCCCAATGGAAAATACTTTCCTTATACATTTCGCTTTTACTCATATGTGCTTTATTCACTAGTTCAGAAAACTCCCTAAGAGAGATCCACACCCATTGAATACTTAAGTTTTCCTCCATTTGACCGGACTATCCACACACAAATTTTCACTCCTGTATATGCCCCTTCCACCGCTGCCCACCACAACTTCAACATCGACTTGTGCACGCTCACAGTATAGCCAAGCAATAGCACAATACTAGGGAAGATGATGTGATCACTTTCTGGATGTGCTACATATTAAATTGTTTTATATTATCATCATGAATAGGCCTACAATACCGAACTCATTCTACCTCTAATCCTGGAACATTTTCAGAACAAAAAACAACATTATCAGAGTTAGAAAATTGTCCAGAGAAACTTGGGAGACATATATTTTAAATATTAGAACTTTCAAGCAGTCAAATTAGCAAACTGAACTCATTATTAAGGAGGATTTCAACTTCAAGCCTCAAGGTCATAATAAAATAAAATGATTTAATCGTTTCATCATTGGTGGCAACTGGTGGGACTAAAAATAGCAAAATTCACTGGTGGGGAAAAGGGCATGGACTGGTGGGGAATATTTGAGGGCTGGTGGGGAAACATGTTAAAAAATCCTCTGCATCACTGTAATTGTACCATTGCATACGCCCTATGTGCAAGAAAACTTTTGTATATCGAACTTCGGCATTTGAACTTCTAGTTATATTGAAAAGCAATTTGACAGTGACACCAAAGAGCCATTACCGGCACCAATTGCACCAAAAGTTTTGAATGCAAACCAGTCATATGGATAGGGGTTATCCATAAAGGACGTCCGCAATGAGGGGGAAGGGACGGGTCATCGAAATGCGGACAAACGCGGACAAGGGGAGGGAGGTTATGACCAGTGCGGACATCCGCATCTAAAATTTTAAATTTGGGTTTTTTTAATTACCACCTTGTTTCAGCCTTCCCTGAAAGACGAAAAGGTCAGTGAAGTGATTGCCTAAAACCTCATGCATGGTATAACCTCTACTGTGACTTTAAAGAGGCTTTTATTACTTCACATCCAGCGATATGAAACCTGAACTGTCACTTAAACATGCACAGGAACTGTGGAATAATTGTAAAAATAATGATGATGACATTAAAAATTGGCCTAGGCGTGCGGACGTCCGCAAGGGGGAGGGATGGAGGGAGGGAGGGAAAGCTCAAATGCGGACAAGGGGAGGGAGGGGTCCAAAGTGGGTGATATTTTGCAGACGTCCTTTATGGACAACCCCATAGAACATCAAGACACCGAAAATGGGTCTATAGCAGACAGGTTTGCACATGTTACTGAACTTATGCACATAATAAGCTCTACACATAGACCGCTTTAATTATTGTAGAAAACAGTACGTGTACTGATATTTTAACACTGTTAGGCTAGTACACTTATTCGTGTGCTTAATTTATCACATACTTAGCCTTGCAATTTTTGAGACTTCAGAAACGAAAATAAGTGCACATTCAGACTTCTGCGAATCTGACATATTCTTAGCACCAACTTAATGCGAATTCTATGCTACAGTTTAGCCAACATTTTATTTGTAGCAAATTTTCCAAGAATTTCTATGTCATGTTTGTATTCAATGGGAATGTGTAAGAGTTTGTTTTACAGCTACGAATTAAATACATGTACATGTAACATGGTTTAAACTACTATCCTTTATTTTGAACAGAGTCATTATTATTACACAAAAAGGCATTTTCAGCACATGTATAAAGTTTATGACTACTTCAGCTCACATAGCTCGAGATGAACATCCCATTTATTTCAAACATCGGATACACATGCACATGTATTGAACTGTTGACGATGGTCCATTGAACTTTGATAAAAAGTAGTTTCGATGTAAACAATTGTTATGAGAGAGAGAGAAAGAGAGAGAGAGAGAGGGAGAGAGAGAGAGAGAGAGAGAGAGAGGGAGAGAGAAGAGAGAGAGGCAGACAACTGAACAGGCAGAGAAGTACAGAAAGACACAAAAGACTGAGAAAGCCATCTTGGATTAACAAACATGCCTGTACTGCTAAATAAATCGGCAAAAACCACCAAAGACACTGTGATCCAAAGTAACCAACAACTAGTCAGTAACAATCTCTTCGCATACAGTCTACAGTGACAGCATATGGAACCAGACTGGCATTCTAAAGCCAGAAAGAAAAGTTTCTAAACTCCAACTTTCTTTCAATCCAGAAGTTCAGTATGTTTTGTACTATTGAGTCTTGACTGCAGAGCAGAGCAGATCCAGTTTATCGAAGGGGAGCAAAATACTAGGGAGTCACTGTGAGTAGAGCCAAGTTTCTGGTAGGGAAGCCAAACCCAACATTAATTTCAGTTGGAGAGGTCATCACCCCCCTTCCCTGATCTGCCAGTGCTGTACATTAAAAAGAATGCGTTGTTAGGTGGAAGTCAGTCAACTGTTATCATCTGGTCAACCTATGACTTCTTCTGGCTCTGCTTCAGTTCATCGAAGCACGATCGCAGCAGGATGTGTGGCTTCATCTTTTGCGGATCAAATGCCTCGTGACCCTAGACAGATGTACACACAAAGTAATGTTACATGATGCATTAATTCGTTCATGCATTCACTCACACACATCACCTATATGCATCCATTTGCTTATGCATTCGACGCAAAACAAAAACATACTTAACATGAAAAACGAAGACAAATATTCCTTAATATAACACGAAGGTTTGTTCTAATGTCAATGCATTTTAATGCTAAATTATTCTCTTCAGACGAACCTGATATGATGAAAATATTGGTTATTACGAAAATGATATGTGGTCCTGTGAATACAACTCCACTACCTTCCATATTTAAGGAGAGAACCCCAGGGGATGAAAGATGAAGTCTACAGAGGTGCGTTTACAGAAAACAGGGCCCTTGGCGCAAACATTTTGGGGCCCTTCTGAACGTCTATTAGCCCAAATGAACAGAGCAATCATAAATTACAATAATATACTTTTACGTGAATACTAAACTGTAAAAAATTGAAAATAGGTTATATTTCAAATAACTCAAAATCCTAAAATTTTATTTTTTTAAACTGAAATTCGTTTGGGGGCCCTCCAATATTTGGGGGACCTAGGCACGCATCTAGTGCGCCTACGAGTAAACGTGCCTCTGGAAGTCTGAATGTCAGGAGGTTAAATGTCTGCTGGATTGCTGTGGATGTGTTTGCCACTCAACCAACTGATGCCTAGATCTCTGAAGCATGTTCCCTAGGCACTTCCATAACTCACAAAGCGCTGCCTATATCATCCTGGTGGTGTTAAAGTTCTGTAAACTAGAGTGTTGCTCTTAATTTTACCTAAATAATATAAAAAGAGCAAACCTTTGACCAGTCATAGCCTGATGCATATGCAAAGATGTTGCCCTGATGCCTAGATCTCTGAAGCACGTTCCCTAGGCACTTCCATAACTCACAAAGCGCTGCCTATATCATCCTGGTGGTGTTAAAGTTCTGTAAACTAGAGTGTTGCTATCAATTTTACCTAAATAATATAAAAAGAGCAAACCTTTGACCAGTCATAGCCTGATGCATATGCAAAGATGTTGCCCTGTGCATTGAATGTACAACTGGTGATTGGCAGATCCAGCTGCTCCGATGTCTTCAGCTTTGTCCGGGCATCTTTGTCCCAAAAGCTGAACCTACCATCCGATCCGACTGTCGCCAGAGTACCATGGGTCGGGTGAAATGCAATACAGTTTACCTGTATACAAAGAAACAGACCAACTTATCCTTACAGTAGTCTGTCATTATGTTATACATGACAGCTAATCCAATCCAATGATTTCTACAGAGCTGTTATTGTACAAATCATCATTTACAATATATTCAGCCTCAAATCAAAAAAAATATGCTTTCAATAATAAAATAGATCAATTATTATCATCATTATTACATATTTATTAATCACCACTATCTAATGACCAAGCTCAGTCAATGGTTCTGAGCAATTGTAATTGAAGGCAGGGGCGTCTACACCATAGAAACCTTGGAGCAAATGCTCCATCCAAGAAATAAGGGGGGAAAGATTTGTCAGTGTGTGTGCCACCATTTTAGGGGGGAAGGAACGGCGAGGGGGGAAGAAGAGGGGGAAAAGGACGTTGCTCCAATGACATAGGGGGGGATAGACGCCCCTGATTGAAGGACTTGCTCAAGGTCTGTAAAAAAACTGTCTTAGAGGTGGCTCGAGCCTGTAGTCTTTGCACTACTATATCCTACAAATCAATGTGTTATTTTCAAAGTCAACCCTACTTTGTTCTGAACAGGATTCTGTAGAATTCAGAATAAGGCTTAAAATTGGCTGTCTGAACTATAATTTCAAACTAGTCATAGCAATACATATAAAGTACTTAACCACAGCCAATCAATCTACGTACAGGGAAGATGTCCTGTGGGCCGCCAGTGTTGCTTGTGCCATTTGACCGATGGCATTTGAAAGTGAAGTTGTCCTTGGGATTTGTTGGATTGACGTACTGTATTGCTACTCGCCCCTCGATGCTGCCCAAAGCGAAGCCTACGGGCTGAGGGTTTGCCGTGGCCGCTTTCCGATCGACAAATATACTCACACACCGGTGCTGCAAAATGATCACATCCAATCAAAATCATTGTATTTCAAATTCACTGACTTTGCACACTTACTATTTTAAGCACACAAGCAGTGACAATTTGTCATGACAATGTACTTGACAACACTCCCAAAAGCACCACCATATCAAAAACGCTTTCAAGTCATCACATTATTTTATTTTATGTAACTAATTGCAGAACGAGGCCAACAATGCTGTGTATGTCTGTGTGCATGTATATAAACAAATGCAATTTCACTTATAAGCAAAGATCAATCGACGCCTTGTACATGCAAAACAACAGCTACCTGAAACTTAAGAGGAGATTCCATTCGCTTGTACTCTGCCGGTTGGTTTTCAAGCTGATAGATGATGATGCCTCGATTCGAAGTTCCAACAACCGCCATTGGATATAACTTCAAGACAAAGCCCAAAAATAATCATTTCATGCAGTCGAAGATAAAAAAAATACATGTTACCAGAAGCGGATGCTTTGTGACAGAAGCACATATGTGCAGACAACTCTTATAGGGTCGTTACACAATGTCTGATCAATGGGTCTGAACCCACAACTGCTGGATTACAAAACAAGTGTGCTACCATATAGATCATTGTCCTACGAAACAATTATACAGCAGAAGTTTTATTTCATACAAGACTCACAAGCTGTTGTACAACTGTGCAAGAACCATAAATTACCATAAATTACTGTAATCTTGCACGTAACAGTAATGATACCAACAGTTCGAGATGACCAGTACATTAGATTTGACAACTTACAACATCTGCACAGTAGACTCTTTCTGGTAACTGCATCGTCATCATTGGATTTGGCTGGCGAGTATCCCAAAACTGCAATCAAATCATCGTAATGTAATGTAATGTACTGCAACATCATAAATAACAATACAATTAAGCATAAAAATAGTATGTTAAACTATTACATGTATGCTACAAACAACAAAGAATGGAAACTGACTGATACCATGATACATCATATACAAGTATACATACAACTATGTATTGTATACATTCGTATGTATTGTGGAATTTATGTACTATCTGAATATATATATTCAAATCATAGCAGGGCACATATTTGAGTATTTATATGTATGGCTTATATATATCAATGTGTGTGTTTGTGTGTGGATGTGTGAATGTGTAAACCCAGGAACTGAAGGAAGTTGTGAGAATCCACACAATTGTCTTAAAAGGCTATCCTTTTCCTGATGATCTATCAGATATTCTCCCTGTCTCTGCTTGGGATTATTCAATAAGTTCTTGAAATTGTAACTTCTACCTTCTTTTCCAATCTGCCTACCAGAAATGCCATTCAACTTAAACAGCTCTACTCACCATTCCCAAAACCTAACCTGCGACTGTGAAACTATAAAATACATTTAATTAGCTGTGACACTGAAATTTGGGCAATCCAAGGACAGACTTGTGCCCCCCTAGGAACTACTATGTACTGAATCACATAATCAGTTCTATGGGAAAAGGAATTGCTGTTATTCTCGTGGACCTAGCAGCTGCTTTCGATAGCAGAGATCACGATGTACTCCTTCACTGCCTTGAGCGCTGGTTTTGCCTTTGCTGGTCACACTCTGTGTATGTAACTACATGAAATATAATAAAACAGGGTCACAAACACAAGCGCATGTGTGCACTTCGGCCTTTTGACTGGTATGGGCAACACTACTTGAATACAAAGAAATAGGACGGCTACTAGGACATAAACGACTTGTTTTTTGTTGTTGCTGATTCCGGATACCAGATAGTATATAGGCCATTATTTGCCGATTCCAATTCTGATCAGTAATAAATTACAAGAGTGGCCTATAAATTGCCAGGTTATTCTGGGGCCCATCACAGCCCTAGTAAGTAGTATCAATAAAAATTATAATTATATGTGAGTGGCCTATAAATTGTTGTTAGTCCATAGCGAAACCATAAAAAAAACTGTTATGAATTGGCGGGTTAGACATTCCAGATCTGGATAATTCCATATAGTCCAAAATCAGCAAAATCAGTTTACCCATCCGGATTTCGGTTATGCCCTAGCGGCTAACTCAAACACACTCACACACACTAAGCACAGTTGACAATGTCGTCCTGTTCAGTGCTGTTTCAAATTAATCAGCCAATGATATTGTTAATTCACAAGTATTGAAGGCTTCATACAGAAATTAATAAACACAACCATAAAATTCGTGATCAAAGTGGGCACCTGTTTCCTGCATGTGTCCCGTGGCTTGAACTGGCAGGTCTTACAAGTATGCATGTGTGTGCATACTTCAGAATTCGTGTTAGAATGAAGCATACAAGATAGAGGCTTCAGTGTAAATAGACTGCTACATACAAAGATGTGTCATGTGTTCCTACCTTTAGTGTCTTATCCCAACTGCCCGTCATCAGACAACTGTAGTTGGACGCTTTGATCCAGTGAACTGTCTTCACAGGAGCCTCATGCTACCATGACAAAAACAAAGTCGTCACTATATTTACTGTAACATTTTGTAACTCTGCTTGCCGCTTTGGATTCAGCGCAGGCAAAGGTAATGAAGTTAAGCATAACAGGCTTAGTTAGCATTCATACAGCTGACCATCCACAGAATACCAGGCCATTAGGGCTGTCAACAGGTACCTGGAGGCCAGGAACCCACGTGAAGACCTACAAATGAGCCATGAATGCAATATTACCCAATGCCTGCTGGTTTCTAGGCATACCTTTACGTAATGAAGAGACAGCAGCCAACAGTATCAGATCCTATCACCAGCAGTACCTGGCTAGGAGAGCTGCAGCCGGTGAGGAACACAATTACTGTAATTTATCTTAGTGATGTTAGTTAGCTAGGCTGGTTGCTTAACCGTGTCTGGAAGCTTAATGATGGGGCTGTGTCACATTAACCTGCCTTGAACAATCCTGTCTAATGAAGAACTTCAAGCAGATGCAGCCAGTCATCAATGTTGCATACTCTGCATTTAAGTTTACAGCTGACACACTGGTACTATTTATAAATGCATAGATTAGTTTTACTGAATGACAGAGTGACAGGCAGTCAGGTGCCTGCTCACTAATGGGTTAAGTACCTTGGCCATATTTAAACAAGTCTGACAACCCTACAGGCAACTAATGTTTTGAACAATGAGGACATGATGTACCATAAACAACTGTTAAACAGAAATCAACGTTGAGTTTGGCTGTATGTGCGCTCTGAATTTCTAATTATAGAAATAAAGATAGATAGACAGACACCAGAAGACATACACAGAGAAATAAAGAGCAGCAGATACAGTATGGACAGAGATGCTCACTAGATGGACAGACAGATGGACCATTGGTAACCACCAAAACAATTATGCAACAACACTAAAATAGCATTTTAAACGACTAAAACAGCCCGATGATGTAGAGAATGAACAAATAATCCGAGCCATGGCTCATTTATGCGTATGTGTGTTCTACACAACAAATGAGGTACCAAAACTGATCAGCAATAATAATAATAATAATATATTCTTTATTATTTCAAACTGACAGACGCAGTAAGATTACAATACAAGAAAGCAATTACTGTTCATCTTCGTTACCTGCGCAACCTGAATGTGCTGATTTGAGCCCAGGTCCCACATCTTTGCCGTTTTGTCAGCTGATCCCGTGAAAATTTTTGTTCCATCCTGAGCAGTAAAATTCAATAAAAGATCTAACCTTAGCAATCCACCAACTGTTTTGCTTGTAGGTACAGTGTGGACCTGTTTACATAGGCGTCATTTGTGGGGGGTACGAGGGGTACCTGTACCCCCACTTTTTGGACTGGGGGGTTCTGTACCCCCACTATTTAAACAATGTCAATCAATATTTTTGTTATTGTGCCTACCCAGAGAATGCAGTCTCCGCCAAAGTGTGAAAGTACTTAGATACACAGGTAAATCGAGAGCCAAAATTAATGCGAATACTGACAGGGAATATGTTCAAAATGGCCACCATGCGAAAAGCGAAAGTGGAGAAGAAATTGGTACCCCCCACTTTTTAGACCAAAGTATTGGTACCCCCCACTTTTTAGACTAAAGTTACGCCCCTGCCTGTTTACGTGCAGTCGCTAAGAGCTTGAGTCACCGCGAAAGTGTTAATAGACTGCAGGAAAAGAGAGTCTTACTGAAAAACAGAGTGGTGCATTATTACGTAAGCCTTATTGTGGCTAGAAAGCTCAAAAACATAGGCTAGTGTGAAAGCACTTGGGCTGTAGCCTGCTATCAGATTTGTCCAATTACTTGGAAAAGCCACATTGCTGTCTAAAGTGACTGCAAGTTAATACCAGACAATTATGTAACTTGGGTTTAGTTAGGAGGGACAGGACATACATTCAAAGGAAAACTGTTCTGAAGGAATGGTCCACGCAGTCCCACAACTTAACAAGTTAACATATTGTTGGACTTATGGATTATATACTGGGCTAGACAAGAAAAACTCAGAACAGCAAAGGCAATATAAAATAAAGAAATAGATAAACAAATAAACGTGTAAGTTACATCGCTCCAAGAGACGTCAAGAACTGGTCCAGCATGTGTCTGCATGGCTTTTGGAATTACGGTTCCACTCTGCTGCACTTCCCAGCATCTCACCTGTGCAAAACAAACACCACAAGGAGTTGACAACAGCAACACTGAGAAAGATAACATGATGATGACGATGATAATGATGATGATAACGATGATGATAACCATGATGATGATATTACCACACTGTTGTGGATCACAAAAACAGAGATAATTATTACAGGACCTATATGAGCATAAACGGTAACTTGTATGGATATCTCGAAGGTGCTACATGGTGACAATGATAGTAACAGTGATTTAATCGTTGCCAGTGTTTGTTTTATAAATAAGCATGGCATGCACAGTAAAGTCTTTGCTCATGTATGCATGAAGCCACGTGGAATATTCATTCTAAGAGTGCAATCAACTGTTTGCTACACTACACACGTGCGTAACGCAAGTGGAAGGCACATTGAAGTAAACTACATTGTAATCCCAGCTGCCAGCAGTATGATACACTGCAGACAAGTAGCTAGAGGAATGTGCAGTAGTCTTTGCCACCATATATATAAAATACATGAGATGTACTAAATCGTAACATCCCAGGCACATCCAAGACACATGGGAATATACAGTAAAGCAAACGTACATTGTTATCCCAGCTGTCAGAGGTCTGAAACATCGGCGGCAGCAAGCTAGTTTAATGTACCATAAAAGATTCTTTAAAGTACACACAAAGATACGTGTACGGGGGCCCGTAGAGTAATGGATAACACACTGGCGTGAAGTACTGAAGGTACCAAGATTGAACCCCGTAGACATCCGTTAATTTAAGGTTAATTCTGCCTTCCACTCGCTAGGCGGTGGTTAAATGATTAGCAGGCCGTGATTTGGCGCCATATGTGGGTGCCGCATAAGCAGTTATATTCGACTCTTGTAAAACTGTTATCATGTGCTTCTACTTAATACATGTTTGTAAGGTGCCCTGCATGGCTGCCGTTTCTACTATATGTATGTTCACTGTACAGCGCAGTGCGTTTGGAGGTGCTTAATTAAAGAAAAGATTATTATTATTATTATTATTATTATTATTATAGATAAAACCAATTGCTATAGTACATACATACGCAGACAAATGGAATATATACATCAAGGTTAGCATACATTGTTATCCCAGCTTCCAGCAGTCAGATACATTGCCGACAGTGAGCCAGGACTGAATGCCAAAGAACTGACAGTGTCATCGGGTGCTGAAGCGACCTCAATATCTTTCATTGGATTGTGGGCTTGTGTTGTTGTAGCTGTGGACCCAAACAATGTCCCTGTTCCCATTGCGCCAAACATCTTGCTCTTTACTCGTCTTTAGCACTACTAAAAATATGAAAAGCATCAGATATCAATACAATAAAGGTAACAATTATACACTTGACATGCCATTACAGAAACTCTTCAACACTTTAGTACATAGTAGTTCCTGAGGGGTACAAGGCTTACAACACACCTTAGATTGTCCAAATTTCAGTGTTATGACTAATTAAATGCATTTTATTGTTTCACAGTTACTTCATTCGGTCGCAGCACTGGAAATAACTATTTAAGGCGTAAACAAACGGGTGCGTACCGAATCCCCAAATTGAATTTCAGCTGGATCACCAAAATTGACGCTATAAGCCTAACTTGGATGCACATACGTCGCCTCCTGAGACAAATAAAGGCCACGTTAGGTCTTTGTCATGTATCAGGGTTCAAATAGTGTTTGGGATTTCGATCGCTTTCTATAAAATTGTTTTCGGGAAATCAGACTGGTGTATTTTCAGCGTTTTCGGGGATTCGGGTTTCATGGATTCGGAATGACCCCTAAACGAACCAACAAATGTGTCAAGTTTATCAAAAAACTTAGATCACCCATTATCTGGTAAATTTCTGTGTCGTTTGGTTGTACTGCACATGCCAGCGAACATGTACAATCTATGTACACCCATCCAGATAGTACATAGTACAATCTATGTACTTTGCTCATGTATGCATGATGCCACGTGTAATATTCATTCTAAGAGTGCAATTAACTGTTTACTACTCTACACGCATGGGTAGCAGCCTTAGCAGCCTATGTACTATCTGGATGGGTGTCTTTGCATCGTGAGGTCGGTCAGGACTTAGGGTTAGGGTCAGTGTAGCCATGTATTTGTGCGACTAAAAACTTCTACCTGCTAGTGGAAGCTGGATTTAAAAATTCAGGGCTAGGGTTAGGCACCCCGATTGCACATGTTCGCCCACATGCCAATTCCGGATATATTGTTTCATAACCTTTTGTGAAAAAGCCCAGAGTCTCGATCCTCATTCCAAAACTGACAAATGTAAAGAGAATTCAGTTTTATATCGCTGCAAACATTGATAGCATTGGTAGCAATCATCTCTCTCTCTCTCCTGTCCAGTTTCGCAAGCGCCTGAAAACATTACTCTTTGTCAGTGAAGACACTGACCCGGGTCGGGAGCGCCTCTGATTTTGAGTGGCACTATAAAAATTCTCGAATATGAAGCGGCATGGTACTTTTGCCGACGCAATTCGCTCGGAAGGCTATTCATCTTAAACTGTAACTGTTAAGCACACAAATCATTAGCACGTATTCAAATTTACAATTTACTTACGAGGTTTATGGGAATTTTAAATTTATTTCTAAATTTTTGGAATTCGTCAAGTAAGCACACTTTCTCAATTCAACTTGGCCATAGATCTCTTAATTGACCAGCGTAATGCAAGCCCAACAAGACGCAGTTTTTAAGTAAGTAAGTTTGCTAGATAGTACGACAAGTTCCCTTTAGCTTTCGACAACGATTCCGTACCATTATTTTGTAATTTTGTGGCATCTAAACCTAACCAGTGTAACCACGATCGAAGAATCAACTAAGTAAGCTATGGAACACTTTCTAAAAATTTCACTTCATAGAACTTTTTCAACGTTACCTTTGGGCCAAAGGAACACTTTCTAAAAATTTCACTTCATAGAACTTTTTCAACGTTACCTTTGGGCCAAAGGAACATGCACTTTCTAAAAATTTCACTCCATAGAACTTTTTCAGCGTTACCTTTGGGCCAATTAACGACCTAACTACGACAACTACTATTTAGTAAGAAACTTAGTCTACTTCTACTAAGCAGAATGACGTATGTCGACTGCCTTTGTTTTAACGTTTTTAGTTTTTAGTTTGTTTCCTATTTGTTTTCTTCTGCAAAACCTGGCAACCTGGCTTGATATTGGGATCTACACCTGTTTGTCGAACTGCTATAGCCTATAGGCCTGCTATAGGGGCCTATAAGCAAACAGGTTGGCTAGTATTATTTATTAAACCTTCCTCAAAAGGTTCAACCTAAAATCTTTGAGGTGGATCTGGATCAGTGAACCAGCAACTGTTCTCTCCTCACCGAATTATATATCCAGTGGCGGCGCCGCCTATGTTTGTTGTACGTCTTTTGCCGTACCCAGTATGAGAATTGTATAAAAAAGACTGGGGGGTTAGACCTTGATTCATGTGGAGTTTGGGTGTGCAATGAAGACTTACTATGGGGTCCTAAGAAAGACTAGGGGGGTTGAACCCCCCAAACCCCCCGACAATTCTCACCCTGGCCGTACCGCTTTTTAAGGTTTTACGGCAGAAACATAAGTTTGCCGTACACTTTTACCCAGACCCTCTCATTTGCCGTACTACTTTTCAAATCGTGGCGCCGCCACTGCATATAGCCTATATATTTGAATCGTCATGTGTCAGTGTCACTACCAAACTAGGCTACCTACATCTAATCTAAATTTATATCTACAATTGCGACCTCCTACATACGTCGTGTTATTCTGCAAAACTTATAGTGCTTTCCTTGAAGAACGGACTCCTTATATAAGTTCAGCTTTGTTGTCTTCGAGACCTAGGTCATGCAAAATCATGCAATCGAGTTCGTTTTTAAAAGTCTTGGTCTTGGTCTTGAGATTCAAAGTCTTGGTCTTGGTCTCGCAGGACCAAGACCAAGACCGGCTGTCAATATGCAGTCATTTAACAAAACTCAAGAATTTAAAAATGCATTAACTATTAAGCCTGTTTGCATCATAGCCTACGACAAATACCTATGGCCCCTGTCATGAAAGTATTGGCGAAGCCAATTCTAAATTTCATCAGGGATGTCAATGTTAATTAATTGTTGGAATAGTGTGTAATGACAGTATCAAATGCTTTTGACAAGTCAGTCGAAATTAGGTGTCTGCACGTACGCTGTAACCTGGCTTGCCCCAAAGTTGCATAGTTCTACAACCCGAATTACTAATAAATCATAATCAAAGACCTCGTAATTTTGTCAAAGCAAATTTTCCGAAGCTGTTGAGATATTTGTAGGGCGTGGTGGCTCAGTGGTAAGTTCGGCGCCTTGTGACCGGAGGGTTGCAGGTTCGAATCCCACTCTAGCCGCTGCGTACGGACCTTGGGCAAGTCCTTCACTCGCAATTGCTCATATGGCGCTTCGGCGTGAAAATTCCGGCACAGTATCAAATGCTGTAGCCGGGAGCGCCTCTGAGTAGTAGTTGACTTCGAGAGGCGCTATGGAAATATCCGGAATAATAATAATAATAATAATAATAATAATAATAATAATAATAATAATAATAATAATAATAATAATAATAATAATAATAATAATAATAATAATAATAATAATAATAATAATAATAATAATAATAATAATAATAATAATAATAATAAACAAGCACACAGCAAGATCACATCAGAAAATGACAGTACAATCAAGATCATAATAATAATATGATCCCTCAGGTGGTCAAAACTATTCCGGAGATATTATGGTGTTATTATGGAACAGCTTCTCCCTCATCAAGATTCTGTTGGGCAAAGGTTCCTCGACATGCATGCAATTGCATTAAAGCGTTGAATGGTGACAGAGAGGCGTTGGAAGAGATAGCAAGTCTCAGGCCCGGCCCTATAGGGCAAGGCGAACGAGGCAACCGCCTTGGGCCCCGCGCTTTGAGGGGCCCCGCTCTGCTGGCTATAAGTTTTTCTACTGTGATGAGATTGAAGAGATATTCAAATAATTAAGTAAAACATAATTATGGCTTTCATAGTAGGCCTAAAATGCTAGTATTAAAGCCTGATTTGCATTTAGTGTTCCTTAACCCATTTAAGTTTGATTACGCATTATTTTAATACACATTATGGTATTGAAAACAGGGGCGTATCCAGGGGGCCAATCCGGCCATCCCCCCATTTGATATTTACAGTCCTGTGGCCCCCGTCACGAAAAATGAGGAAATAATGGCCCCCATTTGATATTTACACAGGACGTCACAGGACGTGGCCCCCCGTAGACGTAGACGAGTAAAATGGCGAAAATTAATATGCAAATATGAATTTTCTGGATTAATGACTAAAAAAAGGTTATCAATTTTTTCGGAGATGAATTTTTTTTAAATTTTCGTTGGTCCGTTGCTCAGTAGCCTACCCCCACAAACTTTGATTCCCCTCCCAGAAGAGTGGGACTAACTTAAACACTGGTGTGTATGTATGTATGTATGTATGTACGTATGTATGTATGTATGTATGTATGTATGTATGTATGTATGTATGTATGTATGTATGTATGTATGTATGTATGTATGTATGTATGTATGTATGTATGATTTTGGCCCCCAAACCTTCTGGATCCGCCTCTGATTGCCAATACTGTATGGGCAGGGAATCAGCTTTGCAATGCCATTTTTTGCTCTGGGCCCCGCTCATCGCTTGCTGCCTTGGGCCCCACACACCCTAGGGCCGGGTCTGGCAAGTCTCTCTGGGTTCTCCGGTGATTAACGTTAGACGTTTGCCCAGTTCTTTAACAAAGTCCATTCCGCTGGTGTTAATGGGGCCTATAATAATAATAATAATAATAATAATAATAATAATAATAATAATAATAATAATAATAATAATAATAATAATAATAATAATAATAATAATAATAATAATAATAATAATAATAATAATAATAATAATAATAATAATAATAATAATAATAATAATAATAATAATAATAATAATAATAATAATAATAATAATAATAATTTGCGTGCATACTTACTGAAGTTCATTACTGAAAAATGATTGGATAAGAGATGCACGTGATCAATATCGGTGCCGTGAGTGCATACTAATTGATGACGTCAACTGTACAACAAACGCTGCTAATGACGTAAAATCCTTCACCATAGCAACGATTTCTGCTGTAGAATAGTTTGAGCACGATCCGCGTTGAGCATGACGCCATTATACAGGCGTCTATGGTTGTAGATTTCTTCTGAAGAGTTCTGCATGGATCATGGCGCGACAAGACACCAAACAAAACTAAAACAGAGAGGACGGGACAAAAGATGTATCATCAGAAAGAGAAGATTGAAGCGGATGGGGCGTGTTTCTCGTATGGATAATGATGGAAGAGGCAAACAAACGACATCATAGAATTCTGGAGGGAGACGAGAGGACGACCACGGAATACCTGGCCGGAAATCATCAGAGACGACTTGAGATGCCTGGGACTGTTACTGAACGAGGCCGAGCAGCTGGCGATGGACACAGACGAGTGGAGGAGATGCGTTCCCGATCGGATGTGCAGACCTGCACGGTAAGTATATGGCCTAAATTCGTTTGAACAGTTCGGTTTTAGATTTTCTGTCTCTTCGTACATGCAAACGTCTCGTTGAAAATACGCTGGTTTCAATGACTTTAGACAGCGGTATAAATGCAGATGAAGCCATGAAAATTTATAATATCTGTAAAATTCGGGAAAATAGGCGGCCATTTACATTCCTGAGACAAATCGGCCTTGGACTTAGTCGTAAGCTTTATTCCTTTTATAAACACTCAATGCGTTTGTTACCTTTTATAAATTCACATTAACATTTCACAGTCATCGGTCTGTCCTCTGCCAGCATGCCCACACGCAGGGGTGCCGGTCCTAGCCCAAATGGCATTTCAACCAAAGCATACATTTGGCGCCCTCTGACCCCCACTCCACGATTCACCCCATGTCACAACCCAGTGAGGAACCAGCCAGAACATGACGTTGAAGTGAGTCATTTATTATAATTTTTAAATAGTAATCAGAAAACAAAACTGTTAAAGCACAGCTTTTAAATGGCGTCCCTAGGCTTTGGCGCCCCAGGCAGGGTGAGAATTGTCGGGGGTTCAACCCCCAGTCTTTCTTAGGACCCCCAGTTAGGACTTCATTGCAAACCCTGGGTCGTTTCCAACGTGCATATATTTAAGCATTTTCTTTCACAAATCACTTTGTGGGCCACTAATAAAGTAATAAAGTAATTTTCCGGTTTATTGCGAGGTGTGTGACCAAGGGAATAGTATACTAATAAAGTTAGTGATGTCAATAAGGAGTTTACGCTTTCTAATGCATTTTTACTTTTTCTTAGTTTGCAAAACACGGATAAAATATTCAACTCCACGTGGATCAAACTCATCAAAGTCTGACCCTCCGCCCAGTCGTGTTTCTACAATTCTCACACTGGCCCCAGGCAACTGCCTGCTTTGCCTGTGCCTAGGACCAGCAATGCCCACATGGAGCGGAACCCATATAGGACTCAAATTCCCATGTTGTACCCGTATAGAGCTGCCCCGTATAAAGCCCATATGGGTCTCATCTAATGCCCACGGAAATGACTACGGTCAGTACAGAATGCGGTAAAATACATTATTTACTGTTGGGTGTCTAATAAACATACTTAATTACCTGAGAAGTCGATAGCAAGTCAGTAATTCAATCGACAAGTCTAAGCAACCGAGACAGTTGATAAGCATGTGACTTAGTCGATTGAGTTGTTAAGTCAGTCTCTAACTCACTTAGCCGGTCGGTAACTCCCTAGCGACTGACTCCGGGTACTTTGGCGGAATGGTTGTAGTTTTATCTGGGATGTCCCTGTGAATGATATCGTGGTTGGTTCATACTTGGCTGCTACATCTCATTCGATCGGTGAGGCCGCGGAAGTTGCGGAACTGGCGGTATCCAGGAAAATATCCAAATACAATCCACTTCGGCTGCAGTATCATTTTGTTCCGCTGGCCTACGAAACTCTGCGTCCTAGTAACAACCAGACTTGTTGTCCTTGAAAAAGTCTTGGTCTTTGTCTTGGTCTTGAGATCAAAAGTCTTGGTTTTGGTCTTGAGGTTCAAAGTCATATTGGTCTTGAGGTTCAAAGTCTTGGTCTTGGTCTCGGCTGTCAATATGAACAGTCATTTAACAAAACTCAAGAATTTAAACATTTATCAAGCCTGTTTTCATCATAGCCTCCGACAAATACCTACGGACGGATACAAGTCTTGGTCAGGAAAACCCATCGACTGCTGTGTCTGGAAGCCCTACCGAGACTTTTTCTGAAGCCATGGAGGATTTGAAAAAGGCTCACGATTTGGACATTTACATCCAGCGCTTGAAAAACTACTGTTTGTGCCAGCGACTTCAGCACCTATGGAAAGTATTTTTTCACATGGCGGAATTTTTATGAGGCCCCACAGGACACGTCTTTGTTAGAAAATTCTGACCGAATTGGTTTTTATAAAATACAAAAGCATTTGGAATAACATTTTGCATGAAGGACTTTTGCAAATACGAATTCGGAATTCTCTGCAGTCTGCATTGAAAGCTAATTTGCCTGAATAAAATAAAAGACTCACATTTTCGTTAAAATCGCGGGTACGTAGTCCAACTTGACTTTTTTGGAAGGAAAAGAAGTCTTGGGCTGAATGTGTTTTTTGGGTCTTGGTCTTGGTCTTGAGGTTCAAAGTCTTGGTCTTGGTCTCGAGGTTCAAAGTCTTGGTCTTGGTCTCGAGGTTCAAAGTCTTGGTCTTGGTCTCGAGGTTTAAAATCTTGGTCTTGGGCTTGGTCTCGAGGTTTAAGGTCTTGACAACAAGACTGGTAACAACGGTGGCCACCATGGATACCTGCCATCTTTAAGAGAAGAAATAACTGAGTCATTTTCCGGTAAATGCATAAATTGACAATTCAGCTGTCCCCGGTCATTTCTAAGAAAACAATGCCTAGTCTGATCATGCTAAGTGATTAGATTAAAACGTTATTGATCAGTCAACAATTTAAGACCTTTGAAAGTAATTCAGAGCAATAAAATAATTTATTACAATTTATTTTGAATTTAAAATGTTCCACTCCGTTACCGTCCCTAGGCTATAGTACATATTGCTTTCGTCTACAATTTCAAAATGATTTGCATTAAACCAAAAAATGTGACTGTTTCTTTTATAATAAACATAATTGCATATTTCTAAATACAACTTAGAAACTTAGAACTTCAGTATAATTTTTAAAATATATTTTAACTTGTCCCCAGAAAATTATGTCCGCTCCGTTAAAATGTAAAAATTATCTCGTATCTCACAACCCTTCCAGTTCTTTGGTCCCGCAACTTAACACATCTCTTCTGTGAAGATCTATGTAAGTAAGTATGTCTTAATACAGGATCTGAATGCTAAGACAAATTTCTTACAAATTTTCATTTATTACGTACCTCATGTGTTTTTTCATAATACATCCACTCCGTTACTGCATTTTTGCAATGATTATGAATAAATATAATTTAAATAATATTTTTAATATAACGTTTATAAGCTATATAATGAGTGTACCGACGATTAATGTGGACGCATGAGAGATAATATGATATTTACCGTGCTGATACACAATTTGTCCACTCCGTTAACTGTCCACTCAGTTACCATAAATGTGACCCTTGAGGTACTAAAATTTATTCCACTGTCAGGATAAGTCGTCTACTTAAATTATCATTTCTAATACAACTTATATAACAATATATGACATTTTAAATAAATTTTTGCTTCGGCAGACTGTTTTTTTTAAAGTTCACTTTTCACATTCTGTGCTCAATTCTCGACAAATGGTAACGGAGCGGAACTTTTTATGGTAATTTTTTATGTAATTTTGATGTTATGAGCAGATTTTTAAGACAACATCATAAATATTTTAATGTTTTTTTGTTCATTTGATCACTGGTAATGATTAGCTGAAGTGATTTTTATTTTGTTATTTGGCCAAAAAAAATACAGTGAACTTTACGTTGATTAGATTCCCTATTTTTCTTTCGGTAACGGAGTGGAACTTCTTAACAAAATTTAAAATGTGATGGAATTAAATAATCATTTGTATTGTAATTTCTTTTATATTTATTTTATAAACATTAATACTAAGAACATATTGGCATGTCAAACTACGCAGTAGGAAGCTGTCTACTATATATAAATAGCTCATATGTTTTGGTAACGGAGTAACGGAGTGGACAAACATTCCACTCCGTTTTTCGTAGGGCTATTTTCTTTCTGCTAAAAACTTCATAATTTTACATATTAGTGCAAAACCAAATATATATTAGTGAAATAGAAATATTCAAGATTTGCTTCAAACAAAAATCAATGTAATTTGCCAAAAAAATTTTTTGGCTTCTTCAATTAGTGAATGTGACATATTACCGGAAAATGACTCAACTATGACTTTCTTTTCCGCATGTTAAACTATGCCCCTCAGCTGAACTGAGATTAGAAATTAACTGATCGGGTGACAGACTGATGTTGAATTAATCTGAAGTCGTTTGTCTAAATTTTCTAATGCTAATTTAAAATTGGTGAATTGGTGGATTTGTGACGGTATTATTGTGGTGTGAATTTGATGATTGTAGGAGCCTGCACAGTTCAGTTCAACTGCTTTAAAAAAGAAATTAGAGAAAGATAAAGTTAAGTCGTCAAATTGGAGAAAGACAAGTCGTCGACCAGGAATTAGAACTCTTGTACAGTGTGTGATTTCCAAGAGCAACAGATCTACACTGGCCCAGACTGGCACATATGAACAACCAGTTCATTTTGGTAATAGATCTGACTACCATCAGGGTATATCAAAGGGTAGATTAGATAGGTTTGTCCAACCAATTGTTGAAGGAATTGCACTGATCCAACAGCCTGTACATAATTGAATTGACCAGCCACACCCTGGCACAATTAGATTCACCCAGTAACAGCCAGGGTCAAAGCAACCTACCGATATATATCCTGGACTGACTAGGCCTGTGCATCCTTACCCTGGACCGTATGGACCTGCCATTCCATAAACTGGATCTGCCCAGCAGCACCCAGAAGCTAAAGAACTCATCCACCACCATAGGCCTACTGAATTCCAGCAACATCTGCTCAGATTTTAAAGCATCACCTTAAAGCAGATGAACACAGAACCTCTACATCTGACACTCATATGAAAGTAGGAAGTAGACAGTCCAGCCGCTTTGTCATGCTTCCAAAGATCGAGCCTCAAAGGATCCAACTGCAAGTACAACAAAAGATCCTTCCTCCAACAGCCCAGCTCAAAGATCTACCAAAAAGCTTGCCTCAGATAGTCCAATCAAGCAGACTGACTCTAAGTCCCACTTCAAGTCTGGAGAAACGAAATACGAAAGAACCATTGACCTGCATGAAGGTAAACAGTTCTATTCTCCTCGTGGTTTGTTTAAGATATTCTTTTGTTCAGTTATTAAATCATGGAATGTCACTCTGTTTTGATTTCCATCGGTTGAATTGTGCATTAGATACCGGTGCGATAGAAGTTACCAATTAGTAATAATAATAATAATAATAATAATAATAATAATAATAATAATAATAATAATAATAATAATAATAATAATAATAATAATAATAATAATAATAATAATAATAATAATAATAATAATAATAATAATAATAATAATAATATAGGCCCTTATGAAACGATGCTATATAAATTTGCAATTATAATTATATCAGTAGCTACTTAACAGAATTGCTTGCATATATGCAGGGCTGTAGTGGTAAAATTAGAGGTGAGTACACGCTAACGGTCAGGGACGTAACTAGCGTTGGGCTTGGGGGGGCTTAAGCCCCCCAAACGAAGTTAAAGCCCCCCCAAACAAGTCAAGCCGTTGTATGCTTACGGCTAAAATTCGTATGAACACTGTATAAATGTTGCCATGTTCAAGGCTTAAGCCCCCCAAACGAAAAATCCTAGTTACGTGCCTGCTAACGGTTAGTATTCCGAAACAAATTAGAGGTGAGTAGGCTATACGCTACAGTATTTTGTGAGTATACGCTACAGTATTTTAATATAAATAAGTATAATATTTTGTGAGGTGAGTATACGGTCTCTAGGGGTGAGTTTACGCTGTATACCCGCGTATGCGTATCCTCGACTACAGCCCTGCATATATGTATGTGTATTTATGTATGTATGATTATTTGTTTTCTTGTATCAAGCCACTTAATATAGCACCTTTTAAGTCGGCTACTTCACAAAGGCGCTGCAGGAATGACTAACTCATCTAAGATATTTAAGTGCATTTTAATACATTTAATACAAATGCCTACTGAACAGAGCTAAACGCAACAGCACGTATGTAAAGCTGAAGACTGTTCCTAGAGAAAGATCCGAGATGATAAGATACAATGGGCTTGAGTTAATACATGGATGCGAGGCACCTGCATATCTCCCCATGCAGATGAGTGCAACGATCACAGATCTGGTCGACTTAAGACTGGAACATTAAACTTCTTGATGTATGCCAGTACGACGCGGACCAACAGGGCTCGCCGCAGAAAAAGACTTGAATTTTTCTTTCATTTCATGTTACTATTTTGTCATAACGTGTAATAATAATAACCTTCATTATTTTACTGTGTTCGATAGGTGCCTTTGGATTTCTGGCCGCAAGTTTTCTGCTTGAGGAGGATGGGCGATGGGATGGTTGTGGCTCCGTATTGTCGGGATTGTGTGTGGGGTGTGCTGTTTGATTTGTGTTTGTATTTAGTTTTTTGTATTTTTATTTAGTTTTGTATTTGTATTTGTATTTATTTTTTATAAGTATTTAGTTTTTTGTATTTGTGTTTAGTTTAACGACAAAACAAGCAACAAAGCAAGCAACAAACGACAAAGTAAACAACAAAGTAAACAACAAAACAGACACGAAAGCAAACAACAAACGACAAAATAACAAAATAGACAACAAAATAATCAAGACAAAATAAACAAAACTACACCCTGCTGAGCCTCTGGCGTGGCTTAATCTCCCGTAAGCTCGTTAAGGCAGGGGGCCCCTGGCGTGGCTTAGAATCCCGTAAGCCCTTTGTGTAGTTTTTGTGTTTTTGTCTTGTTTGTTTTGTTGTTTATTTTGTTCATTTTGTCATTTGTTGTTTACTTTCGCGTTTGTTTTGTTGTTTGTTTTGTTGTTTATTTTGTTGTTTGTTGTTTGCTTTGTTGTTTGTTTTGTCGTTAAACTAAACACAAATGCAAAATCTAAATGCTTTGTACTGTTTTGTTTGTTTTTATTTTGTTGTGTGTTGTTTGTTTTGTTTATTTTGTCGTGTTGTTTGTCTTTTTGTTTATTTTGTCATGTGCTGTTTATTTTGTCGTTTGTTGTAACGAGCCGAGGGATAAGAAGGAGGCTGATATAAGAGTAGATCAGAAGGGTAGAGTTACAATGTGGAATCATATCCCAAATCAACGAACAGGAGGCTGCTAGTGCACAAGCAGTGCACAAGCTAGTGCTACTCAGAAACTAAACGAGACACAGATGCTGACACTTCTCTTTTAGTGCTGACGAAAACAGAATGACTGATATTCTTCTGACAAAGATTCTGGATGAAATTTTGCAAATGTTTTCATTCATTGGTGTACAACAAACAGAAACGAAAAGCAGTTATTCGTTTATTTTATCCACTTATTCCTCTATCCATCCAGTCATTCATCCATCTATCTATTTATGATTTATCCCTTCACTACATTCGTTCAATCATGCGTTCATTCTTTTAACTGTCGATTCGTCTTTCCTTTCTTCCGTCCGTTCGTTAACTCATTCATTCAAGAAACACTATAATTATAATAATGACGTCATCAGCGGACAGTATAGGTTGGAAAATGTTAAGTCTTCCTAATTTTACAATCGTTTTGCGGATTCCGCAATCGTTAGATCTGGATTTTCACACCATCTCATCGACCTACGACTCGTGACTCAGAGGATCTAATTAGTTGAGGACGATCCGCCCAGAACACGACACGTCTGGTTTGATAAACTTTCTTTATATCATCAACGATAATGCGCCTTTCAAAATTTTCCTCTCCCATGTTTAAAGGCCTACGACGTCATAGTCGTCAATGGCAACGTATTGTCATTTTAAATGGCGGCGTAACTGTAAACAATCTGAACTGATTTAGAACACGATAAACGACACTATCTTCAAAATGAGTCAAAAACCTTGCAAGGGGAAGGGCGTTTGCGGGGTGTGTTGGTCGTCATTTAAGACACATGCCTCGGACGGAACTATCCATCGGCACGGACCTCGATCTGGTCCGTGTCCGGGCTCTGATCAGCCACCGGCGGACGGCCCTGCAAACCCTTTGACCGTAACGCAATCGTTTTCCACCATGAACCAACAGATCGCCTCTTCACAGGGTTTGTCAGCGGATGAAGACCTTCCGCCAAACGCTTCTCGCCTCTCACACCCTATTTTACCTGGTCTTCTGATTAAGAGAATCCCAAGAGCCGCAAGACCATCTTGTGCTGCTCTCCTGGGGGAGCTAATACAAGGTATCGTGCAAGAACCAGATTGCGTTGACAAATGGTCTGATTTGCTGGCTTTTGGAGGAACCGTGCTGGCGAAACAAAAAAGAGGAGGGAGAAAACACAACGTGACGAAGACGATTCTGTCCCGCATTGCCGATTGGAGATCGAGGGGGCCAAACTATTCAACCAACGCTGGACTGAATTCGACGGCAAAACCCAAAGCAACAAAATACGACTCCGCCAAGTATTTGGCGTCGGCAGTTGCCAGCAAGCTTGAAGAAGGCAACTTCAAAGCAGCCATACGTCTCGTCTGCAGTGAGGATAAGCCGGCGCTGGAAACACCGGAAACTCTGACCGCACTCAAGCATAAACACCCGCCCGCACCAGTGGACAGGAGAACACCTTGTGATCCAGACAGCTCAGAGCGCTTCATCGCGTTGCAGGTTTCGAAAGAAGAAGTCACTAGGGCAATCTCCTCTTTCCCATCGGGTTCTGCAGGCGGCCCCGACGGCATCACCCCACAGCATCTTAAGGATCTCGTGGCCTTTGGAGTGGATGACAACATCTGCCAACATCTATCCGACCTTGTCAATATGCTGTTAAAAGGAGGTTTACCCGAAGAGGCGAATGAGGTCATTTACGGAGCAAACCTTTTAGCCCTAAGCAAGAAGGACGGAGGCATCAGACCAATCGCGGTGGGCTATACCTGGCGCCGCCTGGCGGCAAAGTGCGCCAATTCATACGCGGTGACAAGACTGTCTCAGCTGCTCGCCCCCATTCAGCTCGGGGTAGGCATTCCAGGAGGTGCTGAAGCAGCTGTTCATGCAACACGTCGTTGGGTTACCACGATGCCTGAAGACAGCGTCCTAGTGAAGCTTGACTTCACTAACGCTTTTAACACTCTGCGCAGAGATTCGCTTCTAGAGGCAGTGGCTAGAGACATCCCAGAGCTCTATCGTTTTGCTCACGCCGCCTACTCCAACCGTCCACTGTTACGATATGGCTCGAATATCATACGATCTGAAGAAGGGACCCAGCAAGGCGATCCACTGGGCCCTCTGGAGTTCTGCCTTGTCTTACAACCGGTTCTGATAAAGCTGAGTTCGGATCTGCGCATTGGATACTTGGATGACCTGACATTGGGGGGTAGCAAGGAGTCAGTGGCCGCCGATGTTCACCTTATTGCGCAAGAATCAAAGAAGCTGGGTTTGCTCTTAAACCGCAGCAAATGTGAAATCGCCTACCAGAACATCCAAACGCCGATCGATGACCCGGCGTTTCAAGACTTTACAAACATGGCCTTCGAACAGATGACCTTGTTGGGTGCGCCTCTGATACAAGGTCCAGCTGTGGATAAGGTCTTAGAAACGAAAGCTAACGATCTTGAGAGAGCAATCGCAAGACTATCCTTACTTCATACACATGATGCTCTGGTTCTGCTGAGAAACAGTTTAAGTGTACCGAAGCTGTTATACAGTATGCGCACAGCCGTCTGTGCTAATTGTCCGGGCTTGGCTCGGTTCGACAAATTGTTGAGAGAAGGTTTATCGACCATCCTAAATGTAAACCTTGACGATGACCGGTGGCTCCAGGCTTCTTTGCCGGTGAGAGACGGTGGTCTGGGAGTTCGTTGTGCATCTACGCTGGCACTTTCCGCCTTTCTGGCTTCTGCTGCTAGCACAACCGAACTGCAGTCATGCATCTTACCAACAGAGGCGGCTGAGATACCATACGAACTGGTCAATTCAGCACTCACCGCGTGGAAGACCCTGACAGATGCAGAACCACCAACAGGAACAGCAACTCATCGCCAAAAGGAGTGGGATATCCGATACACAGACAAGGCACGGACAGGCCTGCTCGAGTCCACCAGCTGTCCTCGCGATCGTGCTCGCCTGCTAGCTTCACGAGCACCTCATTCTGGTGACTGGATGCTAGCTCCTCCGGTGACTGCTTTGGGCCTTCGCCTTTCAGACGAGGAGATACGGATCGCTGTCGGGGTGAGGCTAGGCACGACACTCTGTGAGCCGCACTTGTGCCACCACTGCCGAGAAAATGTCGACGCAAGAGGGCTTCATGGTCTGGTTTGTAGAGGAGGAGGAGGGAAACAACAGCGGCACGCTATGCTCAACGATGTGATCTGGAGAGCGCTGAGCAGGGCGAAAATCCCTGCTCAGAAAGAGCCTCTCGGCCTCTCAAGAGGCAATGGAAAGCGACCAGACGGTGTCACGCTGATTCCTTGGTCACGCGGACGATGCCTGACATGGGACGTGACAGTGCCCGATACCTACGCCACCTCCCACCTTGCCCACACATCCATCGGAGCTGGCGAGGCCGCGGAACGTGCAGTTCTGATCAAGAGGGCGAAATACGCAGCGATCACTAACACCCATACCTTTGTGGCGATCGCAGTGGAGACGGGCGGATCTTGGAGTGGCGAAGGTCTACAGTTCGTTGTGGAGCTGGGAAGCCGAATATCAGACTCAACGCACGATCCACTGGAGACATCGTATTTGTTCCAACGGATTTCGGTGGCCCTGCAACGTGGAAACGCCATCTGCCTTTCTAGGACCCTGCCACCTCTGTCTGAGTGACGCTGAAATGGCGCTTCAGATAATAATAATAATAATAATAATAATAATAATAATAATAATAATAATAATAATAATAATAATAATAATAATAATAATAATAATAATAATAATAATAATAATAATAATAATAATAATAATAATATATAATTAGCCCCTTCTTATCTGCCTACAACCTCCACTCGGGCGGGAGGTGCAGCGGAACTGGCTGAGTCCAGGAAAAACGCTAAGTAGGCCTACACCGAATTTATGCATTTCTACCATTTTGTTCCATTGGCTTTTGAAACCTTGGGACCAGTTAACGCCATGGGACAGGCATTCTTCCGACCTTGGACGTCTTCTGAGCCAAATCTCGGGAGACCCAAGGGAAACCAGCTATCTGTTCCAGCGCCTGTCCGTTGTAATAAACGTTTCAACGCAGTCGCCTTCCACAGCACTTTTGTTCTTCCAAATCTTGACCAGGACGGCCACTCCAGAGTCAACATAATTAATTAGGATCTTGCACCTGAGGGATCATATATACCTCGGGTTAAAAAAATAATAATAAATATTAATAATAATAACACCGGGACGAGGACCACGAGGGCCCAATTTGAGCCTACAGTTTGAAGCATTTTGAACTAGTTAGTGTGAGTTGAACATAAGGTACTAGCAGTGATGGGCATTAAACTATTTTTTTTAAAGTTAAACTAAAACTATTTTCCAACTAAAAAAAATAGTTTAACTAAAGTTGGCAACTGATTTTGGAAATTAGTTAACTAAACTAAAAAAAGTAGTTAAACTTTTTCCAACTTTTTACGACAAACATTTTCACAATAAAAGACATTAAGTGAACTGTAATAATGCAAAGCGTCAATGACAATTTCACCTTCAAATTATGCAATGTATACTGTTCTGGCATACAGTTACATGTGTACTGTAAGTAGTGTATGAATGTGAGAACACAGGCTGTTAATGTTAAAACCATGCAGTGTTAAAAGGTTTTTTGCTGACAGTGTTTAATGTTCACTGTGGAAAAATAGTTGCATATTTCTGATTTTTTTAGTTAAACTTTTTAGTTAGCAACTAAAATTTTTTAGTTAAACTATGGTTTTAACTAAACTATTTCTTTTTAGTTAAACTTCTTCCTTAACTAAAAGTTTTTAGTTAAACTAAAAGTTAGCAACTTTTTAGTTAACTATTGCCCATCACTGGGTACTACGCCTATTATGATCATTAATGTGATGCAATGACAGGGTCGCTGTAGCCTGCTGCGTGCATTTATAACCCGTTTGCGCGAAAAAGCCAATATGACTACTAACTAGTGTAAAATAATTTGACAATCCATTTAGTGACTTCTGCACTGAGCTGTTGCTCTGTAATGATGCGAACATGCGTGAGTAAAATTAATGTGCTTAGCATGGGCGGCGATCCGGGGGGGTCGAGGGGGACAGGACCCCCACCTTTAGGAGTGGGGGGACACGCCATGCATCGGACCCCCCCAATTTTGAAGATACACGAGAAAAGGTCAACAAATGCAACTGTGTGTGAGGGCGAAAAGATTTTTCAGTGCCATTTTGACCAGAAAAGTAGTCTTTTAGCAGAAGTGATCATGAACAAAGATCAAAGAAACAAAGAACAAAGATCAAAGAACAAAGAAATGAACAAAGATCATTAGCGTCGTCCTCCTTAATTGTTTATGCAGGCTTGTCCCCCCAAAATGTTTATGTTTAAATGTTTAAACAGGCTTGTTTAAAACAAGCCTGTTTATGCAGGCTTGTCCCCCCAAAATGTAAAGAATAAAAGATATTAGTGTAGGGGAACCTAGGCCTTGATGGGACAGGAGCCTTGATGGGACACCCTGTACTACACGACTGGGGCGGTTTTTGTGCGGATTTCGTCATGCCCTTGTGCTTCATAAACAGCGCCACCTTTAGTAACGTGTTTTGGCTGTGTTCGATTGATCGGTGTTAGAGTCGCATTAAAAATTGTGTTATTGTGACAAATCAATTCGTTTTGAACGGTTAGTACATTTAGTTTGTGTCTTTTGCTGTGTTTGCTAGAAAAAATTGATAGTGTGAATTTGAAACGTTGTTTATATAGTTGTGAAACTCCGAGATTAAACGCACATGTTGACGTGAGCGAAAATATGATAATTTCGTAATACGTATAACGTGCACAGACGGTTTTGATGGGACAGTGGTTAATGGGCCATGATGGGACATGTCCCATCATGGCCCACTTGTGACATCAACGTTTATTAGTTTTGAAATGCATATTATTTGCCTATTTCCATTGCAATTACCGTTTGTTTAGTACTTCATTTATCATTAATAGGCTGTAATTATTCTGTTTTGCCAGCATGTATAATGGTACATCCTGCCAGGAAATCAAGCCGAGGAAGTTGGAGCAACGTTGCAATGGAGGCAGCAGTGAGTGGAAGCTATGCAGCAAGTTATGGAAGCCAAGAAACTTAAACAATCGGTTAAATCCCAGTTGACCCAAAAGAAACAGACCAAGTCACCTGTTCAAGAACAAGTGATCGAACAAACTGTTAAAGAAGTTGAGGAGTCAACACGTAAGAATAGGCCGAAACGAAAGCTGAATAAGAAGCAGACAGCCAAGCAGGCATGCAGAGCAAAACACAGTAGAAAAAAGCAAGTTCCTACGATTCTGTTGGACTTCATCTCAATACTGCTGGCACAAGTGAGACGGCAACACAGTATGTCTGCCTATATTGCAAGGACAAACATACTGAGCCTGCTACGGAAGACTGGATTAGATGTGATAGATGTTTGAAATGGTGTCATGCCAGCTGTGCACCTTCTGATGATGTGACATTTGTTTGTGATTATTGCTTATTTGCTTATATGCATAGTTTTGCGTAGCCTACTACCTGAAGTATGATTAAGTGGGGCTGTGCACGTCTTTTTTTTAACTTATCCTGATTATTGACAATGTCCCATCATGTAAGAAGGTTGGCCATGATGGGACATTTTTGGAATTTGTAACTATCAAATTTTCTCTTCAGTATATGTTTTTAGTCGACTTACTATATACTGTGTACTTGCAGTTACATGTGAACTTTATGAAAACTTGCAACGGTATAATAATGAGATCAATTTATGACAGAGAACAGCATTTGTTGAATAGTGTCCCATCAATGCCTCCTCTCCCCGTGTAAGAGAAGAAAAGAAGGGGAAAAAAGGAAGAGAATAAGAAAAATTAGTTGGAGATGAATTCGGAAAAAATAAGGTTGTTGACACAAGGAAGGGTGATTCAGCAGGAAAAAGTGATGAAAGTAAGGTTGAGGACAAAAAAAAGGTCATCAACTTTTTTCGAAGATGAAAGGGACATGTTTTTTGGAGATGAAGTGGGAAACATTTTTGGGGGGGACAAGATTTTTAAAAAGGGTCGTCGACGAGATCGTGGCCGACTTTGTCCCCCCCCCACCTCTCAGACAAGATCGCCGCCGCTGGTGCTTAGCCTACTATTATTGCTGAATTTGTTGTTTATTGGAGTCTGAGCAGATTTTAAAATTACTAAATTAGAGAAGGGGATGGGAGGGAGGGAAGGAAAAGTATGGAGGGGCGGAAAAGGGAAGGGAGGAAGAGGGAAAGGACGGAGGGCCCCAACATGACAGAGTGCTCCAGGCCAGGGCCCCTTAACATGGGCCTTGTGTGATAACAAAGATCATTAGCGTCGCCCAGGGTCCGATTTGTCAAAAAAGAAGCAGGGGGGTCGGAAATCTATATAAAAAAAATGACTAAGCCGAAAACACTGGCGGCGATCTTGTTTGGCATGTGGGGGGGGGAGGGCAAACCTTTGAACTGATCTGGTAAAAAAGAGGTGTTTTCAGTAGGAGTTTTAGCTAAAGTAACCTACTAATAACAACAGAGCCGGTTTTAGGGTGGTGGGCACATGGGCGCCCATGCAATATGGTGGGGCTCTTTCTGCAGCGAATTTGTTGCCTTTGTTGATGCGCAGTCTTCAACAGGGACAACCTGCATACCAACAGTTATAACATGTCATACTGACTCATACAGGCAAAGGTGCTAAAGGCAATGTTTAAAATTTTTGATTTATTGTTATTTTTTAAATGTACATAAATGAAAATAAATTAGGAAGATCATTTTGCTTAATAAAGTGTCTTCTATTACATTCATAGGTGTGCAATAATTTCTCAAATACAAAACAAAAGGATAAGCTTGAAGATTTTTAGCCAGTTTTTAATAGAAGTTGTTGATACAGACAAACAAAGAAATTTAAACTAGTGGTAAACGGGACCTCCTACCTAAAAGCAGATAGCTTGAATCAGTTAATTAGGTCAGTTAGGTCTAAATTTGAATAGGCCCAATAGAGACTCTGCATGATTTTTTATTGGCAAAATCATCAATAAACTGATTAAAGTCCAATTGAATATCACTCTATTATATGCTCAACACTGCAAGATGGATAAGTCACTCATGTGTCATACTTGTGGGAAGCCTGTTCTTAGGCCTAATTATCTTCATCTTAGACAGTGAGCGTTCAGCACTACAGTTATGACCTACACTCTTACCATAATTTCCACATTTGGAAATGAACTTTTAACACCTTTGTCGAGAATTGGTACATGAACTGCTCCTGACTTATGTTGAGGCCTGAGCTACCTGTCTTGTGTTTACACATTTTGACAAAATAAGAAAACTGCATGAGCTCATTGCCACGGCTTTCATGAGCTCATTGCGAAGGGTTTCATCGAGGTCATCACCCTATATTGCTACAAGATTTTTCGCTGAGTTGTGTATTTCTTCATCACTACATAACTCAGTCCTAGATAGAAAAAGCAAACCTTGAGCAGAGTAGTTCGTATACGGTGCTAGTCTTCTTGTCAACTCAGTTGTGAATTGATCAACGATGGGCAATCAAGTGTCAATCTGAAACTTCTCTGAAGCAGAGTGTGCAGATTCTGGCGCTCGACCATAATCAAAAGCTAGGAGACGTGCGTTTTGATGACGTGTTCTTGTTGAACATATCCTACTGTTCCACAACAGAGTGAGACCCGACTGAGCGGGAACGTTGTTGAGCTGGCGGTTGTTCGACAACTGCAGTATCACCAGTGACACCAGGCTCAAATGAGCCTGCATTTTAACCATTGTCCAGGTGAGAGCAGATGTACTTATATCTGTTGCTTAAGGAAAGCAGTAGGCCTAATAGGAGGCGTCTTTGCAAGTAATCTCTCATTTTGATATGTGCTTTTTCTTTACTTATCCAGGTAACTTGCGTTTTTGAGAGCCACTACACCGATTATTGCCCTTATGTCGATCTAAAATTCGATTCATATCTGTCGGCTGAAATTACTGAGACTCTTCAAATTATATCATGTAATACTGATTTGCAAATTCAAACTGTATGATATATAGGTCGAATCCTACAGGGCTCCGTGCCTCAAAGCCACTACCAGCACAGAAATGAGAGCCTACAGCTGTGGACTGCCATAGGTCAATCGAGGTCAAAAGCGCCAGCGAGTGCTAGAATACCACGGAAGACATTTACCCCACAACTGGATGCTAGTGGCTGTGGAGCTGATGTGCCTGAGGGGGCTGGCTTGAACACGGGCCTCTGTTCATTCGTTGTCTGATGTATGTGGACCGAACCCTTAAGGTCATGCCCTGCTTCTGCCTACATCAGTAGACGACCTCAGTTTAAGTTAAAAGTAAGATAATCTGTCAACAGCTGTAGATGCCAAGCTGTTGTATCGTCTCAGAGTCTGTCAAAGGATAACCTAATTCTTAATAAGTATATCACAATATCAACCTACACAAGGGTACCGACTGGATAATAAATAAATGCTGAATTACTAGGCAGTATTAGAGTCGGTTGGTTTATGACTGTGGCTAATGCATTTGAGGGGGTCAGGCCGACCCCCTCGGGGGTCGTCCAAAGGCTAGAAGCAAGGGGGTCAAAAAAAGAAGCAAGGGGGTTCAACCCCCCTGACCCCCCCGGCAAATTGGACACTGGCGTCGCCCTCCTTAATTGTTTATGCAGGCTTGGGACTGGCACTGTCAGAGCACGAGCAGTGGCGGAGTTTACGCGCGGGTTGAACGGCATCCTCTTAATATAGGCCTAGGCTATGTATAGGCTAGCCTAGTTCGTGTGATTGTGCCTAACTCTTTAGACCAGACATCTTACAATGGGTTTATTGTTAACGATATGAAAGAGGTCTGAATTTTAAGCCACTATAATAGCTGCCGAGATTTGAAGCATGTCTCAGAAATGTGCACGCAGAACATGCAAGCTTCCGGGTGGCTCCATGGCTTAGTTGGTTAAAGCGCCTACCTAGTAAGCAGGAGATCGTGGGTTCGACTCCCACTGGAGCATTTTTATCAGAATTTTACGAAACGGGTGTTTGACGTTTTTACCGCTAAATGCCATGACGTTATTTGACAACAAATTTCGTTAGGCGTTCTTAGCAGGGCATGAACTTGAAACCATTATCATTATCATTATCATTATTATTTTTATTATTATTTATTATTATTATTATTATTACGGAGGTTTTAGGCCTATATTATAGCGCCCCTTGAAGTTATCTATCGCTCCCAGTCCAACCCCGGTCAAACAAGACAGTTTTAAGGCAAGGGCGGAACAGAGAAGAGCAGTCAATTGGGGTCAGGCGCAGGCTCGCAGCGCTATTGTGAGCCCATTCTAGGTCGCTGGCAAGGCACGGTGTTGCCGGATAGCAGTCCGCGCGTGGGCCGTGGGGGACTGCAAGGAGCTCAGCCTGCACTGCAGAGCGAAGTGAGCTACGACGCTCCACAGCGGAGCAGCAAAGTTCCCGAAGGTAAGGGGGAGACAAGCCTTCAAGGCACCGCCGAACCAAAGCACAGACCCGATAAGCAATACACTGCGGGTAGGGGAGCCTGTAGGCTGTGGAGCACCTCCCGCGTGTACTCAGAGGTATACCCGGCCAACCGTGGGGATGCGACTCACCAGCCGGGCAGCCATGCGCAGGACCCGATTGAGGCACCTCAATCGGCAGGTTGGGAGCCCATCAACTATGGCCCTACAATAGGCCTAATCGAGGCGGGAAACCACAGAAGCATGGGCAAGTGTAGATGCTGAACTAGGAGAGAGGGAGCGAGATATATGCCCTGAGTTGTCGCAGCTGGTAGTAACAGTTAAAGCCACCTTATCATGCAAGCAGAGGCATCGTGGCTTCGAATCTCTCTCTCTTTGCCTCTGTCCGTCTGTCTGAGGCCTTTTCAGTCAGAGTTAAAGCCGAGTTTGCTGTCATCTTAAACGGTCCAAAATGTTTGTGGGACACAACCCCGCCACTGCCCGTATTCTGGTTGTGTCAGTCCCAAGCCTGGCTAAAGGAGGAGGGCGATGAGAATCATCTTTGTTATGACATAGCGTCGTTAAATATCAACTAACCAAATTTTGTGGACACGGTAGCCAACTGGTTAGAGCACCCCAGGGCTCGGTGCTCGGTCCCATCCTATACATCCTCTTCACTGCTGATATCCCGTCTCTATTTACTAAACATGAGGCAAATGGCCATCTTTATGCAGATGATGCTCAGGCTTTTGTACATGGTCCATCAGCTGATCAACTCTCACTTGTTTGCTCCATTGACCATCTTGTCTCTGACCTTCGCTACTGGATGTCAACTAACCGTCTCTCCCTAAACACTGCTAAGACTCAATTAATCTGGTTTGGGTCTAGACAGCAGCTTGCTAAACTCAACTTTCCATTGCTGTCTGAGAAATTTCCTGCTTAGGCGGCAAGTTAGGCCTACACCTACTCTTCCACGGTTCCACCGTTCGCGACTTGGGTGTCACACTTGACTCCTCCCTCACATTCAAAGAGCATATCTCCAACATGACTCGCTCCTGCTTCTTTCAACTGAGGCGTCTCAGGGCCATCAGACGCTCGGTCTCACCTTCTGTTTTTACCACCATAGTTCACGCATTTGTCTGCTCACGCTTGGACTACTGCAACTCGCTCCTCATGGGTCTCCCCAAGCAACATCTCTCCCCCTTCAATCTGTTCTAAATGCTTCTGTTAGGCTCATCTCTCGACTCCCCCGGTTTGCCCATATTTCTGCTTACATGCTTGATGTCCTTCACTGGCTCCCTATTGTTGCGCGCATCCGTTATTAGATCCTCTTCCTTGTCTCTAAATCTCAGCAGCCTACTGCCCCGAAATATCTCTCGAACTATCTGCGAAAAAAGCTATCTGCATCTTCTTCTCGCTCATTGCGCTCTGTAAATCGGCTTGATTTTTTTGTTCCCAGGGCTAAAACTGCCTTGGCCCAGCACCGGGCGTTTGCTGTAGTGGGTCCCACGATATGGAATGATCTTCCCCCTCTGGTCAGGGCCAAACTAATGACTGGCTTTTCCTCATCGGTCTCGCGTTCCCTAAAGGCATTTTTGTTTCCCCGGGGTTTCTGTGCTGAGAGCGCCTCTGAATAGTTATTCTGCGAGAGGCGCTTTATAAATGTCTAGATAAAATACAATACAATACTCGCCTTGTAACGTGGAGAGTACGGGTTCGATCCTCCTCCTCTGAGACGGTTACTGTGTAGTGTGTGCGGACCTTGAGCAACTCCTTCGCTCATCATTGCTCAGTAGATTAGTAGCACTTAACAAGGGCCGGGTTATTATGACCACAGTGGACGTCCGCATATAATTTCACTTCAATGATACATAGTTTGTTCAGTACACTTTGTGCCGTAAACACCAACTTCAGTGAAATGGTAGACATTCTGTACTAAATCGGTTCATTAGTAGTTCCCTTGCCAACAGCTCAACCATTTCATCAACGTGTAGGCCTATAGGCCTACATTGACTGGAAAAATAGTAAAAATGACATCAAACTGGATTCGACTTTAGAGTACAAAAGGAACAGTCGGTTGATGGGTATGAGCCAGTGCACACACACACACACACACACACACACACACACACACACACACACACACACACACACACACACACACACACACACTTCGTCCTTTGAAGCAGACGTCCGCAGTCGAGGGCAAGGCCAAACGCGGACAAGGGTCCAAAGTAGGCATTTTGCAGACGTCCTTAGGGGTCATCCATAAAAGGACGTCCGTAGTGAGGGAGGGGTCACCGAAATGCGGACAAGGGGAAGGACGGTTATGACCAGTGCGAACGTCCGCATCTGAACTTTTAAATTTGATAGTTTTTTAAACACCACCTTGTTTCAGCCTTACCCGAAAGATGAAAAGGTCAGCGACGTGAATACCTAAAACTTCATGCATGGAATAACCTTTACTGCGACTTTAAAGTGGCCTTTATTATTGCACATCCTGCAATATTAAACCTGAACTCACTTAAACTTGCACGGGAACTGTGGAATACTTGTAAAAATAATGACATTAAAAATTGGATCAGGCGTGCGGACGTCCGCAAAGGGGGGAGGGAGGGAGGGGTCCAAAGTGCGTCATATTTTGCGGACGTCCTTTATGGACGTTGCCCACCGTAGTTTGACTTGATTTCTCTTTCTGGATCATGTATTTCAAACGGTTCTCCAGCGGTGTTGATTTTTTTATTCATCTGAAACATTTATGGACTGCTGCTTCATGCATAATATTAACGCTATAAAAGCCATTCGATTACATGTTGCCTTGGTTCTGTACCTTAATGGTTCTGTACCTTAACGTCTCTGCGGCTGAGGTCTTGAGCACTAGTGAAGCCAGAAATAAAAGTGCAAAGTATCAGCTCATCGACGAGAACTGTCAAACGAGTCGCTGATGAATGGTAACTCTGGCCTTAACCATTAGATCTTGAAAAGTCACGATTCCATACTCGTAACCCACCTCAATGTCGACCTTCCCCTCCCTAGGGGCAACAGTAAAATGAGCAGGCACCTTACATGCTGCCAAGACGGGTGTTAATTAAGATCTTGACAAATGTAGTCATGTGTCAATTGTTTAAATGTAACTTGCTTGACTGGGAGCTCGTCAGTAACCAGGAATATCATTTCATGAAGACCATAATCCAGTTTCCAGGACTGCATCTCATATTCGTTTCGAAAGTGTACAATTCTTGAAACATTCGTAGGCCTTGCAGTACAAAGAGCCTATGAAGCTTTTGTTATTTATTATAGTACAAATTTCTGCACATTAGCAAACTGCTAAATATTCCTTGCATTTTAATGCACAAACACTGCAAAAGTAAACCCATTTATTTAATTAGTGCATCAATTGGCCATCAAATTTCACCTTCCTGGTGGTTCAGTAAACTGAATTACTGGCTCATCAAAGGTAGACCCCCACCCCAATACAACTTTCTATTAGTGGATCCTAGTTTTCACTCGCCCCAATTTTACACCCAACCTAATCCGTGCTACACGAATTTCACGAAATGTGCAAAATCTGTGATTTAGCTAGTCACAGAAATCAGATGAAAGTATGTAGGCCAACTTTCCTCAAAAGAAATAAAAACTGAATATAAAGTTTACTAGTCAGAAAAGACAAAGGTTCAGAAATCTCCCTCAACAGGCTTCATTCAGCACATAAAGTTCACTTTTCACGACGTTTAGAAAACTGTCAACTTCCTAAATCTGTTAAAAAATTCAACATAAACTGGGTTTAATGCAACCTTTTTATTTGGTGGTCAGAGACTAGAACTAAAACGCCGAGAATGTTGAAGCTTACTGGCCGTTTTCATATGAAAAATTAGCTTAACTAGCAACTCAGAACATGAATATCAACTTGGCACAAGACTCAATGCTTTTAAGCAATGAACACAGATTTTGGCAGAAGATTTGACTTGTTTAGAAGCATTTTCGGTGAACTATTGATGGACCAGACTCATCATATTCCTGCTTGCTGATCCACATCTGCTGGAAGGTTGACAGGGATGCCAAAATTGATCCACCAATCCAGACAGAATACTTGCGCTCTGGAGGAGCAATGATCTTGATCTTCATGGTGGCAGGTGCCAGAGCTGTGATCTCCTTCTGCATACGGTCGGCAATGCCTGGGAACATTGTGGTACCTCCTGAAAGGACAGTGTTGGCATAGAGGTCCTTACGAATGTCTACGTCGCATTTCATGATGCTATTGTAGGTCGTCTCGTGGATACCACAGGATTCCATTCCCAGGAAGCTTGGCTGGAACATGGCTTCTGGACAGCGAAAGCGCTCATTTCCAATCGTGATGACCTGACCGTCAGGCAATTCGTAGCTCTTCTCCAAGGAGGAAGAGGCTGCTGCCGTTCCCATCTCCTGCTCAAAGTCGAGTGCAACATAGCACAGCTTTTCTTTGATGTCACGGACAATTTCACGCTCGGCAGTGGTTGTGAAGCTGTAACCTCTCTCAGTCAGGATTTTCATCAGGTAATCGGTCAGATCTCTTCCAGCCAGATCCAGTCGAAGGATTGCATGTGGCAGGGCATAACCCTCATAAATGGGAACAGTGTGGGTAACACCGTCACCAGAATCCAGAACAATGCCAGTAGTACGACCAGAGGCATACAGTGACAGCACAGCCTGGATTGCAACATACATAGCTGGGGAGTTGAAGGTCTCGAACATGATCTGGGTCATCTTCTCACGGTTGGCCTTCGGATTGAGGGGAGCCTCGGTCAGCAGCACCGGGTGTTCCTCAGGGGCAACACGCAACTCGTTGTAGAAGGTGTGGTGCCAGATCTTCTCCATATCATCCCAGTTGGTGACAATTCCATGCTCAATGGGGTATTTGAGGGTGAGGATGCCTCTTTTGCTCTGGGCTTCATCCCCAACATAGCTGTCCTTCTGACCCATTCCAACCATCACACCCTAAAAGCAGCAATAGTACAGTTTTCCAGACATGTTCAGCATACACTACAATTTAGTGTAAATTTGTTTCAAAGATGTTCAGCACTATAAATACACAGCAACAGAAAGATTACTCCAACCCAGCAGATCCAACAACACCTAACAAAACTCCTTTACTCCAGTGAATTGAACACAGGCCCCTAACCAGCCACCCGTCCTTTGGACAACTGAAAATCATTTTGGACGGCCATTAATTGTGAATGGATGCGACGTTCTAAATGTGATAGAACGTATAATCCATTGGTAACTGATTTGACTATATAAATGCCTTGACCTTGTGAATAATTGTATGGGTTTGGATTGATAAAAAGTAACGTCTGTTCCCTAGGCTATAATAATCAAATAAGGGAATTTAAAATTACAATCTGAAGTCAACAGATTGTTGTTTGTGTCATTGTATAAAACACAAAACTGTTACAATTGTGATCAAAACCCAAGAGTCATACAGTGTAGGGGTATTGCAGACTTTTGCAGTCAGACTCGTACGGTCGTGGCATTGGGCGGTCGCGACTTCATATGCTCACGGCGTCGGGTGGTCATGACTTTGAATGCTTTTGGACGCCCTACTCTTTATTTCTGGCTAAGGGCCTGATTGAACAATTTTCTTGCTTTATTCCTAGCAAATTTTAAATGGAATCACAATGTTCAAATGCAGTCATCTCTGCCTTTTTGGGTATAAAATGGATCACTTCAAGGTACAGAAACACCATGGCAAATTTATATAAATCGATCTGTTGCTGGTGAAAAACTTGAAACACAAAATTGCAAGTAACAACACTAAACATCACTGTCAATAATGAAAACTGGCACTTGTATTATGACACCATACAAGTTGTAAACCTGTATTACAGTGGTATATGACCATTGCTATTCTGCAATACATTTCTCATCCTTGCTGTGGGGACCATAGGCGTAGCCACACGGAGGCAGTTGCCTCCTCTTGCTTTTTTAAATTTCAAAAATTTCCAGTGGGTTATACCTCCGCAACCTACTAAACCTGGATGTCTCCCAGAGTTGCTTCCTCTTGAATGCAAGTCTGGCTACATCACTGGTTGGGGACCTTACCAAAGCCAGTATAAAGGTGGTAAATATGATTTAGTAAATCAGTTTGAAGGCCCATATACATACGAACGAACACCCTTGGGTTTCCAATTAGAAGTGCAGGCCCTAGGATATGGAATAGCATTCCCATTGACATATGATGCCTAAACAATATACACAAATTCAAGCGTAGACTACGTGCCTGCCTCACTGCCAATGACAAAATCTGTTAATTATTTCGAGTGCTAGTTAACTAGTTAAGAATTAATTCAGCTTAAAAATAAGTCTAGTAATTAGTTACTCAGCTCACCACCCAACATGACATTATGACGGAAGGGTGACCCTGCTAGTTGGGACTCGTTTCTCTTTAGGGTTTCTTTACTCCCATTGTTTAGAGCAGTGATTATTCAAACGATTGTAATGAAGTCTTTGTTCTTCTTCTGTTGCTGTTGAAAACAATAAAAACCTACGGTAGGTAATGGTTAAAATTTACATTTCTGTTACCAGCAATAACAAACCTGATGTCTTGGCCTTCCAACGATAGATGGAAAGACAGCTCTTGGAGCATCATCCCCAGCAAAACCAGCTTTGCACATTCCAGATCCATTGTCAATAACGAGAGCAGCAACTTCGTCTTCCATGGCACAGTCTTTATTCAACGGATACCCTCAACACTGAAAACAATGAAAGAAAATCAAGTTTAAAAAATTTAACAAAAGTGCCTTACAAGTTCATTTGTGTGGGTGCATAACCACCTTTTCTTAAAACCATGCTTTGGTGCAAGGTTGCATTGCCTTCCATCCATGTCGAGTCTAGGTACAAAGAAAGATAGTCCTGTTTAGCCACATTACCATTAGCGGCACTACATTAGGACAAATGACCTGGTAAAAAGCCTTTGTGCTAGTCGTTGCCGTGCCAGAAATTTTGCCCTGCACACAATCTGTTCAGGGCATAAATTGCCCAGTGCACTGGTTACTTGTATGACTGCCCTGGCTATGCACTGGCAGGGGCGGCGCTACACCAGGGCAAATGCCCTGGTAAAAAAGCCTTTTCCCTGCAGAATTTTTGTAGTGCCCAGAATTTGTTCGGGCATAAATCGCCCTGCACTGGTTACTTGCACGACTGCCCTAGCTATGCCCTGGTCACAATACATATCTGGCGCCGCCACTGTGCTCTGGTGACAAAAAATGTCTGGTGTCGCCACTGCACGTCACCCTAAAAACAACTGGAAAAAGCTACAGGTCTGTACTATATTCAGCTCTGCAACTGGACTCAGATTTCCACTGGACATTGCTCTCTGGCCAGCCCCTCAGATGTGACAAAGCACTCATGAATGTCAGTACACTGCACCAGGTGCTCCTGGCTTGAGAAATTTAGAGTTTATGATTGCGTTGATAATAAAAAAATTTAAAACAGTACACTTAATTCCAAGAACATTTGTAACACTCTGAATGACACACAAATCTACAACACATCTATAAATGCCATGTCGAGTCTAGGTCTATAAAGGAGATAGTGGTTAACCAGAAAGTAGTCTGGTTAACCACATGTTACTCAAAATATGACTGAAAAATCCTAAATGTCTCTATTACATGATCAACACATGACATGTTTAAAACAACACAGTACCACAGTTTCCCAGTACATTTGTAATACGGAACACAACACAGATCTACAATACAAAGTCTATATCAGGACATTATTCTTGTCAATAGTCCACAAATTTGTTGTCCACAATTCTATTGGGAAATACATTGTTAGTGGAAGTTTAAATACGTCAAGTCGATCTACAACAGCTTCAACAGCCAACTTTAAACAAAGAAAACATTTTAACCATTTCCATCTTCACTTAAGGATTTGCGACGCTTAAAGAGAATTTACTAATGTAATTTTGGTAGCCCACATACCAGTAATTGGGCGAGTAATTTGGAATGACAAAAATGCCATTACCCATAATTTTGCCGCCTAATATACTAGACATTGTATGGCATTTCAAATTGGACTACTAATTTTTGAAACTAAGCGTACTATTATCATCTCAAATCACCTTAAACCTAAAATACAATTTTGATACCCAATATACGTTAAGTTTTATTGGTCAATATTCTAATGTTCGATTGTCGAAGAGAAATTTCTTACATTCAGTCCGACAGCAACACTTCTTCTTCCGACAACGGCGACTGCAGAGACAGACCGAGCGTGGTCTGAGCAACGCGCAAAACTGGTCACCAGGACTCGTCCACTGCGCTGCCGCCTGAGGGGCGAGCATATCTTTAGATGTCATGTAATTACTAGTCAAATCTTACTTTCTGTACCATACATTGACAGTTTGATGAAAAGCTGACAACATTTTGTTGTTGTAATAATGTAAACAACTTGCATTATAAATTCATCTCATTACAAGTTTACTACTACAACTCTGCCACCCGGAAAATGGTAAGGTCCTGTGTCAACTCTTCTATGCCCATATAAGGCATTTCTGCAACAGCCTGAAATACAACGCGTCTTGGATACGAGGGGGTCATTAAATGCATTACTCTCAGACTGAGACTCTCTCTGTTTCATTCCAAACGTTTTTATCCTTGAACCGGTTTTGGTTTCTCCGGCGCAGCGCGTGATATTTGTATAATTATGCTGTGTATGTATGTATGTATGTGTAGGCCTATATTCGTTTATTACGTAGAACAACAAGCAAAACGCTGTAGGTGTACATGAAAAATAGAACTGAGGAAGTAATAGCTTAGTATGCGTTGGCGAATAACATACGAGAAATAAAGTTTCGTGAGTCTTTATCAGAGGGATTAAAGTTATGAGGTCAGCTGTCTCTAAGAAAATAGGGAGTTAAATGATGGTTAGGGAAAAGGCATCTTAGTGAATGGTTTTCATTGCACAGGACAGCTTTAAATAATGCAGTTTCAGCTTTGTTTGCAAGCTCTGCGATAGAGGGAGAATTAGCTTGAATAGGCCCTATAGCCGGATCGTTTAAGTTTGTTCATTAGGCGTTCCAGGCGAGATTTGTCTTTTTCGTCAGCTAGGCCGACCAGGCAGGAGAAGCCTACATTGTTCTTGCTATAATGGTTGCATTGGTTATCAAGTGAAGAGAATCTCCAGATGCGCCGTGATTTTTAATTGTTTTAGTGCGAATATGGAAGAGGGGCCACTGCGCTGCAGATTATTACGAAATTTAATGTTAGTTCTAGCCAGAGTGTAGGCTATATAGAAGTCCTATACACTTTGAGTTCTAGCGGCCGATGATTTAACGGTGTTGCATAATAATCCAAGCATAGGCGTAGAGTGCCGTAGACTCTCGGGGGGGGGGACCCGGGACACGTGCCCCCAATAATTGAGATTTACTGTACATCCAATGCAACAAGTGTAGAATTAATAACCAAATGCCCCCATCCCATATTTTGGACAAGTTTACGCCAGTGAATCCAAGTACTAAACTTTAACTTTCAGACAAAGATCAGCACACGTCAGTAATTGACAGTTCAAGTTATTATTTTTGATTCTCCTAAACAGCGTTAGGCCTATATTAGCTTATCTACGCTCGGGAATGTCTATACAATACAATACAATACAATACAATACAATACAACTGTAATTTGGTATAGGCATAGGCGCCGACTCCACAGGGGCAACAGGGACGCTCGCCCCAGTACTCGCCAAGGTCCTGGGGCGAGAGTATACTTTCGCCCCAGTACATTTTTGGCCTTCATATTTACTGTTTCCAAGGGCCCAAAGCTTTTTACTAAAGAAATTTCATGTGCTTTTCCGTGTATGTCTCAGATTCTCTGCAGTCTGGAATAGCCTGCATGTATATGACGGATGCTTCATATGATACATGGTACACAGGCCATGTGGTGTCTACTTAGGTCACCGGGTCGCCGGGGTCGGAGTATTTGACCCGGATCGACCACAGTTAAAGCCCAGCTGTTCATGAGCCAGGTTCTCCCTTTCAGGCGTCTACCAGTGCGTACCCGGTATACACCTAATTTACGGTATATATATCACTCAGTTCCACAGCTAAGAAATGCCTGAACTTGTATCTGCCTTGTTCGTCTGTCTTTCGCGCTCTCACTTGCTTGCTCACTGGCGCGCTCTCTCTATCTCTCTCTTTCTCTGTCTCTCTCCTGTTTTCTCTCGCCCTGTCTCTGTAGCAGTCTGTCTCTCTCAATGTCTCTGTATACAAGCCTTGCGGCCTGTACACACTAGGCCCTACACTACACACGATGCATCTTCATTCTTCGGCCTCGTGTGACTTAAAAGTAGTCTCTCTTGTTGCCATAAAGGTTACTAACAATAATATAGTAGTGTAGTGCTGTCATTACAAGATTTTCAACGAGCGTACACAGGTATAGCCTCAAGATGCACTTTCGAGTCCTTATAGTCAAATATAATGTTGCTATTACATACCTATACTATAGTGATATTAGTATTTAGTTACATGTAAGTAAACTGTTACTATTGCATATCTAATGATGAACTATTGAGTCTTTAGTTAAGTTTAATGTTGCAAGTGCAAATCTAATACTGATCTATCAAGTCTTTAGTTAAGTGTAATATTGCATATATCTAATGATGAACTATCGAGCCTTTGGTTAAGTATAATGTTATAATTGTCATGACGAACTATCGAATCTTTAGTTAAATATAATGTTACCACTGCATATCGAATGATGTTAGATCGAATGCTTTTCATCAAATTGTATTACTACCCATGCAGGTGGCCTTTGATAGTGGGGTCTACAACACCTTTTGGGTCTCCTGTGTAGCCAGATTATGTTGACTGATTATATGCATTATATGTTTTTAACCTTGCAATGTTGGATAACCGAAATACTATACTATACTATACTATACTATACTATACTATACTATACTATACTATACTATACTATACTATACTATACTATACTATACCATACTATACCATACTATACTATACTATACTATACTATACTATACTATACTATACTATAGGCCTACTATACTATACTATACTATACTATACTATACTATACTATAGGCCTACTATACTCTTCTTAGTTTAACTTGGAGTCCTTGGACTAGTATAACATAAGTTACTGGTGTCACCATTCATGCCGGCTGAGCTGGGCTTCGGTGGTCTAGCTACTATAGCTACACAACTAACACAAATTGCACATGCTTAATTAAATACCTAGCTTTTACATTTTGAGGTAAAGAGTTTTGGTGACGTCGTTGAGTTGCTGCAATCAGATGCCACGCCGTCCCATTTTAACTGTACCTGTCACTACAGGATAACTCACTTACTTTTGCTGAGCACATTTCCCACCTCACCCGCTCCTCTTACTTCCACTTAAGGCTTCTCCGGGCTATTCGGCGGTCTGTCTCATCCTCGACCTTCACCTCAATTGTTCATGCATTCGTGTGCTCTCGAATTGACTACTGTAATTCTCTCCTTATTGGCCTTCCCAAGATCCGTCTTTCTCCTCTCCAGTCTATATTCAATGCTGCTGCTAGACTCATTTCCTGCCTCCCTCGGTTCTCTCATATCTCCACCTTCATGGTTGAACAACTCCATTGGCTCCCCCTCTCTCTGCCCGTATTCAATTCAAAGTGCTTATTCTTGTGCTTAAGTCTCAGCTGGGTCTTGCTCCACAGTACTTACGTGATCTGATTCAACGGCCTCATTCTGCAGCTTCGCTGCGTCCTCTCCGATCTTCTGATCGTCCTCTCCGATCTTCTGATCGTCTTGACCTCTGCTCTTAGTTCCTCGTGTCAGGACTACTATGGCTCAGTCCAGATCCTTTGCCTGCATCGGTCCCTCACTTTGGAACCGACTTCCTCCTTCTGTCCGCACCACCATTCTCTCTGGTAGCGTTGCTTCCTCCTTTTCTCACCTTAAATCCTGCTTTTTCTCTCGGGGTCTTGCGCACTGGGAGCTCCTCTGAATGGTCTATACCGCGAGAGGCGCTTTATAAATGCCCACATACAATACAATACAATGTCATGTACTGCTGAAAGGACATTTTCTGGTCTTAGGCGACTGAAAACGTATCTGCGAAACACTATGACACAGACAAGAGTAAACGCCATTGCAGTTTTGAACTGTCATCGAGCGTATCCGGCAGCAGTGGACATTGACACAGTTGTCGATGAATCCATAAGTAAATGCACTAATGCACTGTTCGATAAAATACATTCGCCATGAAGTTGAAGTAAGTGTCTTACTGGCAAAGATTATATTTGTGTGTATGTAACTGCTATAACATCAGATTTATTAGTGAAAGTAGATAGCACTAGTTAGTAGTTACAAACTGAAATGTTTTTTGGTAATAATACTCGTGGTTGTTATGTGCTTGTCTTTATGACTGAGCAAAGAGGAAGCACTGTTGCATAGCATATTGCAGTTAGTCTTTTCCCAGTTGAAAGGGCGTAAGGAAAGAGGGAGAGGAAAACAGGGCAGGATAGGCGATGGGATCAGCCGATAACGGGATCATGGCAATGAAATTCTTGCCCCAGTACCTTTTACTAAAAGTCGGCGCCTATGGGTATAGGCCTATAATGCCTATTGCCCCTTACAAAGTTCAGACGTGCACATTGAAGCCATGCTAGAGTTAGACTAGAAGAGGTAGGCTAGGGCGTACATTTTCAGTTTAAAGCAAAAGTCTCGCTACTTGAAAGCTAAACGCAGAGAAGCAGCTTTAACAAGCGCTGCATGAAGTCAGAGAGGTTAACTTTCCAACTATGCCAAGTGAAGAACAGTTTCAAATCCAGAGAGAGAAGACATAATAATTATAGGCCTACGTGCTGCTAAACTATCTATAGGCGAGTGTCGTTTACGATGCTATGGATTAGCATGGGCGGCGATCCCGGGGGATCGAGGGGACAAGACCTCCACCTTTGAGAGTGGGGGAGACACACCACACATTTGCCTCCCAAATTTTAAAGAAACACCAAAAAAGGTAAAACATTTTTGCGACCAGATCAGTTCAAAACTTTTTTGACCAGATCAGTTCAACACTCTTTTTGACCAGATCAGTTCAAAAGTGTCCCCCCTCCCCCACATGTCAAACAATTTAAGATCGCCTGTAGTGTGGATTAGGGTTATTTTTCTTTAAAAGGCGAAACTAGTTTAGAACGGAAAGCTGTAAGCCATGATAGAGGAGAATTGTCAACGTTCAGGATGGAGATCGTTCGAAGTCGATCGAGGTGCCAGTCGATCGCCAACCACCCACCTTCATCTGCCTCACGCTCCTTATCTAGGCTATCACCTCTCGGGCTTTCCACTCAAAACTGAAGTCTCACCTCTTCAAGAATTCACACCCGACTCACCTTCCAATTCTCGACCGGGTGAGAATTGTCGGGGGTTGAACTCCTAATCTTTCTTAGGATCCCCACAGTTGTCTTCGTTGCACACTCCAGGGATCGTTTCCAACCCCCTCAGTTGTGCTAATGTGATTTCGCATTAGTAGTAATATTTCTGGTTTTCATATGAAATGCTTACGCTGGGCATACATTTTAGCATTTTCTTTCACAATTCACTCGAGTGGTTACAAATAAAGTAATGCTCCGGTTTTTTTGTGACCAACTTAATTGTATAGTAGGCCTAGGTCTAATAAAGTTGCAATGATCGATGTCATCACTTTAAGGAGTTTAAACTTTCTATTGCAATTTTTAATTTTCTCAGTTTGCAAAATGCGGATAAATATTCAACTCCACATGGATCAAACTCATCAAAGTCTAAGTGTCTAACCCCCAGTCTTTTTCTACAATTCTCACATTGTCCGCTACTCCGCTTTAGCAGCTATAGGCTTACTTACCTACTCCAACAACCGGATTCGGACCTCCTTTTGATTACCCTTTTGACAACACCTCTGACTCGACGCAGCACTCGTGAATAAGCTGGTGCCCGGCGTTTAATTAGCTTTCCAGTGGCGCTTTAGAAATTTGGAGTTTACGATTACGATTAGGCCTATTAATTGGTTAGAGAATTTAAGATAATAAATATAGTTACTGCAGAGGACGGACAATTGGGCGGTTTTCGTTTACAATCAGCGTTCCAGCGCAGTGTAGACACTCTGCATCAGCTACATCCATCCATCATCAGATCTGCCGATAAAAGGCGTAGGCTAACACCCACCACTTAAATGAGTAAATAGGGCCTAAAGTTAACTCGTGGTCCTTGAATCATGCCTTTGCCGGCTCTGGTGCATTTTCAGCACAAGGTTATAGAGTAAGATCTGTAGCCAGAAAAATTGCGTAGGAGCAAAAGGCTGTAACTCTGCTTTAATCAAGAACAGGCGATAGGAATGTGACCCTTGACATTGCAGAATTTTTAATGGTCTAAAACTCGGACATTTAGTCAGAGACCGAGGATTTATAGTAGCGTGCACAGGTCTCCATCTTGGATAAAAAGTTCTCCATCTTGGATAAAAAGTTGTCTGTTTAAAAATTCTACTCTCGGGTCTCCTGATTGCATTTTCTCTAGACAGGCTTTCTTATTTGCTCCAATGCCGCAACCATGGTAGGGAAATCAGGCGAGGCAAGTAGCAACTGAATCCGCCGTTTTTGGAGAGGATCGTGGCTATAGCGCCACATAAGTATCTCGCGAAAATGGGGGGGGGGGGTACAATGTGGTCTAGTGTTCGGCTTGCTGAATCAAGAGGTCCGGATTCAAACCCGCCAGAGCTGAAATCCACTTGCGCCCCTACCCAACTCAGCACTAATGAATACAATGTTGGTGGGACGAGTAATGGCCACCCGCCTTCAAATGCCGAGGCAAAGAAAAATGTCACCAACACTTCATACCTATGGTTGCCTCACGGGGCCAGCTTAAGAGACCAGCGGCGGTGAACTTGTTTGTTCGGTGGAGGGGACACTTTCGAACTGACCGGGTCAAAAATTTGTTGACCTTTTTCAGTGTTCCTTCAAAATGTGGGGGCCCAACTGTATAATGTGTCCCCCCACTGTTAAAGATGGGGGTCTTGTTCCCCTCAACCCCCAGGCTCAGCGCCTATGTAAGAGACTGTTCTGCCAACTATTTACAACTTGGTCACTTTCACTGGATCATCCTCTTTTTTTATTCACAGGAATGCACCACAAACAAAACATAATTTCTTAGAATAAATTTCAAGACCTTCGTCAGAACACATCTCCATCACTCATCCGTACAGCCAGCTGCCAATGGTGCTATATAAATTCCTGAACTTTATATAAATACTGTAAATATTCAGATACATAAACACAAGTACATACTACATACATATACATTTGATAGAGCAGTCAAGACAAACAGCCTGGTCAGGAACATCAGATCACAAGGTGTTACTAGTGGTTCTGCCAGGCACACGCTTACATGCAAGCAAAAAATTTAATTTTAATATAAAACTGTGATGACAGCAGGCCTATACCTACAAGCCCCCGTTTACTGTTCCCAACGCGGTCAAATATAACTATATCAGAAAATAACACAGAAGCCTATCCCACAGCAATTAGTTTTGGTCAGATTAAAATCAGCTTCTTGTGCATGCTGAGAACACTGCACCTAGCAATGTCTATTGAATTCTTTAGAAGTCAAGTTACAGTTACACCTTTTCAGATATGATTTTTTGGCTGTAAATTCATTAGTATTTCATTGTAGGCAATGAAAGTGCCATAGTCCTAGCTGCAACTACTCTGCTAGATGTTGCTCGTGCATTGCAAGGCATAAGCACAGAAACCATACACACAGCAAGATATCCAGCATATCCAGCATATTGTTACAGGCAACTAATACAACAATTGTGGACCATTTGCAACTGAATTTGCATGGTACCTCTTCAGTACAAAATTCTCACAGGTTCTGCCGACCTTTCAACATAAAACTATACTTAAATAGCACGGTTTTCATGCACTGAGGCAGAGAAAGACCAAAGACCTCATTCACAGGTTGCTGGACAACTAAATCCAGAAATATGGACTGACCACAGCAAAGCTTCTAGCTGGATTAGGGATAATGGAGTGCCTATTCACGCACCTGGATATTTCAACTGCACCAGTGACACCTAGCAACGTTAAAGTTATCAAAGGCCCTGACATTTACCAGAAGAGTAACGCCAGGGCCGTGAATGCAATATCTGATACCAAGTTGTTTCTAATCAATACTTTTAACACTTTAATGATGAGCTGCATTGGTTTCCCAGTCGCTTTTAGTACACACTCACCGTTAAAGTGTTAAACGCAAAAAGCTGACATCATACCAGCCTGAAGCTGTTGTCATCTGCCAATACAACACACCTTAGCTCAAACTCAAGCACCGGGCTAGGATAGCTGCAGCAAGCGTGGGGGGGGGGGGGGTTGAGGGGGCGGGGCGAGGGGGGGCACAATTACCAGCACTGCAAGTTCACTTAGTGATGATCTGGTCCCTTAATCACGTCTGGGGTATTAATTTTAAACTAATAAGTATTTCATTTTGAATTATGGCAAGTTCACCTACTTGGAACAGACCTGCCTAAACCGAATTTTACAATACAGAAATCTAAGAATTATACAGGTGATTTTGCCCTTGATAATTTGGGATTAGCAAATAAATACATTTATTAATGTACCTACCCACAATTTGTACATCCAAGGTGCGATATCAAATGAGAGTGATGTATAGTTGAGTAGTAACAGTTTTAAACTGACTTCAAGTATCAGTGCCAAATTTTACTCAAATTCTGACATATAACAGTAGACAACAGGCAAACAACCAGCCAACTATATTACATGCATGCAGTACATTATACGATGCAACTATTCATAGTTTACATTGAACAATCAATCCACCTGTGATGGAGCATCGGAATAGTACTTGGGATTATTTTATCAAATTTCGACACCCCCCAATCAACACCTTGGCTTTGGTAGAAGGGTTTATAAGGGTTCGATAGAGCCAAATAACACCGGGATTATCATTGCACAAAACAAAACAGTGAATCTTGACAACAGAATTTTTGACAGATTACGCTTCTTTATAAAACTTATATTTCCACCTTGGTCAACCACAGAACGCAGTTGACTTTAAAACTGTTTCAAAGTTGATTCTAAGTTTTGTCTCATCAATCCATTGCAGCAACTAAGAGAATCGCTGAGATCTTGTGATATCTGGTGTGTTGTATCCTTGGTGAATCACATCGTCGAATCCGAAGGACGATTCTTCTTTGTGTTGCTTCCATAGAACTGCGAATACGAGTAGCTGCTGGTGTCATCTTGGAATGGGCGTTTCTATTCAAGACAGCAGGACAATACAAAATCACTCAGAACAAAGAAAAAATACACAGCAGGAAACTTGATATAACCGTCTTTGGGAGCCGTAGATTAGAAATACTGTCGCATAGCTAAACTGGGTCATGTTTATTTCCTTAAGCTGAGCTATACTGAGGATTATTGTACCCAACTGTTTTATCATAATTTATATTTTAATAAAATATGTTAGCAGGAGCATCCTATGCACATCCGTAAGTACAATTCTGTATTTTGAATAACCAATATAGTTCTACAAATGTCTACTATTCTAATAATTATTTGCACTAATAAAAGATGGTGAAGTGAATGGCATCACTGGCAAAATAAATTGCTTTTGAAATGCCCCAGAAATCGTGCTACGTAAATGCCTACATACATACCGTACATGATACACAAAGCGTAATAATGTCACTCACCACGCCCGAATAATCTTGCCCATACTGCCCTTGCCCATACTGTCCCTGGTCTTGTCCATACTGGCCTTGGCCTTGCCCATATTGGCCCTGCCCATATTGTCCTTGGCCTTGTCCGTACTGGCCCTGGCTTTGTCCGTACTGTCCCTGGCCTTGTCCGTACTGTCCCTGGCCTTGTCCATATTGTGCTTGTCCAGTGTAGGAAGAGGGTGTCTGCTGGGCTGAGATGGTTGAGGATGTAGTTGAATAGGGGTCCGTGCCGAATCCAGCTGATCCGGAAGCAGTAGCTCCAGTGGCTGATGCTCCTGTTGCATTTCCACCGGCTCCAGCACCTGTCTCTCCTCCACTGCCTGGAGTTGAACTCTGAATCAGAAAGCAATTCACACAACATAGCTACACATGGAAAATATCACAGACACCATACAGAAAGAGATAAAGACAGGGACTATACCAGTACGAGAAAGTAATTCACGAAAACATAGCTTCACAGAGACAGACAGAAGATAAACATAACATTTAAAAGATAAACAAATAAAACACACATAAAAGACAACCAGCCAGATAAACAAGTCTACTCTACGCTGCAACCACTCTGTTTTACTGACAATCTTGCATTTTGTTATACAGCAACGCCCATGGACACCTCATGCATGACAAAGTTGTTAAAGCTGGTACCAGCCAACTGCATTAGATGTACTCGTACTTCAGTGTTTGAGGATTACTGTGGTCTGGGTCATTTAACATATGATGTAACTCCATCCAGCCAAATTTTATCCTATCGAACTCGACCCGATATTTTCGGATGTCCTTAAAAGGTACTGTATTAAATGTCTTGATAAGCACTTATCAGTACACAAATACCTAACTCTACCCTAACTAACTTCACCCTATCCTACTTCAACCCACCGAAATCTACCCTGGTATGTGCATATCAAGACATTTAATGCCTTGATCCTACTTACTTTACCTAACTCCCTTCACCCTAACTCACTTCATTCTTGTATATGTATTTTGTAGAAACGACTGACCTGGTAAGCCGAATACTGTTGCATATACTGTTGCATGTACTGGCTGTACATATTCTGATCCCATCCACCGGTCACAGTCGATGATGCGTCTCCAGTGTTCGCTGCTGGATTGCTACCTGTATTTGTGCTTCCATAGGAAAACGCTCCAGTACCTCCCCCAGACACATCTGATTTATAAGCAGTCTCGGTTGTTCCTCCTTCGCCTGCACCAGCCAGTGGAGCCCCATAGGGTCCATACCCACCGACGTTGGTGTATCCTGTGTTGCTGCTGTAGTCCTGCGACTGCTGGCCAAATGGTTTATTGGCACCACCTGCTGTGTTGGCATTCGCGCCCTGGTTGACCTGAATTAGAAAAGTTAACTGATAAAAAGCTGCACTGTCAAAATTTCATTCTGTCAGCACATTTCCTAACTTCTTCAACACAAAACACTAACTTCGGAACAGTTTAGAAATTGAATGGAAATTGGTCTTGGTCTGGTTAAACCTCAGGTTCTATATGGTGTTCAGGTAACGGCAGCTACAGCAGCAGGGTGCAATTTTTAGAGGAAACTTCCCTCAATATTTTATTGAAAATACCTTGTCCATACTTATTGCTGCTACCTATAGGTCTTCCTCTAACTACGGCCAACCACAAATCACACCCTGTAAGGCAGCACGGGAAAGGGTTGACATTCGTAAAGAGTGAAAGAAAGTGACTACTAGTGTAAATGGGCCATTGGTGCCAAGAGTTGAAAACTGACACATTACATGGGGGAAGAATAGCCGAGATGCCACAAGATGCAGAAAGACTGCTGATCGCACCTCACTGACTGTACACACAAACTGATCCAAGTTGGATAAATTTTGAACCGGCACATTCATCAATGCTTCTGTTGAAATTCTGTTACTATCAATGTTTGAACAGGCAAGGTGTTTATGATTGTCTGCGTGCATTGAGATAAACGTCTCAATAAACGTCTTTGATACTGCAGTATGTGCATCCGCAAGGAAGCGTACAGTTGTAAGTAACCTAGTAGTAGTTGGAGTTGATTTTGAAAGGTAAGTAACATTGCATTTTTGGCAGGTAACAAAGAGACTGACAGACAGATAGGAACCACTTCTTGGCTGTTGTACTGTGTGTTCATAGTAGAAATGAAAGCACTGTTCAAAGAGTACATTTTTCCAAGCCAAACAAGATAGTGTATTGCAGAGGGTGTGGGTTATGTGATGGGAATCAGGCGAGTTGAGAGTGAAGGTAGTGTTCAAAATGGATTGCAAGGAAAACACTTTAAAGTATTTGTTTCACTTGTTTAGAACTGTACGTAATCTCACAAGTCTATAGAAAGACAGAAGAAGGGTATGTATACATGTCTTGAAAATTGATCAACACAGTGGTTTTATGCATGTATGATTGAAGACAGTATTTCTAGAAATGAAGTTACTGAGGTAATTTCACAAGTAAGCTGATAATTAGAGACAGACAAAGATACAGCCATGTTCAGGTAGCAAGGTAATTTCACAAGTGAAGAGAGTAGAAGTCGGGACAACTAGGAGCAGAGTTGCATCAGTCAGAGAGAGTTCAGAGGTTGCAGTTTGTCGAGTCAGAATCCTAGAGACTGATGCATCATAAGAAAACCTTCAAAGGGAAGAGAAACTTAGGAAAGGTAAGTTTGCAGTTGCAGGGCAAGACCAAAGATGGACAAAAATGCAAGGTCAGCAGAAGAGAGCAAAGAAGAGCAAGAGAGAATTGGACAGGTGTTTCTTCTACTATCTGGTTACATTAACTGTAGGGTTTGGTGAAACCTGATGTAATCAAACACTAGTCCAATCAGCCAATGAATGTGCCAAACCACGAACAGAAGGAGGCCGAACGCCAGCGAAGTACAACCTGAAATATGACGATAACAGAGTTAGATCGTATCCACGACAACCAATTAAAGAGCTACACAAAGATAGCTCGTCATAGTAGCAGCTGTGTATGAGAATAAGATTGGAGTAAGACAACTTCACAGAGAACTTTATCAAGTACCGTACTTCATCAGAACAAAGTCAGAGAGCTTACACGAGTTGTACAATATCAGAGCAAAGTCAGAGTAAGGATAGCTCAACAATACCAAGTTGTATTTCACCACAACAAAGTCAGAGCAACACAGCTTACAAGATAACTAAGTCAGAGCAAAGTCAGAGTAAGGATATCTTAATGTCACAGCAAAAGTCACAGTAAGTAGGAACAAGGAAGCAGTACAATACACCACTGTTCTAATAATGCAGTAAACAGGAAAGAATAGAACACAGTCTAATAATATCTTGTGTAATGCAATGTAATATCTAGTGTAAAACAAAATACTGCAATATTTGGTGTAATGCAGAGTAATCATGTAATATTTGGTGTAATGCAGAGTAATCATGTAATATTTGGTGTAATGCAGAGTAATCATATAATATTTGATGTAATGCAGAGTAATCACGTGATATTTGGTGTAATGCAGAGTAATCATGTAAAATTTGGTGTCATGCAGAGTAATCATGTGTAATGTAATACTGGGTGTAATGCAAAGTAATTACACATCTTGTGCAATTCAGTGTAACGTATCTGATGTAATGGATTATAATGTAGTATTTGTGTTATACAAGGTAATGGTAATACCAGGTGCAGTGTAAAGAAAAGCAAGAGAACAAGAATGAGGCATAGATAGCAGAGAAGCAAGGACAACAACAGGGTCAGTGTTACACTGAAGATTAAGGCCCCTTTACAATGTTTGCCTGAGCCCTGGTGTTTTACAGTCAGGTGTGTTGTTCTAAGCATTGCTGTGGCAACACCTATCATACAAGAAGCAACATGGACAATCCTCCAAGAGACAGCAGTCAGATCAGCCAGGAAATAAGCACATAGAAAGATAGAAGCAAAACTACAGATAATTAAACAGACAGACGGCCAGAGGTAAAACTAGGAACAGACCAGACAGAAAACTACAATTATAAACATACACATGCACAAAACTAGATACAACAGCAGGAAGACATACTGACAGACAGAGCACCATACAAGTTGTGGAATCCAAGAGGTAATCACAAGGATGTAGTTGAAGAAGCATTGCTGCTCGTCCCTTTCTACCTCTGTGCCAGCTGGTGGTTACGAATGCCAGGTGGTAGCCTATGTCATTAGGTTTTGTGACAATTTCATTGATGGGGAAATATCTTCAATCCCTTGACAAAAACTGTGCAACACAGACTCATGACCAGGTGCCAGCTAGAAATCCCAGAGGGGCTTTCATAAGTTGGGTTTGTGTGTGTAATGCCATTATATCGAAGATGATGACCACTTCTGATGTTAAGCTCAGTTCAACGATGCAATACAAGTCGATTACACATGTTAAATCCAGGATGCAAATCTATGTTGCAGAGGTGAAAATCTGACCCAAGGCCTATACAGAAGCACTCAACCTAGTCTTGCCAATTCCTCAGGGATTATTTCTGGTTTTCTTAAATCCTTGGGAATGACTTAAAACCCAGATGGATAATTTCTACATCAGGTATAAAATAACAAAAAAATATCAACATTATTTCTCAGAGCACAGCCATTACAAATACATTTCTCTCTCTGTGGATTTTGTATGAACTTCGGGCACTTATGACATTAGAGTAAAATAATACACTGGAACATCTTTATTAGCAACTTTGTGGCGATATCAAGGACGACCTTTCCCACACCTCAACTGAATTAGGGATCCATTTTTCCTCTCTGTTCTATGAGAATTGTTTTATAATGAAGTGCACTATATGCAGGATTTATTGTTTTGTTTAAATTATTCTGTAATGCATTACAACTATAGAATTAAAATTAAAATTTTTGAAAATGTTCCAACAGAGATGGATTTCAACGACTCAAGTTATGTATTGGTAGCATAATCAAGACCTTATTATATAATGCCTTACTTATGACAAGTTTTCTGCATTTACTGCATATTCGAGACAAGTCGCACCATTCAGTAAGACCATATGATGCGAAATGGTCAATTAAAAAAATACATCATTGTCCCATAAGGCACACCATGCAGATTTCCAGTCATCAAGTGTACAAGTGCTGTCATCGTTCACAGATACTAACTAAAAAATCTTTCTGCTGAAATAAATTCTTTTAAAATTTGAAATTACGATTTCCAACATTTGATTGTTGTGATTTTACAGTGGTAAGTAATTCGTTTTATAAATCAGCTAGCTGAAGGTAGTCAAAGATATTGTATTGAAAGACAGAAAGCCACTGTTTAACTATGAAACAAGTAAATAAACAGCCAAGAGTTTGCAAGTTTATTTGTAACAAATAAATTAATAAAATTTATGAAAGTGTTCAATGACTGTTCATTCTTTACCATTCTCTGAAATGCTAGCAAAATACTCATCTTCTGATAGCCCCCCAATTCAGTCACTAAAGAATTACTGACTGACTTGATGAGTTAGCGACTGTCTTAGCTTACTTAGTCAACTGGCCATAGACGTTGAAACCAATGTATATTCAACGCTATGTTTGCCTGTAAGAACTCTACGAACAGACGCTATTTTCCATGAAAACGACTCCTTGACATCATGCAAAGTTACAGACGCCACTCGATCAGGTAGTAAGCAAAGAACTGGTGATCTGACATCGACTGATTGTTAGACCGTTAGTCTGTTGAACTGTGATTTTTACCTTATAAGCAAGTGTTGCTCCTGTTCTGCTGATGTCTTTGTCAAAAATCAAAACTCGGGAGACCGCAATTAAAACAAAAAGCAAAATGTTAGAGTGAACGAAGTTTCTAGCTGTTACATTTCGCTGTTAAATTTTGTTGCTGAGATTGCTTCCTCAGAAGTCACATGACACTCCCGGCAGGTCCTTAGCCAGCCATCTGTCCACCCGTCCTTTGGACGGGTTAAAATTATTTTTGACGAGCATAAACTGTGCATGATTCTCCTCAAGCACCATCCAACTTCTTCTCTAGAGCAACTGCCAGCATTCAGATGACAGTTCTGTAAGGAGCATGGGTTGATATTAGGCTCTGTAAACAGCATACGGTTCATACGGCGGCCGGACTTCAGGCTGTCATGACTTTGTACTCTCACGGCGTCGGGCAGTCACGACTTCAAATGCTCTTGGACGGGCAGCTCTTTATTTCTGGCTAAGGGCCCGACTCCCAGCCTGGATTACATATGTTAAGCAGGCCATACGCCAACCCAATCTGATCCGCCAGACAGATCGGCTCCTTGTATGATAGAAAAAACTCGGGTGGGAATGATCAGCGTCAGACTGAACATTCAGACACTTTCAGTCTGTTCAGATTAAAAACTTTGTATGATACCCATTTGGCTGAGAGAACCAGATCGACCCCATTAAACTGGGAATGTCTCAGCGTCATCAGAAGGTGATGTAACAACTCGCCGATAATGGAACACTATTATTAGCCTGTTTGTTCATACAGAAACATGCATAAAGTTTATATTGCAAGTCAACCGACTGAACCGTAAGTATATGGCCATTATTAGCAAATACTTGGTTCTGTGCCTCACATAACTGAAGGAATCCAAAGATAGTAAGTATATTTATTGACTGATTAAGAGGCATTTAGATATTAAGCACATTAATTAGTTCAGCATCTTTATATACGAGACATGGGTGCTAACAAAGGATTCACAAAGGAAAGGGTTAGAATTTGAACGAAAGTGCTATGACACAGAACCAAGTACTTATCATTGCAAAATCGTCACAAATAGCAAAGGTCTTTAATTTCAAAATTGCTAAAACTACCGTAAAACCATAACACCAAATGTTGAACAAATTTTATTTCAAAAGTGCATAAAATTTTATTTCAACAAAAGGTTAGTATTTGCTAATAATGGCCATATACTTACGGTCGCCGTTAGCACATGCGCTTTACCTAGCATCCTCAGAGTTTAGAGAACTGCCATCCTCTTAATTCAAAGGTCTCCCTAACATTCTCAGACTAAAAAGACCTAACATCTGAATGCTTCAGATCCTATGAACTTACCAGAGCTGTGACAAACTAACGTCACATGGATCTCCAGATCAACCTGCAGACTTACTTCATACTCAGGTTTAGTGACTGATTTACTGATCGTGGCTCACCGCAGCTGCTGAATTGCTGGCATCATTCATTCCAGCAGACCAGTTGCTTCCATAGTAAGTCTGATCATTAGAGCCATAGCCACCCTACGATGAACAGTAATATAAGGTAGGGTATATATTTAATATACACCTTAAACAGTCATCAGTATGGCAGTTTAAGACACATAATAAATCTATCCCTACCTCACAGCTTCTCGAAGGCTGTATACCAGTGGGGAAAAAGGGTATGCAGCTTTGAAGAAGCTCTTCTAGAAAGTAAACGAGGGTTGAGGAAACATATGACCCAAAGGCAGTGGACACTCGACAACCAGAAACACACATACGAACACAGCAATCACACAGGATACCTTCTTGGCCTCCCAATTTAGGTTGGTACTCAGGTATTGACCATGAAGGATGGGCAAGCCAAGTGTACCCAGATGGTACAGTATTCTGCACAGTAACCCAACCGCACTTAGCTTGCATAACTTTCACTGTACCTGTCAGTGTTGTTTGTCCAGATGGCCTCAAAGTCCACGAATAGTACTGACCATATTCTGCTTGCTTACCTTCATAGTACCTGCACTGTTTAAGCATAGCACCAATCTTACTACCGAATCATTACTTACATTATAGTAAACACTAAATACAGCATGCAGGTCATTCAAGATGGTAGCAGAGATTAGAAACTGACCTTGTTGTACTGATCTCCCCAGTTGGAATCTTTATTTTCTGTGTAGTATGCATCATAACTCTGATTACCAGTCTAGATTGAAAACACGAAAACTTAATCTATAGCATTGTTATTGCACAAGGCACCTGTTGCCGCATTGAATTGAAACTAAAATCAGCAAATATAATCTGTTGGCAAGATCCAGCCGAACTCCAACAGATCAGCGAAACAGCATTATAATAAAGATTAATGGTCCTTTACAACTGTTATTTAGAATATGTACTTTTGTACATATGTAGCACCCATAAGCTCAATGGCCTAACAGCATAAAATGACCACTTCTCCTACTTTCCGCTACAAGACATGGGAGCCTTAAACTACACGGAACATGGTAGTCAACTGTGGGACACAGTAGCGACTAGTGCTTGATTTGTAACGCAGAACAGTACAGGTTCGAGTATCCCTGAGACGGTAGGGACCTTGAGCTGTCTTTCACTCACAGTTACTCAGCACCATCAAATAGTGTTTGGTCATTAGATAGTAACACTTAATAAATGTGTAATAATAATAACAATACACCAGAAACTGCCAGCCCTACACCTTGCTAAGTCGCTAAGGAATATGGCCAATTTACATAAGAGATTGTCTACCCAATATTCCGCTATGGAATATGAGAGCTTAACACTGGAGGCTGCCAAGTACAACAGCACACCAAAATAATAAGAAAAAACACAGACACAGGACTGACTTGACTGACCTGCACGTTGAATGATGAAGAAGGGGGTTCACCCATCAGAGATGTCTGCTGACCCTGTCCCTGGCCAAAACCCTGTGACTGCTGTTGCCCTGCGTTCCACTTCCCAGCACCGTCGCTCCAACTGTTGCTCCCTTCACCCCAACCCATGCCCCCACTCCCTTCATCCCAGCCGCCCTGATAATCTCTCTGGCTATCCCACTGCCCGCTCTGTACACTTGAATCCCACTCACCCCCACGCCCTCTCCCACTATCCCATGTGTTACCTCCCATGCCTCTTCCATCACCGCTGCGGTTCCCGCCCGAACTATTCGCAGCCCAGGATTTCCCACCTTCCCAAGGCTTATCCTTATTAGCATCCCACGTGCCACTTCCATATTGCCCGCTGCTTTTTCCTGCACCATAATCTCCACCACTACCAAACCCTCCACTGCCACCTGCACCAAATCCACTACCACCACCAGCATTCCCACTGTTGCCACCACCAAAGCTTCCTCCACTACCACCACCACCAAAGCCTCCTCCACTCCCACCAATACCTCCAACACTGCCGCCTAAATTTCCACTAGCAAAACCTCCACCACCACTCCCACCACCAAAATTTCCATCACTACTACCAAAATTGCCACCACCACCACCACCACCACCACCACCACCAAAATTTCCACCACTCCCACCAAAATTTCCTCCACTCCCACCGAAATTTCCACCACTCCCACCAAAATTTCCACCACTTCCACCAAAATTTCCACCACTTCCACCAAAATTTCCACCACTTCCACCAAAATTTCCACCACTACCACCAAAACCTATACCACTACTTCCAAAATTTCCAGTAGTACCACCACCCGTTCCTCCTCCTCCTCCTCCACTGCCAAACCCACCTGTGCCCCAGTTGGAATTATTCTGCCACGGTTTGTTTTTCTTATCCATGTCCCATGGTTTGCTGCCCATTAGTCCATCACCCCACTGAGGTCGACTCCCAAGTATTCCTGCCCCGGGGGCGCTACCCATCAGGCCGTCACCCAAGATCCCGCCACCAATATTCTTTTCTGGTCCCAGTTTCATCTTCATCAGGCCAACCAGAGGTGCAGTTGGAGGACGGGCCCCCATGAGCCCATCACCCTTGACAACAGGGGCCACAGGAGTAGCAGTGGGCAGTAGCGGCCGAACGAGTGGAACATCCATGAGGTTGACGACAGACTGTGGATCAAAGGATGCCGGTACCAGGGCTGTCTTTGCAGGACCCATGAAGATGTGACGCTGGATCAGCTTTTCAATGGTAGACCCAAGAAGTGGGTTGACACCAGTTGGGTTGAGTCGGTTGAGGGTGATCGGCTGAGACAGAAGAGGTGGTGGTGCTCCAAGCAGACCAGGCCTTGGTGCTGGTGCCTCGCCAAGGATGCTCTCCTTCTTCTCGGATGATGGCACTTCATCTGCTGCAGCAACCGGTCCAGCCGGGGCCACTGATTCTTGTGTAGTGGCAGCAGGCTTCACCACAGCAAACGGATGCTTTCCACGGCTCTTGTAGTTCTTCTGGATGAAGCCAAGCAGAGCATCCAGGTCAGTCAGCATGTTGGCACCAGATCCCATCAAAGAAGGAACCGCAGGTGTCACTGACATAAGTGGTTTAATCTCTGCGTCTGTGCTAGCTGGTGGCTTCTCTCCATCTTTACCCTCCTCACCAGGCTCCTCCTTCTTTACCTCTTCCATCTTTTCTGGCTCCACTTTCTCCACATCTTCTTGGTCCACCACCCCTTGCTGGTCGTCTTCGTCATCATCATCTTCACACATCGCCTGAATGAGGTTTGACGCCTGTACAATTCCTGAACTGCCAAACATTGACTGCATGTTGAAACCTGGCTACAAAACAACACAAAATCCCACTTACCAGACACCTTCCTTAGTAGCTTAAAAACCTCTGAAAATGTCTCTATGAGATTCTTAAAATTTACTTCGAAATGTATATATGTATGTATCTGGCTAGTTGTAAAGTGCCTTATATGAACCTCACAAGGGCACTTGACATGGCAACCTAACAGATCTAAAAAGGTGCATCCAAAGAGGGTCTGAAAATGTTTCTTGAGCTGTCTGTCGTTATTCTAGATGCCATACATGGTCTTCAGACTAGACTGAAGAAAAGCCCATCCTTCTTCAGTCATGTAGGCCAAGATGACACGCAAATAGATACAGTCAAACGTACAAAATCCACAGCAGAAACGACGAATAAGTCTGATATGCAAACTTAGCAACAGTAAGCTCCAACATGTTTGAAATTACTGAGCAAATTCCGCAGTTAGACAAAATAATCTGCCAAAATTACACAGACGTCGAACAACGATTGACATGGTCAATGACATGTGCATGGTAATATTGAGAGGGCTTAAATGGGTGCTACATAATGTCTGCTCACATTACCGTCAGTGAAGTTTCTGTGTAGGTATTCTGTACCTCTAAATGGTTACTTTTTGTTATGTTTCGGCAGAAAGAATAATACACTACATTTTTGTCTCTAGTGTCTATGCAGAAGTAGTTACTATGTAGTATTGAATGAGCTAAGAGTTGTTTTGAAGCTGAAATAGTAACACTGCATTTACAAGGAGTTTCAAGCAGCAACTGTCATTTTGGTTTCAGGGTGGCTGAAGTATTCCTCATGAAGTGTCGCAATCGGAGGTCGCCCTGTCGTGTGTTTGCCGTGTGTTGATGTCGACCCTCGATTGCTTGTTCTTTTACTTGCACTTTTATTTAACGTGCCTAACTTTTCTATAGAAGATTCACGACGAACTTTGTTTAATTAATAAATGAATTTAATTAAAGAAACAAATATATATACACTAACTCTACGGGAGCTTCCACGTAGTATTAAAGCGTTTAGATATTAAATCGGACTATCTCAAATGTTGCTTCGTACAGCCTAACTACAGATCGTTCTTTCGCGTCAGTCTCTGAATCTGACGGACTATACTCTGCCGCCCCGCTGGTCGTTCCTCCCGATGTTTCGCGCTCGACCGATGTTCACACGTCGCGTCCGTCAGCAGTATAAGTCCCGTGTTCTCCGTTCCCTTCTGTTAAGTAGGAACTCCAGCGTGCATCAGTCAGCCCCCCTCCCCACGTCAAGCTATCGTCAATTAGTGTCAGATTGCTCCTCGATACGCGGGTCGTCGCTCGCCTGCAGCGCGGGCGGTGTCTGGTTACACCATAGCCGCGAGGTGTCCTATTACACCTTGGCTGTGTGGTGTCCGATTACACCTGGGCCTCGCTGCCTTCATTGTTGCCCAAGTGGAGACTGGCTTTCGTCCGTCATCGTCCTATCTCGACCAGCAACGACGATTACATCATGATGCTAATGACATCTCGTCGTTGTCGTCGATCTCCTCACGCGACACCTCCCTTCCCGGGGGAGGACAAAGCCAGTCATTGGTTCGCCTCCCGGCTGAGAATGATGTCGTTCCCTCCATCGATTTCCTCCAGACCATGTCCTCGTCGTTCCCATGAAAATTACAAAAATAACAGCACAGTTAGAAATATATTTACAGTTGTCGCGGTGCCTTACATGGTAGTCCGCCTTCTTCCTCAATCATAGTCTGGACAAAAGATCAGCGGGAATATTCAGCGCCCCAGGACGATATTTAAAAGCGATATCAAAGTCCTGGAGTGCCAGAGCCCACCTCGCAAGTTTAGCACTTGTGGGCGTAGAAGCAGTTAGGAAAGTCAAGGGATTGTGATCAGAATAGAGGGTGGTCCTTGACATAAAAATCCAATTCCTAAACTTCTTCAACGCAAAGATTACAGCATACGCTTCGCGTTCCACAGTGGACCAACGCGCTTGCGTAGCATCTAATTTAGAACTGGCGCAACATATTGGCCGTTCTGTACCCTCGTCTTGAATTTGGAATACGCAGCAATCGACTGCTTTGTCTGAAGCGTCAGTCGATAGACCAAACTCTCTGCCGTAGTCAATTGTCTGCAAACGTACCGCGTTATTCCAATCGTGCGTAAGTTTATCTAGCGCCTTTTGGTGATCAGCTCGCCAGGGTATCTTAACAGGCACCGATTTCTGGGTCCAGTCAATGAGAATTCTGGCTGTCACTGTTCTGGCATGATTATCTAGACAGGTCAAGAGAAATCTGCTTCGAAGGTCGTCTGGGACAACGCAAGAGTCGAATAACCTTTCGCAATGCACGAATAAACCAGAGATTTGAGCATGGTCGCTTGGGAATCTCGGTACGAGTCCTCGCAAGCTTTCACTATACGTTTTCATTCGTCCTACGACCGAATGCCTTAAGTTATAGTCCCTTCCGTCTCTGAGTCTCCTCTCTGCGTCCCTTTCCTCTCGGCCTTCCCTCTCTCTCTTCTCTGCCTCCTCCTTTTCTTCTCTCCTCCGCTTCTCCTCCTGAAGCCTTAATTTCTCTGCTTCCTCTTTCTCTTCTGTCCTCAATCTTTCCGCTTCCTCTTTCTCTCTCCTCCGTTTCTCCTCCTGAAGCCTTAATTTCTCTGCTTCCTCTTTCTCTTCTCTCCTCTGCTTCTCCTCCTGAAGCCTGAGCTTCTCAGCCTGCTTTTCCTCTAGCATTCTGAGTCTCTCTGTTTCCTCCTTTTCTTCTTTCCTCAATTTCTCCTGAAACCTTAATCTCTCAGCCCGCTTCTCCTCAAGCAGCCTGCTCTCCTCTCTACTTATCCTGAGCTTCTCAGCCTGCGTCTCCCCAAGGAGCCTCAGTCTCTCTTCTTTCTCTTGTCGTCTCCTCTCTCTCTCTTCTTCGATCCTTCTCTGCCTTTCCTCCTTCTCTTCCTCTCTCCTCTCCGCTCTCTCCTCAAGCAGCCTGAGTCTCTTCTCCGCTTCCTCTCTCTCTTCTCTCCTCTGCTTCTCCGTTTCCCCTTTTTCTTCTTTCCTCAGTTTCTCCGCTTCCTCTCTCGCTTCTCTTCTCTGCCTTTCTTCTTCCTCTTCTAGTCTCCTCTCTCTCTCTTCTTCGATCCTTCTCTGCCTTTCCTCCTCCTCTTCTTTTCTCTTCTCCGCTCTCTCCACTTCCTTTCTCTCGTATTTTAGTCGTTTGAGTTCGACTAGCTGCCTCTGCACTGTCGCGTTAATAATGCTATCTAGGCTACCTGCGCTTACTTCCTCACTTACTTCTGGCGGGGCCTCCCGTCCAGAAACAATTATTTCAGCGCTAGCCTCTCGGAGCTGGTTCATATTCATGGGATCCAATTCCTCCTCTCCTAGTCCCATCTTTATCAGATATGCGACTAGTCTGTGATGGGGTATGTTGCACACCATCATTCTTTTCCATGCCGACAACTTATCCATCTTCCAACAGTCCGCTCACTAATAGAAAAAGATAAGTAAGTTAGAGGAGAGTCACCGTTGGTCAGAAATCAAAGAAAACAACGTCCTAAAATTCTACCACAAATACAACAAGAACAGAACTGAGCAAAAGGAGCTACGCAAAAGCCTCGGCTATTCGCACACCAATCCTCATCCAGACCTCAACCGCAACCTCACAGATTACCACGACTACCAGTAAGGACTTACCCTCTGATACGTCGAGCGTGTTCCGTCTTTTGGTATCTTGGCTGATCCGCTGTCCTCCGTTGCCACTCCCGTCCGTCGTTGCTAGCGATGGTCGGTCGTCCGTTGGCGCTCTTGTTCCTCGTCCTTGCCTGTTGCTGTCGGTTCCTTCGAGTCCTTCGTCCTCAGGAGTCCGGCACTCGACTTCTCCAGTTGCGAAGGGTTGTATTCGCCGCTGGTCCCGATCTGTTGAGATTCCTCTTTCCGTTTCCGGTTCCGCTCTTCGTCGTGACGTCTTCAGTTGAAAATCCTGTCGGCTGCGCCAATGTCGCAATCGAAGGTCGCCCTGTCGTGTGTTTGCCGTGTGTTGATGTCGACCCTTGATTGCTTGTTCTTTTACTTGCACTTTTATTTAACGTGCCTAACTTTTCTATAGAAGATTCACGACGAACTTTGTTTAATTAATAAATGAATTTAATTAAAGAAACAAATATATGTACACTAACTCTACGGGAACTTCCACGTAGTATTAAAGCGTTTAGATATTAAATCGGACTATCTCAAATGTTGCTTCGTACAGCCTAACTCCAGATCGTTCTTTCGCGTCAGTCTCTGAATCTGACGGACTATACTCTGCCGCCCCGCTGGTCGTTCCTCCCGATGTTTCTCGCTCGACCGATGTTCACACGTCGCGTTCGTCAGCAGTACAAGTCCCGTGTTCTCCGTTCCCTTCTGTTAAGTAGGAACTCCAGCGTGCATCAGTCAGCCCCCCTCCCCACGTCAAGCTATCGTCAATTAGTGTCAGATTGCTCCTCGATACGCGGGTCGTCGCTCGCCTGCAGCGCGGGCGGTGTCTGGTTACACCATAGCCGCGAGGTGTCCTATTACACCTTGGCTGTGTGGTGTCCGATTACACCTGGGCCTCGCTGCCTTCATTGTTGCCCAAGTGGAGACTGGCTTTCGTCCGTCATCGTCCTATCTCGACCAGCAACGACGATTACATCATGATGCTAATGACATCTCGTCGTTGTCGTCGATCTCCTCACGCGACATGAAGATAGTTGAGAAATGTTCATACAACTATGTAATTGATCTAGGGCAGAGATGCTGAAAAAAGCCATTTTTCAGCAGTTAAACACAGTTGAAAAAGTTGATATAATTACTCAGCTTTTAAAGTTCCAAATAATTAGGCAAAGTGAAGGGGAATTCAACTTACAGGCAGCATTCCCAAAATGGCCGAGTTAGACATTGCATTTGGCTGCGTCTGAAACAACAGTAAACACAACCGTGTAGAACACCATTCTATCATTGCAACATATAAAAAAATGCACCATATTCTAAAACTGTTTTCGAAAGGGAAACATAAGGTCATAAAACTGTTCTTAGAAAGGCAAGATAATGCAGGAAAACAGTTCTTATAGGCTTATTACAAGGAAAGAAAACTGTCCCCACAAAAGAAAGATAAGGTCAGAAACTTTTGTACAAAGGCAAGTTAAGTAGGAAGCCACAAAGATAGACCCTTACAGTAACTGTAATCACAAATTTATACAGCACCCCTCAAATACAAATAAATCAGACGTGCTATGCTACCAACCTGACAAAGCAAAGCCATGATTAAGCAAAATGGTTTTCAAGTGATTTCAGAAAAGAGGCAAAGAAAGGCCAAGAAGCTTATGTTGCAGGCTGCTAGGCAACTCATTACAGAAAGATGGACCAACCACAGCAAACTTCTATGCTGGACCATGGATGATCAGTGGAATCACCTTGTACAGCAAAGAAACCTGCAGCCAAGAAAAGACCAAGAAGCAGAGTTTCTCAAGAACAGATAGAGCAAAGATTATCATGTATCAACATCAAGATCTTAAAATAAATGCATTATTACATAGGCAACTACCTGGTGCATGTATTTGCCTACCTGCTGGAGTTCATGACCAAGCATGACTGCAAGGATTGAAATTTGGAACCCTGGGGTATTCAGTGGACTGTTGACGTTTGGTGCCTCGCCGAGCAGACCTACAATACAGCAATTAACTGGCTACTGCTATAAGTTATCCTTTAATACCTTCTTGATATGGATCTAGTTAACCTATACTATGAATTTAAACATGACCCCTAAATGGTAAGTACACTGTAATTGAAAATTCAGTATTTCAGCAGGATTGCAAAGCAGATCTTCCTAGTCTGCTCTCTCTCAAACATCTATCTTACTTCCTTTCACTGTTTATTACTGTTTTAATTCAGAAATTTGTCTTTTAGTTTTTCCTCACTTCTTCTGTGCTTTAGCGAGCAATCCCTCAATACCCGTCCTAATAAATGCACCATTAACACCTGTATAACTTATATCACAACACTCATGGATAAATTTCTGCTACTTACCTAACCTCACATATTATAACTGGTATGGGGTGTTGATAGTATTTGCACTGCCTCACCATACCTTACCATACAAAACCTTAAATTATTGCTCTGATGTGTGTTGCACATGTTTATCAAAATAAATATATTTGATGGGTACCATCAGCATTTACCTTACCTTACAGAAAGGGTATCACTGAAATTTACCTTACTTTGCAGAAACCCTGGTACAACTCAGAGTATCCTTGTGTCATTGGCTCACCTGGTTTGTCAGACATGAGCTGCTGCTGTTCCACATTTAGGTGCATCTGCAACTGAAGCAGGAGCTGCTTGAAATCCTTCAGAACTAAACAAAAATAAAAGCTATATTGTACACAAGAGAAAACGAACGTAAAATTATTGTTAACTTAACTACCTAAGAAGTAATAAATTTCAATAAAATTAAACTGTTCAATAGCAACTATAATAGCAGCTGAATTTAAAATTATTAACAGTCACTGCTACAAATAATGTTACAGCGATGTCATTTGTAAAAAACACCCTTGAAAAATGGTAATGCTTCCTAGTCACTGATGTGCAAGTCTTTATTCTCATGTCCAGCCTGAAGGACATTTGAATAAAAAAATTTGTTAAATCTAAATACATAAAATCTCTAACCATTGACCTAGTGTTATTTGCATTAACAGAAATGAAAACCTTCATTACACTCTTTATCACTGAAAATCCGTGTAAACTAATAAAACTGCGAGTGACGCATAAACAAAAATGGTGGACAGTCGGTCTTTTTTCTTCTAAAACTTTATGCAAAACGAAAACTAATAATAACCAAAAGACCTAGCACGTGAAACTAATAACTTAAACTAAACTCAATGCAAAACTAAAACAAAACAATTGACTCAATTCTTCCAGGTTAGATTTAACTTGAATAATAATCTCCATAAGTTATTGGAATAAATCTAGGAATTTATTTTCTTCCACTCACAGTATACATGCAAATAAACACACATAAATGCTACAGGAACAGTGTGCACACTCCAGCATGTCAACCAGTAACAATGTTACATCACCAGCCGTTTCCTGTCCATGGGTGAACTGCCTTGGCAGTTGAGTGCTCTTCTTAGCTGCATATGCAATTTAGTAGCGTTTATACACAGAGCAATGCACAATGTAGTTGGCTGTGCACATAAACAAATTATGCACATAAACGAATTCTGCACATACCAGTTGTCTTCCACTGAAATACTCTATATTAAAATGGGATCGGTCAGCCTCATAAGAGAATTATGCACTTATCCATTATGCACTCAAGTGGCATAGACTATACTACTACAAACCTGATGGATACTTTTCCAACAGATTTACCAAGACGGAACAAACTGGAGGCGGATGAGCTATGACAGGTATCACGTTCATTGGTAGTACCTTCGCAACATTTGGCTCTGCTCCATCTTTCATGTCCTGCACAGACACACACAAACACACTGAGTTATCACACATGTAAAACATCCTTTTTATATCATTGATTAAATATTTATACCATGTTCTGTTCTGTTCCTAGCCATCCTCGATTCGAGAGTCGGCCGCATCATGCACGATGTTCCTCCAACGCTTCCTGTCCTCCGTCAACCTTAGCAGTTCCTCCAGTGTCAACCCAGTCCATTCCTTTATGTTATCCAGCCAGTTCGTTCTCGGTCTTCCCCTTTTTCGATCCCCTGGAATCGTGCCCTGTATGATCTCCTTCTCTATACATGTTCCCTCCCTTCTCATGATATGTCCAAAATAGATCATTTTCCTTTCTTTTACTGTTCTCAGAAAATTCCTCTCCACGGCCGCAGCCTCCAGCACCCATTCATTTGTCCGTTTTTCCATCCACGAAATTTGCATGATCATCCTTAGACATTTCATCTCAAACGCTTCTATTCTCCTCTCCTCCTCCTTCCTCAGTGTCCAGCTCTCACAGCCGTATAAGGCCACCGGCCATACCAGTGTTCTCAAGAGCTTTATCTTTGTTGCATTTGTTATGTCATGACTTTTCCATATCTTTTTGAGGTCTGTAGCTACAGCATATCCCTTTACCAATCGTACCCTGATCTCTATCCCGCAGTCGTTGTCCCTATCGATTTATACCATATATTAATTTAAATGGCGGCTAACTGAAAACAATAAATCTTGAATTGTTTGTAAAATGAGGTTGGATAAAGAGAAGGTCTTGGTAGTGAATTTTGCAGGTGTAGACCAGCAGGTGATATTGTACAAAATTGTCAAGCCTTTCTTTGGGACAAATAGCTGGTCAGGGTACGTTGATCATATAATGGGTCTTGAAAATGGTTTGAGCACAGATGGTGAATTGCCAAGCCAAGCGCAATGTACAATAAACATAGTGATTAAACAATCATTAAGTTTACAGATAAGTTTACGAACTACTGAAATAACCAAGAAATTAATTAACTAGTAAAAGAATGAACTAAGAACCTCATGTTGGAATAACATAGATGATAAAGGAATTAGAACAACACCAATGAACGAATTAATATAGGAAATAAAAAAAACGCTAAACAAAGAATGAATGCATTGATCGATGTAAATTCTTCTGCATATGGAACTACTAACAAGGAATCTAAGATGACGGTTGAATGCTTCTGGTGCCAGGTGTCCAGGTATGCAGTACTTTATGTCAATTTTCTGCTCGCCGATCTTATGACCTTGGACTCGGCTATAGGTTTCCTCAGCTTGTTCGGGTTTGGAGAACTCCACAACCGCAAATCCAACTGGCTTGTCTTCCTTTCGAGCCACCTACAACAATCAAATGCAGATACAGATAGCTATCTTGATTTAATCACACTGACAGGCACAGTGGACACCTGCATGTATGTATGTACATATCTGGATATTAGTACAGCGTAGTTCACGAATCTCTAGAATAAGTCGCAACATGGTTATCTAACAGGTCTACAAAGGAGCATCTTAAGATAACCTTAAAATGTTATAGGGCTTCTGCAGTTAGAGCAGCCCAGATTTTCAGTGGAAGGTTGTTTCAGAAGACAGTCTTAGTCTACTCATTAAAACATTGCCTTTTGGCTTGAATAATGGATTTTAAGATCTCGGGACTTAGAACTTAAACTAACAGTTTTCTATATAGCAGGCAAATAAATACAGATAAACTTGGCTTACGCGGCAGAAGAGTGGCTCAGCGACAGCGCTGAACACCAGTCGCAGGTGAGAGTCATCAGCAAAGTCCAATGGCAGATTGCCAACACAAAGACATGACGAGTTGAGCTGCTCAAAGTCTACGATCGAGTCCTTGACGAAGTCACAATGCAGCACAGAGTTACTGTGCGACTTTCCATCAAGTTTGCACCGGATAACCTCTGACTCAGTTCGATTGCAGACAAACTCAACAAAACCATAGCCTTTACTGGATCCTACAACAACCAAACAAAAGACCATATGAAACAAGTGATTAGTAATTATGGGGGTCTTTGATAAATTGTCTATTTTTGCATGGCAGTTCATCTCAGACCTTGATCAAGAGATCTAGTCTCCAATTCTCCAATGCACATTTCCAGCTGTTGAAGCACCTTTCACTTGCCTGGATATGCACATGTCAGGGAATGCCTTTAAAATATACTTTAAGCCAATATATAAATATCTAGTAACAAAATATCTAGTTACAGCTGTTTCAACTTGCTTACCCACTATAGCATGACCAGTTCCCTGATCTATCTGAGTTTAACAGGACTTGTTCAAGGTATTACGCTTTTCGACTATAGTTTCATTTGTGGCAACCATTGATTCATCCCTTGTGCATTACAAAAATATGGCCACAGATGCCACAAGAGGACAATATATCACATTACACTGAACACTTCAACAAAAAAAGCTGAACTGGATACCTGTTTTTGTGCGCATGATGAAACACCTTTCCGTTTCTCCATAGGGCTGGACGAGTGAGTGAAAGTCTCGCTCTTCCATTGTGAGTGGAAGCTGTGCAACACACAGCAACTTATTGTTTGGAAGGAGTCTCACGTTCACTTCACCTCCAGCAAACATTCTCTTGTTCAGCTTTGCAACAGCATCTTCAGCAACTTTGGAATTCTTCATTGTAACTATTACTGTAATGTAAACATATAAATGTAAACACATAAATGTAACATAAAAAATGTAAGGTCAATATAGAAAAAATGCAAACACAGAAATGCAATATGAACGTTGAAATTTACTACTTATACAGTATCGCTAAAACACAAATTGTATTGTAATGTAGTGACATATTTATAAAGCCCAAACGTGATGCATACACAGTGTAAGGAAGCTATCCAGTATATCATTAGACAATTAATTCAATTCAGATTCAATAAACTATTTAAATTCATTATACTTCTGTTTCAGATAAGAAAATTCACAAGTTATTAGAAAGTACTCGTACTCTGCCGAAATTTCTTGTTCACAGTAATATTGACAACGTCTAAGTTCATAAGAAATTCTTTAGCTTCCTGTAAACAAAAACAAAAAATGTAAACTGAATATACAGGCTGTTTAGTTTAAGGATTGCCATATGTTCCTGATTTTTGTTTTGACCAGATGATCACTTAACTGAGACGAGCATCAAAGGTTGGCAAGCCATATGGTCAAACCCATTTATTTCTAATCATCAGTTGACAGGATGATAGTGAATAAACGGGCATATATTTTCGAAGGTGATTAAGTACAAGAAGGAACAGGAAGTGTGAAATATATGGTGCCTCTTGTTCCCACTTCCCAAATTAAATGATTTATACAAAACTGGCGTGCAGTGTTGTGCACTACTGCGTTACTTGTAACACGTTACTGTAATTAGTTACTATTTTGCAGCATCTTTTGCAGTTACCATTTTATTAAAAGTAATGCACAGTAATAACTGATTACTTCTGAGGTATTGGTAACAAACAAATTTAGTTACTTTGTGTTAGGGGCCATCCATATATTACGTATGCATGGAGGGGAGGGGGTAACCGAAATACATGTGCTTGCGTACGCTTGCGAATGGGGGGTGGGGTCTACTGATAATGTACGTACGCAAATCGATTGGCCTTCAAGCGAGCTAGAGTTCAGTCTTTCCAGCTATCTCGTATTACCAGAGGAAGTAGGACTGTGGCAGAGGTGTCACTTGCATGCCACCTTACCTCTGAACGCTACTATTAAACTATCCCGCAACTCAACAGTGAGTCCATGGATTACTCATCCTTCAATCTGGCCTAAAGTGCAGACAGTCGCTGCCTGGACCTGTGTAACTGACACATTCTGCAGCTGGTCTTGGGGGGTGTGCCTCACCTGTATGTACGCAGGTGGTGGGGAGAGGGGTGGAAAAAGTATGCGTGCGAACAGGGAGGGGTCCAATTTTCCCCGGATTTTTGCATACGTAATATATGGATGGCCCCTTACTTTTAAATCAACCTGTGTTTGCGTCATCTAGTTCGATTATCGTGCTATAAATATTCGTTGGTTCACATGCATTAAAGTGACTCAGACATTTCAGTTTGTGATCATGTCTCTGAACTCTCTCCTTTCATTTGTCAATTTCAAAGTCTACAATTTTTTCATCATGGAGGGGGAGCTACAAATTCCCACTAACAGTAACTAAAAATACTTATTTACTTTTTCAAAGTAACTGTAATCAGTTGAGAGTTACTTTTTCTAAAGTAGCTATTTGTAAGTAACTAGCTACTTTTTCCTTTTCATTAACTAGTTGTAACTATGGTAGTTACTTTAAATTGAAAAGTAATTATCCAACACTGCTGACCAGTTTGGAAGAGAGTACTGCATCCATGAACAAGTTTTGGCAGAAGTATTTACTAGTTGGAAAGCCAAAATCATGGAAAGACAAATAATCAAACACACTATTCTAAAATATGTTCAATGGCTGGAGATCACAATGCACGTATCAAACACTTCATTGACCAGTGCGACCTTTGGCTGATTCTTTGCATACCGAACTCTCACTATATCACATGTCAACATAACACCAATTCAGATATATCGTGGTTGGCAGTCAGTGATCCTAGTTTACTTATGCACACATGTCACCTATGCAAAAAACACTCATATAGCGTATATAGTCTTGTCATGCTGGTCTCTTTTGTTGTTGCTCTCCAAGCTGATATTTGATCAAATGGCTGCACTTGTAGTATATAGAGTTGGCTGCTATAAGACATCAACATTGTATTTGTAGACGATTTTTGCTCAGAGAGAACGCTCCACGGTACGCAAAAGTTTGATTTGAGCAAATAATTTTATGTTGATTTAGTCAATAGATTTCAAGGATCTGGTACAATATCAAATTTGGTGATATAGCTTGCAAGGATTTGCTACGCACCCACTAGCGTTCACCTGAATTCCTGATTCCCAAAAAAGGTGAAAATGCAAAATGGACCGCATTACAGAAAACGATTTTCTACCAAGCGTTCGAATTCGGAAAACTAATATCCATGGACTAGTCGGCCAAGTAATCGCAAAGACTGGGTGCCTGTGCACGTAAACAATATGATTACCACTGACTTCGCTCCAACAAAGCGCTGCCACTAGGGAATGTAATCCCGGGATCCCGAATCCCGGAACATTTTTAAATCCCGTAATCCCGGGATTGACAAACGTGGAATCCCGTATTTTCGGGATTACAAAAAATTCGGATTTTTTGATTAAAATTACTTGATGCCCTGTATAATTCTTCCTTGAGGCTTGGGCAACGGACGCTAATAATGGCAGATAAGCAGCAACCACGGGTACGAGCCCTAGTAGGCACCCTACAGACTACAGACTGACTCTGGCTGCTTTGATAATTATCAAGGAGCTGCAGTGCACTCCTCCCGCAGCGGTGCTGCGCTGGTCACCTGTCGTTCTCAGACCTCATTCCCGGCCGTGGGATCGCTATCAACTATCAAGATCTTTCCACTCAGAAACACCCCACCCCCAGTTAATTAGCCTCCGAGGACCAAACAAGCGGGCAAACCTGTTAGTAGCATGTCAGTGGCGAAACCTTGATCAAGTATCAACCGAGTCCTACTGCTGTCAAGTGCCTCTGCCTATGCTCTGAATCATCAGTATTCGGAGATTCTGCTATTGACACCACGCTTCTTTCGATTAATTTTATCGTAAATAACTCCTAACGAATGCTTACACTTTTCGTTATTTTAAGGTTACATGTTTATAACACATCGCCACAACGTTCTTAAAACCATCCTCTTTAATACACAACTGCGTAACAGTATTAAATATACATTTTTGCTATAGGCGGGAAAATTTTTCATTGCATAAAGTATAATCCCGGGATCCCGGGATTGATTAATTTCTAATCCCGTAATCCCGGGATTGACAGAATGCTCCGGGATTACATTCCCTAGCTGCCACCTACCAGCCACATCCCAAAATGAAATTCGCTAAGAAAGCAACGAATACGAACTTTTATTACAAATATCATAAGAAATAGTTATTTGTTCCAAATTCATAATATATAAATTGAGGTTGGATGTTGGGGTAAGTGAAAGTGTAATTTGCCCCTTGTGGTGGTTTGCGCTATACAGTGCACCTTTCTTGGTGCTACAGGGCCTACGGTCAACCGTTACTTACTTAGCGACATAGGCGCCGACTTTTGATTTTGTCTCTGGGTGCATGGTCCTACCTCTCTTCCTCCTACCTTCTTCCACTCCCTTCCCCGTCCCCCTCCCCTTAAGTAGGTGAGTTTTAGCGGATTTTCGGAGAAAGGAAATTGTATAATGTAAATGCATAGTTCATTGCTGCTTGTGAAGAAGACACTAATGGAGTGTATTTTTACACGTAAAATGTATCGAATGCTGTGACTGCAGCATTCCATAAAATCGTTAGCAATTGTATCTAAGTTCAGTTCTGCACACAGGCTTTTGTGAACATGTACAATTGCAATGTAGTTAAGTCATTTGCCGGCTGCGACTGAGGGTGTAAATTTGTATCAGTGCTCATGCCCGTAGCAAGCCTACTGGGTCCAGCGACAACAGTGACAGGCAAATTTGATTTTTCTTGAGAACTGGCACTACTGCGAATAGTGCATATTTTTACAACAAACCTGTCCATTATGCAAATTAATAGGCCTGCAGTCTACATTGCACATGCTGTCTGCAATAAGACTAAGTATTTTAGACTAGGCCTATAATAGCAGACTAAACTGATATATATACAACCAGACAGGAAACGGAAATTGCTCGTAATAAAAGGAGATTCAAGTAACAAACTTATTTTGGTGATCCAACCTCCTAACAAAAAGTATTTCGATTCGAAATTGGTGACGTTCGGACATTCCAGTGTTATTATTTATTTATTATTTTAAATAATAAATAAAAAAATTATTTATTTATGTACGGCCGTGACTGTGAGATCACGCTATGTTTGGTATTTGTGTCGCACACATAGTTGTACTTCTCAAGTTGCGAGAATCAGTGAGATTACTGCTTAGGTGTAAAAATTTGAATTTAAGGTCCGAATTTATCTAGGTGCCAGATACCCACTGAACTTTTTCTCTGGGTGCATTGGCACCCAAGGCTCCCGAGAAGTCGGCGCCTATGCATAGCGAATTGCATTATGGAATGTGGCTGGTAGGTAACGGCTCTTTTGGAACGAAGTCAGTGACAACCATATTGTTTACGCAATCAGGCACTCAGTCTTCGCGATTACCGTCGGCCAATGGGCACGGGTAAAATGCTGATTTGCTGATTTGCTGATTGGCGAGGGGTAAAATGCTGATTAGAAAATGCTGATTGATCAGCATTTTACCTAACAGCCAAATCAGCAAATCAAAGGGTAAAATGCTGATTGTTTTAATTAACAAATGCTGACAGAAATCCAGGCAACTAGTGATCACAGAAGCAAATACACTTTGTTGTTTTCAATATTGTCTTAATTAACAAATGCTAATTGAAATCAACAGGGTAAAATGCTGATTGTTATTTAAGCAAGTAGTGATCACAGAAGCAAATGCACTTTGTTGTTTCCAATATGGTTTCAATTAACAAATGCTAATTGAAATCAACAAACTTTTAAATAATTATTCGTGGTCAGAAGATTTTAAGAAGGATAATTGGAAAGTTGATGGATATCGTTGGCATTTTTGTGGATCTGAAAAAGAAAGAAAATGTGGTAGTGGTCTATGTTAGAGAGTGACACGGTAATGGGGAAAGCGGTATTACCGCGGTAAAAACCACGGTAATCATGGCGGAAGCCGCGGTAATACCGTGGGGATGGAAATGATATCACGGTAATTACCGCGGTAACGGTTTTAACATTGTCCACTGAATTAGTATTTACTCTAACCGGGCCTACTTTTTCAATGTCTTTGCCTTGCTCTATATCATTGAAAACTTGAATATTCAATTTCTTTCCACCTTCCGGTCCGCCATGACTGTTTAGGAGGGAGCATGTGCTTCATAATTTGATGAAAATTGTATTTTCTGATTTAAACAAGATCACTAAGCCCTAGTTGTTCAAACTTCGGAATGGATAAAAGCGAAATAAGTAAATTAGTACTGAAGAACGATCCGCGTATAAGTTACGTCGAGAATCAAGGCGCGAGTGAGGTATGGCCGTTTTACCTAAAGGTATGTGTTGATGGTGTTTTCAGCGAATTTGTCCTTTGTACAAAGTGCAGAACAGTTTTAAAATGGAAGTCTAAAGACGGAACGAGTGGCTTGAAGGCACATTTGAAAAGTTGTCCTGGGATCTCTCGTACACCTAAAATTTCAAGTTTTATGGCTTCTGCTCCAGCGTGCAGCACTGAGAAAAAGCTTAGTGCTGCTGAAAAATCGGAAGTGGTCAACAGCATTGTGAGGATGTGCGCTACCGATATACGGCCATTTTCTGTTGTTGAAGGACAGGGATTCAAACAATTCGTAGGCTGTATGCTTTCAATTGGAGCAAAGCATGGTGCACTATCTGCTGATGATGTTCTTCCTAGTGCTCGAACGGTTTCTCGGCACCTGCACATAGAAGCTGAACGAATGAGAGAGGACTTAAAGCAGAAATTGTCAAGAGAAGATCGGTTTGCGGTTACCACTGATTTGTGGACACACGAACAGACGACAACACCGTACATCACATTGACTGTACATTATATCAACAACAACTGGGAACTGTGTTCTCTTATTCTTGCCCAGGGACGTATCTAGCGTTGGGCTTGGGGGGGCTTAAGCCCCCCCAAACGAAGTTGAAGCCCCCCCAAACAAGTCAAGCCGTTGTATGCTTACGGCTAAAATTCGTATGAACACTGTATAAATGTTGCCATGTTCAAGGCTTAAGCCCCCCAAACGAAAAATCCTAGTTACGTGCCTGTTCTTGCCACTAGGGCTATGGAGGAACGACACACAGCCGAAAATATTAGAACACTGACAATAGATATCCTGGAAGAAATGAACGCGTACAGAATCAACAACGTCTACGTTACAGATAATGGGGCTAATGTGAAAGCTGCTTTTAAAGACAGTTTATGGATGCCATGCTGTGGTCATAATTTAAATTTAGTTTTGTCACATACTCTGCAGGCAAAAGATGCTAAGAGATTTGTGGAGGTTATTTCTCTAATTGACCTTTGCAAAGAACTGGCAACCTATGTGAAGCGCACAAGACTTCAGTCAGAATTGCCAACGACGGTGAAGCAGTCTGTTTCAACCAGATGGAACTCTCAATTGACAATGTTAAAATCAATTGCTACCAACATTGAAGACATCAAACGATTAGCAGCTGAACATAGCGATAAGAAACTCCAGCGAATCCTTCTTGATTTGAACGAAAATTTACTGAAGGATGTCATAGCAGTTTTGACGCCTTTTGATACTGCAACGAAGCATCTATCAACGGATAAAGAATGTTCACTGCAAATGGTTATTCCAACGAAGCATCAGCTGATGAAACATTTGCATCCATCCTCCAGTGATTTGGAAATAATAAAGAACCTTAAATCACACCTGATTGAGATGTTGCACAAATATTTTCCTGTTCATGAAACTCACAAAGTTGCCATGTTGCTTGATCCAAAATTTAGAAAAATTGCAGGGAAAATGTTGACTGATGAAGAAATGTCTGATGCACTAAAAACCTTGAAGGGTATGGTTGATGATGTGATTATATCAAAATCTAGTGAAGAACCTCCTCCTGAAAAGAAAGGAAAACTTGCAGATGACATGCCAACTACTTCCAGTTCCAGTAACTTTTTTGAGGACCTATTTGCTGCTGATGAGGTAGTTAGCATTTGCAATGAAGTCGACAGCTATTGGAATAGTTCAGAATCTTATGACAATGTCCAGTCATTCTGGAAAAACAAATCGGAACGTTATCCCAAACTGACTCAAGTAGCAAAAACAGTTCTGGCTATTCCAGCTACCAGCACTTCATCGGAACGTTGCTTTTCTTTAGCTGGACGAACACTGGAGGATAGAAGAACGCAGCTACATCCAAATACTGTTGATGGACTTCTTTTCCTCCATGGGTTAAATAACAGACCTTAATTATATATTTTCACCTGGCTTCACCAATGATGATTATGATTTCTGATTGCATTTTACTGAATGCAACCATGGACGATGTCTTGGAGTTTATGACACCAGCACTATAGAAGTCATTGGATTAGATTAGATAACATAGGAACAGGATTTCTTTATAAAGATGATGGACTGATGAACAGTAGAGACAAATAATGATGAACAGTTTTGAATTTGAAGCATGCTCTGTTTTAAAAGCTTTTAATGGTTCAATTGTGAGTGTTATCTGTTTTCGGATTGGGAACGGACCGGATGGGGATGGGGATGGGGACAGACCGGATGGGGATGGGATGGGGATGGGGACAGACCGGATGGGGATGGGGTGGGGATGGGGACGGACTTGACGGGGATGGGGTGGGGATGGGGACAGACCCACGGGAATGGGGTGGGGATGGAGAGAATTTCTGTCCCCATGTCACTCTCTAGTCTATGTGACAGAATGTATTTCCAGATCTATGACAGTCCAAAGTCATGGATCAAGTGCTTCACCAAAACAGCATATTTTCGAAAGGATCATCCAAATTCTGTCGTAATCAACTACAACGGTGATGAGAAAGTCGCAGCTGATTTTCCGCATGAAAATGCAAAGACAACGACCAGAAACTACACTTGGACACAACCTTCAGTACTTCTTTTATCATAATTTTACCCACCAAACAGCATGACCAATCAGCATATTTCCAATCAGCATTTACCCACCAATCAGCATGACCAATCAGCATTTTTCTAATCAGCATTTTACCCCTCGCCAATCAGCAAATCAGCAATCAGCAAATCAGCATTTTACCCGTGCCCTCGGCCAATATCCTTAACAGTATACTCGAAATGTCTCGAAGTTAGATTTTCGCAAATAATTTTGTTTTAATTTAGAAAATCGATCTGGGGATCCGACGAAATTCTGTTTCCAAGACTGGGGTTTCGGGGATTCTCTACGCACACCCCCCCCCCGAGCACCCGCCATTTCGCAGCCTGCATTTTCAATGTAACTTACATCTTGTGTCATAAGAGGAACGCTAGTAATGACTATTTTCTTGTTTCTGTTGAACTCCTGTCGTGCTATTTCTAACAAGTCCACATTTTCCTGATCGAATGACGCCATCTGCTTCGCTTTATCTGCCAAGTTTTGCGACAACGCACCATGTTCAACGGCCACTTTGCCATCAGCCACACTTGCGTTACTCATATCCGGTCTCTAAATAAAACAGTTAAATGTCAAAACCGCAGACAAACTTTAAACGTTGATGCTACTATAAATATAGAGAATAATTTGAAATTATTAAAACTGCCACTTTCAAACAACAAGACTGCAAAATGGAGTAAACCGGAAGTTCACGTAAAGATTATCAACATAGATCTATCATCATCATCATCATCAGTTCCTGACGCCAGCCATTTTGCGGCGGTGGGTACGAATAATTAAATGACCTCCATTGTCCCATAGAAGATATTTATGCATTGTCCTCGCGGTCATACCGTCATTTGTCAAGTCTATTGTCCCCTTAGTGTTAGTCCAAGTTACGTTATTGTCCTCAGTTATATTATCTATCCATCGTAGTCTTGATCTGCCTTTGTGTCTTTTTCCGTTGAATCTTGCAAGACTTGCATGCATATATAGTGCACTGCGTGGGATTCTGTCAACTAGCATTCTCTCTACAAGTCTACATGATGTCCAAACCATCGGAGTCTCCGTTGAACGACTTTGTCTAGCAGAGTTGTTTGGATGTCTAACTCTAATGATTGCCTTATGTCATCGTTTCTTATTTTTGATTTTCTGCAGTCTTGAAATCCCTGCGATCTTCCGCAGCCAGCTCATTTCTGCTGTAAGAATTCTTCGATCTGTCATCTTGTTTTCGCATTGTCCAACATTCTGATCCATATAGATTAGGCCTACAACAGATTATTTAACTTTAATATTTTCTTTGATGTTAGAGCGTAACCTACCGATCATTAGTCCTCTAAGCTGCCGCCGTTAGCCGCCGAGCCGAGAAATTTTCTGCAAGCCGAAAACGGCCTAAAATTTTGCGGCTTAGCCGAAAAACCGTCGAGAGTTATTTCACGGCTAGCCGCCGGAAAAAGTTCAGCTACAACATGCACAGAGATGTGATCATAATTGCAAACTGGCTTGAGGTCAGACTCAGTGAGGATACTATTATAATGACCAGTGCTTTTTTCTAGAAAAAAAGGTTCCGGAATGGAACAATCTATAGGTTCCGGAACGCAACAATTATGGGTGGACTAAAATCACTAGGAAAACGGGATTGGGGGTTGGTAGGGGTCCCAATAAACACTGAAAACAGTTCAAAAACACTGAAATTAAATTAAAATAACTAAATTGTTGTTTTTATTATTAAAATAAATAAATTATTTTTAGTAGGGGAGATCGGGGTTGGTTGCAACAGGGGATGGTTGCAACACCCTCGCTAGCTAAGCGCTATATAATAGCAGCGTGAAATTAACTCGCCTCACATGTACAGAATAGCTTTTAGATCAACATGACCTAATGTGCTTGTAGGTAATTGATAATGGCTACATAAAATTATTAAAAGTTTTTTTTCGGCAATCAAAGTAAGTTTCCCGGCTTTGGTTTCTTTCGTAATGTAGCTGAATGTTGTGGATCAATTCAAAGTGGTTTGGTGTCATAATTTGGGCAAGGAATTTGGCTTCAAAATGCATTTAGCCATTTTATTTAAAAACAACGCTGTCGATAGAATTTACAATAACAATGTCTATTCATTGCTTCGGGGTTGGTTGCAACATTTTCAATGGGGTTGGTTGCAACATGTTGCAACCAACCCCATGCATTTGTTTCAATAAACCATGTTTATATGCTCGTCGCAATTAGGGCACATAATATTCAAATATTATATGTTTTGTACTAATTGGTACTAATTGAATTATTTTAATCCTGGACGTGCTCTAATCACTTAATCTTTGTATCTTGTTAACCTAAATACTACATGTGACTATGAGAAATCATGAACGAAAACCTGATCGCGGTTCGCCTAGTAAAGAAACAATTATGGATGTAGCGACAGAAGTTATTGATAATGGAGCTTGTCTTAGACAGAATGCAAAAAGTCAAAACGTTCATTATTCAACATTAAGTTAAATCTGCTCGATTGGCCAATGTGACGACCCAGGATATAAACCAAGCAGAAAAATATTTTCAGACCAACAGGAACAATTAATTGCAAACTATTTGGTGATGGTTGGTGACATGTTTTAGTGCCGAAGGAAGCACGTGAACTTGCTTGCTAACGTGCTACTAAATTCAGTGTGAACTTCCAATGTGGTGGTACTGACGTTTCCTCCACACTGCTCTCACAAACTTCAGCCCTTGCTTGATCGCAGTGTCTAAGGGCTCTCCAAAAAACATTTCGGTATTTCTGGAGTAACTTGGATGAAAAATCTTCCTGGGATTAACATGACAATTTATGATTTACCATGAATTGTATCTCAAGCCCTCTCAAACGCCATAACGCCGTCAAATATACAAGCAGGGTTTAGGGTATCTGGAGTGAGGCCATAAAATTAACAGTTTTTTGATTGATGACTTTGAATACTTAGAATTTTGAATTTGTTAAGTTTATTACATTCTTTCATGTAGGCAGGCTTCAGTATACACCCTTAGTTTAATAATTAGACTACTTTCAATACTGTTGCAACCTTCCCCAGGGCTGTTGCAACCAACCCCGGTCCGGGGTTGGTTGCAACACTTTGAAGCCCTGTGTTCAATTAGCGATTGTGGGCACATGTTTTATCATAGAGACTGTCACCATAGCTTATTTTGGTGCCGAGATGTAAAGGATATATAAGGGCTAAACTGGTTTTAGGTTGCTCGAAGAATAAAAAAACTGTAACAACAAATATGAAATTTGTTGCAACCAACCCCGGTCTCCCCTAGTTGAAAAAAGGTGCCGGAACGCCGTTCCGGCTGAAAAAAGCCCTGAAAATGACTAACTATATAATGAGTGATGACTTTTGTACATTAGCTTACAAGTTCGGACTTCCTTATAAACTGTTCTGTTTTGAATGACTTTCTGTGTGCCACTCATCATTGTTCATTTCTTCATGGCATTGTTTACAGTTGTTCAAATGTAATTGGCACAGTGCTTTTTTCGAGAAAAAAGGTTCCGGAACTGAACAATAGGCCTATATATAGCTTCCGGAACTGAACAATTATGGAAAAGCTAAAATCGCGAGAAAAAAGGGATACGGGTTGGGAACGATCTCAGTAAACACTGAAAACAGGTCACAACACTGAAATTAAATTAAAATAACTAAATTATTGTTTTTATAATTAAAATAAATATATTCTTTTCTAGTAGATGAAAAAAGGTGCCGGAACGCCGTTCCGGCTGAAAAAGCACTGAATTGGCCTATTGCAACTCCATCAGAACTCCCCATATATAGTCCAGAGTTTTTCAAACTGTGGTCCGCGGACCAAAGGGGGTCCGCGAAGGATATATGGCGGGAGTCCGCGAGAGCGTTCTTAAAATATTCAGTATATATGATTAACAAGATTTTAGCATTAGGCCTAACAGCCTGTTTTCAAACTCATAGGCCTACTCTATGCCTGTAACCACAGAATATAGATAAAGCGTAGCTAGGCTACGCTTTATCTATTCTGTGGTAAAGCCTCACTCACACCGTGTAAATACTAATGCAATTGTATTAGTAATTATTGGATAAATTTTTTAAATCTTTGCGTTTTGTTAAATGACTGTTCATATTGTCAAAAGTCTTGGTCTTGGTCTTGCAAAACCAAGACCAAGACTTTGAGCCTCAAGACCAAGACCAAGACCAATACCTTGAACTTCAAGACCAAGACCAAGACTTTTGGTTTCAAGACCAAGACCAAGACCAAGACTTTTAAAAACGAACTCGAGTGCACTCGAGACCAAGACCTTGGTCTCGAAGACAGCAAGACTGGCTATAGGCCTAGGCCTACTGCAAGGTCACCATTGCTCATTGGCTATCTGTCACTCTACGTGCCTAACCTTAGAACTCGAACTTCAACCGAAACTGACTAGGCCTACTTCATTGCCTTTATTTGACTGATTGAGCGCTGTGAATGTTTGATTAGGCTGGGAAAGCTGAGGAAATTAGATAACGATTACGAAAAATTTGTAATTTGCGAGAGTGATTTGGTTCTTTGCATGTTTTAACATTTAAAACAGAATATTAGTTTCAAGCTTTTCATATTTAACGTTTAAACCATGGTGTAAGAGATAAGTGGTGCGTACACTCGCCTGTAATATGTGACTAATAATAAACAGTTCGCTAGATGGCGATGGCGTCGCGATGGGATCAAATTTTCCATCACCGCCTATCGTATTGTATCGTATCTAGTAATTTATAAGGCGCCTCTCGCAGTATAAGCAATTAAGAGTGCATGAGCCCCGTGGAAACAGAAACGTCTTGAGCAAGCAAGTAGATGCTGAGGAGATTCCCATCATGAGTTTAGTTCGAAGTCGAGATGGAAGACCATTCCAGACAGAGGGACCTGTGACAGTAAAAGCTCGACGTTGGGCCAGAGTTGTCCTAGTACGAGGGACAAAGAGATCAAGACGGCCAGTAGAGCGCAAAGGACGAGCAGAAGTTGCAGAGAGAGGTTGCCTCATAAGGTCAGATAGGTATTTAGGGGAAGCCATAGCTGGGATTTGGAAACCAGGAGGATCTTATACGGTACTTGATACGCGACGTAATCGGGAGCCAGTGTAAGACTTCAGTCATACATATGTGGAGATATGAGCAAAGCGAGGAAGACGTGTTATGAGCCTAGCAGCAGCATTTAAGACTGATTGGAGGGGGAGAGGCGTAGCATGGGGAGACTGAGGAGGAGCGAGTTACAGTAGTCGACCCAAGAGCAAATGAATGCATGCACAATGGAGGTAAAGACAGTAGGTACAGTGGATCGCCTGATAGCTCTGTTGTCTCAGTTGGAAGAAGCAGGAGCGAGTCAGAGTCGAGATATGTTCAGTAAAGGTGAGGGAGTGAAGTAAATAAGTAAGTAAAGTAAAGTAAAGTAAAAGTGAGGGCCTATAACTGTAGCACAACAAAAACTCCTCATATCTCTCCGATCTTCTTCACAACCACATTCCCTCGAGAAATGTGCGGTCATCTGGAACCCGAACCCTTGTCCTTTATTGGTGTCGCACTACAGCTGCAACAAAATCTTTCATCTCATCCACCCCTCCAACATCAGGATCTCTGAACGACTCTCACCATTTAAAAAAATACCTAGACTGAACTTTTCACAAAGGCCTATCTGGACTGATTTCCCTGCTCCAAGTGCTTCTGAATCGTTGCATAGATTTCTCTTTGACCGTCTACGAACTATGGCACACAAATCTCTACTACTACTACTACTACTACTACTACTACTACTACTACTACTACTACTACTACTACTACTACTACTACTACTACTACTACTACTACTACTACTACTACTACTACTACTACTACTACTACTCCTACTCCTACTCCTACTACTACTCCTACTACTACTACTACTACTACTACTACTACTACTACTACTACTACTACTACTACTACTACTACTACTACTACTACTACTACTCCTACTCCTACTACTACTACTACTACTACTACTACTACTACTACTACTACTACTACTACAACTACTACTACTACTACTACTACTACTACTACTAGTACTAGTACTACCTACTACAACTACTACCCTCCAACATCAGGATCTGTACGACTCTCACCACTTTCAAGGTTGACAATTTCATAGGAATTGATTTAAGGAACATGAATTAGCAAAGACTCATTGATCATTTACTGGAAGTGGTTTGATTGCTAATTGCAGAGGGGAATTTGTCCGGAGGGGCACATGGGTGTGGGGGGAGGCGGAATATGTCCGGGGAATATGTCCTGTACTCATCATATACCTTATTGTTCTTCAATACTGATTATTACCAGTATTAGTCCAAAAAATAAACTGAGCACGAGTCAATGTTACATTTTCATATTTTGAAAGTTCATCAACAGGTGGTTTGATTGAAACTAAGTCAGCCAATCACATTTAAAACAACTGAAGTAATTGAAACAGTATATCAACAGCTGATATTGTTTAAGATATGAAATTAAGAAATCAGTAATTAAAAATACTTAACATTAGGGCATAACGGGAAATCGCCTCGGACATTTGCCTCGGCCGAATATCCCACTTTCCGGCACTATTTGCCTCGGCAAAAATACTGTAGGCTACACGCACAACGTTGCTTGTCTGCCTCACATGCCGAATTCTGGGCGCATGGATTTAATTTTCCGATTCAGTGTTCCGATAGATGGTAAAGGCAAGTAGCCATTGTCACGCAACATCTTGTATGCAGCTTTGGATTTACACCGAATTAGCAGAGCATCCAAAATCCATTCTGGATCATATCTGACACCGGTGTGGGATTTTGCCTGCGTGTTCTTTTTAGCTTGAGATAACACCATCTTCATTTGCGGAGAGAAGTCCTCACAATCCTTTAATTCTTGCTCTAACTTTTTATTTCTCAGTAATGCCTGGCTAAGCTGAACCTTGAGTTCCTTGATTTTCGTCTTCTGCCGCCGAAATATTCTATTTTTAACATATCTTTCTTAGGCAAATTTTTACATTTTAAACAGATTGTGATGCTAGGCCTACCAGGTGTGTGTGACGAGCTTAAATTAAACTCGTCGCAGTCCATATCAATGTCCACAGTTTCATCGGACCTGCATGGAAGTTCATCAATACTTGTCGGTTCATTTTGTTTAGTTGGAATACGAACTTTTGGCTGACGTGGGTTTTGCAATCTTACGACTCAAATATGGTGGTATATTAGGAAAAATTGTAGGTTCTGCATCTTTCGTTAACTCCCACCTCCCACGTTCTGTCTCTATAACCTGACCATTGATGACATGTTTATAAATTTTCAAGATAAACCTCGACTCAAAATGCATATCGCAAAGATAGTGTTTTGCTGTCAGAACACCTTCTCGGGGTATTCTTCTTTCGGTACTTTAGTGGGATACACAGGGGGTGCCGTACGCGACATGCAACCATTGCCAACCAAAATGCTTCTGAATGGTTAGGCTACATCGATTTCTCTTCGACTGTCTACGAATATTGGCACTTAAATCCTGTTATTATTATTATTATTATTATTATTATTATTATTATTATTATTATTATTATTATTATTATTATTATTATTATTATTATTATTATTATCATTATCATTATCATTATCATTATCATTATCATTATCATTATCATTATCATTATTATATTATTATAATTATTATTATTATTATTATTATTATTATTATTATTATTATTATTATTATTATTATTATTATTATTATTATTATTATTATTATTATTATTATTATTATTATTATTATTATTATTATTATTATTAGAAATGCATCAAACCATGGTGTTTATTATAAATAAATATATTTCTTTCATTAACCACAACAATAACAACGGGAACTAACCAGACTGAATAACAATATATTATTGTTACGCAAGTATAAACTAAATATCGATTTATTTTCAATCCGTAAATATGAAAAATATAAACTAAATATCGATTTATTTTCAATTCGTAAATATGAAATTAATGGCAAATATTCTTGTTTATTCCTATAATCAACGTCCAACGTCGATCAACTGGCGCTACCCAGCGCCACCTACCGAATACAAATAAGTCTAGTCAAAAATATTACATAGCAAGTATAGGCAGTGTTTCCACCACTTATCTCTTACACCATGGTTTAAACCCAGGTTTTCTTCGATATAGCCTAAGCGGCGTCTATCAGGCGTCAAGCTTTCTGACGGGAAATGTGCTGACCACCGCTTCTCTTCACACTAAGCCTTATCTGGCGAGTTTTTACCGGATGCAGTGGTCGTATGTTTGGCGTGCGTGAAGTTTAATTTGTTAGGTGTTTATTGACGAATTAGAAATGGTTAGTGTTTGCCTATTTTTTTCAAATGTTTAACGCCGTCTTATTGCATAATTTAAAAAAAATACACAAATAGGACAGGCGTGTTGTCTTGTTACACTACTTGAAGGCGCTATATGCATAGATGCCAGACAACCGCCTCCAGCTTAATCATGGAAAACCTCAACTGATGTGGCTTGGTAACTGTCAGCAACCCTAAATGGGGTGTGTATTTGGCTGTCAACCGTCCCATATTCACCTGAACAGTCCCAGAATTGGCCTTGTGCATCCCGTATCCCGAACTGGGTGTAAATATCCACTTCACAAGATGTTGTTGTTTTTTGCACACTAAACTCGAACAGCCGGCCGTAAATAGCGCATCTGAGTCCCTTGAAGAGGCACTATATAAATTTCCAGAATGAATGAATGAATGAATTAAATAAGTTTTACGCAGTGCCCACAGAATAGAGAGTAGTTAGGTTAGTAATCTATCCTCTATAGTCTATGGAATGGCTCGACTACAACACTGTTGCCGTGTGTAGCGTGAATCAAATTATAACTTTTAGATCCTACATTAGGCTGACACAACTTTTGTTACATACAGTGATGTGGGGGTTGTCCCGAATCCCCGAATCCCGAACACGCTGAAAATACATAATTGCCGGATTTCTCGAAAACTGTTTATAGAAAGCGGTCGAAATCCTGAAAACTATTCAAATTTTCTCAAAATTAACTGGTAATGTTTGAAATATAACGCCTTGTTTTAAAATGAATTGTTGAAGTTTGAACTCATACGTGACATAAATTGATTTCGGGGATCCGGCCAAAATTCGATTCGGGGATTCGCTACACACCATGATTGGATGGGATAAATTGGTAATGGCATATCGAGTGACTATGTGAGCGTCCTGGATTGACAAAATTAAAAGTTGGCAGCCCTAGGTGTGTAGCGAATCCCCAATCCACCGGATACCCGATATCTATTTCATAACTGAAAATAAAGTTATTTGTGCAAATCTAACTTCTCGGGATATTTTTAGAATATACCATTCAGGATATGGCCGATGGGGTCTAGCAGAAAACTGATTCCCGAAAACGATTAAATTGCAAGATAAGCCTAATCCCTGAAAGCAGTTTTCTACCAAGCATTCGATATCCAGAATACTAGTTTGGACCCAAATTCACAAAACCCGAATCCCTGAATAGAATGAATAGAATGCGGACTGATGAGGCATCTCTAGAAGAATAGTAGTGACATCGCTGACTGGAAGAAATGCAATCGATTGCAGCTCAATTCATCCAAGTCAGAATTCATCTGGTGCTCGTCCTCACGCAGGGTGGAAAAATTAGATCGAAGTCCTTTCGTCATTGGTGCGGATGCTGTCGAGCCAAGGAACGAGGTTCGCGACCTCGGCCTTTACCTCGACAGAGACCTATCAATGACGCCACACATCACAGGGCTTGTGAGGACCAGCTTCGGAATCCTGAGACAGCTGAGAGCTGTTTCTCGGTCTCTCACACAGGACGTGACTCGCCATCTGGTGCAAAGTTTAATCCTGAGCCGAATCGATTACTGCAATGTCGCCTTTGCTGGTTTGCCACAGCGCAGTATCATTCGGCTTCAGGCGGTCATCAACGCTTCTGCTCGCCTGGTCATGAGACTAAAAAAGTTCGACCACACCACAACCGCGATCCAAGATGTTCAGTGGCTCAGAATAGGAGAGCGGATCAAGTATAAGCTTTGCATCATGGTGCACAAATGCCTGAATAACTGCGCACCACGCTACCTCGCAGACAACATCAGGCCGCTATCGGACGAACCTAATCGGTCGCGATTGCGATCAGCAAAATCCGCTGATGTATTCGTACCAGTGACAAAAACCAAAATGGGCGATCGGGCCTTTCGGGTCGCTGGCCCGTGTGCTTGGAACAGTCTTCCTGCTGATATCCAGGAAACCAAAAGCATCTTTGTTTTTAAAAAACAGTTGAAACTTTACTTGCGTAGCAAAACCTGCGAGCATTAACCTTTGCGCTGACAGTAAACTGTGTTTCGTGCGTTTTTGTTAAGCATCCTAGAAGTAGCTTGCTACCAACGATGCTATATAAATTGTCGTAATTACAATTACAATAATTACAATAGTAAGCCTCCGTGTCAGGAAAAGATATCCCGAAATTCCGCAATTTTTCTGGTTACCCATGTATCAAGGACCTATTATACTTTGCAGAATTGGAAAGTCCTTGTGTAACATTTTGTGACTAGTTTTAGCATCCATGGAGTGCAGCAAGGGTGTACAATGTCTTGTTTACATAACAAATGCATTGTGATTTCTATTACGAAAATCGATGACTAATTATATTTACAGAGTAAATAATTGCTCTTATAGAGCAAAACGTAGTATTTGATATAGGGGTCCACCGGAAATCGCCTCGGACATTTGCCTCGGCCGGAAATCCAGTTTTCCGGAACTATTCGCCTCGGCAAATACTGTAGACGCAAATAGGTGCAACAAATTTTTCCTTAAGAAATTTTTTTCTTTAAAAACTTATTCACTAAACTTACGTATATATATATTTATAAGTGTTCAACCTTGAAACAATTACACATCCATTGAATTCAATTCCATTTTCTTGAAATTATGTCAATTTATTGAATTTAATGCAATTTTAGAAAACTTCACAACTGCACAGAAATGACTAAAATTCAAAATGTATCAGTCACTTATTACAAGTACTCAAATTTATTTTGATAATTTTTTATTACATGAAAATATGAAGCTTTGCATATGGAACAAATGGTACCCAGTTCGTTTCTGGATCCGGCAAATAGTACATCCAAATACTCGGATTCGGTACTCGGTGGAAAATGTCTTTCCGGTGGACCCCTAATTTGATATACGCTGTATTATCTATTACCATTTATATGACATTTGATTTAATTCCAAAGTTAATTTTGCAAAGGTTTGCAGTGTGCAACAGTGCCAAAAAGCTGTTGCATTTTATTTTGTTTTCAAGAAAGAAAAGTATTCTTAGAACATACTTGTTTTACTTTGGTCCATTCTCATTACATACTTACTTGGAATTGGAATTTTGGGGATCCGGTACACAACAATATTTTGGGAATCCTGTTTTTCTTTACAAAATAGTTTAGGGTATTTGACGAAAATATTCTTTCAGGTTTCAAGGATTCGCTACACACAGCATTTCCAGATTACAAATTAATTTTGGGGATCTGACAGAAATACCATTTGGGAGTTCATGATTCTCTGGTTCACTGCGCACCCATGTCTGTCTAGTCCATGCTAGTTATCGGGTTTTCGAATACATGATAGAAAAATTGTTTTCTGGAATTTGGTTGATTTTACATTTTCATCACATTAAGGGAATCGGGTTTGGTAGCGGTTCACATTAGTCTGTGGCAACTGAGCACCTACATAAACAGTTTGGCGGCCTAGACTCTGAGAGAATGGAGTGCTCTGTGATCTGCAACAGAAGTTACAGCATTGCTTGAGTAGCTTAAGTTATGTTTGCCACATAATTATTTATTTGAATAAGGGGATTAAAAATCATAAGTAAATAACAGAGTAACAGAAAGTTTTTCAGAATACTGAAAGTGATCAGTGAATTGAGAAATCATAATAGTGACATAAAAGTTTTTAAAGAGTACTTTTTTATTGTTTCAATAAATTAGGAAATCGGGTAAGTTTCTGTGGTAAAATTTTGTCTTTGGCTCATTGCAGCTGATTTTGTATCATCACTAAGGCCACTGTGGGTATACATTACGCAGCCATATTGTTTATACGTGATTGGTCGCAGGTGCATTAAAGTCAAATTTTACTGTTTCGGTGATGCATGTATTGATGTTGGACAAATATTTCTCATGAAGTGCATTTCATTAGATGAACTACTACAGATACTTTGGAAACAAATTGCGACTTTTGGCAAATTGTTTTTGAATTGTCATTTGTCATGTATCCACAATATATTCTATGTTGGTTAATTAAAAATAAGATTTATGTAACATGTCAAATGTAACTTTTTGTAGGCTCGAAATTCTGAGAAGGCTATGTAAGTTGTGTTGTTTTTAATTTTCATTTCACATTATTCTGTATTACACGTATCTGATGTATGCAGGTGTTATTATCTCCTAAGAAAGTCTCAAATAATAATATAAAAATATCTTCGTTTAGTAATTCAAACTGACAAGTACGCAGTTAGATTATATGATATAGTAGTAACAGATGATAACGAGTTTTACAGGAGTCGAATTTAACCATACGGCAGCCATGCAAGGCGCCCATCTGTTCTCCTGCTCATTTTACAATGGTCACCTAGGGAATGAAGGCTGAGTTAACCTTGTGGGGCTAGCGGGTATCGAACCCAGGTCCTTCTGATCTTCATGCCAGCGTGTTACCATTCAACCATCTCCCCACCCCAAAAGCATTCTTTGCTAGCCTACATAATGTTCAAGATTTTTAGGAACGACAAGTTGATTCAAGGCGAATGTTCAAATTACTTTAAATAGTTCTGGTTGGAGATGCTGACCAACAGAGACTCACCATACATGGGTTCTGTTCTTGCCTGTTCAGTGGTGCATGTGTTGTGCTCAAGCTTGATTCTATCTATGTGCCTCCAAACAAGACAGGAGTGTTTGACAAGAACAAATGTAATTCAGTCCTTTAACCATAAGGCAGCCATGCAAGGCGCCTATCTGTACTACTCTTAACCCATTATTGAACAGTTTTTACTAAACATGGTGGAATAACAGATCCATTCATGAAGCAAAAATGTCTGCAAGAACTTCAACTTTGAACAGCACTGGGGAGTCAACCTGCTCTGTCCATGCCGACCTGGGTATGACCCAGGGCATTACCAAGCATCATTCGCTGATGTTGGTTACGTGCTTAGTCCATTTTTACAGGTAACTGTCTTCTTGTGTGGGCCACCGGCACCTCTCCAGCTAATATTCGTGAACACCAGCGGCCCATACATCTGTTGGACATGGCAAATGTGACAGCATCTGTCTGTAGTGGTTATGCAGATGGGACAATTAGTAAATTACATTGCTAAGTGTTTCTAGAAGCTTGATGTAAACTGTTTACATTTGTAAGTTAACTTGTAAGTAAATAAGTAAACTAAGCAAACAGTTGTAGAACTGCCACAAGAAGAACAGTAGGACTATTGTTGATATAGGACTGAGGGGAGACATATAAGAAATGAGAACTTATGTTAGCTTACCTAACCCTAACTAGTGTGATGGCTTCAGAGACTATCCTGCAAATATAAATTTGCCCAGTGTTCCACTTAGTTGCAGGATGCAAATGGTGTCAAGTGATTTGGATATTTTAATGCCTATTGCATTTGCCCATTGTCGTGTTAACTGTTTCTAAATTGTCAATTTGTAATACCTATTTTGTGTAGGACAACACTTGCTCGATGGCGAGCCGCTCACCTGGATATCGTCAAAGAACAGGTAATTCTCTAATTATTGCATGATAGGTAATTAATAAAGCTGAAAAGATTCTATATTATGCACACACTTCTACAAAAACTTGTTTCGTCTGCTAACTCTGAGCATTCTGTTTCACCTAAGACCATGTGGATGGCTTTAAATAAATTGCTACATGTATCATGATAAGTTAAATGCGGTGCCTACTCTGCACTTGGCTCTGCCCACGAGCTTGCCAACAAATTCCTGAAGTTCTTTCCAGACAATTTCTGGTATCAAGTTAAACTTGGCTGATGCCTCTGTGTCTGATAAATTCCTCTATCCTAATTCCATACCTTCTGTTTTAAATTACTTCAGCCAGAAACACTTGCATAAGTTCATAAACTCATATTTTCCATGCCAAAGAAAGATCTTTCCTTGACTATTCCTACATCTCTTCTGAAGTAGTATTTGATGTCTTAGGTCTAAATATAACTTCAACTATTAACTTCTCATTGCGTGAAGGATCCTTTCCATCTGCATTTGTTCGTCCTCTACTAAACAAACCTTCTCTTGACCCTGGTGACCTCTCTAATTACAAGCTTATTCTGCTCACAATTTGATTGTGTCTTTCTTTTTCAGAGGTATTTTAACAAATCATCATACACGCATATTTGTGATTTACATAGAATTAAGCATCTTGTCCCATTGTCTGCTAGGATATCTATGGCGAATGCATTGGTGTACAGTTGCCTAGATTACTGTAACTTCCCTCTCCATCTATTCGTTCTACTTGTGTTGTTTCTTATGGACACCAGACTTGTTTTTTAAATTGCTTTCCTAATCGTCTGGATATTGACCTGATTAGGGCTTGATTTTGGTGAGCCATCAGTTGATGCCTTGTGCATTAGACACTGGTGCTGTAAAAGTTGCTGATTAATCATACTGGGCTTGCAGCTGATGAAAGAGGATCCTGAAAAGTATTACTGTGCTGATACCATGGTGGAAATGAGAAAGAATTTTGAAGAAATGCACGATATGTCTGAAGGAGTGCTATATAACGAACGAATGAACCAAAGGTTCTGTGACAAAACAGTTCAGTGTGCAAATGCTTTCTTTCTGTTTACACCACTTCAGACTAGGACGCTACACAGATATCTTAGATTTTTTGCATTATATTACTAATAGACTGATTACAAATTGGACTAATTAATAAACGAGTAATTAGTTCATTATAATGGGCTAATTTTTAAAGTTTTGGTCACTAAGGTAAAGGATGCCTCAAGTGATTAAAAATTTAAAATGCTGATACTCTACATGTTTTTTCAGGAGCGCCGTCCTTACTTGGCTACTGAGTGCAATGATTTAGACAAAGCGGAAAAGTTTCGGCGGCAGATCATAGGAGAAGTTTCAAAGAAAGTGGCTCAGATACAAAATGGTATCTTTAGAACCTTGCAGTTATAATCCATATAATGCTGTCACTTTGCACAGTTCCAGATGTTGATGACTCACAGCCATTTCATATGCATTTTCTTCTTTCTGGATTGATTTTGCAATAACCCGTAGGCTTAGGTGCTTAACACCTTAGAGTATACAAATTGCATCGTATGTGATTGTGTCTGTCGTGATGGGAGGTTTCTGCAGAAACATAACTGATTTTCATGACTCTGTCAAACTCCCTTAAAACTGTGTTGCCATTGAAATGCACTTTGTAAAGTGTCTTCGTAGGTATTACTTATCCCTACCAACCAGGCCCGCCGAGAGGGAGGGGCAAGGGGGGCAAATGCCCAGGGGCCCGGCGATTTTTAGGGGCCCGGGCCGGGCCGGCAATCAACTTAATAAACGATTTTGCTGCAGCTAAATCCAGAAAAGTTGCTTTTTGATTAGCATAACTTTAAAATTAAGAACTGAATCAAATCATATTTGTATATATAAATATCATTATGTAACGGTCGTACATGCACTTTTATCATTTCAATTTTTTTATTTTTCTCTTAAGGCCTAAAGATAGTTTAGAGGCCCGTGACTGCTCTGCCTAGGGGCCCGTGACAGCCCTGCCTAGGGGTCCGTGACTGCCCTGCATAGGGCCCGTGACTGCTCTGCCTAGGGGCCCGGAATTTCTGTCGGCGGGCCTGCTACCAACTATTATTGCTCTAGTCCTATCACGGTGCTGCATGTGTGATAATATGCGTTACTTTTAATTTCCTGCTTGCTGGCAGTCTTAAGTAGTAGCATGAATGTTAATGTTTGTATGTATGTTTGTATGTATGTTTGTATGATGGATAATTTGATATTTGCCGCTTTTAGTTTTTTAATGCCTGGTCTCCAAGCTGAAAGGTAGTTTAGCTAAGGAAACATAGCAACAGCAGTCCAAAAACCATATAAGCATTCCTTGTGCTTTCCTTTATGGTTGACAGTGAATTCTCATTTTCAGGTGATTTCATTTGTATGTGTTGCTTTTTTGTCCTGTACAGCGGGTCTGGGTGAATTTAAGCTCCGTGACCTGAATGACGAGATTAATAAACTTCTTAGGGAGAAAGGGCACTGGGAAGACCAGATCAAAGTGTTAGGAGGTCCAGACTACAGGGTGATTAACATTTCCTAATTTTTATAATTTTTCCTTTCTGTTGTTAATTCCATACTGTTTGTTGCTTGTGGTTTATTTCCAGTTATTTGCTTCCTATTTATTACCTTTTGTTTCTTTCACATTGTTATTGCTATTGCAATTCAATTTTTATTTCTGATTATATCTATTCTTTATCTCTGTTTTTTTTTATTCTTTCATAATGTTTTATTTACATGTTTATTAATATCCTTTAAATAGATAAATTTTTCTCCTTTGCTGAGGATTTGAGTTAATGTGATCTTCGTTTTACTTTCGTCAGACTGACTGATAACTGTGATGGGGGGCCCGATAGCGCATTGGATAACATCTGGCATAGAGTGCAAGAGGTACAGAGATCGAGTCCCATAGGCGGACATGCTTTGTAGGCTTCAATTTGCGCCGTGTATTGCAGGCTGTCTGTTCTGTTAGTAGTTAAGGTTTATCGCATAACATGTACAATGTACAGCGCAGTGCGTTTGCAGGCGCTTAATTAAAGAATAAATATTATTATTATTATTATTATATTATAATTATTATATTATGGAAGCACTAAGGGACCTGACTTCGAATAGGAAGCAATGGAGAATGTGTGTCGTGGCGATCGCTAGAGCTCCAGGAGTTGACAGCACAAGGTGACAAGGTGATTATATTATGTTAGAAAATCCAAGGCTGTATTGTTTGTATATTTGCAGAACTTCTTTTTGTCCCACACTACTTGAGGCTTTGTAAATTTTTAACACTAACGACGAGCTGCATTGGTTTCCCAGTTACTTTCAGTACACGCTTGTCGTTAAAGTGTTAACACAAGACATGTATTTTGTGGTTAACTTTAAAATTTATGGATAAAAATTGTATATTTCTTTAGAAAATTGGTCCTAAAATGCTTGATCAGGAAGGTAAAGAAGTGCCTGGCAATAAAGGTTATAAGTAAGTCACCTACAGAACTTCAACATGTTCCTGATTGTCTTTGCATGCATTCAAACACTTCATACAGAGGTGGGCAATCTACGGCCTGCGGGCCAGATCTGGCCCGCCAACACTTTTTATCCGGCCCCCACGATTCTTCAGAAAATGTTTTAAAAATTCAGACCGCGAGAAGTTTCTTCATTTTACCGCGTGGCGCTGCTCTCTTACAATTCCAGTCTCTTCTTTTACAATAACTCTATGCATTAACTCTGCCGATCTGCCCCACTTCCCTACAGAGGTTTATGGACATGATCTGTATAAGCAGAAATGAAATCCGTTCAAGCAAAGCTAATGTTGCTTTCAAAGCAGATGAAAGAAAAAACTACGGGAACTTTGCTACCCTGCAGTTGCAAACTGTCGCAGTATAGAGTCTGGGGTGAAATATAGCCTTTGGCTGTCAAGTTTGACAGAAGAGTTCTCCAGATTTTAAATCAATTGAGATTGAATTTGCTTTGCTTACTATACCGTTCACATTTGACATTGACAATTATAGCTGATATACGTCCGGAACTTCAGCTGCAGTTAGCCGACCGACAACTTGATATTGTTCTCAAAGAACAGCTCAAAGGATTAAACCTGATAATATTAATTTCTCGCTCACAAAGGAAAACTTCTAAAATCTACAACCTTTTGCTTTAAAAAGTTTGTGTTATTCACATCCACTTAAATCTTTCAACAAAGATTTTCAACTACGAAGATAGATAAATCCAAGTACCAGTCTCAGTTAAGTGATCTAAGCTTGAACTCAAACCGTGAATTGCAACCAGCGCAATCACTCCGGATAATGGGAAACTTGTTAAATGCATGCATGTTCGCAGTCACATACATCTCATTAGTAACAGCCAAGGTGTATTTAATATATTATAAATAAGTTAACTTGTTTTCATGTTAGTCGTTATTAAAAGTTAAAAATTGTTATCCGGCCCTTCGAATATTTTTGGCGTTTAATGTGGGCCCATGTGCCAAAAGTTTGCCCACCTCTGACTTAATACATACATTTTAACACTGAACATGCATGTGACAGTACTTTGTAAAACCCTCATTATAACATTGTAGTAGAGAACTAGAGACCCATGTCAAGAGCTACCTTGAGGTTTTCTTTTAATGAGGTCACTTTCTAAAGCTTAACCAAATTTGGTATCTATGACACTGACCATGTTACATCAGAATTTGTGTTATAAATTGAAGCGTTTCTTTAGGAGATGTCAGTGTACAGTGCACTTTTAATGTAATTTCACGTCACTCTATTGACTTAACAAGCAGGTGCTACAAGTTACTACATGTATCATTTAGACTGAATAACAGTCATTTTGTTTACTGGCACATTATTATTTTAAGGTAATAATTATTACTTGTATTTTAGATACTTCGGAGCTGCTAAAGATTTACCTGGCGTTCGGGAGCTTTTTCAGCAAGCGCGTGAGTAATAACAGTGTATTTTCATTCAGTTTACCCGGTAGTTCATAATTTATTACTGATGCCAGAAAGTATTTTCTGGAGTAAATCGTGTACCAGTAGTGACCTTCTAAGTATGCTTGCCATGCTTACTAACTGTAATGCTTAAGATTTACCCAGAGTATATTGATGTATATTCATGTACTTATGTCTTGTTTTCAGGTTTTAATAGCCTATCTGACCTTAATACCCAGTGGTTTCCTTACCTTATCTAATTCCTATTTAGTTCATTCCCATTTACAACTTGGCTAACCTTACATTTATGTCTTCATTAATTCAATTATTACCTTAATATTTGTTTCTGGCCACATTAATATCTACTGTTTCCAAATAATTCAAAGTGTGAAAAGTGCTCAGATTGAACTGCCAAGCATATGGGTACACAGCTATTATCGCCTTGGCTGAGACAGCTGCTAAACTGCTGGTGTTAAGTAGACTGGCAGTGACAGAAGGTACACAGGTATCATAATTTATCTTGGTTGCAGCTGCTATGGTACTAGGTGTGGGAGTGGAGACTTATATTGAGATCACCTGCTCTGGAACTGAACTACCCTTAACAGGATTTAAATCCAAGCTGCATCTTGTGACTGTTGCCCTGTATTCAGACAGATGTGCGAAGCTGATACAAACTGCTACATAACATGTTTCTGAACCGCATGTTCACACCTTGCATGTTAAATAGGTATTGTTGAAGCCATGATGTAACCGCTCATTAAGTGGATTGCAAGTAAACAGGTCTTAACTTGTTAATTGATGTTTTAGCGCCCCCACCTCCACGGAAGACGAGGGCAGAACTAATGAAAAATATTAATGCAGACTATTACGGATATCGCGATGAAGATGATGGAATTCTTTGTGAGATAGAACAAGAGAAGGAAAAGAAACGTTAGTAATCTATCTGTTTATGTTCAACGTCATTGACTCTTGTGTAAGATTATCGTCATTTTTATAGCACTAAGTAAAACCTTAACAGAAGAGTTCTCTTTCAAATTGAGAGTACCTGTTGGCTCGAATTGGTTGTAGTTCTTCTGACCATTTCATTGGAAACCTCTTCTGCAAACTAAGATAACTGTTTGCAGTTTGGAAGTGGTCCCAAATGATGGCCTATATCAGTAAGTTAATGTACTTTAACGTGCATTTTAAAGTATTGGTTGAAAATTTCTAGAAACTTCACAGAAATGTTATTTCGTATATTTGTTGTGTTTGGCTTCAGTTATTGCAGAAAAGATTGAGGAATGGCGAGAGCATCGAGAAGCCGGTGAAATCACTGAAACAGGAGATGATGACAGCGGAACAGCCAACATCAATGACGAAGTAAATGCTTAAATATGTTTTTAGATAATTCCTCAAATTAATAATATAAATGAACAGAAATGAGGCAAAGTCCACGTTTGCATGTTACACCCCTCTCATTGGCCGCTTCCAACTAATGAATATTAGTGACCAACGACGTCACTTTTTAAAAATGGCGGCCTTCTGGCGGACCTCTGTTTAACCCTTCATTCAACATAAATTTCAGTATAGCGTAAACAGCTGCTCTTTTAAACTAACTGTTTCAAATGGGCTTAAACAAATTTACTTGGGTCATGAAAAGGCTGAAACTAATGAAAAAAAATACAGTTTAAAGTTGCTTTCAACAGGCAAATATCTTCCCAGCTTTTCGCCAAATGAAAGTACATTTTAAAATTGTTTTTTACAGGCTTTTTGCCAGCTGGTGCCACGCATTCGGGAACGATATTATATTATTATATTACGAGTTTTAGCTGACACTTAATTCAACGTAAATTTAGGTATACCGTTAGGGGTTGCTCTTTTAACAGCCCCCAAAAGGCAAAGTCACGGCAACCAGTTCTGCAGTGTGTTGTGAACTCTTAAATCCAATTTTAAAAATGGGGAATCGTGCGATTAAAATTTATCATTCCATGATGCGTGGTGCCAGCTGACGGAAAGTACGATTCCCGTTTCACAAATTTTTAAACTATGAAGGTCATAATAAATTTCGTGCACATTGAAAAATACATTTTCAAATCGTTTTTACACCATTTAGGATGGGTAAGCAACTAGTGTGATTATGATGTAATTCAGCAGAGTCTTTTAAGTAATTATATAGGTAACTAACTTCTTCTAGTCTATATGACCTATTGCAATCTAACAGAGTTTTATAAATAATTATAATTTTCGGGAGTAACTAATGTCTTTTTGTCTCTACAACTCCTTAGCATGCATTTCAACATTGGTTTAGATCATGTTTTACAGGTTTATATTATTTGTTGCAGTTGGATGAAGGGTTGGAAGAAATGAAAAAGAAGGTTCTTGGTCACTTTCAGCCATTTGTTGCACATGTACCAGTTCCATCACAGAAAGAGGTAAGATGTTCTTTATAGAAGTAGGTGGTAATCTCTTGTTTTTGATTTGTGTTGTTGTTATTATTATCATAACCATTATTATTATCATTATTGTTGTTATTGTCATTATTATATTCAGAGATACATATATATGACCTGCTGTTGATTAGAAGCAGGGATCAAGCTTTGTTTAAGCTTGTAGGTTTTACATGGCTTCTGTTTCTATGTTTCTGTAAGCTTACTGCTGCTGTGAGTTCATTATGAGTGCAGTAACTTATGTTATGATAAATATAATTCCAGTCACACTGATGCTGCTGTTGCTCATTAAAGTCGAGAGTTGAAATGGTTGTAGGTTGAAGCAGCTCTTCTGGAGCGCAAAAAGGAGCAGCTTCGGCAGCGGTACATCAGTGAGGCTCTTCAACAACAAACAGAAGAAGCGAAAACGTTAAGCTTGGCTGGAAACTGATCTCTATTCTTGCTTCGTCTTCAGTTTTACCAGCTACTGTTCATTGTGCTAGAAGTGACACTGGCGAGGACTGGATGAACATGTGATCTTTGTCGAAGTGCAACATAAGTGACTGCTAACATTACAGCTTCTGTAAATATTTTGTGTTTTGGTAAATTGTGAGCTGTGTGTTCTTGTTGCACATAGGGTCCAGTTAAAACTGCCCTGGTGATTAACAACAAAGACAGTGCAAAACATTTGAATGAATGACTGTGTAAATGTAAGTCTTTGAAATGTCTCAGTGCCACACAAGCTGCATCAGAGGGCCAGCTTATTCACCGGCGTTATATCCAGTCACGTCTGCAAGAGCTATGTTGTTTGGTCGGTTTTGGTGCCAGGTCAGAATCAGAGGATCAGGCTGAGGAGACGGCATAGTTGTACAGTGGAAGTAGTTGGTGATCTTCAGTCTTGAGTGAAATGCTGCAGGAGAAAAGGGCAGGTGGAAAGTGCAGAGATTGATAGGCGAGAAAGGGTGGAGCAAACTGGTAGAGATATTTTGGAAGTCTGTGGCAAAGAGCTGGCTCAATGTAGGGTTATGAGTGGTTACAGAATTTAAGAGAGGAAATATTGTGTAAGATGGAATGAAGAACGAGTAGTATGGTAGTAGTAATAGCTGGCATATGTAGTAGTAATAGCTGGCATATGTAGTAGTAATAGCTGGCATATGTAAGAGGCTTAGTTCAGTAGGTAACATACAATATTGTAGTGGATGCACAGTGGTTCTGTCAGCCAATGAAGCTTCTTTGGTTGCGTTTGTAAGTTTTGGTGACTGCACAGGCAAGAGCATTCTAGATTCATTGTAGACATTTTATTTGGGTTTTAGTTATGAGTCAGTGTTTTGGAAAAGGGAGTTCCAGTAACTGGTCAAGTTTGGATGGAACAACAGAGCAGACAGTCTTATAATCAAGTATGGGGCAAAGTTGACAGAGGTAGCAAATATGCACGTAGTAAGTGCTTGATAACCACCGACTGATGTGAAACAGCAAGGGTAAAGTTTTTGTCAAAAATGATTTCCAAGATTGTAGACCAGAGAAGAGTAGGGTGTTGATGGATTGAAACCCGTTGAAGATAGGTCTGGAAGATATGTTGCCTAACATTTTCAAGGCTGTTTGTCAACGTTGAAGGCTGAGGGTGGTTGTCATCAAACGTCAACATCTCGAGTAGAGGACTGCAGTCATAGGTAATCGTCGACACAAGTCTCTGAAAGAAATGGTTTGGTCTTATTTGCTAGATAACAGCACTGTAACACACAATGACATGGATTTCACTGTGCCTGAAACTAAACTGCCTATAACTAAAGACAATCCAGTTTTGGTGCATGCTGATATTATGGTAACACTAGGATGGCAGTATGTAAAGAATAAAATGTTTCCCAATGGTTCACACAAACTATACGTACACAAAAATAAATCTGAAACGGGAGAGGAACATGGATAGTTGCTGGATAAACCTGTTGTATTTGAAGAATATGCTACAATTTAAAAGTGTCAGGTGTTATCAACTCGATCTAATGTTAGGGTCATATGCTTTTTACCACAAGTGTGGTAAGTGGCACCATGCAGTCTGTTGCCGATTGCTTGAGGTTGCTGTGACAAGTGGATGCTGGATAAAAAGAAAAATTGTCTGAATACCTCTAATTTCAGCAATACATCTGAAAGTGAGCAAGGGAAGAAATATATTTATTAAGGTCATTTATTTATTAAGATTATTTATAAAGTGCCACTCCAAAAAGCAGAGGTGCTATGCGCTATGAAGGCTTATGTGTCATCCAGGGCCGCATTAAGGCTAGTGCGGGCCCGGGTGCTGGGATTACCTGTATAGCCATCAGCGTGGGGCCCAATTACAAGCACAATAAAATTTTCCGAAAATGCGGGCCCCAAAACTGTGGGCCCGGGTGCTGCAGCACCCTTATCACCCCCCTTAATGCGGGCCTGGTCTCATCGATGTAGAATACGAGGAAATTAGTTCTGAAAGAGGAGATGTAAGGAATCAACAGGAAGGATAATAATTATGTTTTAGCTTGTTTCAGTTTAAATTGAAGCTGAAGGGGATCCTGAAGCAGCTGAAGTTATCACAGTTTATGTGTAATTATTACATAGTGAATTGTGTTTGTGTTGATTTGTGTTTGTTTCATATTTGCCGCTTTTTCTCGTCTTTATTACATCTGCTCTGAAGTTAATGAGTTCTTGAATGAATATGTTATATGATATTTACATGCCAGTTGCAAAACTTGAATCAAAGACATCAGTTGCTAAGGACAGGGGGATATGTTAAACATCCAATGGGTGAAGTTATAGACCGATAGATACATTTGCAAAATTAAAAGTTTTAAGTTGACATTTGAAAGATTAGATTGTTGAGGCTGACCCTTTAAGTAAAGGAATGTTTCTCCAGACAGCTAAATGCACATTCACAAATGGTCTTGCCACCAGAAGGTTGACAGTGCCTCTGAAGATCACTGGTTCATTGTAGAGTTACTGCAAATCCCTCTATTGCTGAGTTACATGTAAGATGCATTTTGTTTTGCTTGCTGTTTAACCATTACTATGCTAATCTAGTAGTTAACCCAGAGATTGGGTTCAAATCTCTGTAGAAAGAGGTTTCAAGATTTCTACTTTAAAACAAGTACACTGACTGTTCACCAGTGTTTTAGTAGTCAAAAAAGACCTGGGTGTCTAAAATTTTACAGATTACCAATTTAAAGTATGCTGTACACATATGCAGGTCAAAATCTAATGTTAAATTTTGCACACACACAAAAGTGATGACTCATGAGATATTTTAGTTTTATCTGACCCCCAACATCTCTTCAGTTGCTGAGGGGTTTGGGATGGTTGACCATCACCCCAACAATTAAATACTGCCGTACATTGTCAGTGGAAGTTTAGGTCTAAGACTTTTGTGTACCACAAGGAAAGCAGTTAATGCAGGGGCGAGAAAAGTAAAGGTGAAATTATTCAGTAACAAAAGAGCATGTAGTGTTGAGATGAGGGAAATATGCTTTCTCAATGATTATGTATTTTTCACTGATAGTAGTGGCCCGGGAAATGTTTAAAAGTTGTGTGAGCCAACCTCAGCCAAGTACATACCTAAGGTAGATAAAATTATGCATTATATCCAATATAATCTATGAGACTATTTTTCTCATTTCTGTCATTTTTTTACAGCCACTGGAAACGTTTATTATACTAGGTGTTGATGAGATGGAAAGGAGCTTATAGCTCAATAAGTCAATACAACTACTGTAGCAAGCAAAGCTACAGCCAAGATGTTGTGTCAGCATGCTTCTGCCTCAGCGTCGCAGAGCCAACTCTTGTGTGAGCATTGGCACCATGGCTCCCAGGCCTCTGATTCAATCTGTGCTGCTCTTATTCATTGCAAATGCAAAGAGGTTGTCTACTCCGCAGATGCAGTTGTGTTAAAGCAACCTTGCCCTTCACAGGATTGTAGCAGTGGAAATACATATAACTGTGTTAAAAGTTATGCCGTGTAACACCTGCACAGCAGGGACATGGCAGAATTTGGCATTGTGTACCCATGTTTTCAAGTATATCTCCAGCAAGCACATTGGTTTCCAGTCACCCAGATTACTGTAACTCGCTTCTGACTGGTATCAATAAGTAACACTTGGTGACGTTGCAGAGAGTTCAGAACGCTTTGGCTAGAGCCACTACTAATACTTCAAAATGTGAACCTCTGAGATCCGTCATTGTGTGTGTGTCTGTCTCTGTGTCTGTCTGTCTGTCTGTCTGTCTGTCTCTGTCTGTCTGTCTGTCATCCAGAATCAGCACGATGTTGAAAGTACCGTTAATAGCTCGAGACTTTTTAACGTATAAAAAACCAATCGTAGATACAGAGTTAGTATGCTCTTATTCAGGTTTATATATAGCATTCACTAGAAGATCCTAAATGTTAATAAAATAATAACTGGTTATTGAATGAACTATCTCCTGCCTGAAAAGTTTTGATCTTGCCATTATGTGAAGGCAGTCATCCTCAACTTGGCCTTTTCAGACATGCAAATGGCTTCCTCCTTCACTCCCTCTTAGAGATGGCTGTTTGAACATCCATATTGCATCATAAGTGGCACTTCCAGTATTTTTTGCATTACCGCCGAAGATGCACGTTCTGGAGCCAGACTTCCACGTTAGACAATTCGGCGTTGCTGAGGAAAGAATGCTTATTATTTGAGCTAAGGACAACTGGTGTATAAAATCGAACGCACCAATTGCTCTTAACCTAGCTGCGACAAAACAGTCAATTTGAAACTGTTCTCTTGTCACAAATGACAGTTACTGCTTTGCAGGGCTGTTTTACGTCAGATTGTCACTAGAAAGATTTTACGTAGCAGAGGCTTCACCCAGTCTTCTTACTCTTCCATAAGACTTGCCGATGAGGTATTTCGCTCAGATGTGGGTTTGCATCTTGTCATTGAATATCTGCTGCATCGAGGTTTTCTTGTGGTCCAATAAAGCCTTAAGTATAAATACGACAGAACATTCCGTTTGGTACTTGAATTATACTGCGTGGATATGATCTTGTGCTAATATTTAAAACCACAAATGACTCCACAGTGAAGGCATTTATATCGAACTGTCGACAACCTTGCCTTCTTTACTGAAGAGATGATTCAGGCAGTGAGTCATCTTTTCAGATATTGACTCCACCTCTTTACTAATCTAACGCTTCAGGGTGACCCGCCAACCGTTTATGCCTTTTCTGCATTTGACTCTGGTGCCACAGTATTTACTAACCATTTTTATTAAATATGGTATCAATGCATTATGGCTGAAGGTGGAACTGGCCGTCTTCCAACAGTGGTGCCTGAGGAGAATCATGCGACCTCCATCTGCTGCTCACATCATTAATGCAGACGTAATAGAAGAGAAATGTTCTATTTTCTTTCTCTCTGTGTAACACTGTATGCAAAGCGCTGTGCGTTTGCTACCGTTCATTAAAGAATATGCTTACTTACTTACTTAAATGTCGCCAAGGTATGAAACGCGCATCTAAGTGGCTGCGTCCAACTAATGAATATTCATGAAAATGACGTCATTGTTTACAAAATGGCGGTATACGGAATCTCAACCATAGACATCTATTATTAAATAGAAGATGTCTATGATCTCAACGGACGATCGGCTGAACAATTTATTCATTCCAAGTAAATTAAATATAAACTGCTGCTCTTTTATTTAACCTAACGGCTTCAAATGGTTTTTATTCGACTTTAATGCCAAACCCGGTTAGATTCTTCTGTTCATATAATTTAGTGACAAACACATTTATAAATGACATGTAGGCCAATGAGATTGGCCTACATGTCATTTATAAATGTGTTAGGCTCTTTGGAGTGGGAAATATGGGACATCTAGCACCTCTTAAAGCCTCTGATGTTAAAAAGCACACCATAACACCTACTCATGGTTCCCCTGTGCAAGCGAAGTGTATGTTGGACGACCGAGTCCTTCCCGGGATGTGTAAGTACTCGGTGGCAAAGAGCCAGAAGGACGGACGGTGGAGCTACACACAAGCTATTGCATGTTATTAAACAGCAACATACACTGAAAATTTAAGACTTGGTGTCCCTTTTATCTCTGAAGTGCTTTGTGCATATTTCAGTTGTCACTTTTAAATCATGTCTTCTATAAAATAATTATAATATGATAGGCTGTTAACAATAATAATAATAATCTTCTTTATTAATTCAAACTGACAAGTACGCAGTAAGATTATATTGAAACATGACAGTACAACCAAGATCTTAATTAAACACATTGTTTGGCAGACATGCAAGGGGTTACGGATATCGAACCGTGATCGGATGCTTTCCTGGCCGTGAGTGTTAGCATTACTCTATACCCTCCCCATTTTAAAACAAATTTACCAAGTTTTAGCTGTCCTACTTTTTGGAAATTACTAAGAAGAAATGAGATCTGTTTTAAAATTGGCATTATTTTAGTTGACTTCTCATGGAATGGCGTACTTCTAAGGCCAGGTGTCAGGCCAGTCTGGAGAAAGAGGTGTAGCATGGAGAGGGCTTAAGCAAGGAAACATTTAAGCAGAAAGTACTTAATGAATTCCTTAAACTGTGCCTTGCCATTATTACTAACTAGACATTCAGCTACTGAGAGAGAACAGACATTCTACTGTAAAGAGCAGCAATAAAATTATGTTCTATACTTTGAAACATAGTATTATTGAGGTTTTGCTGTTCTTTTTAGCAAGTACACGAGGAAGACATGCAGCTTCAAAATGCAGTTTACGACAAGGTCTAAATGTTATTGATCTTCACCAAGATCATTACAGTGGAATTATTTGAGTACAACTTTTGCTCTAGTCAATTATTTCATCTTCAGTTAAAATCATAATGAACAATAGCATAAAGATGTGCTATTATGCAAAGGATGGATTGCTTCATTATTTCATCATAAAGTCTTTTAATTGTTTGCTTTACTTGAAAAATAACTACTACTGACGGATGAAAATGAACCTTTCGTGTAAGCATTTGAAAAGCAAACTTAAATGAAGTCGTTGATAATGTGAGAAACTGGACACTGCAGAAACTTAACACAGGCATATATGCTTTGAAGTGCATACGAAAACTCAAGCCATACAAATCCCAACTTTATCTAGAATCCAGTGATTGGAGAAGTACATGCGAATCATTTAGAAAAACCACTCGGCTGTCAATTATTTCAGAAACCATTTTGCTCAAAGTGATTGTCTGCCAGCTCAACGAAGAATCGATACTGGAGAAAAACAGTGAAATTATCAATTAAGTGATAAGCCTGATGGCGAATATGAGAACCCATATGGAAGAAAAACAATACAGGTGCCAGATATGTTGGAAGTCATTTGCTCACAGTAGTACTCTGAAAACGCACTTAAGAATCCACACTGGCGAAAAACCATACAGGTGCCAGTTTTGTCAGAAAACATTTGCTCAGGTTGGTCATCTGCAACTGCATGTAAGAACCCATACTGGTGAGAAACCACTCAAATGTCAGTTATGTCAGAAATCATTTGCTGGAGGTAGTACCCTGAAAACGCACACGAGAACCCATACTGGAGAAAGACCATACAAATGCCTGTTATGTCAAAAATCATTTATTAAAGGTGATGCTCTGAAAATGCACGTGAGAACCCATACTGGAGAAAAACCACACAGGTGCAAGCTATGTCAGAAATCATTTAGTGCAGGTAAGACTCTGAAAACGCACATGAGAACCCATACTGGTGAAAAACCATACAAGTGCCGATTATGTCAGAAATCATTTACTACTTGTAGTCAACTGAAAACGCACACGAGAACCCATACTGGCGAAAAACCATACAAGTGCCAGTTATGTCAGAAATCAGTTGGAAGTCCTAATCAGCTGAAAATACACACGAGAACCCATACTGGAGAAAAACAATACAGGTGTCGGCTATGTCAGAAATCATTTAATGGAGGTTGTACACTGAGAACACACATGAGAATCCATACTGGTGAAAAACCTTACAGGTGCCAGCTATGTCAGAAATCATTTATTGATGGTAGTACTCTGAAAACCCACATGATAACCCATACTGGCGAAAAATCATTCAGGTGCCACCTATGTCAGAGATCATTTGCTACTAATGGTCAACTGAAAATGCACATGAGAACCCATACTGGTGAAAAACCATACAGTTGCCAGTTATGTCAGAAATCATTTGCTATTCATATTCAGCTCAAAATGCATATGAGAACCCATACAGGTGAAAAACCATACATGTGCCGGTTTTGTCAGAAATCATTTGCTAAAAATAGCTATCTGAAAACGCACATGAGAACCCATACTGGAGAGAAGCCATATGGGTGCCAGTTATGTCACAAATCATTTGCTAAAGGTGATTCTTTCAAAAGGCACATGAGAATCCATACTGGTGAAAAACCATACAGGTGCCAGTTATGTCAGAAATCAGTTGGAAGTCCTAATCAGCTGAAAATACACACGAGAACCCATACTGGAGAAAAACCATACAGGTGTCGGCTATGTCAAAAATCATTTATTAAAGGTGATGCTCTGAAAATGCACGTGAGAACCCATACTGGAGAAAAACCACACAGGTGCAAGCTATGTCAGAAATCATTTAGTGCAGGTAAGACTCTGAAAACGCACATGAGAACCCATACTGGTGAAAAACCATACAAGTGCCGATTATGTCAGAAATCATTTACTACTTGTAGTCAACTGAAAACGCACACGAGAACCCATACTGGCGAAAAACCATACAAGTGCCAGTTATGTCAGAAATCAGTTGGAAGTCCTAATCAGCTGAAAATACACACGAGAACCCATACTGGAGAAAAACCATACAGGTGTCGGCTATGTCAGAAATCATTTAATGGAGGTTGTACACTGAGAACACACATGAGAATCCATACTGGTGAAAAACCTTACAGGTGCCAGCTATGTCAGAAATCATTTATTGATGGTAGTACTCTGAAAACCCACATGATAACCCATACTGGCGAAAAATCATTCAGGTGCCACCTATGTCAGAGATCATTTGCTACTAATGGTCAACTGAAAATGCACATGAGAACCCATACTGGTGAAAAACCATACAGTTGCCAGTTATGTCAGAAATCATTTGCTATTCATATTCAGCTCAAAATGCATATGAGAACCCATACAGGTGAAAAACCATACATGTGCCGGTTTTGTCAGAAATCATTTGCTAAAAATAGCTATCTGAAAACGCACATGAGAACCCATACTGGAGAGAAGCCATATGGGTGCCAGTTATGTCACAAATCATTTGCTAAAGGTGATTCTTTCAAAAGGCACATGAGAATCCATACTGGTGAAAAACCATACAGGTGCCAGTTATGTCAGAAATCATTTACTGATCATAGCCAACTGAACAGGCACATAAGAAATCATACTGGGGAAAACTTATACAGGTGCCAGTTTTGTCAGAAACCATTTACAGAAGTCAGTGGTCTAGAGAAACATATGAGAACTCACACAGGAGAAAGACCATACATATGTGAAGTTTGTGATAAAAGATTCACACAATTTGGAGCTCTAAAGAAACACAGAAGAACTCATGCAACTGAGAAGCGATGCATGCACAATAAACCTTATACCAACAGCAGTTCTTCAGCGAAGCAGTTTAAACTCCATGCAGGAATACAGCCGACAATTAGAGGTGGAGAATGTCTCTATATTAGCAAATTCAAATCTCGTGTGGATACAAAAGCATCTGTGTCAAAATGTTTTGGATGTGGTATATGTGACGAATTGTTTGAAATAGAGAACGAATTTCTAGGGCATTGTTCTAGCCATCAGTTTTCTCCATCTTTGTCAAAATGTTTTGGATGTGGTATATGTGATGAATTGTTTGAAATAGAGAATGAATTTCTAGAGCATTGTTCTAGCCATCGATTTTCTCCACCTTGCGAATTAGTTGCTGACCCGTGCTGAATTATGATTCCACATACGAGTACTTACAGTGGAAAGCAATTATAATTTGAGGTAATGAAAAGATGCTACAGAAATGTTGGAATACATACATGATTAGTTACTTGTATCACTTTCGTTTCAGAATACTTAGATGGTAGGCATTCTGATGTTGAGAATACAGAGGTTCCTCTTATGGGTAACACATATCTAAGGTGTCGCCTTCTCACATAATTGTAAGACTGTATAATTGCTGCAGGTCACCAAAATGAAATTTTATGCTATAGTTACTAAAGATGCAGTAAGGGGCCGTCCACATATTACACATATTACGCAAAGAGGGGGGAGGGGGTCGGATTTTGGCGATTTTGCGGACGGGGGGGGCGAGGGGGGCTAAATGTGTACGTACGCAAAATAAATGTCTAATTATGACGTCCACATTAGCCTATTTATAACTCTGTATTGTCCTATAGTCGTCCGATGGCATTTTATTACATTATATAAAAGCCATGTGCAGTTATTCTGTGCTGTGAACGAGACACCTATAATTTGTCTATATTGGCCCTCACTCATCCTTCAATCTGGCCTAAAGTGCAGAGAGACACTTTCTGCGGCTGGTCTTCTCGGGGGGGGGGGATGCGTCCAGCGTACGTACGCGGGGGGTGTGGAAGAAAGTACGCTGGCGGACAGGGGGGAAGGGGTCCACTTTTCCGGATTTTTTGCGTGCGTAATATATGGACGGCCCCTAAAGCCTTATGGTCTGAGTGACACTATAGTTGACAGCTTTATTGTTAAGTATTAAATTAGCTGCACAAATGCTTCTGCTGGAGTAGCTATTTAACGGCAGTTAGCTGTGCATCATTTTGTGAGACGATTGATTTAAGAGATAAATGTGTGATCTGCTATTTATATCCTTTAGTATCACTGACCATACTCTCTTATGGTTCCGCTCTACTTTCTGACAGATCCATCTCTGTGGTCTTTGGCACACATTGCAGTCCTGCACTCCTTGGGTCATTATCCCCTATGGTTTCCCGAAGGCTCTGATCTCGTCCTCTGCTATTCATCCTCTATACTTTGGACTCGGGGGGGGGGGGATTTTACAGTCGTTAGGGGTTTCGTCCCACCAGTATGCAGACGACACTCAATCTCTTGTTCATGGTCGGGCCTCTGCTGTCCAAATGGTTGAGCGCGTATGTGGGTCTTTCAGCCTGGAACAGTAGGCCCTACGTCTTCCCCAGTCCCTCTGCCAAGAGCTTCTTGCCCTCTCTCCTTTACAGTTCCGTAGACACTTTAAAACCTTTCATTCTGCTGGCACTGATGCGGGTCGAGAGCGCCGCTGATTTGAGTGGCGCCATAGGCGTAGACTGGGGGGAGCCGGGGCACGTGCCCCCATAATTGAGATGGACTGTACACTAAATGCAACAAGTGTAGAAATGAATAACCAAATGCCTCCAATAATTTGGACAAGTTTACGCCAGGGAGTGGCGCTGTATAAATGTTCGGTTACAATTACAAAACTGTTATGTATTATGAATATATTTATAAGTGTCTGTTGTCTTTGGTGCTTTTATGATAGGCCTACACTTAGGCCCTAATTGTGTTCGTAGTCGCTAAGTAACTACGCTGCATGCCGTAAATTGGACATAGGCTACTTATATTTCACTAAATGGAATATATTTGTTTAATACGCTGAAATTTTATAGGCTACTTCTTGTTCATTTGTTTCGTCTAATTTTAACTGGGTTATACTTATAGGCTATCCTACGAAGCTAACGTAAACAACTTTACTGTAGGGCAGTTTAAGAGTAAATCTTTAGGCCTAGCCTAATGGCAAATGACGCACGTAGCGAACATTCAAAATAATAGTTATCTAATCAAAAGCTCATTGAGTTTAAACTCCTGATGCCTGTGCATAATTCTTTAGCCTATGTGCTCCATTTCATCTACGGGACTTCACATCGGTCTCTTCCTGGGCTAAGTTTGGACTTGTTTTTGGCAAGCTATGTCAACAACGGGACGTGTGCGAGAGACGTCGCTTGTTTTTATACTACTTTTGGATTGTAAACGCGCGTGGAAATGCTTATTTCCGTTGAATAAATTTAAAAAAACATTGCTATAACGTAACAATTAGGGAATGTAATCCCGGGATCCCGGAACATTTTTCAATCCCGTAATCCCGGGATTGACAATTTAAACGTGGAATCCCGTATTTTCGGGATCACAAAAAATTCGGATTTTTTTATTAAAATTACTTTATCCACTGTATAATTCTTCCTGGAGGCTTGGGCAACGGACGCTAATTACGGCAGATAAGCAGCAACCACGGGTACGAGCCCTAGTACAGACTACAGACCGACTCTGGCTGCTTTAATATCAAGGTGCTGCAGGCTGCTGTGCACTCCTCCCGCAGCGGTGCTGCGCTGGTCACCTGTCGTTCTCAGACCTCATTCCCGGCCGTGGGATCGCTATCAACTATCAAGATCTTTCCACTCAGAAACACCCCACCCCAAGTTAATTAGCCTCCGAGGACCAAACAAGCGGGCCAACCTGTTAGTGGCGAAACCTTGATCAAGTATCAACCGAGCCCTACTGCTGTCAAGTGCCTCTGCCTATGCTCTGAGTCATCAGTATTCGGAGATTGTACTACATGTATGATGTATTGACACTTCACGCTTCTTGCGATTAATTTTATCGTAAATAACTCCTAACGAACGCTTAAACTTTTCGTTATTTTAAGGTTACATGTTTATAACACATCGCCACAACGTTCTTAAAACCAACCTCTTTGATACACAACCGCGTAACAGCATTAAATATACATTTATGCTATAGGCGGGAAAATTTTTCATTGCATAAAGTATTATCCCGGGATTGATTAATTTCTAATCCCGTAATCCCGGGATTGACAGAATGCTCTGGGACTACATTCCCTAGTACCAATCTGTAAGAATTTGTTTAACAGTTGACTGCATGTTTCAAAAATCAATAATATTAAGAATTTGACTTCTAGGGCCTATAGGCTACTATAGTAAATAGGCCTAGTTTTCTCTGTTGTCACTCGTAACAATTATTTTACACTTACAATTTTTCCATTAATATTTGCGAGCTTCACTTCCTCTTCTCGTCTGCTTTAACTGTTCCTTTTCTATTCAATCTCCACTATCTGTATACCCATAGGTAACTTATTGTTATTATAGGCCTGCTATAGGAGTTGTTTATAGCACCTATTCAGGTAATCTACTAAGGAGCGCTCTCGGTCCATCCAATAGACGCCCAAGGAGTCGGCGCCATAGGCCTAGGCGCCGACTCCTTGGGAGCCTTGGGTGCGAAATGCGAATGCACCCAGAAAGTTAACTGGGTGCGTCGCACCCAGAAGAATTCGGACCTTAAATTTAAATTTCTTACACCTAGGCAGACTAGTCCTCGAGACCGAGGTCTTGGTCTCGAGTTCGTTTTTAAAAGTCTTGGTCTTGAGACCAAAAGTCTTGGTCTTGGTCTTGAGGTTCAAGGTCTTGGTCTTGAGGTTCAAAGTCTTTATCTTGGTCTCGCAAGACCAAAACCAAGACCGGCTGTCAATATGAACAGTCATTTAACAAAACTCAAGAATTTAAAAACTTATCAACCTGTTTGCATCATAACCTACAACAAATATCTATAGACGGCTGCAAGTCTTGTTGGTCAGGAAACCCATCGGCAGCAGTAATTAAGTTATGCTGTATTTTGACGCCCTGCCGAGACTTGTTTCTGAAGCCAGACGGTCTGATAAACCATGAGAGGATTTCAAAAAGGCTCACGATTTGTACATTTACATCTAGTGCTTGAAAAGTTAGGCTACGTACTGTGTGTGCCAGCGACTTCAGCGCCTAGCTGTGGAAAGTATTTTTCACATGGCGGAATTTTTATGAGGCCCACAAGGCACATCTTGGTCAGAAAATTCTGAGCGAATTGGGTTTTTTTTAAATAGGCTACAAAAGGCATTTGGAATAACATTTTGCATGAAGGACTTTTGTAAATACGAATTCGAAATTCTCTGCAGTCTGCATTTAAAGTTAATTTGCTTGAATAAAATGGGATTTTTTGGGTCTCGGTCTTGGTCTTGAGGTTCAAAGTCTTGGTCTTGGTCTTGAGGTTCAAAGTCTTAATTGGTCTCGAGGTTCGACGTCTTGGTCTTGGTCTCGAGGTTCAAAGTCTTGGTCTTGAGGTTTAAGGTCTGGACAACAAGACTGCACCTAGGTAATCTCAACTTGAGAAGTATAAGACAAATACCAACATTGCATGAATTCAGTCACAGCCATACATAAATAAATAAATTGTTTATTGTTTAAAATAGTAAATGAATAATAGCACTGGAACGCCCGAACGTCACCGATCTCCAATACTTTTTCTAAACTTTTAACCCTTGACAAGAAAACAATTTTCTTTCTCCGAAAATCCGCTAAAACTCACCTAAGGAGAGGGGGAGGGGTAGGGGAACGGAGGGAGGATCGACCCATGCACCCAGAGACAAAAGTAAAATCAATCGAGCCTTGTTCTTCGTTTTCTATTCCCAGATATTGTATACTATATAGGACCCATAGCCTACGCCCTAGGGCCTATACCTCATGATTTTGAACTCCCATGCAAAGACAATGTAAATGTAAATGTACGCGATTTTCTATAGCGACCGTATATGGCCTCGACCCTGCTTCCGACATGTTCTAGGAACTAAATATAGTATCACAGTATAAATAATTATTTATACTGTGATAGTATTCTACCTTTCGTAGATTAATCTAGATATATGCTTTTTTACTGCAGCATAGGCCTATACTCTTTCTGTAAGAAGTTGCGGTTTGTCAACTTTGATTCAATAAACGAAATTATATATATATTAGAGCAGAGGTTTTCAAACTTTTTGGACCAGGGACCCCTTATTTTTTCTAGACATATCTCGCGGACCCAAGCATTTATAACGTAAAATTTACCACTTAAAATTTTAAAAAAATTACAGACACACTATTTCCACAATACAAGCTTGCTTATAAGTAGTGTATGAATTTTAAAACACAGGCTGTTATGAGTGGCGCTATATAAGTTTTCGGTTACAATTTCGGTTACAATGCTAAAACTATGCAGTGTTAATCATTAATGAATATTTTCAGAAAGCTCTCGCGGATCCCCGCCATATCCTTCGCGGACCCCTCTTGGTCCGCGGACCACAGTTTGAAAACCTCTGTATTAGAGAATCTTCTTCTTCTTCTTCTTCTTTCTCTTCCATCAGTTTCCCGACGATGAGGCTCTTATGAAGTTTCTCCATAGTGTTCTGTCTCTGACAGTTTCGCGCACCATGGTTAAGTCCGTGCCTTTGCTCTTCAAGTCTTCCTTGACGTTGTCCATCCACGTTTTTCGCAGTCTCCCTCTGCTTCTCTCTCCCTCGATCTGTCCATGTAGGGCTGCGACTGGTAATCTGCTGTTATCCATCCTTTCTACATGGCCAAACCACTCGAGTCTTCTTTTTTGTATCTTTTCTACTACTGTTACCTCTGCACCCAACTCTTTTCTTGTTGTTGTATTTCTGATTTTTTCTCTTCTACTTCTGCCCCTGATTCTTCTCAGCCAACTCATCTCTGTTACCAATAGTCTTCTCTCATCTTCCTTCTTCAAGCACCATAAATACCATAAATACAGTTTAGTTTTATTTGCCAGTATTAGAGAATACGGGTATAAATTTATGCGCTATATAATTTTGTCATTTGGCCATGTGACTGCCGGATGTTTGATCCAAGTAAATGTTACAGTAATATTGCCAAATATCGTTTTGGTGATTTGGCTTTTAACTCGTTGTTTCAAAGCAGTTAAATTACTGCATTCTTTTTTAGTTTTATTTGCCAGCTGTGTCTAAATATTAAGGTGGAACGGTCGCTGTACATTTTGTTGACAGTAGAAGTGGTTGGTATCCTTGCTCAGTAGAAGAGATATATAGACGGTGGTCGACCAATCGATGTTTTCAAGTCTAAACACAGAATGCTGTAACTGAAAAATGCAAATAAATATCTGCGCCCCGAAGAAACTAGGGTACGGGTCGGGCGTTTGGACGATTTTATACACTGTTAAAAATTCTATATCACGCAATGAAAGATGATCGGTCGCCTAAGTTTAACGCGGGTAAACACCGCGGCGCAAAACGCTAACTTCCGTAAATATGTCCGTTTCGATAATTTATTTCCCATCTTTTATAGCAAATCTAGTGAAGCGTATTCATCTTCTGGGAAGACCGGTCGGCCCCCTATTGGTTACTAGGTAAACAATATGGACTTCGATCGAACAGAGCGTTGCTCAAGGGAATAAAATGTTAAAAAATGTGTGTACAGCAAAATTTCGTTATATCAAATTTCAAGGGACCATCGTTAATGGTTCAATATATCCAAGGTTCGAAATAAGCAAGATAGATATTTACGTCAAACTCTATCCAACTCTACGCAGATGGAAGTGTACACATTTTTGTATATCGACCGTATGTCCTTGATCTTGCTCTACCACTGCTGCCAGTTTGAATGGAAGCCACACCTTTCAAACCCTCATTTACGGACCGTTCTAGCCTGATATTCAAATCTCTTAAGCTGCTGATGCGCAGAGGCATACGCTCGAACCAAGACCAACTGGGCCATAGGTCCATTTTTGGCTTCCTGACATTCCATGCACCTTCTGGATAACTATACCCCTTTCAACGCTTCTGATGCAATTGGCGTTGGTGTCAGTGGTGTTACTTTCACCAAAAACTCCTTGTCTTTGTTACCCAACTTTTCAGAAGCTCTAGGATTTAGGTTAATAAACTGAGGCTAAGGTACTTGGGTGAAATCAGACAATAACCTCACCTCAATTGACTGACCCCTCCTCCCACTGACCAATCATACATGTGCATCAGTCTTCATCTCTGGCAAACGAAGCACCTGATAATTATTCATCAGTCAGCTGCAACTAGGCCAGGATATATATTGCATCACTTAGTGGCTGTAACTTCAGTATATCTGCCAGTCAGCAGTCCAATGAGGACTGTAGAGCACCTTCACAGTAAGCAAGGCTTCGATGTAAGAAGGTTCGATAAAACGAAATTATATTTGTATGTGTTCGCTTTGGTTGTGGTAGGGCCTTTGACTGTTATTCGATATAACCGGAAGTTCAAAATACCGATGTTTGAAATACGGAAGTTTTACTGTAAAATTGTAGGATCGAGTCCAGAAGACGGGAATAAGTGTATTTTACTACTTTCATTCACAAGCATTTATGGGTTATATTTGGTGACATTCAGAGTAACTCAGTAAATACCGAGTCATACCTATGCCTCTCTTAAAAAGGGCGCCCCAGAAGCAAGGGCAAAAAAGAAGGCATTTAAGGTCCATTAGCTGTCGTTGATTGAAACTGAAAGTAGATGTATGAATCATCTATGCGGGCTTTCATGTCAGAAGTGATACTATTTGCTGCCATGAATGCTTTCGAAAAATGAATGTGATTGTTGTTTCAGGCTCGTCAAAAGGTACAAATGTGTTTCCGACCAGAAAGTTCTTTCAGTGCTTGAACTGGAACATATTTAGACAGTTGGAGAACTACTTGACTTATAGATTGCTGAGTTCTTCATTGAGCTATGACCAGCATCAAGAACAAAGTGCCTGTGGCTCCAACTGGCAGTATCATGAAGAAAAAAGATGTTCCCAAAGGTAAAGCTAATAGTTCTTAGAAAATTTCTTTCTCGTAAGTTTAGGTATGTGATTCAAGAGTGGAAAACTAGTGTTTTTCTAGAATTAAGGTTCCGGAACAGTACAATTATGAAAGGGTTAAATCAAGGGTGAAGTCCGAGAAAAAACTTCATGGGGTTTGGAATGGGTCTCCGTGAGATCTTCCCCAAGAAAATTCCCATTTGCATATCAATTAACATTGAAAAGACTGAAATTAAAATAAAATAACTAAATTATATTTTTAATTGCTCAAAAAAGGTGCCGGAACGCTGTTTCTGGAGAGTTCCGGCTGAAAAAAGCACTGAGAAAACACATGCAAAATATTGGATAACATAGATCATAACATGGTAATGTTTTTGGGTTAACATAGTCTGTAATACGGTAGTGACATGTAGGGTTTTAATATTTTTTTTTTGCAAACTGATTATCGATTGTAGAAATCCGATATTAAACCGATTATCGTATTTTTGGACTTCATAGAAATATATTATAAATTATAAAATAATGCAAGTTACTTTATGCATTAATTATCGATATTGCAGCAACTTATTACGGTATGATATTGTATCAAACGCTTATATCGAAGTTTAATTGTCTTTCCCTGCCTCAATGTTAATTAATACAAGAGAGGGTCGGCGCAGCAACCTTTGTTTAGCTGGCTGTTACTGTGCATTAGTCAGCAGCCAACAGCACCGCATTCTTCTCAGGACTTCCTCCCTCTGGTGTTGGCCCACTGATATTAATATAGTTATTACTATATATATATTATGTTACTAGTAACAATTATGAGACATCAGTCTTAACTCTTAAGTCTTTACTGTTCAGTTCATTGTAAATGCAGTGTGTCTTTTGGTGTTCATTATATAGGAAATACTGAGATTCAGATCAAAGAAGAACCAGCTGACATGGAAGAATATCTGAAGAGCAGCAATACCAGCACTTTGATTCAAGCTCATGCAAAAATACAAGTTTCTGCTACTTCCTCATCCACCGGTTCTTCAAGCCATCAAGTGCAATTGGCCACTCCTAGAAAGACTGCATCTGCTCAGGTACCAGGTCCTGCGGCTGCTGCTGCCACTCCCAGGCCTGCTGTTGGCCCCATTACTCGCTTGCAGGCTCAGAACTTGACTTCTCTGGCGGCATCGAAAGCAGTACCAAGCATGAATGCAGCCAAAGTGCCAGTAGCTGGAGCTAAAGACATCGGCTCTAATTTAGCTGCAAAACAGAAAGCAACAACGCCTGCTTCAGCTGCGAATGGAAAGCCTGCTCCTGGAAATCTTAAGAGTACCACCGTTTCAACAATCCCGAAAGGAATTCTACCACCACATAGTAGTCTTTCTGTGGGTGGTGCTAAGTCGGGAGTGGCGATATCCACAACGACCACAAGCGCTGGTGCAGTCTCTGCTGCTTCCAAAGCAAGGCCAACACTCAAGCAGGACACTCCTGCTGTCAACAATCCTAGTAAAGCTCCATTTACTGTTGTTGCACAAAAAGACGGTGCTTGTTCTCAGGTCAAAACTGGGTCTGTAACATTGCTGACCAGTTCAAAAGTAGTTAGCACTGCTGCCTTGCAAAATGCTACACCTCTCCTTGGCAATCCAAAGACACCTGCAGCAACAGCAGGAGGTGCATCCGTACTAAAAAATGCAAAAGATGCTAAAGGGATGGTGTGTCCCCCCACATCAGCAACATCTAGCACAGCCGGGAAGCAGTTGCAGATTGCAGCAGTTCCTGATGTAACGTGCTCCTCAGAATGTGTGGCACAAGATCAGCCAGCGTCTTGTCAACTGACATCACAAGGTGCTGTGGCTGAAACCATCTCAGTTGCAGCATCTTATCCTGATGCCATTAGCTGGTCTGGTCAAAACACAGACGAGTATGCAGGAAGTTATGAGTCAGGCAGTTCAGATATTTGTGGGGTCTTGGCTCAACTAGATGAGGCAACTCATATGAATTCTTCTGTAAGCGATAACAATTGTACCGAAGATTTAGAGATTACTATTAAACTTGAACCGCCGGATGACTATCCTGATAACACGGCAATGGCTCCAGCACATGTTGCAGTGAAGGAAACTGGTAACAGCAGTGCTAATCAGAGTGGCAAACAAACTGTGTGTACTCCACATCAAGCAGCACAGATTGAAACTGTGCATGCTGGGAATGCAGCAGAAGTCACAACAAGTGGGCATGATACCAGTATTGTTTCTTCTGCGGTATCTTCAACAGCTACTTCTGCTGGGCAGGTTGCTTCTACGGTTGCAAAGGTTGGTTCTTCAGTACTGGCTGGTTCAGAAACTGTTTCGAGATCGTCTGGCATTTCAAAACCAGTGTCAACCCCAAAACGTGGTTCTGCAGTATGCTCTGAGCCGATGGCTGATTCTTCAGCATCGTCCAATAAGAACAAAAGTTCAGCATCTGCTACCAAAACATCGTCGGCTGCTGCTGGAATAGTTGGCTTGCCTGCTGATGAGATTGATCTAAGCATAGTGAAGACGGAACCCATGGACATGGACCTGGCTGAAGAGCCTGTGTCATCCGAAAGTGTGCCAACGGCAGTCAGTGAATCCTCAACTGCTGAGCCTTCAAGCAGAGAAGCACTTGCAGACAATCTGCAGAGCATGGATTTGGCAGCAGCAGAGCTGCATGCAGTTCCTGGCTTGTCAGTTTTAGGTGAAGATGCAGAAGAACAGGTGTCCCTTACTACCAGTGAACACCCAGGTTTGACGGCAAATGCCATACAAATAGCCGATCGCTTTACATCCATGCAGCCTGACACATCAGTGCCAGATCACAGTATGCCTCAGGTTGACAGCAGAACTTGTGATGGCCAAAATCAGGATTTGTCAGAAATTGCCGCTGTTGAGTCACGTACTGAGGAAATATCAGTTTCAGATCAAATAAACGACAATACAAGCGAGCAAGATTCTGGCACAGATAAGACAATGACTACAGGTGAGACTATGACTACCGAAAGTAATTCTCGTGTTGAGCCAGATTTTGCCAATGGCAGCATAGTAGAATTGGCTGCCAGTGCTGAAGACATGACGAATGAACCAAATGCAAACATAAACAACAGTCCAAGGGATGCGGTAACTGCAGCAGGAAATAGGCACGATGCTAACTTGACAGCTGATCATAATAATGCATCTTTGTTATTATCTGATGTAAGTGTTACAGTTCCAAGTGGTGATCTCCTCATGAAGAATCAAGTTTCCGACTTGCCCACCCAGGCAAGGCAACCTGTCGAAATGCTTCTCAGGGAATTGAGTCATGATGAAGATGTGTGCAGATCGGGTTCAGAAGCCAGTTCGATGGAATTTACTGTGATCGGTGCTGAGGGAGCTCATCAAGCAACTCTACAAACACCTTCACCAGCAAAGAACAGCAAAGATAAACAGCTTGAACAATTGGTGGACAATTTTGTAGGTGGAGCTGGCACAAACAGCACCACTGCTTCTGGCAGAGCACAGTTGGAAAAAGAAATTGTAAAACGAGTAATCCGACTCACGAAGCAAGATAAAAGTAAACGTCTTGCAGAGGATAAACCAGAAAATGAGCCTGTTGCCCCGCCAGCAAAAAGATCACGTCTCATTACTCCAGTTAGTGGAAAGGAAAATGCTGGGCTGACTGGCATGCAATCTAAATCGAATAGAAATAAGTCATCTAGTCACAGAATAACGAGAAAGAAAATCCTTACTCCGTGTACTTCTCAGCGTCCAAGTGTCGAGCGAAAACATTTGAAGAAGCATCCAATTGGAAAAGTTTCAGACGATCTCTGGATGGAAACAAGTTCCTTCCTGGATGAAGACCTTCGATCCGAGCCAGAATCTTCTGAGCCAGATTACATCTTTGAGCCAAGAATTCACAAACAGAGGACTGATCTGCGAGCAGCCGAAAAAGGAAAGCTTTATGGAAGTTCAAAGTCGAGCAAGTCCTTCATGAAACAGACAAACCGTGGAAGAATCCTCCGAAAGGAGCCTAACGTGCATTACCGTTCAACTCGTCATATCCGTGTTCCCTTGTCGCAGTTTGTGAAACGCTCAGCAGACAGATGTTGCTGGGAGTGGGCTTCTTGTCTGGTTGAAGACATATCAGCCAGCCAGAGGCAGGATCTCCTCAGTGATCTGAACAGTGTGTACCTCGGCCGGCAGCCGCGATTTTTGTTGAAGCCCATGGGACATCTGGATGGGCTTTCTCTCGAGACACAACTGGAGAGTCAGTTACTTGACTTTCACACTGTCCGAATCATCTTTCTTGAGGTTGCCCGGGACTGGGTTCGAAAGAAACCACTCCATTTATTGATGAGTGGCCAGATGAAAATAGCGCCACGAACCTACATGCCACCTAAGCGAATGTCAAAAACAAACACGACTTATGAGAACTGCCAGAAAGCTTTCTCCCGTGACATCTGCTATATTCTGGCTGATATATGTAACCTCGGGGAATCGGATGACAGTCTCTTTGCGCTTCCTGATGGAGTGTCGCAGTTCACCGCGAACAGGGTTTTCCGAAAGGTGAAGCAGTACCTGAGGAATTATGTGGAACGATTGCTGCGGACGGTTGTTGTAGACAGAGATTCGATAAACTCTGTTAGATTATTTGATGAAGATGACAGAAGGAGCTTCAGTGCAAAAGTGAAATCAAAGCAAAGCGTGAAAGAATCAAGTCGGATACAGTTGCCTGTTTGTGAGAAGGTTCTTCCATTGGAGGAACCTGAACCAGTTCCTCCAGAGACTGATGGTGCCAGGGTAGAGGATCCTGCTTTAGATGCCACTGCAATGCTTGAGAAGGTCTTGCACAGACCTTCAAAACGATTGTCTGCTGAATTATCGCTGCCCGTTCAGAACAGCTTGGATGCAGCATTTGACCTGTTCTCCAAAGAGGCTGAAGATATTTGTCAGGGCACCATGGAAGCTGATGAAGTTGCTGATGGTGGTGTTGTCAATGGTGACTCAAGCACTGTTATTGACAGTAGCAAGCTTTACTCTCCCACAAGACCAACGGACTTTGAAGAATTGGATACTGGGGTTCTTGAAAGGGAGACTGGGGTTCTTGAAAATGTGGAAGTAGCGGAGGTGGTAAATGCTGGATCAGAGGTTCTTGAAAATGTGGAAGTAGCGGAGGTGGTAAATGCTGGATCACTTAGCAAAGAAACTGGATTGGGTGATGAAGCTTACAATGTCGTCTCAGGAGAAGTCGTGGTAAAGCCATTTTCAAGTGAAAAAATTACCATTGTAGAGAAAGCTATGTCACGCAAAAATGCTCAGGTAGAGGAAACAGAAGATGGTGAAATTGAGAACATTGTTGATCTGCGAGATAGCTCGTCCAGTTCAGTTGTTGAGTATAGTTTTCGGGGAAAGAAACTACGTTCGTTAGTTGCAAGAAGAACTGTAGAGACTGAACGTGTGCCTTCGGTGAAGCGAAAGAAGAGGACCAAGACTAGTAAAGAGAAGAAAACGAAGAGGAAGAAGGACAAACGCAAAAGCGAAAGCCATCTGAGTTCAGAGAAAGACAGAGGCCATAGGAAGAAAAAGTTTAAACACTCTGAAGAAGACAAAGTGGAAAGCAAACGACAAGTTGCATCACCAGAAATCATTGAGGTATCCAGAGCAGAACCTTCAAGAATTTGTTTGGCTTCAGCATCTGACCCTGTGTACTTTGACAGCTATACATCTGTAGTCGAAGACGTTTTAAGTTCGATACCACAGTCGAACTTTGAAGATAACTTCGATCCTCTGTTGCCATCTAGTGAGCACTATCGTAATCCTTACAGGTTGTCTTGGCCTATGATCGAGTATTTTGTCAACAAGAATGTGAATATGCTTTCGAAACTGACTGGCATAATTCCTGATGCCAGTGCATTTCGAACACGATTGCTGAAACCAGGTAACAGTTTTCTGTGGTCACTAGTTCTCGCTCTGTTTGATTCAACTACTCAAATCCAGACTGTGGCAAAGACTGCAACTGAAACTGAAGAGATTGGTCTTCACCAAACTTTGAAGTCTGTGAGTTATGATCAGATGGAACTAGGCAGCACAGGGGACGATGGGGTTAAGAAGTTGTCAGTGAAGGGGAATAATCCTCTGATGCAAGCCTTCCGTCAGGTCGTAGAGGCAAAGAGAAGACTGTCTAGGGAAAGCCAGAAATTGAAACCGATCTCGTCAATCACAAAACTCAGTGCAGAACTCGCTGCCCTTCGTGCCCCTCCTAAGTCGGCAAAGCCTCTCTATAAACCAATATCAAACACCGAGGCACAAAATATTTTTCAGACTTCTGATCCTAATGGTTCAAGGCTGCTGGACACTGTCGAAAGATCTGCACAGTTGGCTTCCGAGGCTCTGTTCCAGGTGTATGATGAAATGAAGATGCTTTTGAATGAGCAGGAGGACACTGCTTCTACAGAGTGCCTGGCAATCGCATCAGATCTGCCCCAGATTGAATTGCCTACTGCTGGCAGTCATCTGGGAAGTCTTTCATCAGTAGTTTTCAGCTTGTATGAAAACTATGAAAGACTCTGCAAGGTTTCTGAAGAAACTGGCTTTAGTCAGCCAGCAAGTGAAATGGATGAATGCATCACTATCATCGATGACGCTGATAGTCTTACGGATAACAGACCAGATGAAGCCAGTAGTGATGTTAATGTTGATCTCCAAGCTGGGGATGTAAAACAGTGTGTGCGTGATGCTGTGGATTTGGAAAAGCTTAATGCTGCTCCAGAAAAAACCGGACAGAATTCATTTGATTTATCAGATGAAGAGGTCAATTTGTCACCTTGCCCTGAAATTCCTTTGCCAGAAGAGGCTCTGAGTGCAGTTAGTTCAACCGCAGCTTTGGCAACTGAAAAAGAATCTGTTAAAGTCAGAGACATGGAAGTAGTTGGGCTTTCAACTGTTCCAGCAATGCCTGCCCCCCATGATCGACAGTATATTTCATCATTTCCTCCAATTGGCGTGATTAAGAAGAAGTCCAAGGTGAGTTCCCAGGTTCCTCGAATGATCTTTTCCAAGCTCATTGGACCATCTCTTGAAGAACGATTGGGATCGGCTAACAGCGTAACTAGTCCATCTCTGCCGGAAAAGCCTCAGCCGCCAGTCTCTGCTCAGCAACCATCTTCTGTCATTACAGCTTCATCACTTCATTCCAGCTCTGTAATTATGTCTTCCCCTGTAACTCTGATTCCTGAAGTCAGTGTGGGAATTGGTCAAGCACAGGATGGTTCTGAGACAAAACAGTCATCTTCAGCGCATACTGTATCTTCAGCACATACTGTTTGTGTTCCTACACTTGGTGAAAATGACTCATTACCATCCAGTTCCAACTCTGCCTCAGGTGAGGGCTCTTCAAGAACTGATTTGCCTGTAAATGTAGTAAAGACTTCGGTGAAGAGTAAAGCAACTCTGTTAACGGAACAGCAAAAGCTTATGATCTCGTCAGCCGCTTCCTATGTTGCAGGCACTGTACAAGACTATGCAATTGTTGGTGCTATGGCCCTATCGTCCGTAACTACTGCACCAAGCACGTCATCAGCAGCTGTAACTGTAGTGGCTTCAGTTTCGGCTGCTGGTTCGCAGGTACCAGTCCCATCAACATCCTCAGAATTGTCATTCAGCACTACACTTCCTCCAATTCCGCCAGAGAAGCCCTCTTCAGAGAATTCCGTAGTTCAGCCACCTCTGCCACTCGGTGAAGCAGACATGCTTCCTCCTCCTTTGCCGCCAATGACCTTGTCTGAAATGGCAACTTCAGGGTCAAACACTTTGGCCCCCAGCAGCAGCAGTGCATATTATTCAGGCTACTTTTCCGGTTTATCGTCATCCAGCCAGTCACAGCAGTTCAGCACTTCATCTAGTGGCTATGATGCCTATTCCGGTGGATATTTTGATCCAGCCCAGTCTTTAGTTTCTCCTTGGATGTATGATCAGAATATGTTTCCCACTTCTAACCAGACACCGATGTTGGATCCTTCTTTAATGGCGTATCCTCCGCCACTACAGTCTGATCCAATGTCGTTCTATCTTCAACCCACTAATCAGCCACCCCCATTTTTGCCTGGTGCACCTGCAGGCCAACTGTTTCCAGCTTACCCCTCCAGCCAGTCAGTTGCATCTTCAAGCCTTCCATACTCGCAGACTGCTGGTCAACTGCCGGCTACATTTTCTTTTCCTCCACCGAACCTTCCTCCTCCTACGATTCCTCATCCTACTGTTCCTCCTCCTACTATTCCTCCTCCTTCAATCCCTCCACCTTCAATCCCTCCACCGTCTATGTATCCCCCTGCTGCTCCTTTCCCGACATCCATGCCTCCACCTGCCGTTATGCCATATAATATGTATGGTCCTCAGTGGACCCCCGATGTTTCGAGCCATTCAAGCCAATTTTCGTCATCCGACTACTATTCTCAGCCTCCCAGTTCTGTTTCACTAACCACTATGACATCAAGTTCACCTTCAATGTCTGTACCACCACCTGCTTTAGATGGACAGCAAGGTTCGCTGCCCCCCGAGTCACTGTCATCTATACACGACATGGTAAAATTTCCACCACCTGTTGTACCAGGGTTGAGCATGCAAAATTCGAGCATTCCAGATTCACTGTCTAATAACACGAAGCCAGATCACCAAACTGATTTTTCGTTGGAGAAAGATCAGTCTGTGCAGTTTTCATCCAATTCCAGTGATGCTTTCAATTATGCAGCACCATCATTCAAGAACAAATCACAAGACACCTTTCCCGCAGTCAGCTGCTCAAATGAGAGCAGGTTTAGTGGACAGGAGCAGTCGCAAGAATTTGAGGTGAATGATCACGATTCGTATGTGAAACCAGCAAGTCAGAAATCGAGCAGGGCACTCAATTCTTCTGAGCTGGAGGAGGGTTTTTGTTCAGAAAACCAGCCATGGGATTCTCTCAACCTGCCTCATGATGGTGCATCGGGTTCATGGGAGTCCATGAATACTAGTATTGAGGACAGTTGGCCTTCACAGGCTAGACAGTCGAATGTTGAGCAAGGGCCATCAGGACGACAGCAGAGACCAACTGGTCCTTTGCTTCAGAAACCAAAGGAAGCATCAATGAACATTCAGCCACGAAAACCACCACTTCAGGATCAAGAGCAGATGCACGATTCACTACAGAGGCAGTCGGGCCATCAAGAACAACCACCTGGTAGCCGGATAAGACAACTGGGTGCAAGTGATTTTGACCAGAGGCTTGCTGTTCCTCGGCATTTACAGCCAGGTTCAGAGCCAAGACAACCAGGTCCACTGCTGAGACAACCTGCTCTGGAGCCAAGACAACCAGGTCCACTGCTAAGACATCCTGGTCCACTTCTAAGACAACCTGTTCCAGGGTCAAGACAACCAGGTTCACTGCTGAGACAACCTGCTCCGGAGCCAAGACAACAGGGTCCTCTGCTAAGACAACCTAGTCCACTGCTGAGACAACCTGCTCCGGAGCCAAGACAACCTGGTCCAGAACAGAAGCAGCCTGGTCAGCCTTTAAGACAACCTGGTACAACAGAGCAGAAGCAAGAAGGTCCTCAGCGGAGACAAGGTCTGGAGCCAAGGCAATCAAATCCAGCTGGTCAAGAACAGAAACTTCTAAGTTCTCAATCAAGACCATGCGGTTCACAGCAGAGACTAAATGGTCCAGATCAAGGACAGTCTGGTTCACTGCAGGGACCACAGGGTCCAGAGCGAAGACTGCTTGGTCCACAAGCTGTTGGACTTCAGGCAGGGCCTAGGTCTGTTGCACCACTGATGGCAGTTCCAATTCGAAGGCCACTCGAAGGCGCAGCAAATCAGTCAGCCAAACACGAAAGACCTGGGCGTGTTGCTCCTCAGGGTCCTCTGTCAAACACGAGATTTTTCGTATTTAATACGGACAGATCAGCATGTGAGACAGCTGAAGTAAGTTCATACTATTAGTCATGTGTATATTTATTGTAATGTGTAAATATATGAATAAGTTTGTAACATAAACCAAAAGCTCTTTAAAACACTGACTCCCGGTTGACATTTTAAGCATTGATATTTATTGCCTCTTACATTGCTATTTGACATAAATGGTCGTTTGAGTTTTGTCTATGTCTTTGATTCAATAAAACTGTATTCGTTTCAATTTAAAATTTGATTAAATGATTCATAATATTAAATGTTCACAAATTTGTGTTCTAAGGCGGATGATGCTCTGTTTGCTGCAATCCATTGCTCCCTCCGATACGATTATCTGGGTAGTCTCTTAGGCCTTGTTCGCATAATTGTGAGATACCACAATGTGATCCCTTGACAGGGAAGGGTTACATTACCATATTACTGCATAGATAAAAAAAAAGCTTACTTATTTACTTATTTTATAATTTTATTTCGATTTATTACTTCTATGTTTTACAATCAGTGCTATCTACTACTGTCCCATTGTGCTTTTGCTAATAGTGTCATAAAGAATACACTTACTTGTAACTTATATGTTTTGTGCTAGCATCTGTTGCTGTGCAGTGGAGCTCAGAAGTTTGATCCGTACAACATTAATGCCTTGCGTGTAATGCCGGAGATACGGTGCATCTTGCTCGTCCACAAAGAAGACCTGAAGCACGTCCAACGAATTCCAAGTCTGCTGCGACTCAAGCGTGACCTACGTGTGAGTTTCGTCATGTTTGGGGATGCATCGGATATTCAGCAAAAGCGTTTGGTTGCCTTTTTTCCACGAGCTGGAACGATGATCATGGATTTGACAGCTCTCTTGGCTTGCAAATCAGGTATGATCCACGCATACTTACACTAAAAACTCGTTATGGTGATTACAATTATTTTTACACTTGCCATGATGATAGTGATGGTGTTGATTCAAATGGGGTGTTGTTGATACTGCTGAAGATGAGGCACTGCCGTAATTTCTCGTTTTGTTGTTTAGATGTCTTGGACGGTATGTGTCAGTTCATGACCCAGCAGACTGTCGAAAAGCGAACTTCTTGGAAGCTAATGCTGCCATCGAATGTCTTTAATGCCATTGACTTCCTCAAGTATGTATAAATTTTCTTTGCATGTTTCCATTCTTGAAACACTATACAGGGACCACACCTGGTAGCAGCTGTAACACATGATGCTTGTTCAACTACATGCCGTAGCCAGTTTAGCTAACAGGTGCAGCAACTTGACTGCTGTTCTTCGGCAAGGTGCAACAGCCGTGTATGGATATGCCATGGAGTCCAGTAAGGAACTAAATGCTTTAAGATGATGTCTGGGAATAGTAGGTGTTACTGTAGCCAAGTGTGGTATTAAATCAAAGTCAGACAACAGCCTGGCCTTTCAAAGTAATTGTATAAAATCGTCTGGTAGCAGATTACAGTGTAAGTACGTTCATATAGCCTCTGATAGCCGATGTCTTTGACTTTTCTAGCTTCACAAACAATTACATATATTATACACTCCTGTATTCAGAATGGCTTTCTTAACCCATGGTTCGTTGACATGCGGTTGGGGTGGTTTGTCTCATGCTGATTGCACGTAAAAGGCGCAGCGTAGGGCATTCTCCGTGGTGGGTCCTACCGCTTGGAACGACCTCCCTCTCTCCCTTCACTCTCTCCCTAGAGACCTCTCAGGTACTTTCTATGGCCTTCTTAAGGCCTTTCTTTTTGACCGGGCCTGGGTCGGGAGCGCCACTGAGTAAATTTCTTGAAGGGGCGCTATAGAAGTTCATTATAGATAGATAGATAGATAGATAGATAGATAGATAGATAGATAGATAGATAGATAGATAGATAGATAGATAGATAGATAGAAAAGGGTCTGGACTGTACCAAAGTGTTAAGATAATGTAAGATCATTCCACGTATATGTTAAACATCTTTATCAATCTCACCTTTGACAGGTGCTGAAAAAGTAAATGCTCAGTTTCAAAATTTAGTCCTCCTCAGAGGCATGGTCCTGTGAGTTAAGGTAAGAAGAAGAAAAAGAGCAGTCCCTCAAGCTAGCCGTGAGGCAGCCCTGGGTATGATGTGTTAGCGATTTCATTTTCCTAGTCTCAGCAAAGAGTCAGCATATGAGGGCAGGTGGCAAGTCCTGTACCTTGCCGTCTCGTCTTCCCATCGACAGTGTGTGATCAGTGTACTTGTTATAGCTGTGGAGCGCACGCAGAGCAGAAATCTCTAGCCAGATTTCTTCACTGGAGGGGATTTGAACCCACTACAATGTTGCATCGATTGTTTCTTGTTTTCTACTGTTTGAATGCATCTTTGCTGTAAAGTGTAGGCATTTGTCTTACACAAATGAAACTGATTTAATCACATACATTAACATGTTTCAATACGTCTAGTAACTTCTGTAAAGGTGCTGTGTAAGTGTTCATATAAATAAGTGTACACTTGTGCAGGTACAAGTATGAAGACGAGCCTGAGGAGCATGTTCGCCTCGCCGAAGTCTCTCAGATTCTGGCAACGTACAAGACATCCGGAATTGTAGAATTCCTACCAGAAAATCCCTACCGTGGCCAGCCGAGAACGACAGTGGAATACCAGGCGAGCTGTGTTGCTCTTCAGATCAGCAGATTGGGCTCCTACAGACACTTCCTTTTTGTCTCTGGTAAGATCTGCTATTCTTTAGGTAAACCAGGGCTAAAGGTCACACAATTATTCCTTTATTAGCATCTATAGAAACTCCTCCATGAGTATTGTCTTGATCATTCTTTCACACGCTTTGTTACAGCATGCGCGTTGTGCTATCTTGTATACAGGACCATACTTCTAGAATAGTTTTCTACTTAATTTATGTGCAGCTTTGCAACATAGAGCTCAAGAAATGTTTTCAGCCTATGTGGTAGGTATGTTAGAAGTTCTTAAAAGGCACAACATATGTATTCCGTACACATAACTAAGCCTGCAATGCATTCTTGCACAGACTAGGTGACTAGTCTATTGAAGACAGTTAATAATAATGCTAATTATAATGATTTAATACTGGTCATGAGAGTGAAATGCGTAATTTTAAAACGGACGGTGAGAACAAGACTGCAGAAAAATCAAAAATTGTATAACAGCTTTTCATAAGTTGCATGATTGTGCTAATACATGTTTAATTTTTTTAAATTTGCACGATTTTGCAGATATGCCTCGCAATCATCCTGATGCCAACCTATTCCTCAACAACGGCATTGATATCCTTAGTATTCCTGAATTCATGCGATGTTTCGTGTCGCGACAAGTGGAACACGAACCCAAACTACATCCGCGTAAGTCATCCAGCATTTCAAACTTTATCAGCTTTTTATTTTATTCATTAAAGCCTGACGATCATTAGTTTTAATTTGTTAATTATTATTTAATTATATGGGTAATACTTGATATTGTTAATATGTCTGATGCCCATGCAGTCTTCTGTCTTCTAGTGGTTGGTAAAGGAGAACAAACGAAATATTTGAAGGTTAAAATAGATGTTCTGTCACTGGATTGCTGTGGTCATGTTTGTATCTCAGCCAAATATTCTTCACCCTTGTGAGAAGTTTTGGTAGAGGAATGTAAATAGGTGTTAACATTTTGCCTTTATTTTCAGCATATATCACCCGAGTGACAATGAACAGATACCATGATGCAGTGAGCTCTAATGGCACAGAATGCATTGCTATCTGAAGCAAAATCTACAGAATTGCGGACAAAATTACTCGTCAATTTATGCGTGCAACTGATGGAAAAAGATGAGAAATGCTAGATGTGGTCAGGACTCACAGAGGATGTCTTAACTGCAAGAACAGTTGCAAACTGTCGAGATGTCGCGTAACAGCTGTGATCCTTCGCTTTGTAAACATCGACATAAAATACTGGCTAGCAGAGACCTTACACGTACTATGTTTGTAATGTTTGGGAAAATCGTTTTGTTACCCAACTGACTGGTTTTAATTCTCCTTTTTGATTTTTGTTTCTCACTGATGGTGTTTGACTGATCATTTAGAAACCCATTACCAGTAGTGTGTAAATGTGTGATATGTGATGTAGCAGAGCAACTCATTTGCAAATAGTAATGTATAAACTGCATTACTTGCTGAAAATATGTACTGCTAGCATCCGTAAAGACCCTGTAACATTATATATCAGTGTGGCTGTATGCGGATGTGTCCGGACAATGGAAATCTAGGTGAATTGTTGCTTGTCATTTGTTATTTAAAACACTACAGGAAAGAGTAACTGTTGAGTTTTATGGATTTCAGGACATGATTTTATGTTTCAGTCAGTTATACATGTGAACTTCTTAAACTAAAGTTTATACTGAAATATTTATACTGAAATTTTGCATTAAGATGAGGATCGGTTTTCAACTCCTTCCCACTCTTTATACATGTACTTGGTAAAATTCATTTACTGAACATGTTGCATCTAACACAGTTGATCATTTCAAGGGTTCTTGCATACAGTCAAGTATGTGTGTCAGTACTTACAGATTGGAATTCCTGAAAGGGTTGCTGTAAAAGTGTATGCTTTTGGTGTATAATATTTTGACTAAATGCAGAATTTGCTCCTAAATTCTGGCAAGCGTGGACTATTACTGTGCCAGAATTATTTTTCATTTCACGGCAGATTAATGTACTACTTGGTGCTATTGGTTGCCTGTTATTATAACCTGTACCTACAGCTTGAAGGGACCGGTTTTGTTCTTGGTAACATTTAATGTCACTTAGGCTAGTGTAGAGAATACCTCTCATTAGCTATTTCGAGTGGTGATTTATAATTACTGTAATAAACAATGTTTGACCGTGATTTTGAAGGTGATTTTGCATTTAACAGAAGAGTGCAGCTAATGTTTCCAATGAATTGCAAGACTTGTACATTTTTTTAATACCACGTGTATGTCCAAATTTCAAGCCCTCCAATTACTGTATAGGTAAATGTACATATGCATGGGAGGCTGGCCGTTGTACATTTAGTGCTGTTGTCAGTTTCATGTATAGGTCTTTCTGCTTGGCAAGGGACAGAAGAAAGCGAGGGAGATGAAACTGAGGAAGCTACTAGAGTGGAGAAGCCATACTGCGGCCAGATTAATAGCCAGACTTCCTCACAGGTCTCATGTTTCCTCTTTCATGTTCAATCATCTTCATTGGCTTCCCCTTACTGCTCGGATTCAGCTTAAGGTTCTCACTTTAGTCCTTCGGTCTTGTACAGGCTTAGCACCCAAGTACCTCTGTGACAATGTTCATCTGCCAGTTTCAGCTACTTCCCTCCGTCCATTGCGATCGCCATGATCTTCTTGTACCACGAGCAAAGACCACTATGGCCAAAACTAGAGCCTTTTCTTGCATTGGTCCTGCTCTATGGAATCAACTCCCTCCAGTGACACGTGCCCCTGTATTAGCTGGTGGCCCAAGTGCCTCGTTCCGCTGTCTTAAAACCACTTTCTATTCACTAGGTCGTTTGCACTCTGATTAGCGAACACTGTGAGAGGCGCTTTATAAATGTTTAGATACAATACAATACTGCATCCGGATGCTCTGCTTGGAATCAGTGGATGTATAAATCTTGGTACCACCATGTGAAAAATGTGTATAGATGAAAACAAGTTTTATGATGGTGCTGTTGTGATAGTTGATTCATAAGCGGTAAATGCAGTAAAGTACCATCTCAGACTTCTCAGTTGGTGCTGAATAACCAAAAGTAGGTGTAGGCATTTGCACTGGGCATAAGGGGTCATCCATAAAGGACGTATGCAATGAGGGAGGGAGGGGTCATCGAAATGCGGACAAGGGGGGAGGCAGGGTCATGACCAGTGCGGACGTCCTCCTCAAAACTTTTAAATCTGAGTTTTTTAAACACCATGTTGCTTCAACATTCCCCGAAAGACAAAAAGGCCAGTGAAGTGATTGCCTAAAACCACTTGCATGGTATAACCTTTACTGTGACTTTAAAGAGGCTTTTATTAACTGCACATCCTGCGATATGAAACCCGAAATGTCGCTTAAACATGCACAGGAACTGTGGAATAATTGTAAAAATAATGAGGACATTAAAAATTTACTTAGGCGTGCAGACGTCCGCAAAGGGGGAGGGAGGGAGGGCAAGGTCACATGCGGACAAATGGAGAGGGAGGGGTCCCAAGTAGGTCATATTTTGCGGACGTACTTAATGGACGACCCAGAACCCCTTTCCCATTTGGGTGGCCCTCCTCTAACCTGTTCCTAATGAATAATGAATGCTCATTAAGCTCAACTGAAGTGTCTTGACTTGCCAACAAAATCTCAAAAGGCAATGCTTGGACCAAAGACGACCTGGCATAGGACAAAACTACAACCCAACTAATTAGAGTAGTCCCTTTGCATTAAAGTACATGTATCCAGCAGCAGTTGGCTCTGCAAGATCAACTAACCTAACCTACATCGCAATACTCCTGCTGCATTGCAGATACATTCATCTGCAAAGGTGGATACAAGGTAATGTCAAATGCGAACACAAATGGTCAAAAGAACACTGTTTTTCTTGGTTTCCACTCAACTTACAGCTACGACACTTGCCCGATGCCACCCATACTCTCACTGTCTCACGTATACTCTATTGTATGTCACAAAGTCAACCTGTAGGCAGGTTGGTCACACAAGTTATTCCCTGCTGTCAGGCCAACAATGGGTTATTTTAAAAAAATCTCAACTGATCAAGTAGACACTACAGATGCATTTTGTTTTAAGCGTTTTTCTAATTGTCTTTATAAATTCAAACTTGGAAGCAAATATCCCTTTTTCTTGCAAAATACAGCCACAGTCTTTCTTTCTCAAATGTTTTTGTTTAGTTTCACTTTCCATCTGGTCTGTAAATACAAACAAAAATAATATTAGTTACACATACATCAATTATGAAAGGGCAGCAAGTTAAAGAATTAAATTTTTGCCAAGGTCTCAAACTGAAACTCTGTTTCATGTTTTTAAACTAATGCAGCCAATAATGTTTAAATTCCAAAACATCGCAGCATTTGCCTGAAATTTACACTCAAAATCAACATAAACACAGAAATCTTACTAAAATACAGCTTTCATGCCATTGCTCTGCAAGCTTTGTAGCACTTTGGTAGAGATGGAAAGAACAGTTGTTGAGAGGTGAACCTGGTTTGCTAGTTCAATTCTATTTCTTTTTAAGAACAGTTTGGTTCAAGGTTTTCCATCCTTTATTATGCCGTCAAATCGCAATTCACTCAACTTAAACTCATTGTTAGGTTTCTTAATTTCAATTTATATCAGGTTCAAGTTTAATTCAGTTTCTATTCTTACTTGTAAAATTATCGGTTGGACACAAAAATCCACAGAAGTAAAATGTGTAGCAAACACACTTGTATTACGAACTAATTCGATTTTTTATGTATGTATCTGGGCATATAATTATGTAGCACCTTTTAAGAACTTCACACACTATAATTAGTCTGTCAAGGACTGACCTGTACTGTGCAACGACGACTGCATGATCTCGTTCATGAGGCTCAAGTGTGACATATTCTCGAGGCTTGAACATCTCCAACTTCAGCTTTTCGATTTCCTTCTGATAGACGATCTCTGCTTCAGCTGTGCTGTCGATGCAGTTCGCCTAACATCAGCAACTCATTTCAGTTACTTGAAACTCATTGCAAGTCTTAGGAAGCCATATCAATAACCAACATTATAACAAGGTTGTGTTATAAGGTCAGTTCCTAAAGCTAAATCAAATCTGAGGTTCACATCCCCGCTGTGTTAAATCGGAAGTGTGGTTAAATTGCTTATCTAGATGTAGTCACTTCAAATCTGTACAAATCTAAAAGCTAAACCTATCTGATGAATATGTCACGGATTGCCCTTGGCCAAGTAGATAGAATGTAAAATGTTTGAAACACTATGCATATTGTTGATTATTGAACACAAAAACACATTAACTGGTTAAATTCTTTTGACTTCAGAAAGACAGGAAATTTTCTAACCTTGATGGAAATGACTGCAAAGCCATTATTCTTTAGGAAATTGTGCGCATTGATTGCAACAATACGGGCTTGATCAGGTTGGGCAACATCAGCGAAGACTACATCAACCATTCCTGCAAAATTTTAAAATTTTCTGTCAACACAAATCTGGATTAATGGAGTGTAGAACCCCAACACTATAAACAAATGACTGCCTAGATTTCTAAAACCTATAATATTACAAGCTTTACACAGTGACAATGCTCCTTAGAGCAGTATTTCCTGACCAGAGTGCTGCGGCCCCAAAGCTGCTCTATGTGTCATGTGGCCAGGTAGCAGAATGCAAAGATCAAAAATGTGAAAAGCTACTGATTATCGCTACTCACATAGGCCTAAAACTGTGTTTAAAAAACTTTATAGTGTAGAAACAGTCGCAACACTGTGACAAAATACAAGGAATTTTGATAAAAACTCGTCATTAAAATAAAGAAAAATAAAATAAATTAATGCTAGATGCCATCAACTGAATGACTTTTAGTACGCTGTCTTGCGTTGAAGATGTTGGAAACCACTGCTTTAGATGAATAATTAAATATATCCTCCAGTTTCAAGTACACTGGCACTTCCTTAAACTTTTTTTTGAGACCACATCCAAAACTGCCTAACAAAGCTGTGCCATAAGGTCAAGTCATCTTTCTGCCTTGGATTGTATACCTGCCTTAATGGTTAACAGCCCAGGATGCTAACCAATAAAACATCAGATAACAAGATTTTACAAGAATAAGGTTTCTGCCCTTACCAACGACCATTCGGTATTTGTGTGGGTGTCGGGCATCCTCAAGGATTGGAATTATGTTTGGTCGTGAACGAGCAACGTTCAGAAGATCTCTGCCACTCCTGTGACTAAATTCGACAGCGTAAACTAAGCCCTCCTAAAACAGAAGTAAACGAACAAGTAACACATGGAGGCAACAGACTCGTCTACATGTATATACCTCTACACAAACTTCACGGATGCAAGGTCCCAATGTTCAGGGATCATTCAACTGATGCACAAACGTAAGCACAAACATAACCACAGCAATACAACTACAGGACAACCTTTTCCGCATCACAGTTTGTGATGGTTAATTAAATTCCCACCCAATCAAGCATGGAGTAATGAGTGAATGCCATGTGGTAATCCACTCATCCAAGTATTGAATCCTTATCAAAATATTACAAACTGTAACATAGAGGTCATACCTCGCCTACAAGATCGGAGACATGGCTAACAGTCGTTCCACTAGCTGCTCCAAGGTACAGAACCTTTGATCCAGGCTTAATTGGCATCTTTTGCATTCCATTGCCAATTGCGGTTCCTAGCTTGGAACGGAATGGGTTCCACGTTCTGTATTCAACCTTTTTATCTCCATCCTGTAACAAATTGAAAATCATATTGGAAACTATGACATATTTGTGACTTGAAAGTTTGGCATAATTTGTCTAATAAGTTGCCACCTGTTAAATTTTGTCTCCTTACCTTTTGTTTTTTTGTTATATCTTAAGAATTTCTTATTATTAAGTAAAACAATTAACTGGTATTGTGTTTGGAAGTTCATTCCAAACTATGATTTAGTTTTAAACATAGTTTAGCAGCAGCATACTGCTCCTGAGAGGTTTGTAGAAATACAGCAATATAGAATTCACTTTTTTTCAGCACAAAATCATAAGCAAGTACAACTCTGAGAATTTTAATAAAATGGGAACAGCGACAGGGTTATCTCAGTCGACACAGAGCCAAGTAAGGAAAATAAATTCACATAAAAATTAAATAACATTAAATAAATTTGTTTTCAACTTACTTCAATGGTGACCAACTTCTCCTTGTAGACTGAAACTCCAGGTACCATGTTCTTTGTCAATAATACATCACCCTCCTTGCTTCTTCCCAAAAAGATTCCTACAAAACAAGTAATGTTAAGTATTGTATTGTATATGGGCATTTATAAAGTGCCTCTCATGGTACAGAGCACTCAGAGGCGTTCCCTGTGTGCGAGACCCTGAGAGAAAAAGCAGGATTTAAGGTGAGAAAAGGAATGAGCAATGCTACCAGAGAGAATACTGTCGCACAGAGGAGGAGGAAGTTGGTTCCAAACCGATGGACCTATGCAGGCAAAGGACTGTAACTGAGCATAACGTAATGCAACATCAGTAGACACATACATAATACTAGTTCACAAATGTTTAGCAGCATTTCTAAGTACAGCTTGAATTTGTTATAACTCCAGATTGGTTTCAGTCTTTGACAGAATGAAGGTAATGGAGTGCTCCACAGTTCGTGCCTGAAAGTCTTCGTTTATCTTCAAAATTTTAAATAAATTCTTCATATGGAATTGTAAGCTATTAAAATCAGAACAATTGAAGCCATTGGACAAGAGAAATAGTTTTAACTGTACCTGGGAACTGATGTGGTTCAACAACAACTCTCTTTCCTCCTCTAACTCCACCTACAAGTTGAAAAGCAAGAGCTAATTTACATTTAAAAAGTTCATGATTAATAATTCTATTTAGAAAATTGTACTTATAGCAGGCATGTCAAACTCAAGTCTAAGGATGGGCCACTAAAGCTATCGCGCCATCATCCGGGGGCCGCACTACAGTAATTTATAATTTGAAAATCGTCGTATTCGACATATACCCATATAGGCCTACTAGCATTAATAAGAGTGAATAGCAAAAATGACATTTCACAGATGCAAATGGTAATTGAAAATGTTGTATTTATAAACTGTCCTTTTGAAATGTTACAAAAGTTACATCGTTAAATTTAAACTTAAAGTCTTAAACACTTTGTTTGAAATATTTCTGCCACAACTAACGTAGTAATAAACAGGTTTCTTATTTTTTCTGTCCTGATGTTTGACATCTCTTTTGTGCTACAAGTCCTATATCCGGTTTCGTTCCATGAGCGACAGCGACTTTCATGACAGATGACCATCAGTGAGCCTTGATCGGTGAGGTGTCTTTGTAGCATTCATGCGAGAAAACAGCTGTTCACGCATATATGTGCTATAGCAAACATGGCAAGAATCTTGGAAGCAAACGTGTGCATTTCTAAATATCGATCTGGCAAGTACCTGTAGAACTCTGGCACTTCACCCTCTTCATCCTTCTTCTTTCTGCTGCCCGCCTTGTTGGCCGAATCCCCAAGTTTGGCAGAGTGTCTGCGTATATGAGGGATGTCCTCCACTGGCTTCCCTACCCACAGCGCATCACTTATCGAATCTCTGCCTTGGTCTGGCAGTGCTTTGAGGGCTTGGTCCCTCCATACCTGCGGCCCGCGGGAGCTCTCCTGTCCCACTTCATGTTCGCAGCATCGTTGCTCTCTGCACTCTGCTGCGCAAACTGAACTTATTGTTCCTCGCGCGAGGACAGCCCGGCAGCGCTGTGCCTTCTCTCTGGCTGGCCCCATGACCTAAAACGGGCTCCATACCAAGCTCCGTCAAATACCAATTGGTCATTTCACCCTGTTTCTTACTGTGCTCAAAGCTGCATTGTTCTACCGCGGTTGGGCTGGGAGTACTCCTTGTGAGGCAAACTTGAAAGGTCGCTATATAAAACTGCTCTAATAATAAGTTTTATTTTTTGTCTTCATTATGGAATCGGACTGCTTTTCTATGAGCTGAATATGATCAGGTGCATTTTCAACATTGTACAAATAAGGGGATACGAACAGACAGTCACTTGCAACTTGACAGCCAAAACAATTATGACCGTTAGCTCCGTTAGGCTTTTAGGGTTCCCACGACAGTTTATTCTGATGAGGCTGCTTTTGCCTCGTCCGCTAATCACCGTCAGGTCCACAGCACTATTCGTCAGCCGCATGCTCAACCTTGCCCTTGCCCAGCTGAAGGTTTTCCTGCATAAGCCAGCGCTGTTGTCAATTAATCACCCAATTTCCCAACGAGTTGTACACACGAAATCAGACCTGGAGTCTATGCGTGTGAATGGGTGTCGCATTAGGGCCTTGGGCTTTTAGCGGGCCAGTTTCGCGGGCCAGCGGGCCGCACAGAACCTCAGTGCGGGCCGCATGCGGCCCGCGGGCCGCATGTTTGACATGCCTGACTTATAGCCAGGGCTGTAGTGGTAAAATCAGAGGTGAGTAAACGCTACCGGTTAGTTTTCCGAAACAAATTAGAGGTGAGTACACGCTACAGTATTTTGTGAGTATACACTACAGTATTTTAATGCAAATAAATATATATATTTTGTGAGGTTAGTATACGGTCTCTAGAGGTGTGTATACGCTGTATACCCGCGTATACCCTCGACTACAGCCCTGCTTATAGCATGCACACGATTTACATAACCTGCTTTATTAAATTAACTTTTAAAGATGTCCCAACTGCAAATTCCTCAAGTAAAATTCTTCCTAAAATCTAACAATTTAAGCAATCTACTGGCTTTGTGCCAACAGCCTTCTTTTACGGCCGCTCAAGGGCTAAATAGACGAGTCTTACTAATTTATTCAAGTTCCTTCTTTAACTAACAAGCAAAGCACACAATACTCACCACCTCCTCGACCTCCACGACCTCCACCAAAGCCTCGACCTCCGCGTGGCGCTCCTCTACCTCTGAATCCACCACTACCGAACTCAGGCCGTCCACCTGACGACATTCCTCCGCCGCGACCACCTCTGAATCCACCACGACCACCTCCTCCTCTGCCTCCTCGTGGTGTGAAATCTAAAAAGCAAAGCAAAATCAATTTCAGAGACGACTCAGAGTCAAAGTCTAAACTGTATCTTGCCAGAAAGTCATCTGTTTAGTGTCAATTGTACACTGTAAGTGATATTTTACTAAATTGGTATCATTACAAGGATCATCAGCATACAGCATCACACACTGCACGTGGTGATTTATACTAGTGTAATATTGTAGGATTCTATTCCATTTTCCAAGCTTACCAGATTAGAACAATAAGCTTGCCATCCATTGGAAATTGAATTCCTGGAAAGATGTGTTGTGCCTGCAGCACTCTTCTCCACTAGTCTTGGGTGGCCATATTGTTTATACCTAAGCAGCCTCAGGCAGGTAAAATTTTATCCTTGTATGAATACAAGAAACTTGCTCACTCAATGATTACAATTTATAGCTGTATTCCATTTTCACCCAGTCTATGGCGACTATTTGGTTTCATAGGAGATTGGCCGTAGGCAGGCGCGCAGCAAATCCCGAATGGGTATTGGCACCGGATCCCCAAAACTAATTTTGTAAAGCAAAACCATATTCCCAAAAATGCTGTTCATAACGTGTTCCTGCAACCCAAATTCCCAAACGGGTAGTTCCTCGGATCCCAAATTATTTTGTAAATAAAACACTGTATTCCCGAAAATGCTGTTGTGTGCCGGATCCCCAAAATTCAAATTTCCAGATATAACGTGAACTTTTCCTAAAAGTCATAAGGTGGTCGAATGCCCAAAATTGAACATATTTTCACAGCTATGTTTTAACGTGTATGTATTAAAGTAGCTTATGCATTATAAAACTGTATATCTGTTTCACAGATGTCACCCCATTTTTTAAAGCCTGATATTATATATGATGTTCAAATCTCCAACGGCAATTTTTTTACCTCGCAGACATAATTATTCGTCTAGTTGCCTGCATAAATATAATTAACTGAATGCATTTGTTATGTAAACAAGACGTGATTTTTCCTGATCCCTGATTATAGATCAAAAACTAGTCACACGGCATTATACAAGGACTTTCCAGTGTACAATAGGTTCTTGGGAAATGAAAAAGGAAATAATTGCTTGTAAACAAATATACTACAGAGGACTACTATTCTGGAGGGTCCGGCCCGAATCCCCGAAATCTGAATCCCCGAAAACGCTGAAAATACACAAAAGCCCGAAAACGCTGAAAATACACAAAAGCCCGATTTCCCGAAACAGTTTTATAGAAAGTGACTGAACTCCCGAAAACTAGTCAGAGTTAAATTGTAAACTCTTATACATGACATAGACCTAGTGTGGCCTTGGTGTATCTCAATATAATATAGAATATAGATATAATATAGAAAATCGATTTCGGGGATCCGGGCGAAATTCTTTTCGGGGATTCGGGTTGATCCCATTCTGGAGACGCCTCATCTAGTACGTATTCTATTCATTTTCGGGGATTCGGTTCACACTAGTTTACGGGATATCGAACGCTTAGTGGAAAACTGCTTTCGGGGATATAGGTCCGCACTAGTTTTCGGGATATCTAATGCTTTGTAGAAAACTGCTTTCAAGAATTCGGCTTATCTTGCAGTTTAATCGTTTTCGGGAATCATGCGACTTAAAGTTTACCATCCTAAAAATTATACATCCTTCAATGTGCACGTGAGTAGTTTACATATTTCGAAATATCACGTGAAACGCATTTATAATTTGCCGTTTTTTAATTAAGCCCATTTGGCAGACGCACATTAAATAGTAATACATTTAGTCTGCATTTTGTTAACTTTAATGTATAGTTGGACGACCACGTGTTGCAGTCATTGTGCCCTGCTTAAAACAGAGTAACGTTAAACTTAGGAAACGGACAAAAGCCGTTTTCAGTTATCAGAATTGCAAAGTAAGCAACTTCTATCAATTTAATTAGCGCATAAACTGTACCTGGTCTGCCCATGTTTTAGTTTCGTACGCTAAAATCTTTGAAACAATATTTAATTCGAGTAAAACCCTCGACCACCGATCTACAGGAAGTCACGTTACAGGATGTATGATCGCCGCAAAATAACTCAAAATACTAGCCCAACCAAAGATTTTTGAGGAAGCTTTCTTAAAATCTTATGGTATAAAACTATACATAACATCACTTCTTCGCTTGTACTGCATCACATAACTGGGCATTCATCTTACAGGTATTATAATATTACAACGAGTCATCTATCTAATCGACTTCCATTCCACTCAGATGTCATCATCGTCTAGCTTGGGAAGCGATACAAAACGTCTAACTTAGGTCTATAATATTATTTATAGGCTACTTTTTAATTTAGCATTACTTTTCTTCTGCGATCCGGTATACTTCAGATTATAGGACATAGGCCTATATGCATATAATAAAAATTAATTTTTAATTTATCTTGTTGAAAGTATGGTAGCCGTCCGGGTCCGTGCGTACACGTTTTACATAGCGATCGTTAGGCCTCGACCCTGTTCATTTTCCATAAGCCTATAGATCCTTGTGACAATCGCTGCCCTTTTAGACTGTGCGTTCAAGATTTTGACTAGCCTAATTGTACACTGGCGTAAACTTGTCCAAAATATAGGGGGGGATTTGGTTATTTATTCTACACTTGTTTCATTGAATGTACAGTTCATCTCAAATTATTGGGAGGCACGTACCCCGGGCCCCGGCTGCCCCCCCCCCGAGTCTACGCCTATGCTCTTGTAGATTTTTTGACTAAGTGCCGATCAAGACTTTGTGTAGGCCTAGACGGTGTAGATCTGAGAATTTTCGGTGATTAACTATGAACAATCAAATCTCCATAATTAAATCGATCCTGTTTTTTCCCATCTTAGACGTGTGTATATATATATATATATATATATATATATATATATATATATATATATATATATATATATATATATATATTCTGTTGGGAGTTGGCCTTCAGCCATCCCGCCATTATCATCCTCACGTGCACTTACTAACCTTAGTTAAGACGCACCTCGTTTGAAGCTAAATGTAGGATGGTCTCGTTGACTATATATAGCAGTGTTCTTGTGTCTACAGGGAGACCGGTTTTAGTTAAGTAAGGCGTAAGACGTGCACTGGTTGTGTCACGCATTGTAAGTACCCTTTTGTGGTCATTTTCAGAGAGTGTACCCTGCGTGGTCGCTACTCATGTTTAATTGCCGGTTCTCGAGTTGTATCTTCCTTTGTGGAGTTTGTGCAGGCGTCTTCTCGGAGAGTCTGTCTTTTGACGTTTCGTTTGTCTTGTATGTGTGAGTATCGCTTCAATTATGTACATAGTGTAAATATACGTTTTATCAATATTGCGAAAGTCTTCGTTTTTCTTGTCATTTCTCATATCATTCTAACTCACATTTCACCTCTAGACTAACAAGCTAACATATGGGGGCTCGTCCTTAAAATTCACCGTTTTCCGTTTTGTTATATTGGAAATTTCAAAATTGGAAATTGGGTCTGCGTATTTGCGCATTTGACGGTTTCTTTGAAAGTTGTACACGTTTTTGTGCATACGACTTTGTACAATGGCTACTTTTGGGTCTGAAACTTCGGTACCCGCTTCTCCGGTTGGGAGTGGCCTTCACTCTCCGGTGAATAAGCCTTTGAGTTTGTACGACATCTTCGATATGTCGGCTGATGAATTAAGGCTTGAATTAGAGAAATTAGATCAAGACACTAGAGGCATGAGTAAGCCTCAAATGCAGAAAGTTCTTGCTAAATTGAGAACGCAGGAAAAAGATGTGTTCCATTTTGGATTTAGACCGCATGAGATTGGGTCTCGGCAAGCGGTAGAAAAGACTGAATTGACGAAGTTAGATAGTGACAGAGAATTTCAATTGGAGAAATTGAGAATAGAGAGTGAAGACAGAAAGCAAGAACGAGAAGCTGAAGACAGAAAGGCTGAAATGCAGGAAAAATTGAAGATGGAAGAAAGAGAACGAGTGAGGAGAGCAGAGGGTGAAGACAAGGAGAGGCAGAGACAATATGAGTTAGAGCTAAAGCGCATAGAGGCTAAGGTTTTGAACCCAGGTCCCGAACAGGACAAAGATGTGTTTCGCATAGCTTCTGCCATTAAATTGGTCCCTAAATTTGACGAGACGAATATAGAACATTATTTTGTTTCCTTTGAGAAGGCTATGACCATTCATAAATTTCCAAGAGATAAATGGACTGCGTTGTTACACCCTCAATTAACTGGTAAAGCTCAACAGGTTTTTTCGGAGTTATCTCTTGAGGACTGTAAGAATTATGACACCCTAAAACAGGCTTTGTTGACTGCATTCACTAGGGTGCCGGAATTTTACAGGAAGAGTTTTAGAACTTTGGTTAAGGGTGCGCAGGAGACTTACTCTGCTTTCGCTTTCCGCTTAGCGTTACCTTTTCAAAGGTGGCTGGAAGGTGAAAATGCGTTTAATGACTTGACTAAGGCCTTTGAAGTCTTTAAACTTGAGCAATTTGTGACTTGTTTGCCTGTTGAAATCCATAGATGGATAATTGACAAAAAGCCCGCGACAGTTTCAGCCGCCGCGAAGTTGGCAGACGAATTTGCTATTCTATATAAGCCCTTCCCTGCGCATGCTTCTGTCTTGTATTCGAATGATGAAAAATGGGAAAATTTTGGATTTGGTCGTGAATCGGGTCATGGAGCTCATTGGTCGCCGAAAAATTTTCGTAAAGAGGGCCAATTTCACAAGTCATGGGAGTCCCTGATTGTTTGTACTTACTGCGGTAAATCTAATCATGGGGTTTCTTCATGTTACAAATTACATCCAGAATTGAGGTCAAAACGGGATTTCGCTGCTCAGCAGAACACCAATCCTAAGAATGTAGAATTAGTTATGGGCGTAGATACGTCTGTACAAGTGAAGGATGGGCCGACTAAAATGGTCGACGCTGGCTACTTGTCATTGTGTTCGTCTGGCTATGTGTATACGCCCACTGGACTTTCTCGCAATATTGTTGTGTTAAGAGATACTGGTTCTTTGCAAAGCTTGGCTAGCAAGGAATTATTGCATGCTAATGAGTTCTGTTACACCGGTGAGGTTCGCCTTATTAGAGGTATCTCGGGTGTCACGCTTCGTGTTCCTTTGGTTGAAATTCGAGTTGAGTCTAAATTTGCTAACGGCACTATCTTATGTGGGTTGGTAGACCATTTGCCACCTGGCATTCACGTTCTAATTGGTAACGACTTGGATAGTCCACAAGATGAGATAAATGTGGGAGTGACTACGCGCGCTCAAGTTAAATTGACCGATTCTGGCTCTTTACCTGTGTCGCATACTCAATCTGTAGAAGATAAGTCTGCTGATATAAATGTGCAGTTAGACGTAGACTTGAGTGGCTTATTCAAAGAGTCTACTGCAGTGCATGCTGATTTAACCAATGTAGTGTCGCGCGAGAATTTAATTGATATGCAGAAAGACGATACGTCTTTGCTTCCCTTGTATCAGCTGGTTGAGCGAAGGGATGGTCAATATATGGAACGCCAATCGTATTCGATTGTTAACGGAATTTTGGTGAGGCAGTGGAAGGATTTAGATACGCCTGATGATTTAGGGTATACGCAAATTGTTTTTCCTACGCAGTTGCGTGCTAAGTTATTGTACGTTGCTCATGATATGCCTGCAAGTGTGAATGTGTCTGAGTCGCCTAAATTAGAAGAGGTGGTCGCAAATAGGCCTTTGGATTTTGTGCAACGGAATGAATTGCTGGGCATGCTTAGTACGTTTAAGGGTGTGTTTAGCGATGTACCTGGCAGGACTTCACTTATTGCACACCGTATTGGGTTGATACCTGGTGCACGACCAGTACGGCAGACAGCCTATCGGTTGCATCCTGAGCGTATGGCACAGGTAGACAAAGAGATTAAAGGCCTAATTGAAGAAGGCATTGTAGAGGAGTCCGAAAGTGCGTGGGCTTCGCCTATTGTACTTGTACCTAAATCGGATGGGTCTCTGCGGCTGTGCACAGACTTTCGTAAGTTGAATGCGCTTACGGTAGTCGATCCTGAAAATAAGAAGCAGGTTCAATCTTTTCTGGGTTTGGCTGGTTATTACCGCAAGTTCCTGCCGCATTACTCTCAGTTAACGTTACCTCTTACTTTGTTACTTAAGAAAGGTCACCGGTTTACTTGGTCTCCTGAGGCTGAGAATGCATTCATTGATTTGAAGTCTAGGATGGCTTCACGGCCTATACTTAAACCGCCAGATTTTGACAAACCCTTTTATTTGGCTGTAGATGCTTCGTACTTTTGTTTGGGAGGTTGTCTATTTCAGATAACGGACGAGATTGAACATCCGGTCTGCTACCTGAGTCGAAAGTTGAGTTCGGCTGAAGTACGCTATTCGACAATTGAGAAGGAGGCACTTGCGCTGGTGGTCGGTGTACGCGCGTTCAGCGTGTACTTTGGTTCCGCTCCAGTGGTCGTCTATACGGACCATAGTCCACTACAGTTCATAAATCGCATGGCTCCTTCGAATGCGAAACTTTTGCGATGGAGTCTTGAACTCCAACAGTACTCATTGAACATTAAGCATCGGCGTGTTGCCAGACATATTAAGTCGCCCCTCAGTTTAAATGTACGAACTTTTCATATATCTCTACGGACTCATAGATTTTTCTACTAGACTGTTGCTTTGATGAACTTTGGAGATAGTTTAAATTCGTTGGCACTTGTGGTTTCTGCATGGTCGGAAACACTTTTAATGTTTCCTCTTTTTCGTTGTCGGGGGGTCTGTTGGGAGTTGGCCTTCAGCCATCCCGCCATTATCATCCTCACGTGCACTTACTAACCTTAGTTAAGACGCACCTCGTTTGAAGCTAAATGTAGGATGGTCTCGTTGACTATATATAGCAGTGTTCTTGTGTCTACAGGGAGACCGGTTTTAGTTAAGTAAGGCGTAAGACGTGCACTGGTTGTGTCACGCATTGTAAGTACCCTTTTGTGGTCATTTTCAGAGAGTGTACCCTGCGTGGTCGCTACTCATGTTTAATTGCCGGTTCTCGAGTTGTATCTTCCTTTGTGGAGTTTGTGCAGGCGTCTTCTCGGAGAGTCTGTCTTTTGACGTTTCGTTTGTCTTGTATGTGTGAGTATCGCTTCAATTATGTACATAGTGTAAATATACGTTTTATCAATATTGCGAAAGTCTTCGTTTTTCTTGTCATTTCTCATATCATTCTAACTCACATTTCACCTCTAGACTAACAAGCTAACAATATATATATATATATATAGGCCTACGACAAGTTAGGAATTAAAAGCCCCTGGTTTGTATCGCGAGAGACGCTGTAGGCCTATAAATGCCCATATACAAAACAATGCAATAAACGAAAAATGTCTTTGCACCCTAGTCCAGGCCCTAGGCATTTTCAGGGATTTTAGAATCGATATTCCCTGCTTAATTGGTTAGGCCTAAGGCAGCATGGGCCCAGAGGCGTAACTTTGGTCTAAAAAGTGAGGGATACCAATTTCTTTTCCACTTTTATTTTTCACATGGAGACCATCTCTGGGAAGATACAATAATAAAATATTGATTAGCATTGTTTAAAAAGCGGGAGGTACGGGTACCCCTCGTACCCATCAAATTACGCCTATGGCAGGGCCTACATAACTCGAAGATCGATGTCATTTTCAAGCGATTTATTGTTATTTCAAGATTCAAGTATGCGCTACCTGCCTATGCTGGATTTTTCACCTCACATATGACATTGGGCGCATATTAATGCAGCTGCGCAGCTCTGAGAGGCTCGAGGGATGGCAATTATGTGAGAAGAGTCAAAAGACCACAGGTGGCGATCAAGAAGAAGGGTCGAGAGGGACAAGACCCCACCTTTAAGAGTGGGGGACACTGTATACAGTTGTCTCCTTCCATATTTTGAAGAAACACCAAAAAAGGTTAACAAATTTTTTCACCTCTTTTTTTGACCAGATCAGTTCAAACGCGTCTCGTGTCCTCCACCGGTCAAATAAGATCGCCGCCAGTAAAGAAGACCATACTGCAGAAGAGCTGATTGCTCGAGCAGACAGGGTTCGAAGCTCTTCCAGAAATCGCAGATCTTTGGCCACTGCATTCATCAGCTCTTGCTACCTAATCGTGAGGACAAGTACTCACTTCGCAAGAGAGGACATCTTGATTCATGCTGCCTCTTGTTAAATCCAGTCTTGTTGTCAAGACCTTAAACCTCAAGACCAAGACCAAGACCAAGACCTTGAACTTCAAGACCAAGACCAAGACCTTGAACCTCGAGACCAAGACCAAGACCAAGACTTTGAACCTCGAGACCAAGACCAAGACCAAGACCTTGAACCTCAAGACCAAGACCAAGACCAAGACCCAAACAATCGAAATCAGGTCAAGACTTCTAAAAATTGTCAAGTCGGAATATTCGCTATTTTAATGAAAACGCGAGTCTTTTATTTGATTCAGGCATATTGACTTTAAATGCAGACTGCAGAGAATTCCGTAATTCATATTTACAAAAGTCCTTCATGCAAAATGTTATTCCAAATGGCTTCTGTATTTTATAAAAACCAATTCGCTCAGAATTTTCTGACCAAGACGTGTCTTGTGGGGCCTCATAAAAATTCCGCCATGTGAAAATATACGTTCTACAGGTGTTGAAGTCGCTGGCACACACAGAATAGCTTTTCAAGCACTGGATGTAAATGTACAGATAGTGAGTCCTTTTGAAATCTTCCCATGGTTTATCATACCGTCTGATACAGAATAGCTGTTGCTGCTGCCAATGGGTTTTCCTGACCAACATGACTTGTATCCATCCATAGATATATTGGTCGTATGATGCAAGCAGGCTTGATACAGAATTCTTGAGTTCTGTTAAATGACTGTTCATATTAACAGCCGGTCTTGGTCTTGGTCTTGCGAGACCAAGACCAAGACTTTGAACCTCAAGACCAAGACCAAGACCAAGACCTTGAACCTCAAGACCAAGACCAAGACCAAGACCTTGAACCTCAAGACCAAGACCAAGACTTTTAAAAACGAACTCGAGTGCACTCGAGACCAAGACCTTGGTCTCGAGGACAACAAGACTGGTTAAATCTAAATTGTTTAAGAGAAGGTATGTTAATCGATGTATGTTTAGTTATATCCGTGTGACTTTATAAGCTGCTCCTGTTATGGTTTATTTTCAAAATGTGTGTAATCATTGTATAGGCCTACATGTAATGCATGTGCGCTTGTCACGTGCAAATAAAGGCTACTTACACACATACTTACTTACTACTGCAACTCAGTCCTTTATACGGTCTTCCTGCATCTACCCTTCAGCCACTCACCCATATATTCTCCATTACGCTGCAAAGCCTCACTCCCGGGACCACGTCACCTAGCTGACCCTTCGTGAACTGCACTGGCTTTCCATACATGTACAAGATCGCATTAACTTCAAACCGTGTCTTCATAGCCTATGTATCGAGTCTACATAAACTCATTTCCTCTAGGCCTATACGTCTCCACTTGTTACGTCGTGTTTTTCTCTAAAATCCAGACGAGGCCTAGCTACGACCTTCATCTGAAAATGACTTCATCATTCGATCACTCTGAAATTTCTGAAATCGAACATTTGCGTTGGCCCGACCGATTGATTGGAACAAACTCCCGGATTTTCATTCGCAAATCCTCATCACCATTGATCTTCAAAAGTAACCTGAAAACAACTGCTTAAGATGTAATAATAAAATTTCATTTGTAACGCGCCTAAACAAAAGAAAATCTTGCACGAAAGCGCGTACCAGAAAATAGACTAATCATAGTGCATTACAGAACATCCAAATAAATGTTACTTACTTACCTCTCCTTACTGCAATTCTTACTTACTCGACGTCACGTGGTCACGCTGCGCAACAAAGGCGACAGCGTGATCGTTCATTTCAAAGGCGAATTTGAACATGAGGCAGGGAAAAGTGTGGACGGAAAAAATCAATCCAATTACTTGTCTGATTCGCCTAATCAGTTCGTCGATTTAAGAGATTCGAAAAGTACCGATATTGGCCGATCGGTGTAGCCAAACAATTTCTAATTAGGGCGATGTTGGAGGTGTTTTTTCGTTAGAATCGGGCACTAGACAAGTGGCGTGGTCTTTTGCAAAGGCGTGATCGTTAAAAGTTGGTTTTACAAAGGTGTTTCGACTTCGACTCGTGTTTGAAGTGCCCCGTTTTGGTATTAAATTAAAGGCCTTCTAATTTCAAAATTTTAATAAAACTCTTGACTAAACTTGATAAAACTGTCGAGAATTGTGATTTTCACTAAGGCCAACTAAGATTAGACAGGTAAGAAGTCTCGTTAAGGGGGTCTTAACGACTGGCTTTCTCGACCTCGACGTATATTTAATGTCGTGACGTGGTTAATTTACAGTTTAGCGCTTCCTAAAGGAATTTTGTAATTGGCTTTCACGGCTATACGAGTAGCGCCGAAAAACAAAACGTTCCAACAGACGAAAAAATCCATGCCTGGTATAAAGCTGCACACGACAGTGGTTGGCTTTTAGCGTTCATGTTTGACCAATAATAATACTCAAACCTTCAAATGAATGTACATTTAACGGTGGAAACACAATTCTTAGAAAGTGATGAAAATTTAAAATTGACTGAATTCAAAAAAAATTTTCTGCCAAGCATCGAATCCTGAAAATTAGTATGGCCATTATCCTGAACAGTATATTCGAAAATATTCCGAAAAAGATCTGTGCAAATAATGTTTGGGGACACAGTGCAGTTTGGGAAGAACTGCAGACGAGGCTGTTAAACCAATTTGGGACCATCCATATATTACATATGCCAAAAAATCATATTTTTGTATCCCCTTTGCCCCCATGTTGCACCTCATACATTTTGTGTACATACAATTAAGCTTCTCTAACCCCCTTACAAAAGTTAATTAGCTAAAGTCATCTATACTATAGGCTACTAATAGTTTTGTTAAACATCATATTTGCTAACTAAAATTTGTTAACTGTTGTGAAGAAATAAAATACTAACACATTTTAAAAAGTTTTAATACTACATACAATAATACAGTTACAAATACGCTAATGTGGACGTCATAATTAGAAATTTATTTTGGGTACATACACATTTTGTGGAGACCCCTCCCCCTCGCCATACGCACCCGTACGCAAAATTGCCCAAATCCGATCACTTCCCCTCCCCCTCATTGCATACTTACTATATGGATGGCTTCTTGAGACAGGTGAACATAGGGTAAGCTCAAGAAGTTTCTTGAGGTGCCCCAGAGAGGTGAGTGTTGTACATCTGTGGAAGATTATTGTAGAAGGCAGGGGCAATGCACAAGAAGGCAGTGGTAAAGTAAACATAAAAATATGAGCAGCAGATCACCACTGCTTGCTAAGTTTAGCAATTGCTGACCCTGTTGGGCAGAGAAAGACTTGCTAATCCAAGATTTTCAAAGTTTTAAAGTTCCTTACTAGCACCACAAGAAAGGAGTTTTGCCTTTCCAATTTGAAGTTTTTCTTCCCGCAGGCCTTTGGTATTATATATATTTTAAAGCTAACACTCAATTGAAACCTAAAAAAGTTATCATAAAAGATTGGAACACATTGCAGGAAAGTAAACACAAGATGTGTGGAAAGGTTATTTTGTAAGTTATGCATAACTTTACATTGGGCAAAAGTGTGCAGGTAAGGCAGAGGATGAAGATATCAGAAACTAATAAATGATGAGATTGTAAATGACAAAGGTTATGTATGTGAGGCTGAGGGGAAATTTTCTTACAAATATCGACGATCATGCACATGAAGCCAAACTAGCAGTTATTGTACATACATTGATCTAAGCAATGAATAGTTGCCTCATTTGAGTGTGAATCAGCCTTTACTCATATGGGCTGTTGTAAAAGCCAGAGTGGTTCCAGCCAACCGTGCAGTATTGTTTGGCATAAGAAACTTGCCAATCGAATCAGCGTGACTACTTTTAATTATTGGTTACAATGAAAGCCAGGGGTGGTGCGAGTCATGATCAGCGGGCTTGGGTCTAAACCATGACCATGGACTGCTTTAAATCCTTTATTTTGTGTGAGAAACTACGCTAATAAAGGAATTGTCCTCACAGGCAGCAGCAGGTATTAAAAGAAACCTGCCTAAGAAATTGTGTTATTTGGGTTGGTGAGGCGTGTGGGCAGAAGGCTGTCTTTGTGTGTAAAAGGTACAAAGAGAAATGTGAAGCACAAAGCAACAAAGAAACTGAGAACGACTGCGTAGTTTTGGATAAATCACAGTAGCTGCTTTGCAAGCAGAAATGTATTTCAGTGATGTGATTCTAATGTCATGAACAGTTGTCATCAGGTAGTAGCATTTGAACAGTTTGTATCAAAGATAGGCGATTACTGAAAAGCGAATGACCGGATGTTTTGCTTCTAACACATACTGCACTAGTGAATTGAATGGTCTTAGTACCATTGTTGTAGTCTGGGATTATAAATATGACAGTATCTTTGAAAGATTTCATATGCTGGGTGTAGTCTTTTTGTGATTGTCTTGTGAAATATTCAGGAGTTCAGGAAGATGAAAACATTTTAGAGCAAGAAATTGCAAAAGTTCTATACAATTTTTGTATCTAATACAGACATGCTTTTTGCAACGAATACAGTTGTAGAAATGCAAGGGAAGTGACTGTTAACATTCAAGTAGCAGTTTTTCTGATGTACAGGTATATTTTAAACTGATTGTTTGGAATTCCTCCCACTGCTTATTCGAGTGCTTGGCTGTTGGACTGATGGTACTTGCATAGTGTTGGCTGAAGCAACTCTGCAGGTTCACATCAGCCCTATAGCCAGCACCAGTCTACAGTCGTCAGACTCCTTGCTTCTCGGTCGGACTAGAATTTACCTAAGCCTATTTATTATTTTACTTTAATTTTTATTACTGATATACTGTACAAAATATTAGTAAAATTACAGCTATTTTAAAGCCATTCAATGAATTAAAACTGCATTGGCTGCTGACAGAGACTGGTTTTAGTTCACTTGTTCAAGAAATTAGATTTTAATCATTAGTTACCATTATAAATTGAAGTCATTAACTAAAGTGATGATCTTACATTAAGTACTAAGGGGTCATCCATAAAGGACGTCTGCAATGAGGGGGGGGAGGGGTTATCGCAATATGGACAAGGGGGAGGGAGGGTTATGACCAGTGCGGACGTCCGCATCTAAGCTTTTAAATTTGATAGTTTTTTTAAACACCACCTTGTTTAAGCCTTAGCCGAAAGACAAAAGGTCAGTGAAGTGATTGCCCGAAACCACTTGCATGGTATAACCTTTACACCTTGTGCTGTCAGCTCGTGGAGCTCTAGCGATCGTCCTGGTGAACACACTCCACCGTCTCCTATTCGATGACAAGTCTCTCAATTCCGCCAAATTCATGCCAGTTACATCTTGTATCTCATCCATCCATCTCCTCCTTGGGCGACCCAGTCTTCTCCTCCCCTCACCGCACGCCAGCATCATTTCCTTCTCCAGACCATCAGATCGCATAACATGTCCAAAGAACCTTAGCTTCATTCTTGTCGCAGTTTGTTTTAACGACTCTTCATTCTCAACTCCAATCTCCTCTCGTATTGATTCGTTCGTTCTTTTCTCAGTCCAAGATATTCTCAGCATCTTCCTCCATATCCACATTTCACAAGCGTTAACCTTATTTTCCATGTTCTTTGTCATTGTCCACGTCTCGCAACCGTACAGTACCGTAGGAAAGATTAGTGCTCTCACGAGCCTTTTTTTGGTTTCTATGCTCACATGTTTGTCTTTCCATATCTTTTCCAGTCCGGTCATTGCAGGTTTCCCTATAGCAATCCTTCGTTTTATTTCTGGATCACACTTTCCCTCCTTTCCAACCAGTGATCCTAGGAATGTGAAGCTTTCTACCACCTCTATTTCCTCTCCGTCTATCTCAAAACTATCCCAATCTGCTGTTGAATTTAAAAGAGGCTTTTACTACTGCACATCCTGCGATATGAAACCTGAACTGTCGCTCAAACGGTACAGGAACTGTGGAATAATTGTAAAAATAATGACGACAACATTTACAAATTGGCTTAGACGTGCAGACGTCCGCAAAGGGGGAGGGAGGGAGGGCTTAAGGTCAAATGCGGACAAGGGGGAGGGAGGGGTCCAAAGTGGGTCATATTTTGCGGACGTCCTTTATGGACGACCCCTACAGTGATGATCTTATTTTAATTGGCAACTTCTATAGTGCTATTATAGTACACGATGGACGTGTATTATGTAGTGTTGATAAATGCTGTGTTTGCACTATGTAAACATTACCCTGAGGTTCAGCAATACTGTGAAGGATAACCAGAGACCTACAATGGCTTTCTAGATGTCCAGGTGCCTTTCTGTTCATCAATTGTCACAACATGCAGAGAAAACCTTGCCAAAAAATCAAGCTGCAAAGTTATATGTGAACAAAGCAAATAGTATAAACAGTTTTGCCGATAAATGAATGAATGCTTATTTCTGTCACCTGTTATGTGGGAAAACAACATTGCACCCTTAGCATATAGTGTGAATTTTGATAAGAACACAAAGCTATTGTTGCATTGTTCATAACATGTAGTTGACTCATATGGGATATACACTGTACTACAAAACTTTTCAAAAGCATCTATGAATCGTAGAAAATCAAAACAGAAATGCCAGAACTTGTATTGTGATATGCCTATGTAAAATGATAGGCTAATTCATTCCATATTCAAAACAAAGCACTTTTCTAAATTCAGGGAGAAAGCTACAGTACTAAATTCACTAACAGCTAAACAGTTTTGCAGCTCTAAGCAGTTCAATAGGTCAGGTGCATTGACAATACAAATATCTACCCATGGGTCGACAGTTTATATGAGATCCTACAACTGATGGTTGGAAGTGTGGTAAAGCTCTGGCCTACCACCAAAGCCTCTAGGATTTTAATCTCCATGCACCGTGTGGATTTGGCCAACTTGCTGAACCATAGAATCTGTAAAGAATATTGGTTGCATTCTATGTTAAAAGTTCAACCCAACGATTCTTCAGTCTGTGCTTCTGTTGAGTACCGGTATTGGTCGCAAAAAGGTCGTGTAATCTGATTACCTTGACATGTAGTAGCTGGCTGTTTAATACCACCATTGGCTGACTAGCATGTACCTCCAAGTCACACTTCTGAAAAATAATAATAAACTATGTTGCTGTCTTACACTTCCAAACAGCAACACGAGGGACAGCACATTTACATTCGTAGCCAATGCTTCAATGTGACTACTTTCTCCAACTCTTGCTCTGCCAGATCTCTCAGAGTTCTAGCTTTTCCAGTCTTTTTTCCAATAACAGCAATAAATTAAGATTCATAATAAAATAATCGTATGGCAAAGTTAAGAAGATCCTGTATGAACCATGCAGACAAGACATATGTAGGCCGAACATTCTCGAGATCTTTGAACTGAAAGGAGGCACTCGTATTCGATGATGACCATTTTGGATCTCTTAAATTGGTGAGGTATTTTACACAAAGAATGTCATCAGAAGAGGCAGGAAATGCCTTGGGTGCATATTGTAGATATTAATATCTGCAAAGAAAAAATAAATGGAATTCAATTCTAAAGTTACTAAATCTCTCCCCTCCCTCACATGTGCGGTTGTTTATTAACTTTTGACTTGGAACATTTTCATTTTGGTGTGGAAACTGTGGATAAGTTCTGGTTCGCTAGAGTTGGAGGCTGCTGAGAAAGAAAGTAAATGACATTTGATTCAACAAAATGTCACCAAATTTGTAAGTGAAGCCTTCTTTACAAGGCCCCTTTTGTAGACTTTTGGATCATTTGGACTGCCAAATCCCAGGTCCTCAAAGTCAAAAGCATGACGACACTCTTGCCAACTTCCCCTACGGTTTTCCTTTTAAAGGCAGAGTGAGGATATCAAGCCCACTTTTCATGTCTCTACTCTCTGCTACTTCTGTTACGAACTGCAATGCCTAGCGAATAAAATGATAATGTACATAATATATATAGGCTGAAATTTGCATCTATGCTACCATAAGAGTAATGCTATTACCTGTAGTGGTTTGCTTTGAATGGACCTGTTGTGCTGAGGCCAAGATATTTGGCTTGCTCTTCAGACAGCTGTGTCAGATGAGCATCAAACTTCAACAAATGAAGACTGGCCACATACTCATCTGTAATCATAACCATAATTAGCTGTACTTATCACAGGTTGCCCAGTAGAATGGACGTCCGCAGGAATTTTTCAAGGGGGGTCAAAATTTGATATGGGGGAAAAATGACGTTTTTTTTGCATAGAATAGCTGACTTAACTCATTGTTTTTTAGCACTGAAAATCGTGTTGGGACTGTTGGAATAATCATAAAAATCAAAAGATTTTATTTTTTTCATATTTTAAAAATCCAGGGGGCAAATGCCCCCCTCCGGACGCCCATGCCCAGCAGCCTCCTAAGCTTCTTGGCCTCTCATCCATAAGTGCTCAAAAACCATCATGTTTGATCGTGGTTGCATGCTATCAGGTCAGAGTTGCCATTGATAAATTTCACTTTAACAAAGATCTGTATTGGTTTCCCAGTCGCTTTAGTGCACTCTTGTTGTTAAGTGATAAGTTGCACTACATAAATTCACAATTAAAATTCCCAAAGTGGTCCAGGCAGGCAATGTGGCTATACCCCAGTTGATTTAAAAAAGCCATGTCTTGAAAATTTTTCTAACATTACCCTTACATTGTGCAGTGCTCATGAATAGGCTAGTGCCCTGCGCTTGGCCTTCGAGTGGCGCTTTAGAAGTTTGGAGTAGGGCATAACCGATTTTGTTTTTTTCTGATTCCGGATACCAGATAGCACAGGCCATTATTTGCCGATTCCGATTCGGATTAGTAATACATCTATGCACTTAGGTCCAATTCCAAGTTAGTCATCATTGGCTAATGGCTTGGTGTCAGCTAGTGTCAACAACAGCCAACCAGTCGCCCCATTCCCATTACCAGGATACATTTCTTCACTGATTGACAGGCCTAACGGTCGCCAGCCGAAGCAGCCTGTAGTGTAGTAGATACAGGGTAGGTTTCAGGAATTGATTTAAGGGCCCGGGTGCGACCCTTCGAACTGGTGCCCAGTTATTCTTAGGCTCACTGACAGCCCTAGTAAGTAGTAACAATCAAAATTATAATTATATACGAGTGGCCTATAAATTATTATTAGTCAAAAATCGGCAGGTTAGACAATCCAGATCCGGATAATTCTGGATAGTCCAAAATTGGTTTACCAATCCGGATTTCGGTTATGCCCTAGTTTGGAGATTACAAATATGATTAACTTCATCACACAGACACACTTGAGGTTGCATACAGCATTCCACCAAAATGATAAAGTGTTGCTAACCAACTTTCTTTGGTAGAAGGTAAATGTCATTGGCATAGTAAGTTGCAGGAGCATTGAAAAGGTCGATCAGTGCAAGTGCTTGTGTAGTCACTGTTACTGACACAACAAATGATGGAGTGCTGCAGTATCCTAGGTTGGCCAAACGCCCCTGGAAAGAAAGCAACACGAGGTCAAGAACTCGAAAGCTCTTTGGTGATACTGCTCATTTTCATACATGCCGGAAGCCTTGGGAAAATCTAGGAGTACAAACATGTGCACACATTTACACAAAACACCACATCCTTCTGACACATGTAGTATACTTTATTATGTCATGTATTTCATGTAAAATGATCACCGCTGATTTAATTTTGCTTTAAAAAACAATCCCATTAAATGCACACTAGTCATTTTAGTTATAATGTGATATTAAACATACCTCCAAAGGTAGCACTATAATGAGATTCTAGGGTACTTGTATGAAGAGGTACACAAGTAGTAAGTATAGTCAGTGGCGGCGATCTTGTTTGACAGGTGGGGGGGTCACTGGATGGTGGCACTAATAAAATTTTGACCTGATCTGGTCAAGAACGAGTTTTGAACTGATCTGGTCAAAAAAGAGGTCGAAAAAATTTGTATCGCTCACACGCGAAAAAATTTGATGACCTTTTTTGGTGTTTCTTCAAAATGTGGGGGTCCAATGTATGACGTGTCCCCCCACTATTAAAGGTGGGGGTCTTGTCCCCCGGGATCGCCGCCCATGAGTATGGTCTATATATTTTGTATCTTAACCTGCAAAGTTTATTCTTCAAGAAAGTATGGCACATTAGTATTATATTGTTATTATTATTATTATTAGTAGTAGTAGTATGCATTTATTATTAGTGCCACCGTCCAGTGACCAAGCGTCAACTGATCGTGCTGAAGCAACTGAGTGAAGGACTTGTCCCTACATGGTTACCATCTCAGAGGAGACTCTACCCTGTACTGAGTGTACTCTCTATGTTACAAGGTGAGCGCTCTAACCAATCGGCTACCGTACTCGCCTTACAAGTTTGAAGGATTCACAATGAAACAATGATTCATGTCATACACAAGGAATCAAACCCCAGATGCGAATGACACCGCAAATAAGCTAAAAATGTTCCTAAAAATAATGAAGCCACCAGCTAACCTCAGCCAGTAGAACTATTCTTTTTTCGTCTGGCCATATGATGTGATCCACTTGCTGATGGACTTTTTTCCAGGTTAATTCCGGTGTTCGTAAACTAGCCTGCATTTACACCATATTTCTTTCACAATAAAATTAAACTGAATTGAATTATATAGTGCAATATCATAATGCTCAAAGCATCAATTGATGGTCAATTTCAACTGAAATTGCAGACAGATCAGTGAGAATTGTAGAAAAAGATGGGGTGGCGGGTTAGACTTTGATCCATGTGGAGTTAAAGTATTTTGCAAACTGAAATCAATAAAATTTGAAAGCAGCAGAGTTTTGCAAGCCAGGTTGATGATCTTGATTATAGTAGGAGTGAGAAGGGTTGAACGGTCCTTAAGTAAGAAGGTTGGGATTGGGTCAAGTTCACACTGTTTATTTTGAGAGGACTGAATGAGAGTAGTGATCTCTGCCTCAGTAGCAGGCCCGAGAAGGTGAAGAGACGTATGCATTAGGCTGCAACGTTGTCTGCGTGATCAGTTGAGGGGTAAAGTCAGTTTGCATAAAGACTGAGTTTGATAAGAGAGTCTGCAATGAGGGATGGAGGGAGAGCATACGTCTTCAATTTGTACTTAGTCCTTCCCATACAGGTCTGCACTTCAGGCAATGCATCTTCTCCATTCATCTGTCTCCATTGCCAGTCTTTCAGCTTCATCCCACAACATCTCCAAGCACCTAAAGTCTTCATCCCTGATGGTGTCCAGTCAGTGCTTCCATGGTCTTCCTTTTCCTTCTTCCCTCAGGGGTCCAGCTCATCACTTGGTTGGCTTTTCTATCCTTATCCATACGAAACACTTGTTCCATCGATTTTAATCTTCTCTTTCTGATAATTAAGAACTTGAAGGAAAGAATTAATTTTTTGTATGAGTTCAGGTTTAGTGATGATTACAGCATGCTTGTTGAGGAGATCTGACATGGTGGAATTGTAGACATTAGAAGACGGCACTACATAGCACCTCTTAAAAGCCTGTCAGAGACATGCAGTGACAGTCTAGTTGTGCAGTTGTAAACTCTAAAGGTGCAGTTGTTATGACTGGTAGTCGTGTTCAAAATATAAATTAATTTATTCATGCATCATTATAATAGTTCAACAGAAAATACAAGATTAAATTAGAATATATGATTTGACTAGATTATGAAAATGCCTTGGTGTACCATTGATGCATTCTTGGTATCGTTATAACATTAAAGTGACAAGAACAGACTAGAAAAGAACGCATGTGTCTTAATTAACTGACCACGTCGATTTCCATATAAGGATGACCCATGTTGCAGACAATACAACCGGATTTCATCTGATCCATGTGCTCTCGAAGTAGAATCTTCTTGTTTCCTATAGACAAGGCAGAACATACACCTCTCAAAAACTGCATACATGCCTTACATGGCTGTCTAACTGATTAAAACAAGCGTGACTATTGCAAACAGAAAATGCATGATGAGCCGAGTTACACGAAATGTTCTGCAGATTCAGTGGAAGATTGATCCATGGACTGAAATGCCTTAAATACTCAATTTCTTGGTTTAATATATTGCCATTCGAACCTGTTTTCTAGGTTTAACATATTGCCATTATCGAATGAAAAGATATTGATAGATGGTGTTTAGTAAGCATCGGAGTGTAAAAATCTTACTTGTGGTCTGCCTGTGGTGAGTCTTAGAGTAGGCTCAAGTGCCATACTCTGAGAACTAGTAGTGAAAGACCACCGAAACCAGGGTCAAACATGCGCTAACAGTTGACAGACGTAAGCAGCATTATCAGTTCGTCTCACCTCACCATATCTTCTGTTACTTCACATTACTTTACCTCACCTTATTTTATGTTACTTTACTTACCTAACTGCCCTATCAAACCTTGCCTTACCTTACCTTACTTTCCTACCTTTACCTTTCTTTATGTTACCTTGTCTTGCATAACCCTACCTCAACTGAAATATAAATTAATCAGTTCTAGAGCTGCTTTCTACCTGTGCAGGTGATGACCATATCCACAGTTTGGATGACCTCATTCAGTTGTACTACTATGAAACCTTCCATGCTGTCAATAAACCAGCAGAAAACAGATTGATTACTATCAAACACCGATTTATTCAGTTGGATGTCAGAAAGAAAACCCAGAAGTTATTACTCTTGAGTAATTTTGCTTCTTGTCACTTTAATGTTATGATGATGCCTAAGAATCCATCAATGGTACACCAAGGCGTATCCATAATCCAGTCAAATCATACATTCTAATTTAATCTTATAATTTCTGTGGAACTATTACAGTGATGCAAGAATAAGTAGCCTTAGATGCATACAGTATTTCTATGTACATGTAATACAGTAATAGACAAACTGTCCGTGATCCATTTAGTACACTCTGAAAAGGTGACATACAATGCCAGTGCCCTCTGATGAATAGTATGAGAACAAAAAGTGGTAGCCAACGGGAAGCAACAGAGAAAGATTCTCAGCAGTAGTGTCTAGTAAAAACTGACATTAAGGTACGTGACTGGTAGAATTTGTTACCAGACACTGTGGACTATGGCCAGACACCGAGGTCTTATCATTGGCGAGCACAATAAATTACTTCACCTTATTACCAGTTTCAGCTTGGTTGGCACAAGTGCCAACCAAGCTGAAACTGGAGCCATAGAAAAAGATCAGAACGAAGGGATCATACCATGCCTGAAGAGCACAAATAGGATCAATTTCCGTCACCATCACGACGGCACCCATCGCCTTCAACGACTGACAACATCCTCGACCAACCTTAAACAAAAAATCACATGAAAGTTTTTGCTAAACAAGAAACTCGGAATTTATTAGGCCCTATGACAATGGAAATGAAGAAACCACAGCAACAACAATAATAATAATAATAATAATATTTATTCTTTAATTAAGCGCCTGCAAACGCACTGCGCTGTACATGTACATGTTATGCGATAAATCTTAACTACTAACAGAACAGACAGCCTGCAATACACGGCGCAAATTGCAGCCTACAAAGCATGTCCGCCTATGGGACTCGATCTCTGTACCTCTCGCACTCTACGCCAGATGTTATCCAATGCGCTATCGGGCCCCCCCCCAAAAACTCTGCTCAATTAACATAACATACAGGGTGGGCCAGTAGGAATGCACCAACTTTGGATGGGTATAACTTGAACAACTGTTATCCGAACATCGTGCACAATATACTAAATTGAAAGTAATCATCCACTCTACTACTGTGTCAAATCTTGCACTGATATACGGCACCGTTGTTATAAAATTTCGGTGCGGCGCACACCTCTCAATTTTGAATGTAAATATTGAACATCATGGCGCCGCTCACGGAAGAGGATAGAATTTTAATCCGAATTTTACGAGCAGAAAAAGGATACAATACACATCAGATGATGATAGAATTCCCTTCTAGAAAATGGAATAAATATGCTCTAAATCGATTGATTAAACAAATTGATGCTACGGGAACGTCTAACAGCCGCAACTGTGGTCGCAAACGTTCTGCGCGCACAGCGTCGAACATTGCACAAGTCCATGAGTTAATTTGCAGCCAAGACAACAATCCAGGGACGAGTAAGAGTCCGAGAGAAATTGAGCGTGCGACCGGAATTTCACGCAGTACTGTTAGGCGCATTGCTAAACATGACCTCAACCTCAAAGTCTATCGTCGACGTGAAGTTCAGAAATTGTCTGATGCCGATTCGATGAAACGTCTAGCCGCCTGCAAACGACTCAAGAAGCGAATGACAGATGAAAAGATCAACAGAACATGGTTCACAGACGAGAAGATCTTCACGGTTCAGACGCCAACAAACACTCAGAACGACCGTGTGTATGCAAACGTTAGCCTTAAGCGTGAGGTTGCGCCTGCTCGGCTTCTGAAGGGCAGGAAGCACTTCTCGCAAAGTGTGATGGTGTCGTTGGCTGTTTCAAAGCTTGGAAAGACGGCGCCATTCTTTGTTACTCCAAAGGCTAAGGTGAACAGTGTTTATTACTGCGATGAAGTACTCGCAAGAGGACTGCTACGTGATATTCGCCAACTGTCTGGAGTTGATGGTTACATCTTTCAGCAAGATGGAACGCCGGCGCATCGTTCACGTCATAATGGCACATCGAATATTAATCGAAAATGGCACATCGAATATTAATAGCATTATCTCAAAATGTCGTAATAGTATCTCGTAGATATTTTGCAGAATGATAAAATGGATAATTATCTTCAATCTGATATATTGGACAATACGCTCAGATAAAAGGTATCAAAGTTATAAGGCGTCAAAGTTGGTGCATTCCTACTGGCCCACCCTGTAATTACATAACTTTTATTGAACACCAATAACAATCAATATTACAGTCATTCAAAGAAAGTATTAAAAGGCAACCAAAGGTGAGACCAGAAGGGACAAGTCCTGCTAATAGAGTCACCTGATTTGCTATAACAGATTTCATGATGGCATTTCAGTTTCACAATTCATCAGATTTTCTAACTATAAGTACAGTGCAAGTTATAATTGGTCAGTAACATAATGGTCAATTATTACAGTGTAACTTTTGTACATCGAGCTTTAGTATTTTTAACTCCTAGTTATATCAACAGTCAATTGCCCGGCCACAACCAACGCAAGCACATACAAACATCTTCTCTTTCTTCTTTCTTTATGTTCTCTGCCCACCGGCAGGTTCGTATGACCAATGACGCCATCGTTCTCTGTCTTGTGCGCTTCTCTTTAGTCCACTGTATCCTTCTTCTTTTGTCATCATCCAGTCTAGCAGCATTGTCCTCGGTCTTCCTCGCGTCTTTCTCCCCTCCATCCTTCCCTCCATGATGTCTCTTAGCAGTGTCTCACTCCTTAGGATGTGCCCGATCCATTTCCTTTGTCGTACGCGTGTAGTACTTATGAGTGATCTTGGTTCTTCTACCATTTGCAGGATTTCCTCGTTCGACCTCCGTTCCGTCCAGCTAACTCTCTCCATTCTGCGCCACACCCACATCTCAAAGGCCTCCAATCTTTTTATGTCGTCCTTCCTCATTGTCCATGTCTCAGAGCCGTACAGAACAACACTCCACACCAGTGTCTTCACCATTCTCTTCTTTAGTTTCTTGCTTAAGCTTCCTCTCATCAGCTCTCCTCTTTTATAAAATGCATCTTTTCCCATGGATATTCTTCTTTTTATTTCCACGTGGCATCTTGCATCGTCTGTTATCACACTTCCTAGATAGCAAAACTTCTCCACCTGTTCTATTTCTTCTCCGTTTAGTGTGATCTTTATTGTTTGTGGTGTTATGCCGCTTCTCTTGCTTATCTTCATTATCTTTGTCTTCTTTACGTTTATTTTCATTTCATATTCCAGCGATATCGTATTTAGACGATCCATCATCCTTTGTAAGCCCTCCTGGCTAGTTGCCAGCATCGCCTGGTCATCTGCAAATCTCAATGCCTTCACCCTTCTTCCTCCTACCTTTATCCCCTCCTCCATATCCTCTAGCGTTTCTCTTACGATCTCTTCTATATAGATGTTGAATAGGATGGGTGACAGTGGGCATCCTTGTCTTACCCCTCTTCCTATTTTTCCTGGTTCTGAGTACTCTCCATCAACTCTTATTTTCACTCTTTGTCCCATGTATAGATTACCTATCAATCTTCTTTCTCTCCAATCCACCCCTTTTCTTCTCAGTATTCCCATTAGCTTTCTCCAGTCTACTCTGTCGAAAGCTTTTTCATAGTCAACGAAGCAGATATATATGTCTTGGTCATGTTGGATGCTTCTGATGATACAAACATAACTATGTCTAATCCAACTTGCATATATCACAATTTTCGTAATTGCAAAAGGCATTTTAGTCCCTATCAAACTATTGGCTAAGAGATATATCAAAGTTGCAGGGCTCCTCTATGACTGATACTGTACCTGGCTGAGGAATAACATATGTTTCGTCTCCTCAATGGATAATAATGCATACTAATGAGGCTGTTGTAGCCACAGGTAGGAGATACAGAATGATGCAAGAGTATGTCTGGGCCACCAGCACTAGAGGGAGTCAGTCAATCAAAGGTTACAGGTACTCTAATCTCACTCTCATGTCTTAATGTCATTTTAATGACTGAAAGCCTGGAGCCTTTGACAAGCGGGCGTTCCACGGCCCCACTTTACAAAGACTGACTCTGCAACACGTAGACCTATAAAAATTATGTAAGCCGCTTACTAGATTTCACCCGATCAATTCACTGAAAAGTGAGAAGGGTCGAGGCCATACGGTTGCAATCTCTCATACAAAAGTATGTTTTTAAAATAATGGCATCATAAAAGAGTGTCTGCAGTCTTCTGTAATCTGTTGCATTATTGTCAACTGGATTTGTTGAATTGAACGAATATTGATTGATTGATTGATTGACTGACGAAAAAAATAGATGCATTGACCTGTGTAGTAAATGAAAAATCCAAAACTACCCTGCAATTTTGTTTTGAATGAGCACCTGTCAATAAGCTGGTTCCACAAGACCAAGACATTGTGGTACATGACTGAGAATAAGACAAGAGAAATTATATAGCAAGACATGCGATTCAAGACATGTGGCAGAGTTAAGATGCATACAAGGCAGGGCAGAGCTGCACGTGACAAGAACGATTTTCAGAAATTGTGGTGCGATTGCATGCACTTCCAACTTTCCAGTTCATATTGAAGCAGGCCAATATTTTAGCACAAGACACCAAGATAGTTTGTGCAAGACCTACCAAGACTACTTTTTCACAACAGAACGGAACTTGTTTCAAGACAATTTCTAACAATGACATGACCTCAAGACCAAGACTGAGACCCAAACAATAGGTTCCAAAAAAGAAAGAACAAGACTAAGACATCAAAACCTGTTTCAAGATGTCTCACGACTGAAACTGAGTCTTGAGACCTTACATCCCTGTGGCAGAAACAGGTTAACGCTGGAGTGAGACCATGAACCAGATCCAACAGCAGCTGCTAAAGTCACTTTTTTCCAACCCACTCGACACCACACAAGGACTTAAGACATTAAATCTACATACCCACACCTCCAGTCCATCTTACATCCCTATACCCACAGACACATGTCTTGGTCTCTATACAGATCATCTAACATCCCCAAAGCCACATATAAAATTAAACAGTCTTGGTTTCTAGACCATCTTACCTCTCCATAGCCACAGATAACCACCTTCATTCCACCAAACATTATGTCTGTTGCTCGCTTTAGCCTGTCAAAAGAGTGAAACAAAAAACATAATGAATAAAATACAAAGCAGCTGTAAAAGGCCTAACTTGTGACCATTAACAAGTGGCATACATGATCCTTCCAGAACAAGAAATTTGTACTGGGATAAAACAAGTATCTAGAACTAACAAAACATTCTTCGGCGTGAAAATTCCGGCACAGTATACCACTGCTGTAGTCGGGAGCGCCTCTGAGTAGTAGTTGACTTCGAGAGGCGCTATAGAAATATCCGGAATGAATGAATGAATTATTATTATTAATAGAATCAGTATTCAGTAGTATATATCATTTTTTAATAACGGTGTCAACCCAATCCTTCCGTTGACAATCCTTCTGATTAAATCCTTGTTCTCTTTATACTTAACGCCTATTTAACGTTCACCTTTTGAACACTAATTCTACGTATAAGTATAACCTGAATTAATCAGCAACACAGTTTAATATCTTTTAGTTTAATAAGAAACAAACAGACAGAACTCAATTCGATTACAACTCAACTAGTCAGCCACACTACTACAGCGAACACACTCGAATTCAAACTTCTCTAGTCAGCATAATTCTTCGCGCCTCTTGACACACCTGTCTTCTGTGTGCCTAAGCGAACTCTAATAATATACATATAGGCCTAGCGCGCCCCTGCCGAGATCGGCCGGCCACGCGTGTCACTAAGTACAACTAAACGTTATACATCTATCATATATACATATACACGAGAAACTAAAGTAAGCGCACTATATATATACGCTAATATCTCGCACTGCAAGACTGTACACAAAACTCAGTTCACATTACCTCCTTCCTTTTTCTGGAATTGAGCAAATTAAATTTCAAAATTTGCGAAATTACCAAAATACATGAAACATATATATATCTAAGTAATTAATAAACAGTCTTACGATTACTTATAACCTTGACAAACAATCAGCAATAATATTCAATCTGCCCTTCTTGTACTTCACCTCAACATCAAAAGTTTGTAAGGCTAATGCCCAACGCACAAGTTTAGCAGACTTAGACATTGACTCAGTCAAATATGTAAGAGGATTGTGATCAGTAAAAATGAAAATTTTTGATCCAATTATAATTTCTTTTAACTTGTTTAGAGCCCAAACAATAGCATAGGCTTCCTTTTCCACAGTAGCCCATCTCTTCTGGGTATCAGTTAATTTTTGACTGATAAATGACACAGGGCGTTCTATTCCCTTGTCGTCCATCTGTGTTAAAACAGCACCGACTGCAAAGTCACTACTATCGCAGTACAAATTGAATGGTTTTCCCACTTCAAAAACATATAACACTACTTTGGATCGCACAGCCTCTTTAAGTAAATCAAATGCTTGCTGATGTTCAACAGTCCAATCAATCTTATCAGAAACACGTTTACTAGTTAAATCAGATAAAGGTTTCGCAATCTGTGCAAAGTCCTTAATAAACTGTCTGTAATAATTAAAAAATCCAAGCAGTTGCTTAACTTGCTTCTTAGTTTCTGGGATCTTCAAATTAGTCAAACTTTCAATTCTGTCTGGATTCATCTTTATCTTACCAGACCCAACCACATGACCGATAAACCTTACTTCAGACTTACCAAATATGCATTTTTTCAAATTCAAAGTAACGTTATGCAATCTCATTTGCATCAAAAATGCATCTAGATGCTGCAAGTGAATATTCCAACTGTCAGAATGCACAGCAATGTCATCAACATACGGTTCTGCAAAGTCACTTATAGGCTGTAAAACTAAATTTATCGCCTTAACAAAAGTTCGTCCAGAATTTATCATTCCAAAAGGAACACGAGTAAATTCATACAGTTACAAAAGCTGTCTTCCATTGATCAGATTGTTTTACAGGACAAGTCCAATAAGCACTTCGACAGTCCAAAATAGAAATCACATTAGACTTTCCAACTTTGTTCAAAACGTCTCTGACAATCGGCATAGGATATTTACAATCCACTGTGAATGAGTTAATGTATCTGTAGTCACAGGCAAGTCTTAAAGATCCGTCTTTCTTTTTAACAATAACCAAAGGGCTTGCCATTCTGCTCGATGATGGTTTGATAATGTTTGTTTTTAACATTTCTTTGATCTGACGTTCCACTTCTGATCGATAAATCAAAGGAATTCGATATGCTGCAAATTCCTTTTCACGAAATCCTGGTTTTAGTTCAATTTCATGTTCAACCAATGTACATAATCCGGGTTTTTCTGAAAATCTATCACAGTATTTGTTCAAGACTTTCAACAACTGTTCTTGCTGAGTTACTGTCAAATGGCTAATTTGTTCAGGATCGAGGTTAAGTGAATTCTTGTCATCTTGAACCTCATTCCTCATTGGTAATTCAACCACTGAACCAAAATCTTCATCTTCTTCAACGATTAGACCACAACTTAATGCTCGAGTAACATATTTTCTGATCTTGTTGGCGTGAATTATTTTTCGACCATTTTCACCCATATCGACTAAATAAGAGTACTTTGATCTTCGATGTATGATCGTACATGGACCATGCCATCGAGAAATAAGTTTGTTTGTTGACGTTGGATACAAAACTATGACTTTCTCACCAGCTTCAAATTCTTTGTGCTTTGCTCTCTTGTTATACTGATTCGTGTATTGTAATTGCTTTTCTCGAGAGTAGGATTCTGCAAACAATAATGCTTTCTCCATATTTTCTTTGAGTTCTTTTAAATACTTTTCTGGTTTAACTCCAACATGAGGTGGTAAGTTTATTTCTCTAGTCCAACTCTCTTTTAATATTGCCAATGGTCCTCTCGGAATTTTCCCATAGACAAGCATATATGGTGATACTCCAGTAGTTGCATTCGGCACTTCTCGTAATGCCCACACTGTGAAAGGAATTATCTTGTGCCATTTCCTCGGGTTGTCTATTATCACATGATGGATCATCTTTTTAAATGTCTGATTCCATCTTTCTACTAATCCAGCAGCCTCTGGGTGTCCTGGTGTGTCGAATCGTGGACTACAGCCCATTAAATCGAGAAATTCTCTTGTCAAACTGGCTGTGAAGTTCGTTCCTTGATCACTGGTGATCACGGACGGCACACCAACGTTCATGAACAGTTCCATCAACGCTTCACACACAGCCTTCGCTGTCAGCGATTTCAATAAGAAGATTGTAGGCCATCTGGTGCACGAGTCCACAATGCATAAACAATACTTGTGACCTGCAGCAGATACCGGATCGATCGGGCCAACGAGGTCCATCGTCATTCTCTTGAAGGCGACCTCTTCTCTTGAGACTGGAGTGATAGGCACTCTATCCATCACCAGACTCCTTGCCTTTAATTGACACTTCTCACAAGACTTACAAAATTTCACAATGTCTCTTCTCATCTTTGGCCATACAAAAGACAACTTTATTCGTTCTCTTGTTTTCTCTTCTCCTAGATGTCCTCCAAATACCGATTCATGCGCCAATTCCATCACTTTAATTCGTCTCTCTTTTGGTAACACTAGTTGATATATCGTCTGGTCTAATATCTGATATTTCTTATGCAATAAACCGTTGATCACACAGAATTCAGATTCTTTCTCTTGTGCTAACTTCCACCACGGCTTCAACGATTCATCATTTCTCTGTTGCTCTTCGAACTTCTTCGAATCGGCAATCTGCACCTTTTGTTCTTCATCCATCTCTTCATCTCTATACAAGTCTCCTATCCCCACATCACATTCATTGTCTTCTTCCGTTTCATTTAATGTGCCATTCTCGCATGCAGCCATCTCTTGCTCGTTCATCTCTGATGTTATACCATCTCGCGATAAGCTTCGTTGCTCATTACTGTCGTTTTCCTCATCACTTGAACTTTCAGTTTCACTCTTCTCATCAACATCTACCATTTCCTGTTTCCGACTCTGCGCTCTCGTCATTACATTTGCTTGTACACTCACATCTCCTTGTATCGTTTTGATCTTCATCTGTGGTACGGCTTTTAATTCGGCAATTATCTCTGGATGCAACAAGAATCTTTCTGTACTGCCCATCTTTGCAATACTAGCACACATCAAGGTGACATAAGGTGTAAGTGAACTGGATTTTACGCGGAAATCCCTCTTCTTCCACGTCACTACCACACAGTCTAACATCGACTTTCACTAACTTCGCAGGAATGGCATCTCCTGCCACACATTGCAAATTCACTTTTCCAATTTGTTCCACCTTCATGCCTTCCAGTAATTCTTCACTAATCACCGGAATCTCTGCTCCCGAGTCGCTCAGTGCTTTGACTTTCACTGGCTCTTTACCGTCTACTGCACGAATTTCGACCTCGACATATTGCAAGAACGATTTCTTCAATATTCGACTGTCATCTTTTCCTATGACTTCTCTCTGAATTTCAGCATCCAATAGAATTTCTTTTTGAATACCACATTTCATTACTGATTTTACTTCAGTTTCTTGGTTTTCTTGACCCGTGGTTTGATTGTCTGTATCACTAACCACTTGAATCAAATTCACCCTTGTGTGTTCTTGATTTCTGCTAGAACTAGCTGCTGCCACTGGAACTGGACAAAATTTAACCAAATGTTTGTCTGAACCACAGTTGTGACAACGCTTCACAACATGCCTCGTTGTTCATTTCCTTCATTTCTCTTATACTGTACAAACGATGTGTTGCCTTCCCTCTTGGCAAACGGCGCTGACGATTTGTTAAATCCCTGACGACCAAACGTCACTTCTCTGGTCTCATTGGGTACAGGGACACTAGCCTTGACTTCTTTACCTTTGAACTGATTCCCTGTTCCTGGATTACTTTTCCACTTTCCACTCTGGCTTTGGTTTACGGAACGTTGAGAAGGATAACTGTTTATATTTGGGATCGCAAACCCAATTCGATTGTTTACATGAATGTCTGCTAGGTCAGCCACTGCACTAGCTTGGAGACAGTCAGTTCCTTCCTTCGACAATACAAACTGTAGTGGACCTGGCGGTAAACATTCTTTCAGCTTATCCGCTACCAGCAAATCAAAGAGCGTATCATACTCTTTGTTCACGTTTCGACTTCTCACGTAATAGTTTAGCAAGTTCTTAAGTCTTGCCGTAAACATCGTATAAGTCTCTTCTGTTGTCTTCTTAGCATCCACAAATCTGGCTCTGTATTCTCTCGAAGTCAATTTAAATTCTTTTAATAAGTGCTGCTTGACTTTATCGTAATTGTCTAGATCATCGAATGACAATCTATTTAGAACGGTTCGAGCTTTCGGCGTCATCAATGGTAGTAATAATTTCACCCAAAACGGCTTTTCCACAGCAAAACTGCGAAATGCGTTCTCGACTGTTTCAAAATATAATGGCACCTCCATCATATCAGTTGGCATTTCAGGCAATACATGCTTCATTGCATCACCTATTTTCTTAATTTTTGACACCAAAGTTTCACTTTCTTGCTGTTTCCTTCTTTCTGCTTCCCGTTCTTCTCTCATTTGCGTTTCTTTCAATGTCAATTTTGATTTCTCCAGTTTCAGACGTTCTTGTCTTTCTGTTTCTGCCTTTTCCAAACTTTCTTTCTGAAATTTGAGTTCTTCTTGTCTGATCTGTTCTGCACGTTCTAACTCTAACGTTCGCGCTTTTTCTTTTTCTTCTTCACGCATTCTCTTTGCTTCAATCTGTTGCTGACGTACCTCTTCATCACTTTTTCTAGCTTTTTCAAATTCAATCATCTGCTCCAATCTTCTTCTTTCAGCATCTTCCCTATCTCTTTTCAACTGTTCTAACTGAATCTCAAACTGATTCTTTTGCAATTCAAGTTCTGTTACTGAAAGCTGAAAGTCATCTGGGAACTGGTCTATTTTTGGATAATTTGGCCTCCTATAACTTACTGCCAACCATTACTAGACCCACTAGAATAACGGCTCATACTGCTACTTTAATTGACAATGTGTACACAAACGCTTGGACCAAATTGCTTCATGCTGAAATTGTAATTTCGGACATATCTGATCACTTACCCATCCTTTCGGTCTTTGCCTTTAATCTCCCTTCCTTCAGCAATTTTACTAATACAGATTATAGGAGAGCCACTGAGAATCAAAAAATGAATTTTCTTCAAATAGTTGAGGATACCAACTGGGATAAGGTCTATGAGGCATGCAACGCTAATGATGCCAACCTTGCTTATGAACTGTTTTTAAAGCAATACTTGGTCAATTATGATAGTGCCTTTCCCAAGATTCCCGTAAAAAATAGCAAGAAATTGAAAACCAAACATCCTTGGATGACGCAGGGCTTAGCTAAATCTGCTAAAAGGAAGGCTAGGCTTTACACGAAATATTTAAAAAATCCGACTGATATGAATAAGAGAAAATTTACCGAGTATCGAAACATTTTCAAAACTGCCAGAAATAACGCTGAAAAAACCTATTACCAGAGTGAATTCACGAAACACAGCTCCAACCTTAAAAAAACCTGGAGTTTGATCCGTAGGATAATCAAAATGGGTGAGAGGGATCCTCCCTTAGAATCCTTGGTGATTGATGGTAACGAATGCAAGGATCCTATTCAAATTGCGACTGCTTTTAATAATTATTTTACCAACATTGCCCAGACATTATCGGACCAAATCCCGGCTGCACATACCTCCTTCTCTGACTACCTCTTTCCGCCTTTACCCAATTCCTTTGGACTTCTCCCTACTACGCCTGCAGAAATTCTGCAACTTGGTACATCAATGAAACCAACACATAGTAGGGGTTATGATGATATTGATCCTATAATTGCAGCGACTAGCTTACCGCTTATAGCTTCTATACTATCGGAAATTATCAACTGTTCTCTCAATACGGGCATAGTACCGCAGGCTATTAAAACAGCTAAAATTATCCCAATCTTTAAAAAAGGCAATAGGAATGAAATTTCCAATTATAGGCCTATTTCAATTCTTCCTTATTTTGCAAAATTCTACGAAAAATCTATGGCTAATAGACTTCTTAGTTTCATAAATAAATCGCATATAATCTTTCACTCCCAACACGGCTTTCAACCTGTGCAATCTCCCTCCCTTGCCCTTCTCAACTTATATGATAAAATATCTCACACCATAGATAATAATGAATACTCTATAGGTATCTTTTTAGATCTTACTAAGGCTTTTGATACTGTAAATCATGCTATACTCCTTAGTAAATTATCTAACTATGGCATTAGAGGTATACAACTGGAATGGTTCACTAATTATCTAAGCGGGCGTTCACAATATGTTTACTGCAATGGCGTCTCTTCTGGCATTAGGATAATAAGACATGGCGTTCCTCAGGGCTCTAATCTTGGACCCTTGCTTTTCTTGCTCTATATTAACGATTTGCCTAACGCCTCGACCATCCTGTCTTTCATACTTTTTGCTGACGATACGACTGTTTTCCATTCGGATAAATCTTACTGCAACCTTATACACACGATTAATACTGAACTACGTCTCATATCCGAATGGTTCTTGGCCAATAAATTGTCCCTCAATGCTAATAAGACGGCGTTTATGATATTCAAATCACACAGGAAAGTTGAACCACCTGATACTGCAGTTCATCTCTTAATAAACGATCATAGTATTAATCGAGTCAATAGCACTACATTCCTAGGAGTTATTATTGACCAACATTTAACTTGGGAGTCGCATGTTAAGAGTATTGCAACGAAGATAGCAAAGAGTTGTGGAGTAATCTATCGTGCTGCGAACAAGCTTCCGTTGGCAATACGAACACAGTTGTACTATTCGCTGGTTTATCCTTACCTCTCTTACTGTTGCATTGTATGGGCCTCAACCTATCCATTTAGACTTCGTAAACTAGAAATACTCCAGAAAAGAGCCATACGTATTATTAGTGGGGCCCCATGGGGCTCTCACACTTATCCCATTTTTATTAATTATAAGATCCTAAAACTTGAACAGATAAAGAAATACCAGATTGGCCAATTCATGTATAAACTCTCAAGAAATCTCTTGCCTACCAATTTCAAAATTTCCTTTAATGTGGGCTCTGACATCCACCACCACAACACGAGGATGGCTGGTAATTATAGGCCAGGTTGGGCGCGTACAAATACCAGGAAATTTTGTATTGCGGTCACGGGCCCGCACGTGTGGAACGGCTTGCCTCCTTCCCTTACACAAGTGGGATCTTTTTTGCTATTTAAAAACTTACTGCGACAACACCTTATTATCATTGATAGCTAGCACTTACTTTCTATAGACGTTGGACTATTGTTTTTTGCTTTGTATCCCTCGGGGATGATGAATTATATTACCCTGCCCCCCCGAGTTTTGGTGTGTTTCTCTCGCGTTTGAGTCTCCCGTGAGTATCGACCTTCCGATTAATCTTCGGATTACTTTGTTCTCCTCCTTCCGTTTACAGTTTTCTTTTTCATCTTTATTTCTCTGGTTTTTCTTTCTAACTGTCCAAGAGTCGGCAGTATAGTTAAGATATGTGGATTTTCCCGTTTTTCTTATTTTAGAGGAATTAGTTAAGACTTTAAGTTTGGTTTTTGCGCCACGTTAATAATCTTGGCAATAAGGTGTCCCTGGAAGCGGGAGTTCATCCCTTTAGGGACTTCCTTTTGTCACCAGTTTATGTTATAAGACGCTATCATGTTTTGCTTTGAGTTATGGTTTCAATAAATGATTTGTCATTGTCATTGTCATTGCCTTACGCACTTGTTCTGCTTTCTCTTCTTTCTCTCTCTGCAGACGTTCTGCTTTCTCTTCTTTCTCTCTCTGCAAGCGCAATTCGTCTTGTCTTACACGTTCTGCTTCTTGTCTCAGCTCTTTCTCTTCCTGTCTTCGTTTATCCTCTCTTTCTTTCTCTTCTTGTCTACGTTTCTCCTCTCTATCCTTCTCTTCCTGCCTAGTCATCATCATCCACTGCATCAACATCTCCATAGACATAGGCGCAGGAGGTTTTTCAATAGCCTTTTCTACGGCACCGCCAACGGCACCTTCTTCTTCGACTTCTTCTTTCACCCACACTTCGGCGAGTTCCTGTATCATGTCACCACGTGACATACCTTCTAATTGTTCTTCTTTAAAACCGGCTTTCAACAAACGCTGTTTTAGCCTTTCCGTAGACATCTTCTTAATATCTGCTTGTCTTTCAGCACTTAATTTCTCCATCTTACTTGTTTACTTTGGTGATTTCTCTTTTCAAAGAAGTCACGGTTTTTCTTGTTGTGTGAATCGATAAACAAACGGGATTTCTTTTGTATTTGTTCGTGAAAAACAACGAAATTTTTATACCGTTTCTCGTGTTCCACCGTCGTTGATATCGTAAACTCGTCACACAGCACACAACGCGTAGATTCTTCTAACACCGTTGTAAATTCTTTTATCACCGTCGTAGATTCTTCTATCCGCCGAAGGAGGTGATAACGTGAATTTTAATCCACCGTGAGTTTATATCCACCGTGAGTATTTATTCCACCGTGAGTAATTATTCCACCGTGAGTTCTTATCCACCGTGAGTTCTTATCCACACCGTCACTGCCACCAATAATGTCAACCCAATCCTTCCGTTGACAATCCTTCTGATTAAATCCTTGTTCTCTTTATACTTAACGCCTATTTAACGTTCACCTTTTGAACACTAATTCTACGTATAAGTATAACCTGAATTAATCAGCAACACAGTTTAATATCTTTTAGTTTAATAAGAAACAAACAGACAGAACTCAATTCGATTACAACTCAACTAGTCAGCCACACTACTACAGCGAACACACTCGAATTCAAACTTCTCTAGTCAGCATAATTCTTCGCGCCTCTTGACACACCTGTCTTCTGTGTGCCTAAGCGAACTCTAATAATATACATATAGGCCTAGCGCGCCCCTGCCGAGATCGGCCGGCCACGCGTGTCACTAAGTACAACTAAACGTTATACATCTATCATATATACATATACACGAGAAACTAAAGTAAGCGCACTATATATATACGCTAATATCTTGCACTGCAAGACTGTACACAAAACTCAGTTCACAAACGGTGTCATAGTTTTAACTGGATACTGAGAAGGTACTTACGCATCTACAATTGTTTCCCTGCAGTTGTAGATTGTGTCAAACTTTGACTGGATAAAAACAAAAATAATAAGACAAGTAATTTACTATTATTACTATTATTATCCATATTATTATAAATCAGGCAACTTTTGTGATGTTTAAACCAGAAGGTTAGACACAGGCGACTAATGGATAACACACTGGCGTGAAGAGCAGTAGGTACCAAGATCGAATCCCGTAGACCCCATTAGGTTTATTCAGCCTTCCACTCGCTAGGTGGCGGCGGTGGTTAAATGAATAGTAGGCTGTGATTGGCGCCCTGTGGCTGCCATATAAAACAGTTATATTCGACTCCTGTAAAACTGTTATCATGTGATTCTACTGTATACATGTGCTGGGGCGTGGTGGCTCAGTGGTAAGTTCGGCGCCTTCTGACCGGAGGGTTGCAGGTTCGAATCCCACTCTAGCCGCTGCGTACGGACCTTGGGCAAGTCCTTCACTCACAATTGCTCGTGGCACTTTGGCATGAAAATTCCGACACAGTGTACCAATGCTGCAGTCGGGAGCGCCTCTGAGTAGTAGTAGACTTCGAGAGGCGCTATAGAAATATCCGGAATAAATAAACATGTATGTAAGGCGCCCTGTGTGGCTGCCGTTTCTACTATATGTATGTTCACTGTAGTGTACAGCGCAGCGCGGTTAGCAGGCGCTTAAATAAAGAAAAGATTATTATTATTATTAACAAGAAAATCAACATCACAATTTTGATACATTAGGATCTCCATATTACCTCCACTGGAAACAGAGTTTATAAGTAAATTATGTAAAGTATGAATATAAATTTCTAAGAAATTAGGTCAATTATTTGTATGCCGTTATGTAAGCATGTATGTTTGTGCATGTGTATTCCGGTATTATGGTAGACACTGTGTCTCAGATGTTTTCTGTAAGATGAGCTGACATCCCCAAGCTATATTTGTCATGGCAACCATGGTCTGCAAGGTTGAAAGGATCTTTTGGTTGAAGCACAAATGCATTAGCACTTGAACAAGAAAAAGACAATATAAATTTTTTAAGAGGTCTGAAAAAGGAGCTCTGTTATATTATGCTTTGATAATACATGCATGTTTTTATGCATGCATGTATGTTTGCATCTAGAAATTTATATAGCACCTTACATAAACTCTAGAAGGTGCTATGCACGCATACCTACATACTTGTATGCAAGTATGCATACATAAACACATTACACATATCAACATGCTATCAACTTCATGCACTATTTCAAACCCGAGTGTAATGACTTAAGTCTACTGTGTGACCATGAAGTTCACGAGGCATTACTATGGTAACAGCAATGTTCATGGCTAGTATTGTCAGTCAGACATGTGAATACATGGTCAGTGGGGAGTTACCATGACAACTGATTTGGTGGTGTCAACAGTTAGAACGTTCGGCCAAATGTGTGACTACATAATCTGTGAGGATTGATCACATAATCAGCGACTTTACCTTGGTAACAGATTCAGTGATGTTCATTGCTGGTATGGTCAGTTTTCCTGACTTGGACAGCTGGTAGAGGCGGTGGACTCCAAGGATGCTCTCTTCAACGATGCCCTTCAGCTTACTAAAGATAGTCATGTGCTTCTTCAACAGCAGGTCGGTCGCATCACCACCATCATCCAACACCTGAAATCAACCATAACACCACATTTTTCACCACAGCATAAAGTAATGTAAATAAACGCCTGAAATGACACTAATGCCCATCCATCACCTTAATATGACAAAATCACAAACTCAACCTGACAGATGTACATAATAAATTATCATCTTACCCTATCACATCACACCATACCACTTCTCGACTGGAACTCAACAGGCATGGGCTAAACTCTACTAAGATGTCATTCTCAGATTGGGCTTCACATTGCCTGCTCCGTGAGTCCTCATCACTGGATAACTATCCATGGCTGACCATATGAACTTGCTGTGCAGGTCAGGCCTCTAGCGTCAGGTTTGGTCAACATGGTGTAACTTACTGTTCAGTGCTGCAATGATCTTATTGCAATCTACTGCAATTAGTGCCGTCTTAAGGCATGGCAAGCTGGGCACCAGTGGCAGTCACCAGAGGCCCCATGATTCTATGGGGCCCCCAAATTAAAAAGACCAAAAAAATTAATTTGTGTTTGACCACCAAGTGCAGCAGAAGTAAAACTTCTTAGCTATGAGTGCAAGGCTTATGTTATATTGTTCAAAAGTTTGTGCTGATTAATCTTTGCTTTACAGCAGCGGTTCTCAACCTGTGGGTCGCGACCCCCACGGGGTCGCCTTATGATTTGCCAGGGTCGGCTTGAACCTTCAGAAATTTGGAATGCAAAACTCCAACATGTGTCTAGTTATAATTGAAATAATATTGTTGGCCTTCTGTAGCTTTGTTTTCTTCTTAGATCAGAAGTAATGTTTAAACTTTAAATTTAGCAGCTGGCATTGAAATTTTTAACTCTTAATTGTGCAGTCATAGTACAGTGCACAATAAATATTAAACGTCAAGTAAACATTTCATTTACTAAATTTACTTTTAAAATTTTCAAAACTATTACCAACAAAAATTACAAATTGTTTTGTTGATTAATGATTTATTATCTATGATGCATATGGATTATCAAATGGTGAGAAGTGAAATGCATCATAATGGCAGCAAAAATGCGGTGAAGAGGATAACCCAATCAATTTTATTGTTGGGGTCGCCGCAACTTTGGAAACATTATCAAGGGGTCGCAGCACTAAAGAGGTTGAGAACCGCTGTTTTACAGTATGTTTCCTTGTGTTTAAACATTCATTTTGTTACAATGTGAATGTTGAAAGTACCAAAAAATCTATAGGTTTAATTTTATTGACCGTTTATATTTTTATCCCCATGGGTGCGCAGGGGCCCCCATGCATTGCTGTGCCCAGGGCCTACAATGCTGTTAAGACGGCTCTGACTGCAATTCCATCCTCACAGGCACCTGCCGAAATTCAGAATACATCAGCTTCCGTCGTGACCTGTGTCACCCGACTATAGTGATCAACCTATTGAAATTCCCCCAACACCAGATAACATGAAAGATACACTGCACTGGCCATCTGTCAAAGAAAGCAATAAGTTCAAGGTCATCCTCCTCGGCAGGGCCTTGTCGATTGACTCTGTCCCAGCAAACAGTTGGAAGGCGTTCATGCCAGTTTCAGGCAGTTGCTTTATTCAGCTGCCCGTGGAGATGTTCTGGTCCCTTGCTTATGTACATCACCGTGAGAACAACATGCACTCTCACACATGAACTAGTGAGTTTTGACTAGTGATCTAAATGATCATAGCGAGTTGCTAAGTCGGGCCTTTTGTGGTAGATGAGAGGGGCACAGCAACTAAAAACATGTCATCCTACAATTGTCCTTAACATAGGTTCTAGTAACAAGCCAGTATCACAAGAACACACCAATCGAGGAGGGCAATAAGGAGTTAGCAATATGAAGATATGATGGAGGTCTGATATTCTGGGCTTTATAGATCAAGCATGCACTCTTAAATTAGCTATCCAGTTCAGCAGAAAGCCCATGAAGGTGATACCATACCATGCCTCACCATAATATACCTTAACACATCACACCATACCTTATCTTATTGTACCATACTATACCATACCATACAAATCTCTAAAATACCATACACTACCACACTGAATCATACCATACCATACCACACCTTATTGTACCATACCATACCATGTTCTGCATGTTCCCTGGCAGATCATGGTGTAACTCTGAATGGTTAATTTGAGATGTGGTGAACAGGATGCGCATCTGGCATAAGATAAATGCTGCCTATGAGCTACTGGTCAGAGTCCGCCACAACCAATCCATGGATTAGCAGCAACAGATATCTTCGAGCGATATCTCATTTCGTGACGGCAGGGGTCTATGCAGAAGGCCTCTGCCACCAAGAGAAGGACACTTGAGCTCACCACGATGAGAGCATGGGCAGACCAACCACACACAAGCAGTTGTAAACAAATCCAAGAATACTCCACCCTCATTGTTATCATTGTCATCAGCAAATACACTGGAACTTCCTTATCATGATCTGTCTTGGGAAGCAATGTTTAAACCCACTTTATAACAAGTGCATTACAATGACGTCATTTCTGAAGTTCAACTAACTTTGGATTTTATGTCAAGCAGTGAGCAAGAGAAATAATAATAATAATAATACCGGTAATAATAATGACTGCCTGGGGCTAAGGGCCATAGGGCCTTGCCTTGCTAGGCCCACCTACATACTGATACTTGAACAATAATAATAATGACAATGAAAACAACAACAACATAATAATAACAATAAAATCATAATAATAAGGCGATTTATATAGTACCCTACCACAGCCAAGGCTGAAGAAGAGGATGCTGTACTAAGTTACAAAAATCAAAAAAAGTTTTAAAAGATAGGTCCAGAGCTGTGATTTGAATGTCTCCAGAGATGGCACATTCTTCACATGGTCGGAAAGACTGTTCCTTGCGGTGGGTCCAGCGACAGAGAAGGAACGGTCACCAAACCTTGTAGAAGACCGTGGCACTTGCAATTGATTTAATAAGTACTGGCCACGCACCTTCATATGCCAAGTAAAAGAACAAGAAGTCCACAACACAATATGCATAGCTGCTTCTCACAGGTAGCTAAGGAACTGCTCTTCTTTATTTTCAATTTCTTCATCTTCTGGGACACATTTGTGCAACAACGCATACATACACATATGTGTATACATACATACACATACACTCATACATACAAACATACATACAGAAACCCATACATACATACATATACCCATGCATATATACATCCATATATACATAAATACACATATACATACATAAGTACAGTATACTCATACATGAAGTCATAATCTGATGCATTCAGTTACTTTAAATCAGTGGTGCACAACCTTTTCATTAGTGTCGGCCGTAATAAAGGCTCATATTCTCATTACAGCCACCAAGATATCTGCTATTAGGTTATTTATATCTGCTATTAGGTTATTTAAAAAATACATGTACATTGTGACGAGAAAAAGATTTATTAATAAACAGTGGTGACGTCCAGTGGTAAGCATGTTTACTGAACATTAAGACTATGCTTACTGACGTCCATTGCTTCTCCACGAACTTCAGGAGGCCGATAATATCTTTTCCAGCACAAAATTAATAAAAGAATAATAAAATAGCACAATCAATTTTTTCATACATCTTCAATACTACTCCAATGTGTAGCTACTGTAATTTAGGACCACAACAATATTCCACATTAATGGCTGCCTTGGTCTTGGATATTGGCCCAGAGGCATGAGATAATAATAATAATAATAATAATAATAATAATAATAATAATAATAATAATAATAATAATAATAATAATAATAATAGTAATAACAATGACAATTTATATGGCGCCGTAACACAGCCATGCCGTTACAACGGCGTTACAAGTCTGGACACTCGCTGGAAACCTTTAGCCATATTCCAGACTCCAGGTTGTTGTCCATCAATTGAGTTCTGTACTTGTTTTTCAAATACTTCATCTGAGAAAAGGGTACTTCACACACATAGATGCTTCTGACCAGAGTATTTCTTGCCAGTTCTCAGAGTGTAAGGTATTCCACTGCAAACTACCACACCTTTTATCATCAAACTTCTTTATGAGTTGTTCGTCGTTCTTCAACTCCACCAATTCCATTTGGAGGTTCAGAGGCACATTCTGTGTCTCCACCAGACGAGGATAAGCAATAAGTTGCAGCGCTGGCAAAATCTTATTAAAGTCATTGAACTGTTCAGCGAACTCTTGTAGCACAACATTAAGGACGGCAGTAAAGGATGCAGCTGGACTGTTGTCCCATTGCATTTCATCACTTTCCGTTAGAGACATCAGTTGTGGGAAGTGGAAATTGCTGCATTGCAAAAGATGATTTTTTTTAGAAGACGATATTTGTCACAGAACTCCTGCACTTTTCACTGTATGAAGCAAACAGTTGTGGTTTTGCCTTGCAGTGACTGATTTAGAGTATTCATGTGGGCAAGTAAATCCACAAGAATGCCAGAGAGGTGAGAAATTTGTTGTCACCTAAGGGACATTTTTTTTATTCCTTGTGGAATAGAAAGCAGTACACGATGAGACGTTTCTCCGTGAGACAACCACCGAACATCAGTGTGGTAAAGTAATGTCTTCAGCAGACGCATCACTTGTCTGCAGAATTCCTGGAACTGGTGGTGATTGAGAGGTTTGGAGCGAATGAACAGGATGACGAGGTTCACACCTGCTTTAGAGAACATTGCTTCCTGAAGGACAATGCAACTGGTGCAGATTGACTGGTTACCATACTCCTGTGAAATGTAGTCAGTAAATCTGGACACAAAACCTTGTTTCCTTTCAACCGTGGTTGGAGCGCCATCAGTGCAAATGCTTCGTAAGTATTTTTGACTAACACCTGATCGGATGCAGGCATGTAGGTATGCATCTGCATTCAATTACCTCAAATACTGTATCTTGAGGTACTTGAATTCAGGTACTTATTCAAGTATGTACATTCAAGTACCTCACAGAGAGAAGCATAAAGCATGACAATCTAACTGATCTAACCAAGTGCATTTTAAGACTGTTTGAAAATGTCTGCTGAAGAAAGTTAAACGCAACAGCATTAATACACACCAGTACAATGTTCCAAGAAGAAGGTCCAAGACATGAGAAAGCATGATAGGCCCAAGTGGATGTACGGTAGCACGGCACTTGCATATCTCCATGAGCAGCTGAATGCTGAACTGGTTGACTTGGAACAGAAAGCTTCTTGATGTATGCAGGAGCATTGCCGAACAACGAGGCCTGCTTTACCGCAAGAAATATGTCATCCCCACGAGTACGAGTAAAAAGCGTCTCCAAGAGAGGAGATCTTTGCATAACTTGAACTTCGGTGATAGCGACCGAATGAAAATGAGCGGCTGAGCCGAGTCAGTAATATTCATGTTTATGTTTATGTTTATATTCGTTTATTACGTAAAACAACAGGCAAAACGCTGTAGTTACACATGAAAAATAAAACTAAGGAAGTAATAGCTTAGTATGAGTTGGCAAATAACATACGAGAAATAAAGTTTCGTGAGTCTTTATCAGGGAGGTTAAAGTTATGAGGTCTGTCTCTAAGAAAATAGGGAGTTAAATGATGGTTAGGGAAGAGGCATCTTAGTGAATGCAGGCATGTATGTAATGTATGTATGTATGTATCTTAGAGGCATCATGGATTCATCGACTGCTAATGCAAATACAAAATTCTTCACTGTTGATCTTCTTCTGCATGGACAGTTTCTACTGTTCAGCGATATCGTTTTGACGGCGTTGTCCAGTGTTGCGTGAGAGAGGGATTGCTGAATAATCAGTTTCTTTTCCAGTGTGAATGCACTGAACTGCAGCTAAGATGCAGGCTTTCACGAGTTCGCCATCTGAATAGGGCCTTCCATCAACGCTAAGACAATATGCCATTCTGTATGAAGCTTCAGTATGAACATTCGTCGTTTTCGCAGAGGTGGCCATGACAGCAGTCTGCTATTGCAAGTTTCTCTTCAAATTCTCCACACAAACCTTCCTCAAATCACCTTCTAATTCAGCATAGGGATGAGATTCGTGACGGCAAAAATGCTGCTTGGCATCAGAGACGCCCGCAGCATGATGCACTAGAAGCACGTGCGTCCACCCACCAAATCAAATCCGTACAAGGAATACGCATCGCATCGATATTTTTGTTAAATGGCAATACAGCAAGTAAAAGCATTAGATGTTATCTAAACTGAATTTTTTTTTATGCTTGCCACTACTCACTACTCAACTATTTCAATATTCCTACTTATATCCGTGGTAGCAAAACGGGCAAGCGGCCATATTATTTGTTTACGAGAGAGGTGTGCGTCCAATTTTGTAAGCATTGTTCTCTATGAAAGTTTTCACAACTTAACCGCAGATGAGGCATTTCATCGATTGCTTTGCTGTCTCCATGATGAAAAAATCTGTTTCCCATTTCACTCTGAAGGTCCTCTTCTCCTCTTCCAAAGTTCGATTTCTTTTCAAAGACATCACTAATCCACGACAGGTGACGAATTGTGCTTTACACAATGTTTACAGAAAGAATACAGAAAAGTCCTATGTTGTTTTTCTCTCCTGTTGGCCGTGGTCAGTCGCAAGGGGGGGGGGGGGGGAGGGGTGACCCATTCATACCAGTCACACAGTCGTCATCTGAATAGGGCCTTCCAGCGATGCCCTATGATCAATCCGAGCCTACCCCGCCATATACCCCATCTATGTTGCATACAGCCTATACAAATGCATTTGTACACTGTAACTTCCATTGGCCATTCTCTCCCTTAACCTCACGTTCAGCTCTGCTCATACAATATATGCAGTGGCTGTTTGTCCAAGGATAGATATGGATATTATTAATCGGCCTTCCTCTTTGAGCGACATCTTCACGGATGCATACTCAGACATTGCATTCTCAAAGGGTGCATGCACAAGCATGCATTGGTGTGTGAGCGTGCAAGTGTGGTGTGTGTGTGAGTGTAATACCTGTTGTTAAATACATACACTCATACAGAGACAACTGATTCACACTACCTCAGTTTTAAAACAACAGAATAAAAATATTTATGAATTAAATACACACGGCCACCACCACAACAATTAGATCATATATCCAATTTTCCCTTTCACGGCTGCTGGTTTAAATTATAAAAGCAATCTAGAGGGAAAATGGTTACCATGTTTGGTTGCCAGTTGACGTCAGCCATGCACTTTTCCATGCACCACCAGAAGTCCTCTTCCGTCTGGCTTCTCCAGGCAAACACACTTATGCCAGCTGCTGCAACCGCCGCTGCCACCTCGTTCTAAACACATCAAGTCAGGAGGTAAACGAACATCCACTCGTACTAGATAACAATAAAATGAATACTATAAGACTATTCAGCATGAGGAGCTGTTGGCAGAAAGAGCAATAACAACCTGCAACGTTAACTCCTCAGCCTCTCTTTGCCTATTATCCGTAAGCGCTTGATGACCATTCTGTTCGATCTTGGTTCCATTGTGTCAGGTTGAGAGCAACTGAGATGAGTTTCTCTGGAAGTGATGCTATATAAATTTGCAATTACAATGATTATTATTATAATAATAATAATAATAATAATAATAATAATAATAATAAAAATAAGAAGAAGAAAAAGAAGAAGAATAGCTATTCAAGAACAATGCACCCTAATTTCTTTAATCCTGATGGATTGTATGTACACTGGGGATAATAATAATAATAATAATAATAATAATAATAATAATAATAATAATAATAATAATAATAATAATAACAATAATAATAAAATAACAACAACAACAACAACAACAACAACAACAACAACAACAACAACAACAACAACAATAATAATAGAACATCAACCAAGACTAGCCATCCTAGAAACAGATAATGTTGCTAATTTTTTTTATCCTGAGTGATCATATGTACCTCAGGTAAAAAATAATACTAATATATAATTATTTATTTTGTCATCGTACTGCTTTGTAATATCTATATCTAATATCTTTTCTTTAATTAAGCGCCTGCAAACGCACTGCACTGTACAGTGAACATACATATAGTAGAAACGGCAGCCACACAGGGCGCCTTACATACATGATATACAGTAGAAGCACATGATAACAGTTACAGGAGTCGAATACAACTGTTTTTAACGGCAGCCACACAGGGGCCAATCACGGCCTAACACTCACTTAACTACCGCCGCCATCTAGCGAGTAGAAGGCTGAGTAAACCTTATGGAGGGCTACGGGATTCGATCTTGGTACCTTCTGCACTGCACGCCAGTGTGTTATCCATTACTCTATGGGCCCCTCCAAAGGCCCTTGGTCTTTGAAACTCTGGGTCCAGTGTACCAAGACGGCCTTGCATTGATCAACCTCCTCGGCTACCGCCTTGCCCAAATATCAGGAGACAACAGAGAGACTACCTTTCTCTTTCAGTGCTTATCTATGGAATCCAGTGCTTCAATGCAGTCGCTTTTTGTAGCACCTTTCCCACCAATAAAACTACCTGTGAAGACTAGCCATTCCAGAACAAAAATCCCCTAATTTTGCAATCCTGAGGGATCATACGTACCTCGGGGGGAAAATACAACAATTTCTTGTTCTTGAGGAATTACACTAACCTTGGGTAAAAAAATAAGTAATAACAATTTATACCGTACCCCATCCAGCACTTCAACACAACTAAATAGATCCACCTCACCTTTCAATATTATATTTTTCTTACTTTTGGACGTGAATCTCTGGGCTAAACATAACAACAACAATAACAATAATAATAATAATATTGATGAAAGGCCATCGACTGAAGCTAGTGATGCTGCTGCTGTTGCTGTGATTGCAGGCAGCCCTGATGGCCAGCGCACCATCATGTCGTAGGTATTATATTTCGCTTCCGTGGCCTTTGATATCTGTGGCTTATAAATCAAGTTGGTCTTTTCCATCTGCAGCCTAGCCTGATATCCACCATCAAGTGGTGGGGGACACAAGGGACTCTAGAAGGCTGCATCTCTCTTTCATTTGGTATTGACCTGACATGACCTGAGCTTCATTGTGGTGCATCATCTGTTGAAGCTTTTTGCATCAAAACCCAAGGCCTTAGAAGTTGTTAATTAAATAACAGCAATAATACAATAACAATAATAGTAATAATAATAATAGTAATAATAATAATAATTAATATAATAATAGTAAACAATAATAATAATAATGTGAAACTTTCTTATCCATTGCCAATGTGAGGCATAATCACTCTTCATTACACAGTCTAAGTGATAATAACGAGTCCCAAGCCTTAAAAGTGTCATCTGGTGTCCAGGATACATCACTTCTGTCAGGGGCGTATGCATGTACTTGGTGGCTCTTTACAGAGACATTTTTAAGAACCTCATAAAACACTAAACATCGATATCTAACAAATCTAAACAAATGCAATTTAACGTCGGTTAAAAAATGGTTCTAGAGATGTCTGTAAGAAGATTAGATATAGTTCCAGAGTATCTTTACAGAAAGATGGTCCAATGAACACAGAGCACAGAGTCACAAAGGAGCATGAGACCAACTGCAGAATATAAAAGACGTCTGGCTCAAGACTCGAAACCCGAATACAGAGCTCTCTAATGAAGTCCGTGATACGTTATTCCTGTCAAGGATTTGTTCCTTCTATCTTGGATCCATTTCCCCCAACCACAACCAGAGTAGGAAAGAGTCAACTGGAGCAATGCATCCATGCATCAAGCTCCTTCCTCTCTGGCATCCACTCACTCGTTTATTATGTTCCTTTATTCTAAGCAGACGCGCATAAAATAGAATTAAGTCCCGCGAACTGGATCCACATTTATAAATGGCAAACTGGAAAACCAGATACACAACCGGATAAGCTTCAAATCCTACACAACCGACAGAAAGATAAACCAGATTAAGCTGAACAGCAGATAAACAACAAAACATAACAACCATATGAACCAATATGATGTAGAAAACGAGTTAAAACTGGCTAAGCCTGGGCAAACTGGCTGAAACATCATATGATCGCTCTTAACCCTTTAATGACGAGAGGGATTAGTTTTCCATACATTTTAATACACTCTTGTCATTAATGTGTTAAAACCCATCTAAATGTATAAAATGAAGAAGAAAAGTAGACAAAAACAGACAAAGAGATAGGCAGACAGACAATTAGCATGCTCAATGTAAAACATCCAGTTGAAGCTTTTGCTCACAACCTAAGAATTAACCAGTGACAGCCATTGAGAACAACATAGTGAATAAGTGAATCACCTAATAAATCAGGATTCAGCTCATGAATCTGTGGATCAGTTACTGAATGAGCTAATGAATCAGTGTCCGTATATGCATATATGTATGTATGTATGTATGTATGTATGTATGTATGTATGTATGTATGTATGTATGTAATATATATGTATGTATGTAAGTATGTATGCATGCATCTGCATTCAATTACCTCAAGTACCGTATCTTGAGGTACTTGAATTCAGGAACTTATTCAAGTATCTACATTCAGTGGCGGCGCCACAATTTGAAAAGTAGTATGGCAAATTAGAGGGTCTGGGTAAAAGTGTACAGCAAGATGATGTTTATGCCGTAAAACCTTAAAAAGTGGTACGGCAAAAGCCATACAACAAACATAGGCGGCGCCGCCACTGTCTACATTCAAATACCACACAGAGCGAAGCACCAGGCATGACAGTCTAACTGACCTAGGCCTAACTAAGTTAATTTTAAGACAGTTTGAAAATGTCTGCTGAAGAAAGTTAGATGCAACAGCATTCGTGTGCAACAGTACAACGTTCCAAGAAGAAGGTTCAAGACATGAGAAGGCCTGATAGGCTCAAGTTGATGTACGGTAGCACGGCACTTGCATATCGCCATGAGCAGCAGAGTGTTCCAAGTCCAGGATGGACTTGGAACAGAAAGCTTCTTGATGTAAGCTTATGTACTATGCAGGTGCACTGCCGACTAATGAGGCTCGCCCCAGGGAAAATCTTAAGCTTTATTTGCTCCACGACGGGAAGCCAATGGAGCATGTTCCACACATAATCCAATATATATGAGAGAACTTTGCCTGATTTCCCACTATAGTAGGGCAGCACAATTGAGGACGGATTAAAGCTGATACATTATGAACCTCGGCAGACCTGCAAGGATGGACAAGTACGTCAGAATAAGTAAAGAATAACGGTAATTGCGAGTGTCTCCGCGACACTAAATGACAGATTGTGCCAAATTGACCTGTATCTGCCTCAGGTGGTAATAGCATGACCTGCAGAGATAGCTTACGTGGTCAGCCAAGGATAGTTCTCCATCTGGGAGCACACCCACGTCATGGATGACAAGTTGTTGATTCAAGTGAAGATGTATCCCAACTTTATTGATTCTTCTGCAACCTTTCAGCATGCTTGGTGTGTGCCTAGCTTGATGTACTGGGTCTTCGTCAGGTTCAACCACAGCTTACTGGAATATAGCCATGACTACTTCTGCCACAATATCCGGCACAGGCAATACACTTGCCTGTGGATTGAATGGAAGCAAGCTCTGTACAGTTGATTATCGCAGGCATACTTGTGTAACCATTCTCCCATAGCTGTGATGACCTTATAGTCAGGTTGGCCATGTACTATATATGTACTATATGTACTTATAATATGTAGCGGCTCGAGTCCTGAGCCACGTGGTACACTGGATGGAATTGGTGTCCAAGCCATACAGTCTGAGCCTATGGTCACCATCATCAATTGCTCATCCAGGAAGGGCTTAAGCCAGTACAGAGGTCGAAGATCAATTCCATACGAGGTGCTGAAACGAATCAGTTACTAAATCAGTTAATCAATCAATGGATTAGTTACTCACCTGAGTGGAATATATGTTGTTATTGGCCCATCGCACCTTGGCACCCAGTTCAGTCAAAGTTTCAATCAGAACCTGAAAAGGAAAAGTCATCTTCAAACACATGGAAAATTTGCAATATGAGGAATAATGCAGTCCTCTCAACTTCATGTGTTTTATAGATTAAAATTAATTAATTAATGTATTAATTTCCTAAAAACTATTAAGTGGTTAGAACAAGAAGAGCAGTTCCTTAAGCTAACCCCAAAAGGCAAACATGGGTCTTAAGTGCCAGTGACTTCCTTTTTATTATCCTCAGCATGTAAATATAGATTGCAAATGGAAATGACCTCATAACATTACATTACCATGTAGTGTCTGAGTAGAATCCTAGGGGTGTTATATGAATTACATATTACATTATCAAATGACGCATAGTAGGGCTCCAGTGTCTTTATGAGGTCATTTCCATTGCGACTGGTCAATTTCCAGTTAGGAAGAAAGCTAATTTCATCTGTGGATTGTCTCGCTGTTCTAACTCTAACTTCATGCAGGCCTGCAGCCTAAGAAGGCGCTATATATACGATGTCTATGGCTACATCACGTTAAGTTATTTTATGCAGAAACGGTTGTAGATGCAAGGCACGGAAGTCCAGCCGTTTCCTTAGGATGGACAAGAAAAGGTCGTTTGAAGTGACAGACTTAGAAGACAGATTGTGTCTAATTGGGGAAAATGGTCAGATGGATGTGAAGCAGACGCAGAGGAATTCATTATTAGGACCGAGAAACGCCTCAGCTCTCAAGGACAAAGACCTCTGTACAGCCGCCTTTCACTAGAACAGGGATGGCGAACCTATGGCACGCGTGCCCAAAGTGGCACGCGTTCAAATTTTGTGGGCACGCGGAATTCAGAGCGTCCCCCAAAATTTCAAACTTAGAATACAAAATCCTTGTAGGAGTCCACAATTGCTTGTTTGAAGGACGTTTTTTTAACACCATTCAAAAACAATCTTTGAAATAACGTATTTAATTAATTTTTTCTTACGCTCTGTTAGCTAAAATGTACATGAGAAAAATAATTATATACTGTGCAATATTGCGAAGGGCACGCGACGGTATTTTTTAAAATGATTTAGCAGTATTTTGGCACGCGCCTTAAAAAAGGTTCGCCACCCCTGCACTAGAACATAAGGACAACAGGCTGACACGAATGCACTAGCACACAAAGACTTGGAGACATAAAGAGACACACGCTGACACAGTCAGAGACAAACAGAAACAAAACTGTCTCACTACTACTAAGATCTCTGCTGCATGTGTGTGTCTTCCTCTTTCTGTGCCTCTGTTTATACCTGCCTCTGTGTCTGTCTCTGTGTTTAACGCTACCTTTCAGTACCTCTCTGTTTCTCCGCATGTCTTCTCCCTGTTTTGTTTCCTGTTTCTATTTCTCTGTCTATCTTCCTCTCTATGTCTGTCTGTCTGTCTCTGTATTTCTCTCTGTCTCTCTCTACCTCACTCTGTCTCTCTGTCTCTCTCTCTCCCTGCAAGGCCATCGTTTGTGGGGTTCATTCCCCAGTGCAGTTATCTCCCTTGAGGACAGCAAAAGCTCAGCCTCCGTGGCTCCCTCGGCGCATCATCGACAAAAGCGGTTAATGAAAGCAACTGATCAGCTCCTATAGAAGATCACGCACTCGTTCACACAAGCACGAACATTCAGGAGCATCATATATCCACTTGTCAGCAACCCTTAGGAAAAACATTCCTTAGAAATGCTCGTGGAGATATGCTGTCTGAAAACGGTGAGGCCTAGAACTAGAAATATCCAGTTAACACCAAAAGACATGTGTGCATGTGTGTGTGTGTGTGTGTGTGTGTGTGCGTGCGTGCGTGCGTGTGTGTAGGTGTGTGTGTGTAGGTGAGTGTGTGTGTGTGTGTGTGTGTGTGTGTGTGTGTGTGTGTGTGTGTGTGTGTGTGTGTGTGTGTGTGTGTGTGTGTGTGTGTAGGTGTGTGTAGGTGAGTGTGTGTGTGCGTGCGTGCGTGTGAATTGCTCCTGTATTACCATACCACTCTGTGACCTTTGAAAACTCTCCTTATCACAGTTCACAGTCATTATGCAACGGAGACCCTTATTTAATCATGATCTGATCTGATCCAACCTCTACGGACTTTGTAGTGCCTCTGATTTTGAGTGGCGCTATATAAATTCTCAATTACAATTACAACTACAAAGCACTGCTATCATGATGTGCAAGACATCAATAGATTGATGAAACCACAGTTCACAATTGTTACATTTGGACAATGGACATATCAATATCAACCTAATAATTTCAGGACTTCAATAGCGCCGCCATTACCATAATGTACACAGCAGCATCAGTCAATGTGAAGTGAAACCATCGCCTAGAAGCGGCCACCAATCGACAACTCCTGGCACAAGCAAAAAAGACGAACGACTGCTAAGTCCGGTCATAAACTATCTCTTCCAACAAAGCATTCAACTGGAAAACCTCATCCTGGAATCGATAGCAGCTGAAGGCATTTGTATTTCCAGCAACTGCCCATCTGCTGGGGCAGTTGCCAAGACGAAATGGAGAGAACAACCAAATAACGTGATTATAACCACTTAGTGCTACATCGTTCCCTGTGCATTAAAAATAGAAAAGTCAATCTTCCATGTTGCATAGTGGCATGTGCAGGAGTTGCTCATTTCCTACTCTTATGGTCTGCAGCGAATCCAAAGGTCCTTGGCACGGGGCCAGGGCATCGCAGGACTTGTCCTTTATTTCCCCTGCTTGGTGACAGACACAAGTGTGCGGAAACAGCTTGCACCGGGTCATTATATATACACACAGTCTGTTCCTCGTTGCATTAAAGATCAAACGCGCCACCAAGCAGACCAAAGTGAAACGCACCAAAGGGAAACCACGACATAAAACATTCAACCTTTGCTACATCCTTGCAAGGTTCATAAAAGGCACTATATAAATAGGAGATGCATTGCTACATTGCTAGTCACAATATGAATTCTGCATGGAAATTATCATTATCATTTATTACTATTATTATAATTATTATTATTAATCAGATCCTAAGCAGTATATTATGCTAATTTATTAGTTCACCTCAAAAGCTCAAGTAGCTGGAAAAAGATAAGTAAGTAAGTAAGTAAGTAAGTAAGTATATTCTTCGATCCATTGCAAAATGATATAAAACAAAGAGAAGAGTCCATCAAAGCTGGTGATAGTGAGTTCCATAAATGAGGACAAATATGGAAGAATGCACAGAAAACACACATCTTGTTGGCAAGTAGGAGAAAACAGACTACAGTATAAGAAGAAGCAAAAAAGTCAGTCAGAATACGAAATTATGGTAGCTACGTGGAATGGTATAAACAGTTTTGATAAAACTGTTACCCCTTTAATCTATAGGTCTATAGTTTGATAAAACAGAAGGATCATTTTATATTCTATTGAAGACTGCTACCGCAACAGCATGTTTCAGTCAATAAGGAAAAGTTCATCAAATGAGAGACTTGTTGCACATTTCTGTTAGGAAAAGAGTCGGTGCCTTGGCAAACTTTTTGATGAGCTATGTCAAGGTCACACGTCTTTCATCTCATGATGCAAAAAACTCAGCTATGTTGACTGACTGGTTCAAATAACTCAGATAATGTTGCAGGCAGAATATACTGGTTGAGGTGCACCAGCAGTTGCTGAGCTGACATCCTGAAACTATTTAGCAAAGGATTTAACGAAGTTATCAGCAGTAACATCCGGTGGTAAGTGGGCTGTACATTGATTCACGAACCATGTAAAATCTTTTGCATAGATTGCCAAGAGTCCACAAGGATCACCTGAAGTTTTCGATAGTTCTGTTTCCCAGTCTCCTGATTGCTTGAAGTTGTAAATGCGATGAAGTTGATGCAGCTGTTCAATCTCATCAATCAGATGAAGTTTCAGTTCTTCATACCTGCATATCTGCATTGAAGAGTCTAAGCTCTTTTGGCAGCTGCACCTTTACAATCAAACCATGAAGTATTGTAACGGGGACATGTCTTTACTGTTCTCTTTGGGCACATGTCGACCAAGCAGATTGTTAAGACTTGCATCACAAGTCTTCTGAAGCTGATCTAGATTCAGAGGCTGTCTGAATATCATCAGAAGACAGCTGGCATGTATATGGCGATTCCAGTAGAGAATGAAAGAAGGCTTGATTAGAGAATTGTTTCCAGAATAGTGAGTAGAGAGTTCGCTCCAATGCTGGTGGTCTTGTATTTAAACAGTCATGACCACTCCTTGTTCGATGTTGGCCACTTCTTCGAAGTCAAATGTTTTTTATTTATCAGTCAAGTCAAATACAAGTTTGCCTTACGAGTGGCAACCTTAACGCTTTAATGACAAGAGTGTACTAAAGGCGACTGGGATGCCAATGCAGCTTGTCATTTAAGCATTAAGCTGTTTTTGTTAAATTTTATTCTGTTCATGAATTTTGTATGGATTTTTATTTGATAAGTTTTACCTTTATTTTTTGCAAATGTTTAGTATACTTATCAACTTTGACGTGACAACATGAACTGACCAACCTTTTGTGACAGACTATAGTTGAGGATTAAAAGATAAACAAAATGATATTTCTGAAAATTATAAGTGTTTGTATTCATATGAACTAATAATGGTCAAACTCATCAAAAACAATCTAGCTGCCAAAGAGTTATAAAAAATATTCTACCATAGTTACTGCTAAAAGTAACTCAGTAAATCCAGGTCGCAAAATAAAAAATAATGAAGAGTATCACAAGTATAATGACAAAAATTAGGAACACATCAAAGACGTGTAAATCCAGCTACCAACATGCCAGCAGGTGCCACAATATACAACCACTGCCACATTTTTGCATATGATGCACATTGCACAACCACATCCACATTTGTACACATCCACATTTCTGCATAATTTGGTGTGCATGTGGCATTGTGGGCACATGTACATGCGTGTGTTCATGGTTGTTTGTTTCTTTCTATCACTGGTTGGCTCAACAACAGCAGATCTGCATTAACCAAACTGCAGCTAGATTCCTCGTTAAATGCCATTTCCATGTGGAACTCTGACCTCAAGGCCAAAGGCCAAGTGTCAAACCATCTGTTCCCAATAAAAAGACTGCAACAAAGGCTATTAGACCTAACACGTAATGTATCCTCACATTTAGCCAATCAGTATCCTACAAGAGCCACAACCTGCTTCATAAGCAAAATCCCAAGATATATATCTGGTTGGGCAATGTCAGTTTTAAAAATAATCCTTAGCTACCCTCTGAAAAAGATTCATGATAGCATTAACGCACTATTTAACGACGCTATTACGATGTTTGACTAGCTCGAGGACATGGTCACAAAAGCAGATTGGCAGAAGAACAGCTTGTCAGACTGAAAGACTGACAGATCCAAACAGAATATTCACATGTTTGGCCTATTGAGAATTGTTTGAACACAGCACAGAAAAATCTGAAGACAGGCCTTGACGGATGATAAATTTACAGACAGCCGAATAATTGGAGAGATGCTGAGAGACTGCAGGCAGATCCGTATTGAATCGGAATACATGCTTGAGACACAAAAAACCACTTAACAGATTGTCTCAACTGAACTGCAGTTGATAAATCCTTTTATCAATCAATTCATAACAGTCGTTCACTGTATTGTGCACACTAGAGAAAGCTCGTCAATGAGAATTGCCGAGCACCACCAGCTGAAGCCTCACCAGTCGATAATATAACTAATATATAATATAACTACCAAGCGCGCCATGTCAGCTTGTTTTCCTCAATAAACTAATATTGTATTGTATTGCATAACTAATATAATATTCACCAATATATACAGAAATAATAATAATAAAAATAAATAAATGCCATTGCATTTAGAGGCACCTTCACACCACACCCTGGAGACGAGGACGGCATTCTCCAAGCTTAAATACACTTGTTTTATAGTTTCTTAGAGCCTGAGGGATTTTCGTACCTCGGGCGTTAAAAAAATAATAATAATAATAATACACAATTGCTCTCCAAAGCAGCCTAGTCACTAACATGACATTAGAAATTGCCATTCTCTCTCATTTGTGTAGTTCTGGGGGACCAAATGTTGGCCTGCCTTAGGCAACACAATAATAATAGTAATATCACCAAAAAGAGGCGTTTGACAAACTAACTAACTACATAAAATTGAAAAAATGGAGAAATTCTTAAACCTATCATGAAAATATTGATTGGCAGCTTAAGCCAACTTCTGATCGACTGCTGCTTGATAAAATACAATTGGCATTGAAAAAAATGGATAAATTCTTAAACCTATCATGAAAATATTGATTGGCAGCTTAAGCCAACTTCTGATTGACTGCTGCTTGATAAAATACAATTGGCATTGAAAAAAATGGAGAAATTCTTAAACCTATCATGAAAATATTGATTGGCAGCCCAAGCCGACTTCTGATTGACTGCTCCTCGATAAAATACAATTGGCACCAGACAGAAGCGATCAGCAAGTCATCACGCATTATAAATATTATAAATATTTTCACAAATATTTGGCAGATATCGGAAGAAAATTCTTTTGGAGAAAAACGAGGATGAAAATGAGCAAACAACTGGAATACAGTGACTTACGGCCGTCTGCGCAGTCACATGCGTGCAGCACGCAATCTTCGCTCCGTGCAGCGGTTTGTCTTTGGCCGCTCTTCGTCTCAAAACCATTATTCCATACATCTCTGGAAATAGACGACCAGTATCAGAGCTAAATTCCACCATTTATCTCTCGAAATGAATAATTACTAAGCTATTATACGCACTGAATTCCAAATATAGACGATGCCTGAACTAGTACACACTAAATTCGATCATTATCTCTAAAAAATAGAGATTACTGTGCTATCATACACAATGAATTCCACCATTTATCTGTTTCAAACAGATGACCACAAATCAATTTTACACAATCATAGATGATTCCAGAACCAATATGGATTAAATTCCAACACATATCTCTGGAAACAGATGAATGCACAGCCCTTATAAATTAAACTGTAAACATAAATCTCTGGAAACTCCAACAAACATGCCTAAAATAGATGATCAATTATAGAACCCTCACACATCACTCACTAAATTCCAAGTGCTATATAATGCTGCAAATAGATCTATTGAACACACTTAGTTCAAAATATATTTTTAAAAAGCCAAATCTGAAAATAGAAGATTTAAAATTTATAAAGCTGTTATGTACTAAACAATGCCAACATAATACCTTAACATAGCCCTTACATACTATATTCCAAAGCAGAGACTCCTAGAAACAGATGATTAAAAAGGCAGCTACATAAAAAGCTTTCTACTCAACAACATCTCCATGTCAGTTAAAGAGTTTTTACACAATCTGTAACAAATTCTATATCAATAGGTTAGTGAAAGGCGCTATATAAATGTTGTCCTGTTATATAGCAGCTTCAACTGTCCTGCTCAAATTGTTCACAAGTTTCTTCTATCACTTGTTTTTGTATGCATCTGTCTGTCTACCTCTGTCTGTCAGTCTGTCTGTCTGTCTGTCTGTCTGTCCATCTCTGTCTGTCTATCTCTGTCTGTCTGTCTCTGTCTGTCTATCTCTGTCTACCTATTTCTGTCTGTCTGTCAGTCTGTCTATCTCTGTCTGTTTGTCTCTGTCTGTCTGTCAGTCTGTCTATCTCTGTCTGTGTTTACGCTAGACTCTATATACACATAAGGGCAGCCTGTACAATTACAGAAACCTTGTTGCGGCACATATCTGATGGTCATGGCTCCAAATTCCTCCGTAGTGATTATGTTTACCTAGGGGCTATGAACACTTAGAGTGCAAGCAAATGGATAATATCGATAATATCCATGTTCATTTATTCATGCACAGCAGTTTTGTGGTTATTGTGCTGCACAGTCAAATTCAAAGTTGGGGGTTCAAATCCCCCACCAGTGCAAATGGTAACATATTTCAAGAACAAGAATTCTGTTCCACAAGTGTAAGATTGTGAACTCAGCCTTAAAATGAGTATGCTCACCCTACACTGACCATACATTATCAGTGGGAAGATAAGGTGGTAAAGGAGATTATACATACTCTCACCAGAGAGCACTAGCAGGTATATATTTAACGAAATTAAAATTTTAACACAATTAATTTATCTTCTGAGATAAGAATCTACGGCCAGTGTACATATTTAGGAGGAATTTAAATAGTGCCATGTAAAAACTAAGCGTGTTTATTCTTAATCCAAACTGTCCACAAATATGCCACCACAGAAGAAATGTGCCTGTCTACTCTACAAAGACACTCTCTTGATGAAGACACTCCCTTGATGAAGATGTACCATGCAAAGATGGTGCTATTGCTGCAATGTTGCAGCACAAATCGTGTACAGAGAAACTAATATTCTGAGCTCATGGAAGTGTCATACTTTGGCGTATCCTCGTATCATCCTCGGACAAGAAGTGTCTCTGAAGACCTGCCACAACAGTGTCATGTGAACGTTTGTTTTCTGTGGCTGGGCATACATTGAACAAATGCAGAGGAACTCTTACATTGCTTGATGACAGTGAACTAATTGGTCTGCACAACTGGCCGAACAACACATAGGTAGAACTTACAGAAACTAGTCTGCGTCGCTGGTACGCATTTTCTGTGCTGGCTTTTTGTTGCCTGGCCTTGAGGGCACAGCAAATGGTGACAGTGTGTCACACCGAATGACAAGGTATTGCATTCCACATTGCTCCCAAACCGCCATTCTCAGCTGGTTTGTATCTTATCTGCACTCTCTACTCAACCAGTCCGTATCAATCAATTCAAATCGATGCCAAGCATTGAACTGTGAGGTTCTACAAGGTTCTGCGCTGGGCCTGCTCTGTTTACACTAAACGTTCATACCACTTCACTTGGTTGACTACTCACTTAAAGCTCTCGAAACTATCATTTGTATGTCAATGATACTTAGCTATTTCTTCTAATCACAGCTCCTCAACTGCTTGATTCTAGTTTTAGTGATATTAAGTCTTGGGTGGTCAATAATAAGCTTCTCCTGGGTCCTTCTAATACTAAATTCCTCCTCTTAGGCTCAAGTCAACAGCTCCCACAAAATCTGATTGGCTGTTGGGCTAGGTGGATTGACTGTGGAAACCGAATGCAAATCAGTTTTGGAGTAGAATTAGACTCCATCACGCCCTTCTCTGGCCATGTTGAAACCGTATGCAAATCAGCTCACTTTCACATTCGGGGTATTTATAGAATCAGATTGTCTTAGTCTCATTTGCAACTGCTCTGTTTCTTGTCGCCTCAACTGCTGCACCTTGCTTCTCATCTGTATTGCTGAAAGCGATTTGCACGAACTAAAAATGGTAAAAAAATATTCTGGCAAACCTGTTGTATCGACATGTTACTTGACTACTGCATTTACTACATTGGCTGCCCATCAATCCTGAGCTGCTATAAAAATTCAATTTAAAATCTGTCTTATAGTTCACAATGCATTGCATTGCAATCAGGCGACCCATCTCTGCTCCTTTCTCACCCCTAGTGCCATCAAATATCGCACTCGATCAATGGATACAATGACGTTTGCTGTATCTCGCACCAAAACAATGTTTGGATGTCGGGTGTTCTCGGCGGACTGTCCAAAGCTTTTGAATCCAGTGCCCAGTTTTGAATATTCTCCCAGTTCTCTAATGTCATTTACGACTAAACTGAAAACTCATCTGATTGAACTTATGGTTCTCTGACTTAATGGGATTTTAACCTCGGTTTTCTAATAGATTGTGACTCTGGCTACAGTTTTACTTGAAGCAACCATCAACTAACACTTAATGCATTATGATAACAGTGCTACATAAGTCATTAGACTAGATTACATTCGCTTAAAGTTTTATTAATTACGTCAGAATAATTAAACCAATCACTCAATGATTGGTTAAATTTTTATGTTTTCGTGTTTTCATATTTTCATGCTTTACATTTCATTTGTTTTTTATGATGTACGTACACCATAGTGCGGCTATGCAACTGGTATAATAATGAATATACTTACTTACAATAAGGTGGAATGGTTTAGCCAGTCATTCAATAAGTTACAATAGGTTAAACTAGTTTAACCAGTCAGTCTGTGGCCAAAGGTAGAATAGTTTACTTTCTTAACAACAGCTCACCTTGTTCTGCTAGTTCAATTTCTTTTCGTCCTACGATTGCTTGGCCGATATTTCGCACACAGAAGTCCGTGAAACCAACTGGAGTTATCTAGAATGATGCATACAATTTAAACTAAAATGAACAAATTTAAATAACCATAACAGCAGAACACAGAAATCAGTAAGGTAAAATATCTAAATATGAAGTACCTCTGACAGGTTCAAGAAAGACACCACATTCTCTTTTGCCCATGGAAGACAGGAGGTGCTATTGAGCAATTACATGTTTAACAGTGGTCATAAAATTTATTGAATGAATAAACAAGTCATATATCTTTCACACTTGTTCACAAAGTCATCAAGCAGTTGAAAGAAGGATCTTTCTGCTAGTGGAACAAAAGCCATATATCTTTCTATACTGGAGATTTGAACCTCGTACCTCCTGTATGACAGTCCAGTGAACTAACGGTGCCAATATGCCACGTTTTACTGATGATGACTGATGGCACAGGTTCAAAATATTCGTGGGTAGTAGTATGGTTCACTCGATTCATCAATCCATTAGGAGATATGTCCAATCATTAGCGGATTTATCCAACCATTTAATTTGATCTTCTTTCATCCATCCATCCATCCATCCATCTAGCCACCAGACTGCTCCTCTTCAGTGTGAATTTTATCACTGAATGGAAAGAAGAGACGAGATGTGAGGACAGGGACGGAGGTCAGAAGAGAAGATTCAAGAGGATAGGAGGATTGAAGCTGAGAGGCATGGGAAAGAGAGGAAAGAAAACATAGAAGAGGATACACAACTGGAAAGCAGAGGAGAGAAGAGGAGAATTTTAAAAGCGGACTGGAGGCGAGTACTGGACAGGCATGAAGAGTCAAGGAGATGATATGACTGGAGAAGACGGGAATGAGCAGAAGAGGACTGAAGAGGAATAAAGATGACAACAGAGGAGATGGGATGGAAGAGAAAAGCACAACCGTGCAGAGCACCGCAGGTGCTCCATATTGCATCCATCCTCTGTAATCTCCCAGACATCTGAACTTCTTCCTTTTAATGCCACTCCTTTTACCATCTAATCCTACCCCTAACAACTTCAAGTGTTCAGAGGCCACTCAATCAGATACCATGCATTCCTGACACAGAGGATTTTTCATCTGGTGCTATATAATGCTTAACATGCTGCAAAACATTGACATACACATGTTCCATATTTCTCCAGTTAGCTTAAAACTAATTCGGATGGATTAATTACAAAATATCAACAACCAGCCTATACTGTGTAAGGCATCTACATGCTAGTTTCGCTAAATATCTGTTCTGGAGAAAGTCTTCTGTTGCTCCCCGCTAGCTAAAAACTTTTTTCTTTTTATTAGTCGCCAGCATTGCTCGGGAGTTATGCGCCACTTATTCTAACTGTGCTAAATAGAGCAAGCGTCAAAGGCTATTATTATATAGATAAAAATAGTTTCAACAGTTTGTCAGAGCTCTCTTCCATACACTGTTGACTAAGGCAAGGAAGAAAGGTGTCGACAGAAGCATGTAAACAAATAAAGGCCATGGTAATAAACACTTGTTTACAAGCCCGTAATCCATCACAGGCATGGTTCCGAGATCAAATGAAACTTTGGCTTAATCACAAAGAGGACCACAGCAATCCAACATCAGGACCCCTTTTAGCCTCCCAGCTTTGAGTAGTAGTACTCACTTATCGAGCCCGGAGGGATGGTGGGCTCAGTGAGCTCTGATGGCCTCGTAGCACACAGGCAGCAATCTATCCAATTATGCATGCACTTATGTCTGTATCTAGGCACTTAATATAGCGCCTTTTAAGTGCCTCTCAAGAGCACTAACTGATCTCGGCACTGTTTATTTTGCCTGCACTGCTTAATGTGCCTGCACTGCTTAATGTGCCTGCACTGCTTAATGTGCCTGCACTACTTAATGTGCCTGCACTGCTTAATGTGCCTGCACTGCTTAATGTGCCTGCACTGCTTAATGTGCCTGCACTTCTTAATGTGCCTGCACTACTTAATGTGCCTGCACTGCTTAATGTGCTTGCCAGTCCAAGAATTAGATTGCATTAGATTTCAAGAGATTAGATAAGAAGCACTGTCGAGTGCTGGCCAGGAACCAGTCTGAGCAGACCAACAAGCTCTGCTGGATGCAAAGAATGATAATTTCTACCGTTTAAAAATCAAGATCACCTGCAGCGAAGTTCTTAGCAGTCAATGGAGAAAGGCATGAAATAAGTGCAACATGTGCTTAAAACTGACATGAAATCCAAGGGAGAGTTCTCTTGCCTCAGAGCAACGCATGTTCTGCTGTGGAAAAGGTTGGAGGCAGACAGATAGACATAGGAATAAGCTTACAGACAGACCAACAGACATGCCAAGAGACAGACATACAGCGAGATAGATAGATGGACAGAAAGACACACACACGCACACCAACAGACAAACAGAAAGACAGATAGATGAATGAGTAGAAAGAAACACAGACAGACGGACATGCAGAAATAAAAACACAGACAGACATGTTTGTATGTCTCCCTCTTTCCAGGGAGACATACACACAGAAACAAACCTACAGACTACCAGACAGGAAGAGACCTACAAAGTGTATGTAATGACGGTGTACAATGGAATGAGTAATGGCAGAAAGGGAGGCATTTGCACCACAATAAAGAATACAGAACGGCTTTCCAGAGTATCAACACTGGAAGATGATTCTTGTGCTAATATTCTCTACGGCTCTAAGCCAACGCCCAACCTAAGAATTCAGAACAGGCATGCTCAGTCTTAGAAGTCATGCCTGGAGACTTCAGACAGTCATTTTGCCCAAACTCTATTACAAATAATTGTCTGGTAATCAAATAGTCATGGATGTGTCTAGGGCATAACCGGAAAACACCTCGGACATTCGCCTCGGCCGAATATCCCGTTTTTCGACACTATTCGCCTCGGCAAATACTGTACACACAAATAGTTGCAAGCAAAATTTTTAAACTTATTCAATAAAAAGTACAAAAACCACAAACACCGGAAGTCCACAACGGAAGTCAAGTCCATTTAATTGATTATTTTTAAAATTGAAAATGTATTAGTTATTACAAGTAGAAAAACTTATTTCGATAATTTTTTATTACATGAAAATGTGAAGCTTCGCATATGGAACAAATGGTACTCGGTTCGTACCCGGATCCGGCAAATAGTACATCCAAATACTCGGATTCGGTACTCGGTGGAAAATGTCTACCCGGTTATGCCCTAGACGTGTCTATAGCCAAACATCAATGTGGCCCTTTATAATAATTTGATGAAACCTTCTGGCCACAGGCTGCACTAAACGTGTCTTGATACCAGTTTATATCTACGATCATTCTAGCCATTCTAGCCAATCATGCTAGATCATTCTGCAACCAGACTTCTAAGAGTATAACCGCGCTCTTTCCATGAAACGTTTCTTCCTTCCTCAAGACAATCCCAGCAACAAAACCAAGTGCAGCCTATATGTATTTTCCCCAAAGGCACCACATAAGTGCATGCATACATACGACGCTATGTAAATTTATGGATAGATGCGAACCTCATAAAGGAGCTATATAATGTACGTATACATAGCAGCCCTCGATCAACCGCTCCCATGGATGAATCCTCAGAGACGTGAAAGATTTTGAAGGATCTTATTAGCTTAAAAACAAGGACTGCCGACCAGCAACCGGTCTGACCTGAATCCCTAATCCTCAATATTATACATCAGTCCATGGTCTGTCAGTCAGTAAGTCTGTTGGTCAATCACTCACCCAGCCTTCCAACATTTAGCTAACCAGCCATACACATAGTCAGTCAACCAGTCAACGTCCTTCACCAGTCAGCTGTTAAGCCAACCATTAATTTAGCCAGTCAACTATTTGGCCATTTAGCTAGCCATTCAGCAGCCAGTTGTTAGCCCTTAAGACTTTGAGCCAGGCATCAGTTTAGCCATTTAAGTAAGTAAGTAAGTAAGTAAGTATATTCTTTATTACACCATTAGCAAACGCACAATGGGACAGTAGCTAGAAGCATTGAATATAAAACATAGAAGTAATAAATCGAAATAAAAATTATATAGGCAGTTATCCAGCCATTTGGCAGTTTTATAATACAGTACCATACAATACAACTGTATTTGATATTGCCCTCCTTCCGCAGTTCAGAAGTGCACACAACCATACGACATAGCATCAATGGCACTGAGCAATTGTGAGCAAAGGACTTCCTCAAAGTCCCTACACAGTAGCTGCCTCGGGTGAGGCTCGAACCCCTACTCTCCACAACATAGGCCGACCACTCTAACCAATCTGCCATCGCGCCACCACAGTTAGTCATTTAGCTCTACAGAAGTTCAGCCAAGCAGCTAGCCAAAGACAATCAGCCAGCCACAGAGCCAGTCATTTAACCCTTTAAAAGTTCAGCCAGCTTGCACGACCTGTTCCTCTGCGCCTGTTGTACCTGTCCCTGTCAGTGGGATAAATGTATAAAACCAGCCGAGCGTGACATGGCTTGGAATTCTCTGATAACCCAATTCCATGAGTTCCAGATGACAATTATTTTCTCTGAAACAATTTCCCTGAAATGCACCACCAGGCACAGATCCAGTAACGGAATATGTCACCCTATAAGCAGCAGACCAGACCTACATTCTAGATAACCCATTAAACACAACCACTAAATATAACTGTATACATATACATACGTACATTTATATGTATGTGTGTATTTGTGCATGTGTGTAAGTATGCATATGTATGTAAGTACATAAGTAAGTAGGCATGTATATATATATATATATTTCTTTGCATGCATGCATGGATGCATGCATACATGCAACAAACTAATATGTATGTAACTATGTATACATGTATGTATGTATGTAAGTCTGTACATGTATGTACATCCCTGTATATATATATATATATATATATATATATATGCATGTAGGTCAAGCAAGTATGTATTTATGCATGCATGTATGTTAGGGTGGTAGTGAAAAAAGTTTTTTTTAAATAATGCCCAGGACACCCCCTAGTTCTGTTCGTATTGGTAGTAGAAACTCATGTGCAAAATCTTTTTTAAATATTCCATTATTAAGGCGTGTCACATGACAACTTAAGTTTTGCATATGACACCATGCATCATTGAAGCCGTAAAAATCAACTTTCTTAGTTTTTTCAGGAGCTGGATGAAAGTTCATCACTTCTATATCCTATTATTTGATTACTGTAATTATGTGATGAGTGTGATGCACCATAGATAGTTGGATACCTTATTCTCTGATGATTTGTTTATAAATAAAAGATTAAATAATAAATATATAAATTAGAACCAACTGGAGCTGAGGAGTAAATAAATATTTGCAATTTTTTGAACAATTTTCTGAACTTTTGTAGTCTGTAGCCTACATTTAAGGCTTTTCTAAAGTTTAATTATTTATTTACTTACTTACTCACACTATCCCACATTATTCATAATCCATTTCAAATTAATCACATTATAAAAGTTGTCCTTGAAGATGTTTTCAACCCTCTGGCTGGACCGTTTCCTGGACCTGAAATACCTATGCTTAAACGATATCAGAATGCATTGCCTTTGATCGTCCATGACATGATTGCTTATGGTTTGTCAGATGATGAAATTGCAGTTTAACAATAACAAAGAAATGATGCAAGACGCTGTTGAATTTGAAGTGGAATGTTTGCAGAAAGGCAGTCAGCCTCGTGATGATTATCTAGAGCTCTTCGAACTTGCACTGATCTACATACAATGTAGGTCATGTCCCACCTCGAGGGTTGCATTTTACAGCCTCTGGTGTCATGTCACCGCTCTCTTCGCTCTGCCACCCGTGGTGATCTCTCTGTCCCTTGTGCGCGCACCGCTACTATGCAGCAGCGCGCTTTTTCCGTGGTTGGACATACAATTTGGAATGGGCTTCCTCCTGAGCTGCGGTCTCTTCCTCGTAACTCATTCACCGCTTTCTTCTCTGCTCTAAAGACTGTTCTCTTTCGCCGGGGTTGGGCTTGGAGCGCCTCTGAGTAGCTTCCTTGAAGGGGCGCTATATAAATGATTGATTGATTGATTGATTGATGCATAGGGCAAGGTGGATGGCCAAGGCCATCTATTCTCACAAAGTATTCCTTTTACGATCTCAATTGCGAATTACCTTCTGGAAAATAAATTTGCTACGTTCCCTTAACCTGTTCATCTGCTTTGATTATCTCAGATCCTGGTTCACAGCTTCACACTCTACTCTAAAGGCACTTTCCGTCATGCTTGGTACCTCAGTGAGGATTTGGTCGATTTCTGCCTTTTCGATGACTGCATTGATGCTGCTTCCAAGGCCTTGTTGGTGCAAACAATGAGAACCAAAGTTGGTGTTGGCATTCCATCCTAATGTCCACAAATTACTGTACACACAGCTTCATGTAGTCGGGAGCACCTCTGAGTAGTACTCCTTGAAGAGGCGCTATATAAATGCCCGTTATGAATGAATGAATGAATGAATGAATGAATGAATTAATGAATGTACTCTTGAGATTTTGTGCCTTCAAACATGATGAATACTGTGCATACCCATTGATTGGCTGGAGGAAGATCCAACTTCGTGGAAACAGGACAGCATCTTGTAGCGGCATGGTCACGTTACGGCGCTATAGAAATTGTCCGTGTTATTATTATTTTAATTATTTATTTGGAGCGTCATCAGAAAGGTTGAGTGTGGTGAATGATAGAGCAGAAAGGGGATTGGCACTGATCCAAGAATACAATCAAATACTGACCAAGGATGAAGGTCAAAAGCAGGCTTTGCTCCATGTGGTGTCCGAACATTGGAAAAAGTATCCGGATCCCAAGAGTCCCAAGAGTCACAAAACAGTCACAAAAATGGACTAATAAATATTTTATTCTTGAATCAAACTGACAGAGTTCAATTATGCTCAAAAATACTCTTTAGGTATTGTGCCTTAAACCTAGCAATTTAAAATTTACTTTCGGTTTCACAAAATACAAAAGAATATCGATTATATTATCACAATTGCGCTTACATTCCTTGTCTAAAATGTTGAAAACTTGTCATCTCATGTGGCACCCCTAAATGATGGAATATTGTTATAATATTTTGCACACTAGCTTAGTATATCAAAAGGAACATAACTAGGGGCTGTCCCATCTATTTCCAACAAATAACGTTTTTGAGCACCACCCTAATGTATGTATGTATATATGATGCTCAAATAACAAAGAAAATCTTACAAGCAATGCACAGATACGTGCTTATAGTTAGTGGGCAAATGTCTTATGTCTATGTTTAGACCTCATTAAATGTTAATCAGGACCCACACACACTCGAAATAAACACCCATTAAATGCAAAACTGAGATAAAAACAACAGTAGCAAATCTAATGACCGTCATTGCCACCTAATTGAACAGCAAATTGCTGGCGGGAATCCTCTTAACCAACACCCGGTAACGCATCGGTTTTTCCTCATCAAACGGAGATGAGGCGAGATTGGATGCAAGAGCACAAGCCGTCTACCATCAAGTGCCACGACCTGCAGCACTGTATCGCAGGTAGCAGAGTTTTGTGGCATTGCATGTATATGTATCCATGTATGTATGCATATCTGTGCGTGTACAAAGGCAGGTACTAGATGATTAGAGCCTAACAGTATGCTTTGCAGGGATTGCAAGCATTACGTGTACTCATCCATATATTGCTCGTGCTACACAGTAATAAAACTGTGCTCAGAAATATCGGCTTTGCCTGTACTGGGCATCATCAATTTGGTCAGATCTTTTAACTATTTTGCAAGGCCTTAGAAGTGGCCAGGCAAAAAATCATAAAGCACTACAGAGCTGCAACTATTCCAGGTTTATTCATGAATTAAACATATCACAAGCTGAGGTATAAAATTTTATTGTTTGACTTCCCAGTAAGTTTAGTGCTATGCTTTAAACAATAAGATACATTGATGTTTACTACTTTAACGCTGTGGGGCGGGGGCAGTGCAGGAGAAAATGCATGGGGCTGAGGAGGGGAAATGGAGAGGGAAATGGAGAGGACGGTTGCAGAGATGATGAGGGGATGGGGACAGGTCACTGCAGGGGGTTAAGATAAAAACTGTGGGGTGGGAAAGGAGACACATTTCTGTCCCCACCCAATCTCTAACACACAAACACACACACGCACGCATGCACACACGAGCTCACACAAACAACAAAGCAATCACACGATGGACAGAAACTGCTATATACCTGTTTCTTTTCTCGTGGACTTGTATCATCTTCTTCGCCTGAACTGGAGCATGGAGCTAAACAGCAAAAAACAGAAAAGGTCATCGGGGTTAAAGTGACCTGTTTACAGGTGTCCTGTACTTTGCCTCAGTCATGAATACTCATAGGGATACTTGGCCTCAGCCTTGGGTTATCGCAGACCTATACTCGGCCTCTGCGCTGACCCACTGGCCTCATTAAGCTGAGCCAATAAAGACCAACACTTCCATTGCTACATTGATTTTAGCTTTGGTAGAGAGGGACATAAATTTCCACCCAGTGCAACTTAGATCATCCAATGCAACACTGCATCTACTATCCCTACCTCCATTGTCCATTCTAAGCTTGATTACTGCAATTCAACCTTCCTTAACCTTGAATCCACCCAAATTAAACGTCTACAACTCATCCAAAATTCTCTCACCCGAGCCGATACCAGACACCAGGACACCCAAGCATCACTCCCATTTTTAAATCACTCCATTGGCTGAAAATCCCTGAGCGCATCCACTTCAAAGTCCTGTCGCTAGCCTACAACACACTACAATACTCCCAGCCAAAGTACCTTCGAGAACTCTTCACTATCCAGCCACCCTGGTCTACCCGTTCATCCTCGTATCTCACTCTCTCCCGTCCCCCAGACACTACTCACCTCAAGTTCTCCAACCGATCCATATCCCACACTGCACCTCAACTCTGGAACGAACTCCCCCCCCCCAATTTGATATTCTGCATTACTATGAACACTGTTCGTAGCTCTCCTGGTATGTTTAACTGAATTGGCACCATACAAAGATTTGGTTAAATTATGTTACACTACATTACACTGCAGATAAGTCTATGACACAAAGTCAAGACTTTCCTTCTGTAAAGAAACTATGCCATACTTGTGCTTCAGACAAAAGATCCTTTAAACCACAAGAGCACACCTATGTATGACGACTACAGTTTCAGAATGCATGTAAAACATGTACAATCACTCAACCTCAACACTTTTGTTTGTCAGGAGATGAAAGTCAGTTTATCCAACGGCAGTTTCGCAAGATCACTTCATACCCTACAATCAACCGCTGTCAATCAACCGCTGCCTGCAAAAGCGCTACATAAAAATTTGCATTGCAATACATTACGTAAAATACGACACATCCAGCCACTTAGTCAGTGGGTCAGTTAATTAGTCAGCCAATCAGCGTGCCAATTATCACTCCAACTGACCGCTATGTATAATTAGTGGGAAGTAATTGGTATTCGGTGGAAGACAGCGACTAGTTTGGACGGAACTGGATTGGCCGGAACCCTGCCTTCGGGATAGCCGGCAGTGCATTTCCGATCAAGGCTCCGTCGGAAAGCGGAGGAGAGATGGAAGGAAGGAGGAAAAACGTGATGAAGGGAAGATGAAGGGAAGGATGGAGGGATGGAGAAAATTAGTAGGGGAAAGGGGGAAGAAGGAGGAAGGGAGAGAAAGAGGAAGAGACGGAGGGAGAGATGGAGGAAGGCAGGGAAGGGTGGAAGGAAGGGAAGTATGGAAGGAGGGAGAAAGGAAGGAAAGGAGGGAGGGAGGATTGAAAAAAGGAAGAAGGATATAGGGAGGGAGAAAGGAAGGAAAGGAGGAAGGAATGGAGAGAACGATAGAGGAATGGAGAGAGATGGAGGAAGGGAAGGATGGAGAAAGGGAGGAAACAAAAAGAGAGAATGGCCGGATGGAGAGTGGGAAGAGAAGAGGATGGAGCAACAAACGAAGGGAGGAAGGCATGGAAGAAGAGGAGGAGGATGAAGAGAGAGATGGGCTAAGGGATGGAGGGAGGAGTGAAGCAATGCTTTCCCGGTGATGACGTTATAGGAAAGAGGACGAGCGAGGGAAGAAACGACCCATAGAGGAAGAGAGGGAGGGAGCAGATGGCGTAGGGAGGGACACAATGCCACAAACCTAACTACACGGCCACGATCCTGGCCTCCTATCGATCTTTATCTTCACCCGTCAGTCAATAAATAAACGACATATACCCAGGACACACATAGGGCCCGGTTCCAGCAGAAACGCATCTGACTGGACTCCGCTGAGCTCTAAGCGCGATCCCATGAAAATCTCAAGATATACCAGCGTCAGCTTAACAAAGACTTCCAAGTAAGATAAAAGTATGAGACAACCCTGACCCTGCAAAGCAGACCAACGAAAGATAAAAGTGGGATATATCCAGTATATCCACGTGAGATCTAAGACAGATCACACATCAAGATGAAAGTGAAGGCTAACTGAAATTTACAACTCATGCCATAATAAAACTGAGAGACAGTATACTAGGGTGATCTACCCAGGAACAGAGTGAGATCGACAAGAGATCATACCAAGGTAAACGTTAAACTGAAAGAGAATTGTACCGGCAACAGTCAAATGCAGCTGGAAGGTCAAAGAGATTAACAATGCCTCAATGGATAAACGAGAAGACCCGAGCTTACCAGCTTTGTATGCAGTTAAAAGGTCATAGGGTATTAGAGCTCCAGCCTTAATTCCTTAATCAATTACAAAAATCCACAAATAGGGCCCTTGACGGCATTAAAGGGCGGTTCCTGACAGACTTGTTGTCCTTGAGACCAAGGTCTTGGTTTCGAGTAATAATAATAAAAATAATAACTCGAGTTCGTTTTTAAAAGTCTTGGTCTTGAGACCAAAAGTCTTGGTCTTGATCTTGACGTTCAAAGTCTTGGTCTTGACGTTCAAAGTCTTGGTCTTGGTCTCGCAAGACCAAGACCAAGACCAGCTGTCAATATGAACAGTCATTTAACAAAACTCAAGAATTAAAAAAATTATCAAGCCTGTTTGCATCATAGCCTACGACAAATACCTACGGGCGGATACAAGTCTTGTTGGTCAGGAAAACCCATCAGCAGCAGCAACTAAGTTATGCTGCAGGCTTATCTGGAAGCCCTGCCGAGACTTTTTCTGAAGCCAGACGGTCTGATAACCCATGGAAGGATTTCAAAAAGGCTCACGATGTGTACATTTACATTTAGTGTTCGAAAAGCTACCTATGGAAAGTATTTTTTCACATGGCAGAATTTTTATGAGGCCCCAGAAAATTCAGAGCAAGTTGGTTTTTTATAAAATACAAAAGGCATTTGGAAAAACATTTGCATGAAGGACTTTTGTAAGTAAGAATTCAGAATTCTCTGCAGTCTGCATTTTAAAGTTAATTTGCTTGAATAAAATAAAAGACTCACGTTTTCATTAAAATAGTGAGTTGTCCGACTTGACCATTTTTTTTGTAAGGAAAAGAAGTCTTGGCCTGAATATGATTTTTTGGGTCTTGGTCTCGGTCTTGGTCTTGAGGTTCAAAGTCTTGGTCTTGATCTTGAGGTTCAAAGTCTTGGTCTTGATCTTGAGGTTCAAAGTCTTGGCCTTGGTCTTGTGTGAGAAACATAATGCAAAAAATAAATAAAATCAGATGTTCAAGGGTGGAATGAGAGGACCACTCCAGGCATAGAAGAGAAGAGAAGTGCAGTCCCTCAAGTTTGCCTGAGAGGCAGCCATGGGTATAAAGTGTTAGCAGCTTCATTATTCTTAGCCTCAGCATATGAGGGCTGGTGGCCAGTCCACTCCCTTGCCATCTGATCTTCCCACCGACAGTGTACAGTCAGTGTACTCATTATAGCGAGTTGGATAGTGGGCATAGATGGAACAAAAATCCCAGATTTCTGTCTACTCCAGCCATAGCCCTTCCCCTAAACTCTGCATGGTCGAAATAGCCTGAACTCAGCTGGGGTCGAGGCCAAGCCAAAGTGGCCAACCACTGTACTTGTCCAAGGAAATAAAGTCTTCCGGTTATATATGAACCATAAATAACACTTGGTTAAAACGAACAATGCTGTTACTAAGCGCTGCATAAAGCGATATCAATGGAGAGCAAGACAGACAGGACATTCGAGCATCAATAAACAAAAGTCGATTCTAACAACATCTACGACATACTACGGAAACAAAGCTGTTTGCACTGTGTAAATTTGCCGCTGCATGGAATATGCACAAAAGAAGTGCGACTGTCTCGTTTGAACACTTAAATCACGGACGACGTGCCAACCTTTGTTATATGACAATGAAGTGTTGACAGAAACAAAAAATGGGTCAAAACATGATGCATACGAATGTAAATAGAATGGTCAACCATGCTGTAGCCTTCCCAATAGATAAATCAAACACGGGTTAGCTGCATGTTTTGTACCACAATAGATTTCGTAATTTTTGCCGAGCTTTCTTTAAGAAAAACTGCTCAGATGTTGGAATACAGGTGTGTTTGACTAAAGTAATGTGCACTTGCTTCCACACATGATGTAACAGTTCACTACAAATATGGAGGTTAATAATAATAATAGTAATAATAATAATAACAAATATAATAATAATAATAATAATAATAATAATAATAATAATAATAATAATAATAATAATAATAATAATAATAATAATAATAACAACAATAATGATGATAATAATACAAATAACAACAATAATAACAACAATAATAACAATAATAGTTAACATACTTTTAACTGAAGTTTACCCTGAGCAATTTCAATCAATTCTTTTGGGGAAGTGAAGCTACCGTACGCAGACATTCTGCCAAACCTGGGGATGTGGCCTATAAGGCAGGCAGCAGAACGTAGGATTCTATGCAGGGCTCAATCCGGTAGGCCAGGAGTTCATCATATATAGTGCTGCAGTAGTCCAACTGAGAAACAACAAATGCATGTACCGGTACACAGTACAAGTGTGGAAGCTGCACCAGGGGACAGAGTACGTGAGATCACCTTGAGTTGCCGGAGCTGGTAATAGTAGAGAAGATTTATGTGCCGTGTGAAATGAATGTAAGTTCCTGGTCCCGGATGACTCCCAAGTCCCGGACCCAGATCGAGACAGAAAGGTCCGGGTATTGCAAGGAGAGATATCTAGAGAGATATCCGTTAGCTGCGTCTTCTACCTTCTGCGAGGGATTGGTAGTCAGTATCCCCCATTCTCAACACAAGATAGAATCTGAACATCTGTGAACTGTGTCAATTCTTGATTGGATCTCTGTTGACGGCTGCTGCACACCTTACAATGCTGACCATGCCTTAACCACTCTTACCTGACAAACTATGATTCTCTCTCACACAATGGCCTTTGTTTGGTTCTCAGTGTTTCCTTGTAATTGGCTCCAAGCTTCTCTCCAAGTCAAAACTAAAGAACTGCATATATGTCTGATGTCCTCTCTTGCGCTTCCTCCCTTCTTGGCCTCTGCTGCAACCATCAGTGTTCTCCAATCCTCCATCCTTAGCAACAAGCAAACCAATGATGACGCAAAATATGAAGCAGCACTGGAGAGAGTAGGCTACTGCATCCAGACAAGAGTCTCATCCACAAACAATTGTACCAGAATTAACCACTTACTCTAAAGGTTGCTACCATTCTTGAGGCCTCTGTCACGGGTGCCTCCAGTCAGTTACGTTTCAAAGTGATCTCTGCACCACAGGCAGGTGACTGGTTTTTCCGACAACCTCTAACCACCTGTGGCTTAAGTTTGAATGAGGAAACTGTGAGAATCGCAGTTGGTCTTCGCCTTAGACAAAGTACATGTATTTGCGAACATCATTTGCCTGTGTGGATCTACTTTGTGGTCTCAGATGGATCACATAGTCTTTCTCGTTGTTATTATTAATACTAGCTGTTACCCGTGAAAAATCATGGTATGTAAACCATGATTTTTCACGGGTTACAACTAGTCTTTTCTTAGAATGTTGATGAAAGTTACTTTTTCTATGAGCTTCAGAAACGCGATTGACTTCCTCTTCAGTCTCTTTTGCTTTTGCAGTTTACGAAGATTTTGCCTTTTCTGAGCCTGTGCAACGTGATGTACATTGGCTTCCTCTTCAGTCTCTGCTCTTTTTTCCGCAACTGTTGGCTGCGATAGTTGTGTATATATTCAGCAATATATTCAGCACGCTTTGCTTTTTTCGTTTGCATCCATTCCTATACTAAGTAGTTGTCGTTTGAAAGACAACAGTATCATTGTCGACGTACAACTTCCCTTGGAGACAGAGAGACAGACAGACAGACAGACAGACAGAGACAGACAGACAGACCGGGCTACGGGCTTTTCCTGCCTACCTGGACAATAACCCCCTATACGTGGCGTGTACTGTGACGTGTACATGCATTCTGATACCCAGCCAGCGGCCGGGAGCTGGCGGGGGCGGGTCCCGCTTTCTTCTATAGCCCAGAGAGAGAGAGAGAGAGAGAGAGACGAGAGAGAGAGAGGAGAGAGAGAGAGAGAGGAGAGAGAGATGAGAGGAAGAGAGAAGAGGGAGAGAGAGAGAAGAGAGAGAGAGATGAGAGAGAGAGAGAGAGAGAGAGAGAGAGAAGAGAGACACACACTCAGCAAGACAGAGAGAGACCGGGATACGAGCTTTTCCCGCATTACCTGGACCCCTGTACGTGGCACATTCTGCATGCAGCCAGCAGCCGGGCTTACGCCTAAGAGCCGGGAGCTGGCGGGGGGAGGGGCTTTGCCCACTTTCGTCTATAGCCCAAAAGTTACGCGACGGTACAATGGAAATTATGTGGTAGATTCTTTAATTTAAAACTAAAAGCGAAACTGAACATTGGTGAACAAGTTGAGAGATAATATAAAACACGGAAGTAATAAGGAAGATAATAAAATGTTGGAAAAAGAGATCAAAATTGTTATGAGTTTGAAAAATAATACTAATTATACTACATCAAAAGCATCATAGTAATGGAGTTATTAAAAACTAAATAATCTGAAAAGAGATGCTAGATGGAAGCCCAGGGTACACAACAGGAAATCTGTCCTTTTTGTTAAAGGTAAACAGGTTGATAGAGAGATTTGAAAAAAAATTGAAAAGTTTCACTAAATAAATAACATCAAAAAGCATCCTAATATTAATGCTTTTCTAACCAAATTATCAGTAAGGGGGATAGCTCTGGTCCTGGTTGTTTCCCAGTGATGGGCACTAAACTATTTTTAGTTAAACTAAAACTATTTTCCAACTAAAAAAATAGTTTAACTAAAGTTGGTAACTGATTTTGGAAATTAGTTAACTAAACTAAAAAAAGTAGTTTAAACTTTTTCCAACTTTTCTCCAACTTTTTACGACAAACATTTCACAATAAAAGACGTTAAGTGAACTGTAATAATGCAAAGCATCAATGACAATTTCACCTTCAAACTATGCAATGTGTACTGTTCTGGCATACAGTTACATGTGTACTGTAAGTAGTGTATGAATTTTAAAACACAGGCTGTTAATGTTAAAACCATGCAGTGTTAAAATGTTTTTTGCTGACAGTGTTCAATGTTCACTGTGGAAAAATAGTTATGATTTTTTTAGTTAAACTTTTTAGTTAGCAACTAAACAATTTTTAGCTAAACTATGGTTTTAACTAAACTATTTTTTTAGTTAAACCTTCTTCCTTAACTAAAAATTGTTTAGTTAAACTAAAAGTTAGCAACTTTTTAGTTAGGAAAAAAGAAATCAAAATTGTTATGAGTTGAAAAATAATACTAATTATACTACATCAAAAGCATCATAGTAATGGAGTTATTAAAAACTAAATAATCTGAAAAGAGATGCTAGATGGAAGCCCAGGGTACACAACAGGAAATCTGTCCTTTTTGTTAAAGGCAAACAGGTTGAGAGAGAGATTTGAAAAAAAATTGAAAAGTTTCACTAAATAAATAACATCAAAAAGCATCCTAATATTAATGCTTTTCTAACCAAATTATCAGTAAGGGGATAGCTCTGGTCCTGGTCGTTTCCCAGTGATGGGCACTAAACTATTTTTAGTTAAACTAAAACTATTTTCCAACTAAAAAAATAGTTTAACTAAAGTTGGTAACTGATTTTGGAAATTAGTTAACTAAACTAAAAAAAGTAGTTAAACTTTTTCCAACTTTTCTCCAACTTTTTACGACAAACATTTTCACAATAAAAGACGTTAAGTGAACTGTAATAATGCAAAGCGTCAATGACAATTTCACCTTCAAACTATGCAATGTGTACTGTTCTGGCATACAGTTACATGTGTACTGTAAGTAGAGTATGAATTTTAAAACACAGGCTGTTAATGTTAAAACCATGCAGTGTTAAAATGTTTTTGCTGACAGTGTTCAATGTTCACTGTGGAAAAATAGTTATGATTTTTTTAGTTAAACTTTTTAGTTAGCAACTAAACAATTTTTAGCTAAACTATGGTTTTAACTAAACTATTTTTTTAGTTAAACTTCTTCCTTAACTAAAAATTTTTTAGTTAAACTAAAAGTTAGCAACTTTTTAGTTAACTATTGCCCATCACTGTCGCTTTCCTGGCATGCCATCTAAAATTTACACGATCTGTTGAAGCTTTGATCGTGTGCATTTTCATTCAATCACAGGCTTATCCAGAACAGATAGCACAGATCCGATGGGCTTATGCTCATCCCATAGCGCAATGGCCACGTAGTTTGATTTGGGATATCGATCTAGCTGACAATCATACTTGGCTACTATTTCTTTTTTGGCTGGTGGGGCTTTGGAACTGGCATCATCTATGAAAATATTCAAGTACCATCCATTCCTGTAACAGCATCACATTATTCCACTGGCCTCTGAGACTTTGGGCCCTATTAGCAGGGCCCAAAGCCCAATGCCAGGCTTACTTTAATCATGGAGTTTGGTTGCCCTCCAGTGTATGTATCTGGAGACACAAGAGGAACATGCCATCGTTCTGTTTCTATCATTCACGATCCAGTGCTTTTAATCATGATGCCTTTCACAGTACCTTGTCCCTGTGGGAACTTCATGAGGTTTAGCAAACCCAGACATTTTCTCCTACAGGTATTTCAACCCAAAGGCATCACAGGACTTTGAGTTAAAAAATAATAAAAAATAAAAATAATAATAGTTTTCTTATCTCTACATTGATTTCACATAATTATCAGTGATGAGCATCCTAGGAATTAAAATCTTAATCTAATAACAATAACAAATTTATAAATAATAATAACAAAATATCTGTATGAGTGTATCCAGACACTTCAACTTCAGTGTCTTTTAATTAGCTCACAAAAGTACTGCCTGCACCAGTGACCAGCCTAAATGATGCTAAAGTCTATACGACCAAATGGTTAATCAATAATTGGAGAGTGCTCAGATAAGCGGAACTCATCATTGGCCATCTCTTGCACATATGCAGAGCCAAACCAATGGAATCCCATCCAGAGTTAATAATAGACACCAGGTTCAAAGTTCACAGACAATGTAGCAACAAAGTAAAGGAGCGATGAAAAGCAAGGTGAAAAAACTCAGCGCCTCAGATTCACATTTCAGTGTGACCGTGAGCGCACTACAAATTCAATTAATAGTAATAATCATGATGGTTCTAACTGTGATGGTAAAAGAGATCAATACATACCAAGAAAGAATAATTTATCACACTAAAACCCCGAAAGCACGCGAATTATCACGTGAAATCTGCATGTTACAAACTAATTAATTAAAACTGACACCCTGGGAAACATGCACCATCTTTGCCATGCCCAGATGGCTTCATGTTTCTCTAACATGTTATTTACGGTAATAATAATCATAAAAATAACAACAATAACAACAACAACAACAACAACAATAATAATGGAAAATAATAATATTAATAACAATAATCACTCCAATCGCAATAGAAACGATGGGACCCATGGACCACGAAGGCTTGGCGTTTATCAAAGAACTCGGCCGACGGTTGAAAAAAATAACGGAAGATCCTCGAGAAACCTTCTTCCTGTTACAATAAATATCCATAACAATCCAGAGGTTCAATGCTATCGCATGCCTAGGAACCAGAATCCTGATTTTAATGTTACCGAATAATAATATTTAACAATAATAAAAATAATAATAATAATATTTCTGAATATAATTTAACTTGAAGAAACCATCAACTGATGCCTTGCGCAATATGATAATGGCTCCATAGAAGTCAATCAATTAGACGACAATAACAATTACCTACAGTATGATTCGGCACTTCCAGTGCTGACTCTTCGCATTCCAGCCAGCGCTTTTGGCAGCTTAGCAACACTGCTCCGTCTCCGTTGCTTCTTCTTGAACTCAAGCAGATCCTCCTCGTGGAGCTTCTCCGACTTCTCTTCTCGCTCATACTCTTCCTCCTCCAATTCAAAGTGGGCCTGCTTCTTAGGTTTTCCCGATGCCATGACAGTAGAGACTGCGGTCGATGAGATAGAGTATATTCCGAGTCACGGACTTTCCCTTTCTTCCCGGATCGTGCTCTTGTCGGTCACACAAGGTTTCTAAACACACGTTTTGTTGCTTTTTCTGCTCGAAACTACCATCTGATTCACAACGGATGCTGCTATAACATCTGAAACACAAAGCAACAGTTCCATTGACAGCTTCCATTTACGAATCTGGCTACTTGTAAACAGTGTGGAATTTGTAGAAAAAAGACTGGGGGGTTGAACATTTTATTCGTATTTTGCTAACTGATGTCAATGAATGTGGTAGCAGCTGATTTCAATGCTAGCAGTTTTGCAAGTCAGACTCAAATCAAAATCAATTCCTTTGTTGAGAAAATTCTAAAATGCATACATGATGCACCTTGGAAATGTCCAATAATGCTAAATCACACTAGCACAACTGAGGGGGTTGGAAACGTCCCCTGGGGTGTGCAATGAAGACTTAACTGTGGGGTCCTAACAAAGACTAGGGGTTGAACCCCAACCCCCCAACTATTCCCACCCTGCTTGTAAAGTGCTTTTTAAGAATCTCACAAGGGCACTAAATATGGCAATCTAACAAATCCGAAGAGGTGCATCTTAGATGGTTTGAGAATGTTTCCTGCGCTATCTGTGATAAAATGGTAATCATATGATTAACGCTAAGTAGATTGTTCCAGGAGGATGGTCCAATGCATGAGAAACAATAAAGCCCAGTGTGCCGCATCATCGCACTGAATGACCATCACCTAGGCTGACTAGAAACTCTGTCATACTGTCTGGTGCCGCACCGACTATTTACTATCCTAGGAAGATCCTGAAGATAATACAATCCTCGACTGGAAGCCTGTGAAGCGTCTCACACACATAGCTCGAAATAAACAAGAATTTAGGCAAGTTAAGTACAATTTCAGAGGTGCAGCTAAGGATGAACTTAAGCTGCTTATCTGGATTATCGACAGCCCTGCGAGGACAGAGTTACAGAAGTCTAGGCATGTCAAAATAAAAGAGTGTAGGAGAGTCACAGTGGTGTCAAATGAAAAATTGTGTGGTATACGACTCAAATCCGATGCAGTTGATCAGCATAGGTGTCAACCCAATCCTTCCGTTGACAATCCTTCTGATTAAATCCTTGTTCTCTTCGTACTTAACGCCTATTTAACGTTCACCTTTTGAACACTAATTCTACGTATAGGCCCTAAATAGCTTTATTTTCTACTGTGTAGATTAACCTGAATTAATCACCAACACAGTTTAATATCTTTTTAGTTTAATAAGAAACAAACAGACAGAACTCAATTCGATTACAACTCAACTAGTCAGCCACACTACTACAGCGAACACACGAATTCAAACTTCTCCAGTCAGCATAATTCTTCGCGCCTCTTGACACACCTGTCTTCTGTGCGCCTAAGCGAACTCTAATAATATACATATAGCGCGCCGCTGCCGATATCGGCCGGCCGCGCGTGTCACTAAGACTAAACGTTATACATCTATCATATATACATATACACGTGAAACTAAAGTAAGCGCACTAAATATATACGCCAATATCTCGCACTGCAAGACTGTACACAAAACTCAGTTCACATTACCTCCTTCCTTTTTCTGGAATAGAGCAAATTAAATTTCAAAATTTGCGAAATTACCAAAATACATGAAACATATATATATCTAACTAATTAATAAACAGTCTTACGATTACTTATAACCTTGACAAACAATCAGCAATAACATTCAATCTGCCCTTCTTGTACTTCACCTCAAAATCAAAAGTTTGTAAGGCTAACGCCCAACGCACAAGTTTAGCAGACTTAGACATTGACTCAGTCAAATATGTAAGAGGATTGTGATCAGTAAAAATGAAAATTTTTGATCCAATTATAATTTCTTTTAACTTGTTTAGAGCCCAAACAATAGCATAGGCTTCCTTTTCCACAGTAGCCCATCTCTTCTGGGTATCAGTTAACTTCTGACTGATAAATGACACAGGGCGTTCTATTCCCTTGTCGTCCATCTGTGTTAAAACAGCACCGACTGCAAAGTCACTACTATCGCAGTACAAATTGAATGGTTTTCCCACTTCAAAAACATATAACGCTACTTTGGATCGCACAGCCTCTTTAAGTAAATCAAATGCTTGCTGATGTTCAACAGTCCAATCAATCTTATCAGAAACACGTTTACTAGTTAAATCAGATAAAGGTTTCGCAATCTGTGCAAAGTCCTTAATAAACTGTCTGTAATAATTAAAAAATCCAAGCAGTTGCTTAACTTGCTTCTTAGTTTCTGGGATCTTCAAATTAGTCAAACTTTCAATTCTGTCTGGATTCATCTTTATCTTACCAGACCCAACCACATGACCGATAAACCTTACCTCACTCTTACCAAATATGCATTTTTTCAAATTCAAAGTAACGTTATGCAATCTCATTTGCATCAAAAATGCATCTAGATGCTGCAAGTGAATATTCCAACTGTCAGAATGCACAGCAATGTCATCAACATACGGTTCTGCAAAGTCACTTATAGGCTGTAAAACTAAATTTATCGCCTTAACAAAAGTTCGTCCAGAATTTATCATTCCAAAAGGAACACGAGTAAATTCATACAGTTACAAAAGCTGTCTTCCATTGATCAGATTGTTTTACAGGACAAGTCCAATAAGCACTTCGACAGTCCAAGATAGAAATCACATTAGACTTTCCAACTTTGTTCAAAACGTCTCTGACAATCGGCATAGGATATTTTACAATCCACTGTGAATGAGTTAATGTATCTGTAGTCACAGGCAAGTCTTAAAGATCCGTCTTTCTTTTTAACAATAACCAAAGGGCTTGCCATTCTGCTTGATGATGGTTTAATAATGTTTGTTTTTAACATTTCTTTGATCTGGCGTTCCACTTCTGCTCGATAAATCAAAGGAATTCGATATGCTGCAAATTCCTTTCCACGAAATCCTGGTTTTAGTTCAATTTCATGTTCAACCAATGTACATAATCCGGGTTTTTCTGAAAATCTGTCACAGTATTTGTTCAAAACTTTCAACAACTGTTCTTGCTGAGTTACTCTCAAATGGCTAATTTGTTCAGGATCGAGGTTAAGTGAATTCTTGTCATCTTGAACCTCATTCCTCATTGGTAATTCAACCACTGAACCAAAATCTTCATCTTCTTCAACGATTAGACCACAACTTAATGCTCGAGTAACATATTTTCTGATCTTGTTGGCGTGAATTATTTTTCGACCATTTTCACCCATATCGACTAAATAAGAGTACTTTGATCTTCGATGTATGATCGTACATGGACTATGCCATCGAGAAATAAGTTTGTTCGTTGACGTTGGATACAAAACTATGACTTTCTCACCAGCTTCAAATTCTTTGTGCTTTGCTCTCTTGTTATACTGATTCGTGTATTGTAATTGCTTTTCTCGAGAGTAGGATTCTGCAAACAATAATGCTTTCTCCATATTTTCTTTGAGTTCTTTCAAATACTTTTCTGGCTTAACTCCAACATGAGGTGGTAAGTTTATTTCTCTAGTCCAACTCTCTTTTAATATTGCCAATGGTCCTCTCGGAATTTTCCCATAGACAAGCATATATGGTGATACTCCAGTAGTTGCATTCGGCACTTCTCGTAATGCCCACACTGTGAAAGGAATTATCTTGTGCCATTTCCTCGGGTTGTCTATTATCACATGATGGATCATCTTTTTAAATGTCTGATTCCATCTTTCTACTAATCCAGCAGCCTCTGGGTGTCCTGGTGTGTCGAATCGTGGACTACAGCCCATTAAATCGAGAAATTCTCTTGTCAAACTGGCTGTGAAGTTCGTTCCTTGATCACTTGTGATCACGGACGGCACACCAACGTTCATGAACAGTTCCATCAACGCTTCACACAGAGCCTTCGCTGTCAGCGATTTCAATAAGAAGATTGTAGGCCATCTGGTGCACGAGTCCACAATGCATAAACAATACTTGTGACCTGCAGCAGATACTGGATCGATCGGGCCAACGAGGTCCATCGTCATTCTCTTGAAGGCGACCTCTTCTCTTGAGACTGGAGTGATAGGCACTCTATCCATCACCAGACTCCTTGCCTTTAATTGACACTTCTCACAAGACTTACAAAATTTCACAATGTCTCTTCTCATCTTTGGCCATACAAAAGACAACTTTATTCGTTCTCTTGTTTTCTCTTCTCCTAGATGTCCTCCAAATACCGATTCATGCGCCAATTCCATCACTTTAATTCGTCTCTCTTTTGGTAACACTAGTTGATATATCGTCTGGTCTAATATCTGATATTTCTTATGCAATAAACCGTTGATCACACAGAATTCAGATTCTTTCTCTTGTGCTAACTTCCACCACGGCTTCAACGATTCATCCTTTCTCTGTTGCTCTTCGAACTTCTTCGAATCGGTAATCTGCACCTTTTGTTCTTCGTCCATCTCTTCATCTCTATACAAGTCTCCTATCCCCACATCACATTCATTGTCTTCTTCAATTTCATTTAATGTGCCATTCTCGCATGCAGCCATCTCTTGCTCGTTTATCTCTGATGTTACACCATCTCGCGATAAGCTTCGTTGCTCATTACTTTCGTTTTCCTCATCACTGGAACTTTCAGTTTCACTCTTCTCATCAACATCTACCATTTCCTGTTTCCGACTCTGCGCTCTCGTCATTACATTTGCTCGTACACTCACATCTCCTTGTATCGTTTTAACTTTCATCTGTGGTACGGCTTTTAATTCGGCAATTATCTCTGGATGCAACAAGAATCTTTCTGTACTGCCCATCTTTGCAATACTAGCACACATCAAGGTGACATAAGGTGTAAGTGAACACTGGATTTTACGCGGAAATCCCTCTTCTTCCACGTCACTACCACACAGTCTAACATCGACTTTCACTAACTTCGCAGGAATGGCATCTCCTGCCACACATTGCAAATTCACTTTTCCAATTTGTTCCACCTTCATGCCTTCCAGTAATTCTTCACTAATCACCGGAATTTCTGCACCCGAGTCGCTCAGTGCTTTGACTTTCACTGGCTCTTTACCGTCTACTGCACGAATTTCAACCTCGACATATTGCAAGAACGATTTCTTCAATATTCGACTGTCATCTTTTCCTATGACTTCTCTCTGAATTTCAGCATCCAATAGAATTTCTTTTTGAATATCACATTTCATTACTGACTTTACTTCAGTTTCTTGGTTTTCTTGACCCGTGGTTTGATTGTCTGTATCACTAACCACTTGAATCAAATTCACCCTTGTGTGTTCTTGATTTCTGCTAGAACTAGCTGCTGCCGCTGGAACTCGACAAAATTTAACCAAATGTTTGTCTGAACCACAGTTGTGACAACGCTTCACAACCATACCTCGTTGTTCATTTCCTTCATTTCTCTTATACTGCGTAAACGATGTGTTGCCTTCCCTCTTGGCAAACGGCGCTGACGATTTGTTAAATCCCTGACGACCAAACGTCACTTCTCTGGTCTCATTGGGTACAGGGACACTAGCCTTGACTTCTTTACCTTTGAACTGATTCCCTGTTCCTGGATTACTTTTCCACTTTCCACTCTGGCTTTGGTTTACGGAACGTTGAGAAGGATAACTGTTTATATTTGGGATCGCAAACCCAATTCGATTGTTTACATGAATGTCTGCTAGGTCTGCCACTGCACTAGCTTGGAGACAGTCAGTTCCTTCCTTCGACAATACAAACTGTAGTGGACCTGGCGGTAAACATTCTTTCAGCTTATCCGCTACCAGCAAATCAAAGAGCGTATCATACTCTCTGTTCACGTTTCGACTTCTCACGTAATAGTTTAGCAAGTTCTTAAGTCTTGCCGTAAACATCGTATAAGTCTCTTCTGTTGTCTTCTTAGCATCCACAAATCTGGCTCTGTATTCTCTCGAAGTCAATTTAAATTCTTTTAATAAGTGCTGCTTGACTCTATCATAATTGTCTAGATCATCGTATGACAATCTATTCAGAACGGTTCGAGCTTTCGGCGTCATCAATGGTAGTAATAATTTCACCCAAAACGGCTTCTCCACAGCAAAGCTACGAAATGCGTTCTCGACTGTTTCAAAATATAATGGCACCTCCATCATATCAGTTGGCATTTGAGGCAATACATGCTTCATTGCATCACCTATTTTCTTAATTTTTGACACCAAAGTTTCACTTTCTTGCTGTTTCCTTCTTTCTGCTTCCCGTTCTTCTCTCATTTGCGTTTCTTTCAATGTCAATTTTGATTTCTCCAGTTTCAGACGTTCTTGTCTTTCTGTCTCTGCCTTTTCCAAACTTTCTTTCTGAAATTTGAGTTCTTCTTGTCTTATCTGTTCTGCGCGTTCTAACTCTAACGTTCGCGCTTTTTCTTTTTCTTCTTCACGCATTCTCTTTGCTTCAATCTGTTGCTGACGAACCTCTTCATCACTTTTTCTAGCTTTTTCAAATTCAATCATCTGCTCCAATCTTCTTCTTTCAGCATCTTCCCTATCTCTTTTCAACTGTTCTAACTGAATCTCAAACTGATTCTTTTGCAATTCAAGTTCTGCCTTACGCACTTGTTCTGCTTTATCTTCTCTCTCTCTTTGCAGACGCAATTCCTCTTGCCTTGCAAGTTCCGCTTTCTCTTCTTTCTCTCTCTGCAAGCGCAATTCTTCTTGTCTTACACGTTCTGCTTCTTGTCTCAGCTCTTTCTCTTCCTGTCTTCGTCTCTCCTCTTTTTCTTTCTCTTCTTGTCTACGTTTCTCTTCTCTATCTTTCTCTTCTTGCCTCGTCATCATCATCCACTGCATCAACATCTCCATAGACATAGGCGCAGGTGGTTTTTCAATAGCCTTTTCTACGGCACCGCCAACGGCACCTTCTTCTTCGACTTCTTCTTTAACCCACACTTCGGCGAGTTCCTGCATCATGTCACCACGTGACATACCTTCTAATTGTTCTTCTTTAAAACCGGCTTTCAACAAACGCTGTTTTAGCCTTTCCGTAGACATCTTCTTAATATCTGCTTGTCTTTCAGCACTTAGTTTCTCCATCTTACTTGTTTACTTTGGTGATTTCTCTTTTCAAAGAAGTCACGGTTTTTCTTGTTGTGTGAATCGATAAACAAACGGGATTTCTTTTATATTTGTTCGTGGAAAACAACGAAATTTTTATACCGTTTCTCGTGTTCCACCGTCGTTGATATCGTAGACACGTCACACAGCAACAACGCGTAGATTCTTCTAACACCGTCGTAGATTCTTCTATCACCGTTGTAAATTCTTCTATCACCTCCTTCGGCGATAACGAGAATTTTTATCCACTGTGAGTTTATATCCACCGTGAGTATTTATTCCACCGTGAGTATTCACCGTGAGTTATTATCCACACCACCGCTGCCACCAATAATGTCAACCCAATCCTTCCGTTGACAATCCTTCTGATTAAATCCTTGTTCTCTTCGTACTTAACGCCTATTTAACGTTAACCTTTTGAACACTAATTCTACGTATAGGCCCTAAATAGCTTTATTTTCTACTGTGTAGATTAACCTGAATTAATCACCAACACAGTTTAATATCTTTTTAGTTTAATAAGAAACAAACAGACAGAACTCAATTCGATTACAACTCAACTAGTCAGCCACACTACTACAGCGAACACACGAATTCAAACTTCTCCAGTCAGCATAATTCTTCGCGCCTCTTGACACACCTGTCTTCTGTGCGCCTAAGCGAATTCTAATAATATACATATAGCGCGCCGCTGCCGATATCGGCCGGCCGCGCGTGTCACTAAGACTAAACGTTATACATCTATCATATATACATATACACGTGAAACTAAAGTAAGCGCACTAAATATATACGCCAATATCTCGCACTGCAAGACTGTACGGTACACAAAACTCAGTTCACAATAGGAATTGTACAAAAAAGACTGGGGGGGGGGGTTTAACATTTTATCCGTATTTTGCAAACTGATATCAACGAAATTTGAAAGCAGCTGATTTCAACATTAGCGGTTTTGCAAGTCAGACTCGAATCAAAATCAATTCCTTAGTTGAGAAAATTCAAAAATGCATGCATGATACACCATGGAAATTTCTTCTCTCTGTCAGAGACTCTGAGTCAAATAATGCTAAATCACACTAGCACAATTGAGGGAGCTGGAAACGACCCCCCTGGGGTGTGCAATGAACAGCCGATTAACTGTGGGGGCCCTAAGCAAGACTAGGTGGTTGAACCCTCAACCCCCTACAATTCCCACCCTGCATTTGATACAAACAGGACCTGCCGAAGGAATTGATATGCTTTTCCATAGATAGGTCTTAATCCAGAAGCACTCCAAGGTCACGGACAACACGCTTCACTTCCCAATTTGGAAATGTCACGTCTGCAGCTGCTATCACTTCCCTGTCAATCCTCGCTCACACCAGTCTTGTGCCCATCCACATAAATTCTGTCCTTCCCGGGTTAAGTCTGAGCCGATTTAGGCTGATTAGACTCTCCAGGACTGAACTTGCATAATGACTGTTCATACCTTGGACACACAAGTCAATGTGTCATGTGGCAAAATGGTAACACATTCCAATACACGCCTCGATAGAAACTATTAACAAGCACAGTGCCAAGGTCAAAGGATTATTCCATCGCGGTGCAAACACGATGACAGTAATATAATCAGGGCACTCAATTTAACCTCTCAACCAGCAGCGTTAGCACTCGTTAACTGATCAATATAGAATGAATGTGAGTGGAAGCCTGAGTAGGCACCAGGTGGCATGTTATTCCACCACGGCGACAGGCAACCTCAATGCACACTAACCCAACTCGGTTTTGCTTAACCTCATTGCACCTGCCAGCATCATTTCAATAAAACCAAGCATTCCGATAGGACAGATTATGATCCTGTTTCTCTGTGCTGACCTTTAACCTTTCAGTTCATCCTCCTTCTCCCAATTTAGAACACTGGCTTATGGAGCAGTCGTACAAGAAATATGTCAGCTGAAAACATCCTTTCTAGATAACTTTAGGCATAGTACACTTAATTGATAAACCTTGATGGTAATGAATACTATAGACAATTAGTCACTGCTAACAGAACAAAAGGCGTTAATACCAAGTGTCTTCATACATACATACTCAAATCTCATTCAGTTGGTGCCCTAGAAATTTCAGCCAAAGGCAGATACACAGTGTCCAAACCGACCATTGCCCCGTTTATGTTAGATGGGGGTCACACCTCTGAGGCACTAAAAACAATTTTATGAACATTAAAGTAGACTTTGGTCCTGAAAAATCTCAACGATTAAAAAAGTTCATCAAGGTGTAAATTAAACTAAACCGTAGAGAACACTAAACACAAAGAGTACACCATAGGAATTGAATTAAATTCTTTTACACTTCAACCAAAAGAATACTTCCATGCATATTTCGAATATTCTCAGTTCCACCACCAATACCGCCCCTCACCCAACATCATCTCCCTTAGGCTCCTCTACTTATCACCCACAGGTTTCCCACTCCAAATTGAAATCTCACCTTTAAAAAAATTCCTGCCCTGATCCATCCGATCCTCCGCCTTCCAAGCTTTCTCGTCCTCAACAAAATTCGCAGTAGCAGCTGCTCTGCCTCCTCTCTCTGGCAACCGGACTCGGACTTCCAATGGACATCAATCTCTGGACAACCCTTTGATGTGACGCAGCACTCATGAATTAGTTAGTGCCCAGTACTTAGCTTCAGAGTGGCGCTTTAGAAATATGGAGTTTACAAGTCACTTGTATGCATGATTTCATCATTTACAATGGAAGTCTTTTAACCTTCTTAAATGTTGTGCAAAACGTAACACAAGACAGCATAACCTAACCTGACATATCATAACAGTACATAGCATAACACGCAGTGGCGGCGATCTTGTCTGAGAGGTGGGGGGGACCAGGTCGGCCACGATCTCGTCGACGACCGGTTTTGGAAAATTTCGCTTTCATCTCCGAAAAAAGTTGATGACCTTTTTTTTAGTCCTTCACCTCTTTTTACAACTTTTTCTTACACTTATACTTTTTTTCCCGCACTTCTTTACTTTATTCCCCAAATTCGTCTAAAAGATTTTAACGTTTTTGACGAATTCCTTCTTCTTTCTCATAATTTTGGGGGGACACTTCTCCTAAAAAATTTATTTTTCCCTCGTCTGGTCAAAAAACGCTGCGAAAACCCTCACACGCAATTACATTTCTCCGCCTTTTTGGTGTTTCTTCAAAATGTGGGGGGGGGGGACAAATGCATGGAGTGTCCCCCCCCACTCTTAAAGGTGGGGGGACATGTCCCCCCTAGATCGCCGCCCATGATAACACGACAAAACATCAATGCCTTAAGTTCTGCGCCTATTTCAGGCGCCATATAAATTTAACTGCTAAATTAATGCGTTACATTACGTTGCAATAAAAACGCTAACCAATCGCGATCGTCTGCTCAGAACTTCCCCGCGCAGACTTCCAAACTACGACGCCGCCGCAGTCGAACTACAATCCGAGAACCGCAGGAAATCACCGGCTGCGTCCGCCGCAGAAGTAGTTCCCGGCCGTCGACGCAGCGCCACCTAGCGCCGAAGCGACGGTGTAGGAAAACAGCGAAGAGATATCACAGATCGAGAGAGCCGCCAGGCTTCCGCTATTACCAGCAAACGATCGATGATAATCGATGGACAGTGGTCACTACTATGCGGGGCAAGGGCACCTTGAAGCCGAGTCCTCTCGATGCCGGGCGGCTAGGCTCTCGCGCCGCAAAGCCTGGCAGAGGGACGGGTGAAGGCGCGGCCCCATCCTTCTTCCCTCCGACGATCATCGTCGGAATTGATGGAGCCGGGCTGTTGTAAATAGGTGAACGGATGCCAACGAAGATCCCAACAGCTGCCGAATACTACTAACTGACTACAGACGCGACTTGTATGTCTGTGCGTCTGTCTCCGTGTCTGTCTGTTTGTCTGTGTGCCCTTTGTCGGCTTGCACGTCTCCGCGTTCTGTCTCTGCTCGTCTGTCTGTGTGACATGTTTGCTTCTCTGTGGTTTTGTTCCTGTTTGTTGCGTCTACATTCTACACATGTCGGCCTGTCAGTGTGTCTGTCTGTGTCTAATTGTTTGTCCGTCTTTGCGAGTTCTCTCTGTACGATTACTCTAATGCCAGCCGTTGATCTGCCTACCCCTGCGTATGTCTGCCTGTGCACCTTACTGCTTGTGTGTATGTAGATCCATCCAGAACAGTCTCTGTTGAGAGAAAAATGGACCACCGACAAGGATTCGCTTCTCCTTAAACACTCCACTGAAGTTATTATATGCCACCACCAGACACCAATGGATCCAGAAAGGTCATGAACTTGTCATTATGAGACGTAAATCGGGGCCACTTACTTACCTGCTTATTTATTTACCTATCTATTCAATGAAACTTACTGAGGTTTGTCAGTGAGCTTGTAAATAAACACGAATATTGTATTACCTATTTGCCTTCATCCGTTCACCTAATTACAAGTGCCTGGCTCCATAAATTACCAAGACGATCCTCGGAAGAGAGCAAGGAGGGGAGAAGGATGGGCCATGCCTTCAACCATCCATCCACTGGGTTTCATGGTGTCTGCGCCTAGCCGCCCTGCATCAAGAGGAATCGACTAAGTACTTAAATTCATGGGCGGCGATCATGGGGGAGTCGCGGGAGACATGTCCCCCCACCTTTAAGAGTTGGGGGACACGCCATACATTTGTCCCCCCAAATTTTGAAGAAACACCAAAAAAGGCGGAGAAATGTAATTGCGCGTGATGGTTTTCGCTGCCTTTTTGACTAGATGAGGTAAAAATTCAATTTTTGAGCAGAAGTGTCCCCCGAAAATTCTCAGAAAGAAGAAATTATGTAAAAGAAAAATTTGGGGATGAATTTGTAAAAAAAAAGGTTATCAATTTTTTAGACGAATTCCTAAAACAAGGGTAACGAGGTAATTGGTGGGAGACCCGAAAAAAGTTGTAAAAAGAGGTGAATGAACTTATTTGGGAGATGAATTTTTTGGGGGGACATGAATTCCAAAAAAAGGTCATCGACCAGACCATGCCCGATTTTATCCCCCCCCCACCTCTCAGACAAGATCGCCGCCACTGCTTAAATTTATGCACACACTGTCATAAATACATTGGAAACTTGTAAAAAATTATACCTGGTCCTGTGTAAGCCATATACCAGGTTATAGCAATGTTAAGAAAAATGGCAATGTGTTATAAAGCCAAATTAAAGTTGCGACCTATTCTGCACACGATGTTACATCACAATCGTGTTACAATGAAGCTCATGTTCTAATAGATAACACTCAAGACCATTCTATTTATGTACGTATGTAAGTACATTGTACGTATCCAGACACTTGATATAATGCCTATCAAGTACCTCTTCAAGTACTTTAAGTAACAGCTGCAAAGATAGATAGGCCTACAGTAGTGATTGCCTGCAGCAGACAATGCTTTTCAGGGTCCAATAAATGGCATAGATTATCACTAGCCATCAACTGCTATCAGCAAGAAGCCACATAATTCCACATAATTCCACATAAGCTGCATCCATCTGGAAGCTTACGAAAGAGATAGTAGGCAAGGCTGTATTTCTCAATGACCTATCCTTTAGTTCCCAAGGTTAATGACCTCTTTTGGTTTCCCAGATTTCTGATGAAGAGATGAAAATAAAAGACAATAAAAAAATTAGTACATGAAAATAGAATATGGCAGACCAGGTTAAAAGTGTAAAACGCGTTCATACACATGCCATTAGCCAAAACTAGGCAGAATAAAATAATTAAAGGTAAAAATGAACCAATTTCAAAAACAAGGCACACTAATGTGCCATTTTAAAATATACTTAAGGCATAGGCGCAATTTGTGGGGTACCGACACCCCACTTTTTAGACTGGGGGTACCGTACCCCCACTTTTTTAACAATGCCAATCAATATTTTATTACTGTGCTTTCCCAGAGATCACAGTCTCAGCCGTGCTTCGTGCATGTAAGAAATTGGTACCCCTACTTTTTAGACCAAAGTTACGCCTCTGGCTTAAGGTATGAAATTATGGCTGCAAAGTCTGTCGTCCTCTACAGACTTATCTTCTACCATCTGCAAGGGACTACTTGGTGTTAGCATTTGCATGTTGTGAGCCTCGTTGCTTGTTGTTGTTACTCTTCTTCGATGCTATATAGTCTAGGAACTTTGAACACAGTTTCTATTATCATCTCTTGATTTGATTCAATTGGTTTGGGTTCTGCATGTTTATGGGAGCATGCCAGTGACTCTTTTCATGTCATCTCATCACTGTTCGCTTACTGAATAACTTTTTGTTCTTAATGGCTTCAAAATCAACGATATTCAAACAGGTACCACATTTGTGAGGTACTTATAATTAGGGCTGTACCGAATAGGTGATTATCACTATTCGGCCGAATACAAACTATTCGGCCGAATACGAATAGTGTACAAAATAGGTCTACCGACAACATTCAAAATTTCAAATGTAAGCAAAGTTTCAGTTCAGTAAATTTAATACATAAACTAAAAGTAAACAGTCACTGTACACGAAGAATGAGACCATACTGACACTGCGATACCGTGGTCCAGGCAGTAGGCAAAGCCTGGCTGCAACCACAGCATATTATGTTAATGAGAGAGTCACTTCAGTCCACTCGCTATAGCATCCGCTTATGCAGAAACAGAAGTCACGTGACCACTATTCGTATTCGGTCCGACCGCAACTATTCGGCCGAATACCGAATAGTTGTTTGGCCAACTATTCGGTCCCAAAGAGAATACGAAGCAAATATTCGGTACAGCCCTACTTATAATTATCATTACTATTAGCAACTTCTAAATTTTCGAAATGTAATGCATAAAGAATCAACTGATGGCACACCAAACCAAGTCGTTAAATCAGGTCAATACCCAGATCAGTCCATGTGCATCCGCAGGAATTTGTCTAGGGAGTGCAAAATTTTTGTGGGGGAGGGCAAAATCACGTTTTTGCATAAAATAGATAGATATTCATGAACACAGAACACATGACAACTTTAAAAATAAATAATGGTAAAGGATTTTACCTAAATAATTAAATGTTTTTTCACATTAAAAATCGTGTTGGGACTGTTGTAATAATCATAATAATCAAAAGATTTTATTTTTATAAAATATGCACAATGCTCCCCTTGTTCCTATGTGCGGATGCCCATGGATCAGTCCACCAAGACAAAGACAACCTATAGTGGATAAGCAATTTGAAAGTTATAAGTTTTAAGTGAAGAACGAAACAACACAAGTTACTGAGCAGCAAACAGATACAGAGATGGAATTCCAGAATCAGCAACTGAAAAACCTGTTCACCAAGAACAGTCCTAGTTTTAGGTATGACCTGAGAATGGTAATTTTATAACACTAAGGAATAAGGACTGACTTTAAATCCTTTGGAACGTGTTTAGTAAACTTCAGCATTTTATAAACCATAAAAAGTATAAGTGTCTAAATGCGTACACATTAAACCTACATACATACATACCTATGTACACATATGCATACACTCAAAGCTTTGAAGTAAAAAATATTTGTTAATCAAGATATTGGACATTTTGCTAACAATTACACAAAGTAAATAAATACTGCATAAAACTTTTAACAGATACAGAAATAAGAAGGCACTAAGAAATTGCTGCTAATTGCTTTACCCTCCCCCCCCCCCCTAAGGACGATTCCAAATTTTGTCCCAAGAGTTCTCTATGCCACATTAAAATAACTCTTTCTTTACTTTAATTTATCCTAAATTTTAACATTTTCAATACTTGTTAAGTTTCCAGCCTCTCCTAAATCCTCCAACATAACATTACTATTACTTAGCATCACTAATGTATTTGTAACATATTGCGGTTTGTCAATGTGAGTCGATAATAAACGAATAATAATAATAATAATGAGTCAACACCGTTTACTGGTTTCCTACTGTAATCACAAGTGTGATCTGTACATGGTTGCACCACACCATCACACTGCAACCCAAACATGCTACCATTAACCCTGTTGTTATCACAAATTAAACAGCCTGTAATCTGCATTTTCAACCAAATTTATCACCTGCAAGTTATATCTTTCAGATAAGGCACTGTTAAGTTCTTAGCATACATGTGTAGCCATATTATTTTGTGAATAAATATAGAACAAATCACAAATGCTTGACAGTGGTTGCCTTGGTCAGGTCAAAGTCTGCAGCAAAGCATTAGACTGTTGCATGAAACTCGAGGTTCAAAACAGATCTCATCAAGCAGCATGGCTACAGGGAGTTACGGGAATCGATCCGCAAACCTAATGCTCTCCTGGTCATGAGTGTTACCATTACTCTATCCCCCTATTATAATCAGGATGTGGTAACATCTGTAAATTGTCATGCAAGAAACCAGACACAGGTGACAGCAAAAATATCTGAAATACCCAGTGTGAGTACCTAGTCACCAGGGCTGTAGTGGTAAAATTAGAGGTGAGTATACGCTACCGGTTAGTTTTCCGAAACAAATTAGAGGTGAGTATACGCCACAGTATTTTGTGAGTATACGCTACAGTATTTTAATATAAATAAATATAAATATTTTGTGAGGTGAGTATACGGTCTCTAGAGGTGAGTATATGCTGTATAACCGCGTATACCCTCGACTACAGCCCTGCTAGTCACCATCTTGCATTGCCATAGTAAGTGCAACTGCTGAACAACATGCTTAATAACTGGAATGCATTGAACTTTACTTATCTTACCATCTCTACAATCATCATCACAGTTGTAGTCATCGCTGCCAACATCATCCTCAGGATTTCTGGTATCGAAAAGTGAACATTCTTTTCCACAAGCATTATTTAGTAGAAGTAAAGCTATTTTGTTCTTATCTTTGAAGCTAACGTTTCCATTTTTCCAACCCTGAAAATGGCTCAGGGGACGCATAAATTTGGAATACGAATCAAGTTTTCCTGTTATTACCAACCATATACTACAACTTTCTGTCATCAGCCCCATATATACCACAGAAAGCGATAACAGACATAGATAGCATCAGTAAAACGAACACATACTAGGCACAAATCTAGGCACATCAGATAAATCAAGATCGCACCACAACAAGCAATTCCCAGTAGCAGTAAAGTTTCATAATGAAGACTGTTGATGGTATTGAGTAGAGTTCTCACAAAGCTACTGAAATGATGAAATCCCGTCTCACCAGTGTTGTAGTGCTTGATCGTCCCTGGCTTTCGTTTATTAATATCTGTCTTTTGGGCTTTCTTCTCTTCATGAAAGGTGGGGGTGCTGTTGTCAAATATGATGGATAGCTTTGAAAAAACAGATGGGTATAGACTAGTTTTGGATGCCTTCATGGTACACTTGGCATAGATTTATCAGGATGTGTGGTACTCAAATGATAAATTGTTCAGCAAGATGCTTAATGCAACTACATTCAGTTCAGTGGCAAATTGTACATTTGTCATGGATTCGGCCACAACCAGTTCTGTAGCTTTTGTAATTTCCTTTTACATTCAATTAGTACACTAAACACAGAGATAGCCTCTGATTTCTCATTCTTGCATATATGTACAGCAAAACTTTGTTATATCGAAGTTCAAGGGACCATCGTCCACTGTTCAGTGTACTCGAGGCTAGAAATAAGCAAGATGTTCACATCAAGCTTTTTCCAACTGTACACAAATGAAAGTGTACCCGTTTTTCTATAGCATACGGCCTCGACACTGCTCATTTTTCAATGAATTGAATGGGTGAGATCTTCATCAATGCTACAGAACGTGCAAGCCGAAGATTCAAATCACTGAAATAAGCCACCATAGGTATGGGAACTGGCAACCTCGCTCACAGAGCTCTAACCAATGTAACAAATCGGGTCATAGGCCCATTTTCAGTTTTACAATATTCCATAGACTGACCGATCAATTAGCACTTTCAAAGCTTTTGATGCAACTGTCGCTAGTGTCAGTGGTGTCTCTGTTACCAAAACCCCCTCGTCTTCGTCACCCGACCTTTCAGAAGCTTTAGAATTTAGGTCAATAAAATGAGGCTAAGTTAGGAAGGCAAAATTAGATAACACATAGCCTAGGTTGACTGACCCACTCCCAGTGACTAGACACACTCGTACATCATGCAGTCTTTGTCTCATACCAAGAGCTAGCCGGAAAAGAAAGCATCTGTTTTTTATTCATCAGTCAGCTACAGCTAGGCAAATATTATCGAGCCGCAGATGATGATAAATCGAAAAACGTTCAAAACTTCGTACTTTAATATCTGTTGAGAATAATAAGAATTACTTAGACCTCCCACTTTACATAAAACTTCTACCTCCACTCAAAGTTATCAACAAGATCAAGAAATATTTAGTAAGTCTGAATCATTTTAGGGGGTCCATAGAGTAGTGGTAACATCACTGGCGTGAAGAGCAAGAGGTAGCGGGATCGCTTCCCGCAACCCTCCCAAATTTAGGTCCACTCAGCCTTTCATTCGCGAGATGGCGCGTTGTTAAAATGAGATGTAGGACGTGATGGGCGCCTTGCATGGCTGCCATGTACAGTTAAATTCGACTCCTGTAATAACTTGTGATCATCCGTTCATACTGATTTGTAATCATACTGCGTTATTGTCAGTTTGAAGATATTAAACGAAGATTATTATTATTTAATGGTTTGATATGGGAACATGGTAGAACAGGTAGAACTGTGAGAGATCACACTCTTAAAATGGTGACCATTGCAGACTATCAGTATTTGGGAGGCAGTACCCTACCACATAGTACGCATCTCACGGGAGGCTTAAATGCCCACACCCTGTGTTTTATGACAACTAAGGTCTTATGATGTTTCCTACACACTCTGCCAACATATAAAAAATCAGCCACGTGGAGCGATAATTCCTAGGTTTAAAATTCGGTGCTACATAACTATAACTGATAAATCAATGAGCAGTTCAAAAGATCCTCAGAACACTCTCGATTCTGGCTGTTTTGCACGAACCCGGTCACTGCACAGAGTTTTCTCTCAGTGATCCACCAATGGTTCAGAACAAACCAGCCATGCAGTTGCCATTTCACATCCTCAACCACTTTCATCCCTCCTGTTGAATCCAGCAGAGCCACCTGTCATGACAATGCATGTGCATCGAACATTTGCATTAGCAAGCAACAATTCCTGATGTTGACTCAACCACTGCTTTGAGAGAGCACTCAACGTAACATCCATTGCATCTTCTTCATTGGCCTTGAACATGGACAGAGTTGGAGTAATCAATACCAAGGCAACTGCTTGATCGCATTCCAATCTAAACCATAACATGACCACTCACAGTGTTCAAAAGGCAGATCTTGCATCAACTGCGAATAGTCTATTAACACATTTGAGAATTATGGCGTCATTGACTGAAAAGGATAAACATTCACAGGAAATACCTGTCTCTCTTAAGTACAATTTCCACGTCATCCATGCTTCAGTCACAATATGCTGTAACCTTGAACAAACATAAATTCATTTTATACTAGTAGTAGTAATAGTAATAGTAATACTAAAAGTAATAATAATAATAATAATAATAATAATAATAATAATAATAATAATAATAATAATTATAATAATAATAATAATAATAATGTTATTAGGTTGTGAAACCTGGGATGAGGCATGATTTCTTGGAGATACATTTTTTCACTCCTAACATAATTTTTTCTTCCTGAGGGATCATTTCTAGCTTGGGTAAGAAACAAAAAATAATAATACAAATGAAAACAATGTGCATGATAGTAAATTCCAGAACATTATCAGACCCCGAGTCCCCTTCAGAAAACATTCCAGACAACATATTAATCATGTGCTCAGGCACTGCTTTTAAACACATCCTAAGGTCCTAAGCAGCAGAGTAATAAATATTATATTACAGCATCATTGTTTATCCATGGCCATCCAGCAAATGTTATTGCAGCAACTATTCCCAAACTTAGGAATTATTAGCTGCTTTAATTTTGGTAATCCTTAGGGCTAATTTCTACCTAGAGTTAAAACCATAAACACACATAACACTTTGAAAAGGACACATTTCATATTCCACTCGCAGCCCTGTATGGTTGCTAGACTGATATAAAAGGCCGCAACATTTTCTAAGGTACCTTACTTAAAGGCACTATTTCAATAGTCTTGACAAATATATACACACATACGTACATACATATACATATACATGCATGCATGCATACATACACACAAACACACCTTTTACATACGCGCATGCATATATATATTCTTCGCCTCGAATAATTCCCGCCACAGGAGTGCCTGTTGTTAGCAGACATTATTTCAAGGTTTACAAAACGACCATCAAAACCACGAGATATTTAATCTAATCATCTGATACTACCATGAATAAATCTGCTCAGTCACTTTGTCACGTTTCTTGGAACCATCAATCTTCATCAGAAAATCCATCAGCTAACCTGAAGTTGCTGGGAGCGCCATAAATGTTAACAAAACAAAGAGGAAGACGGATTGATATCGAGGTAATTGAATCATCTGGGTAAGACGATAAAGGCCTCCTAGCAAGAGTTTCCTGACAAGGTCAAAGAAAGGCACAAATTAAGAAATGAACTTTGAACTCAGGACAAGTAGGTCACGTACCTTTTGCGTTTACTGCGAAAGTGAAGGAAGTGAATTAGCCCGAATAACCAACGATTTACCTCAGCATCCCTGTACAAGGAAAATAATACTATGTAACCAGGAAAATTTATCATGCACAAATTCTGTAAATACAAAATCGTTCGGAATGAAATATATGAAATCAGCAAATCATTGGATTTAAAATTATGCACAAATGTAAAAAAATTTTCAAAGCAATACATTTAGTGTTATCACTGGCCAAAACTACACGTAGTACCACTTTACATTAGAAATTCTTTGTTATGTCAGTAGGGTCATCACTTAGTTATTATACCAGTCTTGGTCTTGAATGCACTCGAGCATCGTTTTAAAAAGTCTTGGTCTTTTGTCTTGAGACCAAAAGTTTTGGTCTTGTTCCTGAGACCAAAAGTCTTGGTCTTGAGACCAAAACTCTTGGTCTTGGCCTTGGTGTTCAGTCTTTGTCTTGCAAGACCAAGACTCGACTGTCAATATGAACAGTCATTTAACAAAACACAAGAATTTAAAAAATCAAATAATTAGGCTACTAATACAGTTGCTTTACTTGCACAGTGTGAATGAGGCTTTACTGTTGTTTTGGACAATTATGCTGCATCTGGAAGCCCTGCCGAGACTTGTTTCAGAAGCCTCTGATAAACCATGGGAGGATTTCAAAAAGACTCACGATCTGTACATTTAACTTCAGTGCTTGAAAAGCTGCTGTGTGTGCCAGTGACTTCAGCACCTGTAGAACGTTTTTTTTCACATGGTGGAATTTTTATAAGGCCCACAGGACACGTCTTGGTCAGAAAATTCTGAGCAAGTTGCTTAAATTTATCAAATGTAACAGGCATTTGGAATAACATTTCGCTGCTTTTTCGCATGAAGGAGTTTTGTAGATACAAATTCAGAGTTTTCTGCAGTCTGTAGTTACAGTTGTTTTGCTTGAAAAAAATAAAAGACTCATGTTTTCATTAAAATAGTGAGTAGTCCAACCTGACAATTTTTAGTAAGGAATAGAAGTCTGGATATGATTGTGATTTTTTGGGTCTTGGTCTCGGTCTTGGTCTTGAAGTTCAAAGTCTTGGTCTTGGACTTGAAGGCCAAAGTCTTGGTCTTGAGGTTCAAAGTCTTGGTCTTGAGGTTCAAAGTCTTGGCCTTGGTCTTGGTGTTTAAGGTCTTGATAACAAGACTGTACTATACACCTCTAGCACTACAGCATATTTTGGCAGGAGCCATGACAACTGATGCCGAACAACAGAACTTAACAATATTGTTAAATGGATGTGCAGCAGTCAAGTGGTTAAAATGCTGGCTGCACTGTCAAACAGAGTTCAGGGTTCAAATCCCTGCCAGGACAGAAAGCTGTTTTAAGATTTATATTACAACTGTGGCCCTTAGCAAATTCACGTATAGCATGAGTAAACTGTAGAAACAATCTAACCTAATGATCAGACAAAGATGGAGATGGGAAGCTCAGGGAAAGAGGGAGAGGACTAGCCAAGCAACCTTATATGCCATAACTAAGAAAATGAATTCACTAACACTTCATACCCATGGCCACCTCTCACGGTTAGCTTAAAGGACTGCTCTTTTTATTCTTCTAAATGGTTTGACAATAAATTGCCAGTTTCATGCAACACGTCAGGTTGCAATGGCAACTGGCAGCCTGGTAGAAGTTGCAATGGCAGTCTTGTAAAGAGTGGCAGCTATTGGTAATTAAAGTGTAAGTGGGACACTAGAAATGCAACATTGTATGGTAAACAATGGCACACTTCCAAACAGCAACCAACATAAAAAGCCCACCTGACAATATTCCCACATGGGCCTCATAATTTGGTTTGGTTAGTTGCTGTTTAACAACACTGTGTCTTAACAAAGACGATTAGCATTGCCCTCTTCCTCTCTCCAGGTTCGGGACTGGCACTACCACAGGTAGGGTAGTTGCAGAGTCATAAGCCCTATCAAAGTATTGCCACATGGATTTCACATGTCCTACATACGACATTGCAATGGCAGTCTTATAATAATGGCATACTGTTAGAAATGGTTAACTGAGTTGTTCACAATTCCAGGTCAAGCCATTAAACCACATAATGTGAGTCAAGGTACAATAATCTGCAAGAATGGATGGTAGAAGACATCAAAGAAAAAGTTCTCACTCTGGTTGACCCGCTCTCCGAATTTTTTCGCTTAGACGTTCCATTCCACGTTGAGTCTTCCTAGCCTAGAAAAAAACAAGGATCATCAGGATTACCTGCATGTATGCACTGCATTGTATGTACGAAAACTTATGTAGCACCTTTCAGAAAAATATCTTGAAGTCGCTGATGTTGTCACCATTTCTGTTACATAGACCTATCATTACTCCATTTTATTCTCCTACCGTGCCTAGAGTGAATACTGCCATTGGCTGTGATTCTGAAGTTGTGATCCAGCTATTTCACTTCAAGAAAATCAATTATATTAAAAACTGACTGATGCAGAAGGTGCTGCCATGCTCGATTACTTGTCTGTGCATTGACAATACGAACTCGAACAGGACCTGATAATACCAATGCTAGTGCCCACATAGATCAATGAAATATAGCCCTAGAAGCTCTTCATGAGCCAAGCTTGGATATTGATGTGCCCTAGAGTGGTTCACTATTACAGTCCACTCATTACAAAAGTATTGTCGTGAAAATTTAAGCCAAACTGAATCACATTTAGAGGTTGCACAATTAAGTCGAACAAAGACTTCTTTGTATAAGCCTATTATTCATCTTGGTATATTATGGTTTCGGATTGTTATTCTATATTTGATTAAGTCCAGCCAGCAAAGTCTACTTCTTGTTGACAAACTTGCAGAAAAGTTTGTGTTGTGAATCTGGGCCAGCCTCACTCCTCTCTTGCCCTATCCTTAACAACCTTATGCGCCATCATGATCTGCAGTGTAAACAAAGATAGCCCTTGTTTTTATACCAGCTTTCTGATGAGAACTCCAGCCACCTATTCAGTGCCAAAGGAATTATTACTGAGGTTTATACTAGACAAACACTGCTTTCTCATTCTCTCTGATACAGTAGCACACTCTGGGTTACTGTCTACATCTGCTTTGTCCATACTGTTATGACTGAACGCACATTCTAGAGTGATGAATAGAACTTACATCTGCCATGTCTCTTTTTTCTGACTGCAAGCTCCTCAGACACTGTCTAACCCACTTTCAGTTCCATTCTGCATTGTAATGATTGAAAAATTAGTCTGGCATATAAAAATGAATAAAAATTCAGCATTCACTGTACTAGCAAGGCAACTATAACTAATTTAGATTTTCCATTTACCAAGTAAATGACTGAAGAAAAGCAGAATGATATACTGGCTGAAACTTCATATGGCCTGTGCAATCTCTAAAATTCTCAAATTTATCTCAACACACTTGATTTATATAGTGGACTATTTTTGACACTTTTCAGCATTCAAAGTGAAACTACTTTTTCACGTAGTACACATAGACCGACCTAAATTACACTGTGATCGTACAGTTCTTGGACTTGAAACCACTAAACTTATTCATGTTAAAGCATTCAGCAGCACTGACAATCATAATCATAAACTCCAAACTTCTAAAGCGCCACTCTAAGCCAAGCGCAGGGCTAACGAACCTGGTCCAGAGTAGTGGAATCATAATCGTAATCGTAATCTGGAAATTTCTACAGTGCCCACAAAAGCGAAGTCGCAGGAACCAGCTTATTCACGGGCGCTCAATCAAATAACAATCATTAGGCGGGGGTGGGTGGGTGAAATCGGTTCCAGGTCAAGATCCAAAGGGGTCAATCAGGCAGACAGTCAGACGGCTAAGGAAGCTGGTGTTTAGGGTTGAAACAGTGGGGGAAGTAAGGGAAAGAGGATGAATCAGGATAGGATTTGTGAAAGAGCAGTGTGTTCAGTTTTGAATGGAAGACCAGTAGGAGTTGAGGTTTTGGTGAGTTCGTAGGATGGGTCTGATATTTCTCGTAGTACTGGTGGGAGTTTGAATAGCCACTTAATAAAACCAACTTACTGTGCTACCCGAATGCAACAGCGGCACCCAACAATTCTGCCCCAAACTCACCTTGGAGCCCCAAAGTCCACTGATTCAAGTCAACTCCCAGAGCTAGCAGCAGGGCTTCTACTGTTTCTGGGCTGCTGTAGGGCCAGTGTCCTGGCATACTCTGCCAAGACCTGTCCGCATTGTCCTTAGTGCTTTCTGTTCTCCACTCACGACTTTTATTCAGCAAGCTTAGCCTCCTGCCTTTCTGTCTCATCGCAATGACCATAGGAATTGATGAAATTGACTGAAGTGCCTTTGTTTGATGTCTCGTGCATTCTAAAATGGCATCATAGATTGCAGATGTTCTAAGATCAGATTAGATTACATATTCTCCATTGACCTCAACTTGACCTTCAGTCAGACTACACGAGTTAGACCATATTTTAAAAAACTTACTCAGTACATTATAGACTGTCGGTCAATCTCATTAACAACTGTCACTCATTCTTACTGGGGTAAAAAATAACTGTTGGACAATCGTTCTAAAACTGTCACCTTGACTAGGATAAAAACAAATTGGTTCACTCATTTTCAATGTCAGTCCATCTGCTGTATATTCTATCCTGTTTATTCTAGTTTAAAAACTGAAGTTTATGTTATGATATCAACATCCTGCAAGAACAAATCTTCACACCATGAACACTCTCCTTATTAGCATCTGACTAACTCTCTTTTAACCAGATTTCTTTAATTAGGATCTAACTCTTTTTTAACTGGATTATTTCATTGGTGTTTCCCAGGTTCGATACATCTAACGCAGGAAACGTTTTTTTTAGTAAGCTATGTCACCTAAAGTACATCAGACTTTGCAAAACTCTGTCAGAAGAAGCGTTGTGCAACTGAAGAACCTAGCACAACTTCATGTTAGTTTCTTAATGTATTTAACAGCGCTACAAAACAAACAGCGTCTTGTCAACAGTAACTGGTCGTTTTAAGACCACGTGCCCCAACCCTCCGTTACGCAAACGTTTTCTATTAATAGTTACAGAGATCCGCAGTTTCTGAAATAACCATTTTCTCAATGAAGACGCTAAACGTTCATCGCTGCAAAGCAAGAAAACGTAAACACGAAATCGGATTTCTATCAAAAAGTCCTTCTGTTCTCTGGCAGGTAAGTAGGGTTACTTTACTTTAAAAATTGCGAAATAGTCATCATTTCTTTAGCTGTTGTTTATTTGCTCAGAAGATGGCGCCTGTTGAGTGTTTTGAAGCGAACACGTGCAATTTGTGTGTAAGTAAGTAACTAAAGATACACCTAAAATGCGAAAGGGTAAATATACAAGATTTTATAACGCGACCGCATGACCTGCTCATTTTCAATAAATTGATCGGCTGAAATCTTGCGCCATTGCTAAGTGCTATCCGTTTGAATGGTTACCACGCCCGTTTTAGGTCCCCGATAAAATGTAAACATACACATGTTCTGTAGTAACCGTATTGCCAAAACCATGCTTGTTTTGAATGAATTGATCTCTTGAGATCCGTTTGAATGGTTGTCACGCCATTGAAATCTCCGGTATACGGACCATGCTAACCTAAGATTCAAGTCTCTGAAATTCTGTGAATAATGTTAGAGCCAATAAAACGATTAACTAGATCCATCAAGGCAAAGGGAGGATAGAAAAACGAAGAAAGACTGCATATCATAAGAGACGACCTCGTAATGACGAGCCAAAAAGGCTGGCGATAGATAAAGATGAATAGAGAAGCATGGTTCTTCAATTAGCATAACTTCGATCGATTATCAACATCCCTGAGCATCATCCTAACCAGATACTACATTTAGGTAATGTTGTATTACAACTCGTTTAAGAGGCGATTGCATGGAGCTACAAATCGTCTATATAAGCGCTTGATGTGGTGGGTCAGACAATCTGGAACGACCTTCACCCTCTGCTCAGGGCCAAACTAATGACTAGTTTTTCCTTATCGGTCTCCCGTTCCATAAAGACATTTCTATTTCCCCGGGGCTTCTGTGCTAAGGACGCCTCTGAATAGTTATTTTTTCGAGAGGCGCTTTATAAAATTCTAGATTCGACGATACGATACACGCGCACCATACATCGGTGAAGGTTGGCATGTGTACCGTTTTCCAACGAGCTGACATCTAGCGGATGCAGGTTAGAAATGCAATTGGATAACATTTCGTTTTGTGACACATCCTCCATTTTGGCTGTCAGTGAGGTAGCGTCTGCAAGTTGCTGCAAAAGTTATAATTTCTTGTAAATTGGTGACAATCCACGGGTAAGATTTCCTCAGCTTATTATAAACTTCTTGCAGTTTACGTTGAAACGTTTAAATCGAGCGTTTTGTGGTGGCATCTGTCGAGTTGACATCGAAAATGAAGCGTCCGGGCGCCAAAGATTTCATTGTGTGTTCATGCGTGGTTGTTAAATGCGGAGGGCCGATACGACCTGCTAAGGGTACGACGTCTGCGTAGGCCAGGCGCTGGTATCAGTGACAGGGCCTTATGGCTTGGAAATTCTGGATCACGTGATGATTAAACCCTGAGTTAAGTTTTAACCGCGAAGCGAGTTAGGTAGAGAAAATGCATTCAAGCACAATAATAGACTGAGGGGTCACAACTAAGTACGGATTGGCTATGAAATCGGTGTCTTGTTATAAGTGAATAAAGCTTCAGTCAGAAATATTTACTTTTGATAATGTTTTATGTTCGAGGTCAGTTCCTTTTCAGAAGTTTTAATTTTATTCTATTTTATATTCAGTTGTTAAATTGTGCTCTTTACACGGCAGATAGTTCTAAGGAAGCAAATGTGTGAAAAGTCAACAAGTGGACATAAAAGATCAGAGTTATGCATGTGCATGACTTCAAAATTTGTGGCCTTAATAATTGTGAGTAAAGTTGTGAGTATATGTGGGCTATTGAAAGTTTGTTATAGTTAAACCACAGTAAGTATTTATTAGAAAGCTTAGCATTTGAATACGTGCATGACAGGAACACAAATATTTATAAATAATTTTATTTTTTATGCATTTGATATTTTCGTTATATGGTGACTATGGTTGCAGTTTGCAGTAAAGCTGTTCTGAATCTGTTTAATTTTGCTGCACTATGGTGTAACGCTTTGATCGCTAGAAACGTGTAACACATCCTCCACTGGTTAAGCTCCATCCTAAGTTCAGCAGTCAAAGGGTTAATTTAGGTGTTTGAGTTGTTTTCTCCATTGGGAAAGTTGGTTGGATATAGAGAAATTTGTGTTCAACAGCACATTGTTTGCTCATCCCTCTAATATTAATAAACAGTTTCAAAATTTTAGAGCAAATTGGAACAAGGTTTTGTTTTGTATGTTTAGCCATTATTTTAGCCCCAGCCAGTCCTTTTCACCCCTTGAGGGTAAAAACGTTATATCTCCTCAACCACCAAAGATAGAGTGCAATCATGAAATTTGTTTAGAAATGAATTTTGAACAAGCCTAGGTCATCTAATTGCTTGCATGCATGGGCGGCGATCTAGAGGGGGACGGGGGACATGTCCCCCCACCTTTAAGAGTGGGGGGACACTCCATACATTTGTCCCCCCCCCCCCACATTTTGAAGAAACACCAGAAAATGGCGGAGAAATGTAACTGTGCGTGAGGGTTTTCGCAGCGTTTCTGACCAGACGAGGTAAAAATTAATTTTTTGAGCAGAAGTGTCCCCCAAAATTATGAGAAAGAAGAAGGAATTCGTAAAAAGTCAACAGTTTTCAGACGAAGTCCTAAAAAGAAAAGGGTTATGAGGTTATTGTTTGGAGACGGGAAAAAGTTGTAAAACGTGGCGTATGACTAAAAAAAGGTCATCAACTTTAATTTGAGATGAAATTGATATTTTGCGGAGATGAATTGGTGAAAATGAAAGTTGGAAAAAAAGTGAAGAAGTGGGGGAAAAAAGAGGAGAGTGTAAGAAAAAGTTGTGAAAGAGGTGAAGGACTAAAAAAAAATCAGAGATGAAGTGGCAGAAAATTTTTGGGGGGACAAGATTTTCCAAAAAGGTCGTCGACGAGACCGTGGCCGACTTTGTCCCCCCACCTCTCAGACAAGATCGCCGCCACTGCTTGCATGTGCTGGTAATATTTAGATTTGACAGATGAATTGTCTTGAACAGTTACTATTAGGTTTTATTGAGAATCCAGAGTCCAAGTGACTGCCTTTGTCATTGCGGGTTTGGTATGTAACCATCATTTTTGAGTGAACCATTGCACCTTTCAGCACTCTCTTCGAATATGGGCGGTATGCAAATCTCTGGTTAATGATATTAGGGAGGAGCGATCAAAATTCGGACATGGTTGTGTGTGGGGATGGGAAAAGGGAAAGAGGTGACTGCCATTTTGGTAAAAAGACTTCAAAATTTTAGCTCAAACATTTAGTATGGCATGGTGGCTCTCAAACCGGGCATCGTCAGGTAAAGTTTTGTTGTCCAGTAACTGTTGCAGAGGCATTTTTACAATTCCTTAGAGCAGAAGGAATTTTATAAATCGTTATAAATCCCTGTATATTCGCTTTGTTTACCTCCAGGCATCATTAGTGTAGTGCTTTGAGTGTTCATTGCTAAGCGGTTAGTAGGGAGTAACCAATAAGCACTTTTCTTCCGATAACCGATACCGATAATTTAGCACATTTTATTGGTGATTCCGATACCGATAATCGCAAATATTTGTTGAGCTTGTGAGTGAAGTTATCACAATATGATGGTTATGTTAAAATATATATTATATACAGATATATTAAAAATTTGTGGCATTTCGTTATGTATTTTGCGATAGCCTTGCTGAAGTTGCAGAAAATTTCGGTCCATAAAAAACTACATCAGCAAACTTATTTCTGAAAATGTATCAATTTAGAATTTTAGATTAATTTTAAGCACATTTCAAGGAAGCGCACCCCTTTCATTAGCTTTCTCAGGAAGCGCACCCCCTTAAAAATTACGATTTTTCGAACTTTTTATCGGTGATTGAATTATCGGATTTTCCGATAATGGGATTTGAAGTAGTTATCGGTGCTTATCGGTTTCCGAGCCAATAACCAGTTACTCCCTAGCGGTTAGCATAATGATTGGGTTCAGCAATGATCTGAACCTGTGATTCTTCTTGTGAAACTGTGAAAATATATCAGACATTGGTGAATTGGTGAGCTAGCCAACCCTTTTGGTAATATTTTGCAACCAGCCTTTATCGGGAGGAGTCAAAAATCATCACCCAACATTGCTGCTGGTATCTCTTTCATTATCATTAGAAATGTTGTGAAACTTATAGCATGAATGCTACTTACAGTACTAGTACTGTTGGTTCTGCTACTCATAAATGTGTGAAATCCTTCAAAATTCAGATTCAGACCAGCTTCACTGTAACTTTGACCATAATCTGTCCTAGAGCTGTACCAATTTAACTGTTTGCCAATACTGCGTGTAACCGATTGTTAAAATGGCCGATACCGATTATGAGACCAATAATTATTTAATTAATTATTTAGTCAAAATTTTCGATTCCGAAACCTAAACCTACTATTGCAATGCAAGCACATGTTTTGCTGCTTGCGCTAGCCATGGTAAAAATGCGTGTGGATGGTTGTCAAATACTACAAACAAAACTTTCCGGAGTTTCCAGAGATTTATCAGATAGAAATACATTGGTATCGTCAGCAGAGTTTATGAAGACTTGATGAGGAGTTCAAGGTATCATTTATGTAAACAGAATACCAGCGGAAGCTGCGGACCTAGTATTAATTTGTTTCAATTGTTTATCAAGATATATAATTTGTTCAGTAAGCTCTTCTCTTCATTATAATGTTTAATAAAGTTTTAAAAGCTGAATTGACGTACACCAGCGGTTCTCAACCTTTTTAGGGCTGCGACCCCTTGATAATATTTTTCAAAGGTGTGGCGACCCCCAACAATAAAATTGATTGGGTTGCTGGATCCTCTGCGACTCCGTTTTGCTACCATTATAGTGTTGTAATAATAATTAGACTAAATAAATATTAAATATTAAAAAAAATGCTGACAACTTTTTTTTTACAAATTTCGAAAGGTTCCAGCCGACCCCTGGTAAATCGTAAGGCGACCCCCGTGGGGGTCGCAACCCACAGATTGAGAACCGCTGACGTACACTCATAGAGATTTTTAAAACAAAAACATTTTTCTTAAATGCTTAACTGACCGTACCGACATCATTGAATTTCGCTGGTGATGCAGTGACATACCAATGTTTCTACAGTGCCTAGTAAGTAGTGCAATGCTAAATATAAATCAGTAATAAGAAACAAAACAGATATTTCTGCTCGTTTTTCTTTTTGTAACAATTATTGTGCAAAAAACGTCAATTGTTTTTTTTTACATCAGCATCAATTATTTTTGCCTATACCGATTGTTCTAATAATCGGTCCGATTATGAGTATGGCAGATTAATTGGTACAGCTCTAGTCTGCCCTTCATGCAACTTCAAATAACCGAAATTCGTGCACCAGATTTTGTCTTCTTTTGCCATCGCACTTGCAAAATTTCAATCATAAATGAAAGGGGTTGCTGACTTTTGGGTATGATATCTCTGCAACTATCCCATGTATAGATCTAGTCTCCAATGGGAAAACTGTAACTCATTTATCACCCTAATTAATGGTGCATAGGAAGGTTTCTTGTGTCCTAATGTCAACTGCTTGAGTGAGTGCACCGAAAATTGTGCAGTTCTGTGCCTGTGGCCTGTTTAGAAAGTTCTCTGTTGTTGCAATTTTGTGCTTGTGGCACATAAAGGATTAACATTTTACCAGAAGTAATTTCCTACATGTTTTTTGTTTTCAGAATTCGTGTGCAGGCAGCTGTTTTGACGGTCTGCACCATGACATCTGTTGAGGAGAAGGCACCTACTTCTGGTGCCAAAAAAGACCTCGTTACAGGACCGGTCTTCATTGGATATGGAACAAAGCACATTATCTGCAGCAATGGATGGGTAACCCAGACGAAGACAACAGAGTCCAAAGGTTTGTTCAGCTCGAAACTACTTCCAGTCACTTCTGGGTGTGAACTGGTCCAAGCAGCTAGCAACAGCAAGCTGCAGTCACTTAAACAGCTACAACCAAAGCCACCTGAAGCCAAAAATACCTACATAAGTGTTACACAACTTCCAACATATCCTGGCCACACAGTGCAACAAATAGTCGGTAACAACAGACAGTCAACAACCCTACAGTCTCAGCTGGTGGTTTCTGAGACCAAAAACATTGCACTGCTGCCAAAGAGCTCGGTGCAACTCTCGAGACCTAACTATTCTCTGGACTTGAAAGTTTTGATGCCTGAGAAGTCATCTGCTGTAACCACTGTTCCTGCCAATTCATCGTCAGTTGCCGTCAGTGTGGTTCCTGATAACATCAGTCATTTTGAACTGATCCCAGTCAATGCAACTCTCTTTATGGGTGCCAGTAAGCCGTCAAATTCTGCATCTGGCTTAACAGTAAACAAGGGATTCCATCAGTTAGATTTAGTCGGTGAAAACAAAACTTTACCCAAAAACAGTACACGTCTGGTGAACATTTCGAGGCAAGGTATAGTGAATGGTAACCAAGTAACTGCACAGCAAAATGCTGGTAGAGGGTTAAATGTTAATATAGGAGATGGAGATGAAAGTCGCACTAGTGAAGACATGGCAAGTGATGATGCTTTAGCAGCACAGAACAACAACAGCTTGGATGCTGAGGATAGTCTGGAAACCAAGAAGACTGCAGCTAGACGTAAATTAAATGCAGTTCTGCAGAGTGCAGTTGAAAACCAGCCTGTCATCAAAGCTCAAAAAGTTTTAAACATTGGAAAATCTCTGGAGCCAAAGTTTTCAAATTTGATGTCGGGTAGAATCATGTTGAAGCCTGCAAACATTTCAAAAAGGTTGCCAGGACAGGCGGTTACTCTCAACGAAAGACCTAATGGCATGAAAGTTCGAATTGAGAATGCCAAAATAGTCAAAGTTGCCGAGTGTGAAAACAGCAGCTTTCGCATTCCTTCGAGTGCCATGCAGAACATTGGCGTAGATGTAGCACAGCTGCGATGTGCAGACGATATATTTAGAAAAGGTGAATCGCCACACTTGATAATCCCGCCTTTGAGGAATGACAAGGAAATAAGAGAAGTGATGGTTGAAACGAGTACAGATCCATTCTCGTCGAGAGGTATGGCTTGTGCAAGCAGTGCTGCAGGTGGACAGACTTATGTGTTTGAGCCACTGAGCATAAGTGCCGACACTCTAGTTCCGGTAACTGGGACTTCAGGGCTTCGTGAACGACAGAACCTGAAAGAGATTGAATTGATGTGCAAGCGACAGGAACAGGCGCAGGATATACAAGACAAAGAACCAAATTCTGGCAAGGAATCAGCTACTTCGTCATCGGGTGCCATGGTGCTGCGTTGCTTTCTCTGCCCTTACTACCACACGAAGCAGACGAAAATTGCTAAGCACTGGATACAAGTGCATCTGACACAGCGACCTTACGTCTGCCCGTACTGTGAAAGAAACTACACGACCAGTTATGAGGCGCAGCTACATGTCCACAAAATGCACCGAGGCGAAAAGCTGACAATCGCCATAAAAAATTCTGCCCATTTTGCTTCCAACCTTGCGTATGAACTGGTCCATTCGGAGAATGCAGAGGAGCCAAATGCAGACGGTGAGGCCGTCGAAGCTGATCAGCCACGTTACATCCACACAAATGTCCTCACATTTTCATGTAAGAAATGTGACTTTCGTTGCACATCAGCTCTCGACTTGAAAGCACATCTACGTAGCGTTCATGTCCGCTACAAGCCCCACTTCTGCATGTACTGCACAGATCAGAAGCGATCGTTCAGCTGTGACTTTGACCTGAAGCAACACATCCGCCGCTTTCACCCAGAAAGAGTCCCACCAGGTGGACGCACATTTTCTGAATCTGTTATTCCATCTGTGGCTGCAGACATAGACTGGGCCAGCACATACGAGGCAATCCCCATCTCGGGCAAGGTCATCTTCCAGTGTCGGTCATGCACTTTCCGTTCATTTTCACCAGATTCAGCATGGAAGCATGTTCTTACAACTCATGAATGGCCTAAGGAAGTTAAGTGTCCGTTGTGTGCACAACTATTTCAACTGAGCAGTGTTGATCGGCAGAACTGTTCAGCATCGTGCACCCACTGTCAAGGAAAGATGAGCCTTGGGCCGAACAACAGTAACGTGGCCAGACTGCCGGAAAAGGGCGTTCCAGTCTTTGTCTGCACCCCCTGCGAATATAAGACTATGGGTAAGGGCAGCATGAACCGCCATCTCAAGTACAACCACACCAAATGCCGACCGTACGCCTGTGCCTACTGCAACTATTCCGCTGTTGAACGTCCCAAGATAAAGTCACACATAGTTCACGTACATCCAGACATGGAAATTGACATCAGGGAGCGAACAGAATCAAGTGATGCTTATCGTTCTGTGTTGAGCGACCTTTTCAAGACGATCGTCAAGCTTGAGTATACGACAGACATTCCCGTTTCGGACATGGTTGCCATGGACAAAGAAAGAAATGGAGGAAAGCGTGCACTCGAAGAAGACTCGGATTCAGACTGTAGTTCAAATAATGTGCTGCCAAAGCGCCAAAGACTGGATTTGGTGCCGAGCGACAGCTTAAACTTTGCCACCAACCGTTCAACGAAACTCAGCGTGCAAGCTCAGGAGCGTGAGCGAAAGGTGACTGAAGGACCTCATTTCCTCTGCATGATCTGTGGCTACAAGTGCATTGATCGGTCGTGCATGTCACGCCACATCAAGTACATGCACCTTCCAACGCGACCACACAGTTGCCCGTACTGTATGTACAGCAATGTTGAGAAAACAAAAGTGAGGCTGCACGTGAAGGCAAATCATCCAAGTCTTCAGCGATGTGTGAAGACGGATAAGAGGATTCTTGAACAGCTGTCGTATGAAGCCAAGCAGTACTACATTCGGGTAGATGCAAAAGGTAAGTTCACAATTGTACATGTCTAGGTCTCTGTTATGATGCTGGACTGTCAACATAAGGGTTAGGTTAATCCATACCAGAACAGAAAGGATTTAGTTTCACCAATGCCTTCTAGCTAACTTTGATATAAAATAAGTATGCTGAGCCTAATATTTTGTAAGAAGATCAGTCAGAGATGGAGAGGACTGGCCACGTATTACCATATATGCCAATCAGTGCTATTTTCATTAACTTTAAGTAAAATGAGAACTGAAAATATTGATTTCTGTTAAGTGTAACTCTGACGATAACTGAAATTATTTTAAGAACAAAAACTGAAATAGAACAGAAATCAAACACTTGGAACGAAAATTAGACCAAAAACAAAAATTAAGTTTCAAATGGAAATTAATGTAAAAAATTGGAAATTTGCTTGCTACTTATTGCGACCTAGTTTTTATGTTGAACAGCACACATATACTAAATTCTGACTCTAAAAACCGTAGTATCTTTGGCCTGTAACACGTGCTTTGAATACAGTTTCTTGAGGTAGCTTTCACTTGGAATTTTCTTTGTAATTTAATAGTCAACGTCGCGACAAGACTTGTAATTGCTAAAAATAAAATCACTTTCAAAGGCAGATCTATTTCAACCATGAGAACTTGTCCAGTTTGCTGGCTGGGCAGAAGAAAGAAAGCCCAGTATGAGATTTCTTCAATACTGCAAAGAAACAGATAAATCTGTGTGCAACGTTTTGGACCCTAAAACAGAGAAGATGTGTAGAACTGCGCTTTCGGATAAAAATTCAAGCAATTTGATTTCGCATTTACAGCGACTTCATAAAGAATCTTACACAGAATACCAGGTTGTTTCAGACAACGCCTTATACATCCTGCGGCAGTAACATTACTGCAAAGTAAGTTTAAAACTGATCACAGTGAAATTGATCAAGATATCATGGAGGGAGGGAGGGTTTCGTTGAGGACGACGAGACAGCTTGGAAGTTGCAGCAATATTTTCATTAACATTAAGTAAAATTAGAATGGAAAATATTGATTTCCATTAAGTATAACTGTAACGATAACTGAAATTATTTTAAGAACAAAAACTGAAATAGAACTGAAATTGAGGACATCTAAACTGAAATAGAAGTAAAATGAAATTATTTCCAGAGGTAAAATATCACTTATGCCAAGACTAAGAAAAATTGAAGTTGCTCACAGTTCATGCCCGTGGCTGCCTGTCCGGGCTGACTAAATGGACTGCTTAAATTCTGAAGTTATAAAATTTTATTTCTACCTGCTGCCTATGTTAAGAGTCAGTTAGTCCACTCGTCTGACTTGTAAATAGGATGCTATCAGATAATATGTTCATGCGATATTCCTTGTGTAGATCTGATGGTACTTTACGGCTACTCCTGTCATATATTAACTGTTACACTATGCCTCAGTGCCACAGTGTAAGGGTAACTTAAAATAAATTAATGTTTAAAAAGCATACGATTATAGAGTTCTCAAATGAAAATGATTGATAATAGTAATAAAGTCTTGTGTTATAATAACATTAATTCTTTTGCAAACAGGTGATGTAATGAAGGACGGCAGCTCCGCTACGGCTTTAGCTCGCTATGCTGCTGCCTGCAAATCAAGCCAGAACACTGATTCAGCACGGAGTGGCACTCCCATCCTCAACAACGAGTTGATCCTTACAGAACTTGACCCACAGACCGACATCCTCGATGTCCAGACAGATCATGGAGCGGCAACAATTGTCACTGAGGCTGGAATCTTCCAGGTCGGAATCAAGGAAGAGCCATTGGATGATGTTGAAATCAAGCATGAACCAGGACTTATTCCACAGGGACCCAGCACTGCACTGGAACTGCTAACAGCATCAAGCAGTGCCCTCGATCACAACTACGTCATCGATCTTCCACTGTCGCTGTCACATGCTTCACTAGCCGAGTCAAATGTGACAATCAAAACAGAGCCAGAAGACACTGGATATGAGTTGAGCATGGAAAACAGTCTCCCACTGGAAGCAGGATTCTCTGGCAACAACTTCATCAGCAGCGAAAGCAGTCTGGATGTGACAGATGAGGATGATGATGAAGATGATGAGGAGATTGATGAGGAGATTGATGAGGATATGGATCTTGCAGATGTGCCATTTGGTGCCAGTGCCTTTAATCCGGACGGAATTGAGAGCCTCGATGAGGATATGGATGATGATGAAGATGACGATGATGACGATGACCTTCTTGACTTGAAGGACATAAGACTCGATGGTTCTGATCCTGTGTTTGTTGAAATGAGTATGAGCAAGCCAAAATATTTGGAAGAAGCAGTGGAGCGTGATCGGCTGCAGATGCTGAGTGAAGTCCTGATTGATGAAGATGTCCAAGATGATCCAAAGATTTGGATGCGACCTGTAGTCCAAGTGGAGGATATGCTGTCAAGGATACACACAGACAAGCCACTGTTAGATCTATAGAATGACAGAGTCTGCTTTGTAAGGTGCATGGTCATAACTTTAAAGTTCCATTACCCGTATCAAGCCTGCGTGTGTGATTGTGTCCTTGCGGATAGTTTGCCTTTGCTAAAGTAGTTTAGCACAATAGAAATCATGACTTTCAAGTTCTTTTAGCATAATGTCTCAAAGCCAACCAGTTCATATGTTGGGGTATTTTATTACCCAAAGTCACTATTTTGCTCTTGTAGAGTTAATATATCAACTGTAGAAATATTTACTTGCAGTTTTTTGTATACTGTGTTAGCATTTGACAAGGTGACTATTGAATGGGAAAAGATTTAAGCTGTTTTTTTAAAAAGAATTTGTTGCCGACAAGGCAGCCTGAGGAAAGGGTTTAGAAGTAATTGGAAAGGACCACTAGAACAATGCTTCCCAAAGTAGTTGTCCGCGGACCGGTGCCGGTCCGCAAGCCCTCAGTTGCCAGTCCGCAAAGTGATTCAAGAAACTGGACAAAAAAGACGATAGATATTTTCTCGATTGGGTTTTGCTTCGAACTGTCTTTTAAAAACACAATTGTCTTGCAATCAGAGCCATATTTTTCATATAGATTAAAAAGATAGTTAATACATATTTAAGGTTATTGAAAAAGAAAAATAATTAATAAATTGGGCACCAGTCCTGCTGCAATGGGAAAATTATGGCCGGTCCATCACAATTAAAAGTCAATTCCTGCCTGTCCATCAACCGAGAAGTGTTGGAAGCGCTGCACTAGAAGATCCATAAAAGACTTGAGTGTAAATATTTGTTGATGGTTGGCATGTTAATGTGATCTGTAGGAATCAATGATTGCAAAAAGTGACTGTAAAAATGTGTGTTATTGATTTAATATCTGTACTCGTTTCAAATAATAATAATAATAATTGTTATTATTATTTATTATTATTATTGCAAAAAGTGACTGTAAAACTGTGTGTTATTCATTATTATTATTATTATTATTGCAAAAAGGGACTGTAAAACTGTGTGTTCTTGATTTAATATCTGTATTTGTTCCAAATATTCACTGAATTATGGGTGGGATGATAATATGCTTGGACCTTCGTACAATGCTGTCTTTGGGAGCCATATAATAGTACATCTTTGTAATAAGGAACCTTGTTTTAACAAGGCTTTCTTTCTGGGAGGTGAAAGATCAGGAAAATAGATTTGGCAGTCCATTTTATTTAGTTTATGAACTATGAGACAGATTTTAAAGTGATCTTTTTTAGACAGGAAGCCAGTGCAGGGATTGCAGTATGTTGTGATATGTTTGGATTTGGCTTTTCTTATATTTTCTCCAGTAGGAGAGTTCTGAACTATTTGTAATCTGTGCAGGTCTGTCTGTGAAACCAGCAAGAGTTTTATAGACACATGCGTGGATATGTGTATACCGATGTCTTACTGCCTTGCGAGTGCTGCTCAAACATAAGTTACAGTACTGTAATCGAGTCATCTTGGGCATTATCTAGCAAAACCAAGATAGGGTGAGGCATGGGAAGTCTGAAATCACTGTTTTGTGAAAGTGAGGAGATTATTTTGCAAATGGCCTTTATCACTATATATCAGAAAACTTGCTTTTCCAGGTTTCAGACTTCACGCCTGTTGAAGAATTTGTAGGATGGATAGTTTTTGTTGAAATATTTTTCAGCGTACAAAGTAACACGGCAGTGTGATCTAAAGGCAAATCAGTCTTTATCGCCTAGTCATAAATGTTACATTTTGTTGTTTAATTAACAGGAATATATGCTTCAGTTAGTGTCTGATGTTTGCAAAGAATCCAAGTACACCAAAAAAAGCTACAGTAGGCATAACTGTACAACAAATTTTGATGTAACATGGCCCAGAACTTGGAATGCTTATTTGATTTTTCTTTACAATGTGACATCATGACAAGATTAAGTGATAACAGAACCTTGTAGCGATCATGTAGCAATCTATATTCAATTACATTGCAGTGGAGTAGTTGTGAAGAATTTTTTGCCAGAGCAAGCAAACTTTGTGCTCTCAGCACTGCCCATTAAAAACAGTGCTGCAGTATACTGTACAGGATTTATTATAGGTATCATTAAAATGCAAATTCTTGTAAAACATGGTCCCAAATAGTCGGCTTTCACAACAGGCTTTGTTTAATGATGTGACCTTGGTATAACATGGTATTTGATATGGCTCTCGAAGGTAGCATTATTGCTTTTTGGTATTATTTATTTCACAAATTTGTAATGTACGCAGTCACAAAAATTGTGAATGGGAGATATGTTATGTAGAAGCTTCCATTGTTAGTTTTGCTGCTTAGACCAATATTGGACTGCTTCAACTTCAATTGTGTTTTCCTGGACTGTTTTAAGAATGTTGACTTTAATGATCCTTTTCCAATTATTGGAAATGAAAATGATGAACTCTGGATTGAAGAATATTTTATTCACATTTCAAGCATTGGACTTCAGTGCTACTGCATTAATTATTAATTTTCATACGCTTAAAACTAATTAAGCACATAAGTAACTCGGACTTAGAGCTCTAATATACCGTTCTATATTATTCTGTTGTATGTATGCGTAAATTGTGTTGCACCGGTATACGTACATTTGGTACTTGTACATGTGTAGGCAAGTAACCTTGAATACGAAGGTATCTGTACAATATTATGAGTTGAGTAGGCATTATTAATAATATAAAAATTCATAATGTGCTCAGGGTCTTGTGATGACTTTAATCATGTGTTCTGGACTCGATCTGCGAGCTGTATAAAAACTTTGTGAACCTTAAACCTATACAGCGTTTATCATGTCTCACTTACCAAAGCCTTCACTGAGTGAGTAATAGTCGAGAATCCTTTGCTTGGTTCTACATGTGTGCTAGAGCCTGCCAACGAAGACTTCTTCATGTTATTCGAGTTTTGTTCGCCTGCAGATGAAGTTTTCATTCTTTTCAAAATGTAATATAATTTTGGCTGGTGAGGTACGCTTCTGAGAGGTTCTTGGAAGGCACTACGAGTATATAGGTGTACAGATACATTACGTTTATTTCTTATTTCTTTACTTCCAATGTATGCTATTCCAGCTTTCTGTACTCTGAAGAAATGCATTTGACTAGTATTATGAGCTGTAAGTCAACATATTAAGCATTTGTTAACAACAGTGCACTAATGTTGATACTTGTGTAGTTTTTCGTGCGCAGTGTATATAGAGAGATTGCTTCTTGCAGTAAAAAGCCTACTTGTTTCAAGTCTGGAGTTGGTGTCATCAGTCTTCTTCCCATAATCTCAGATCTATTGTTGCTCACATTTTTTATTTTATTCTGTGACTTTTAAATGTTATTACGATGGGGCTAAGTAACCGAGGTGTGGCTGCAGTAGTTATACCAGAATGTCCTCATAACCTGGTTCTTTATAACATGAATTGTAATGTAAAGTGATTGGTGTACAGTGATGGGCAATAGTTAACTAAAAAGTTGCAACTATTTTCCGCAATGAACATTGAACACTGTCAACAACTCAACACGAAACTTATTGATTAATACTGCATGGTTTTAGCATTAACAGCCTGTGTTTTCAAATTCATACGCTACGTACAGTACTCGTGTAACTGTATGCTAGAACAGTACACATTGCATAGTTTGAAGGTGAAATTGTCATTGACGATCTGCATTATTACAGTTCACTTAAGCTCTGTTATTGTGAAAATGTTTGTCGTAAAAAGTTGGAAAATAGTTGGAAAAAGTTTAACTACTTTTTTTAGTTTAGTTAAATAATTTCCAAAATCAGTTGCCAACTTTAGTTAAACTATATTTTTTTAGTTGGAAAATAGTTTTAGTTTAACTTAAAAAATATAGTTTAGTGCCCATCACTGTTGGTTTATGACTTTTGATTTCTGTAGCACTGCCGTCTAATGACAGGGTTATGAGCAACTCGGGTATGGACATGACGACCAGAGCCTCCTTAGCACGCTGAATTATAACATGAATTCTGGTCGCAGGTCCCTTCAATCGGCTGCACCCGGTGTCCTTACGCTATATGCTATGCTAAGGCTAAGAAATGGCAGTTGCTGACACTGCATAGCTTGTCATATTCTTCTCTTTTCCCATATACACGACATAGAATAATCGTGAGTACACACGTATGTGCGAACATGTGGGCAACTGAAATGTGGAAAATTAGTACACGGTCAGAAATGTAAATTTGGCAAAGGTAATTGTGGCCTTGTTTACCTACCGGGTCCTACCCTCATCATCCGCCACTGGCTAGGTGGTATTAAAAATTTATAAGCTAATCAGTCTGTCACCTTCCTTGTTCCGCAAGTGCTTCAAGTCTGTTCTGTTTGATCATGGGTTCTCTGCTTGGTTGGGAGCACTACTAATGAGTTTCTTCTTGAAGTTACCCTTTGCAGGTTTTCACTTATGTTATGTTATGAATTCTATTTTAAAGCTAAATAAAATTTTGGGCCCATTTCGCTGAGGTCATTATAGAATTTGTGTTGCAAGGAGATAACAGTATATAAAAAGAAGAAATAGATCAGGGGCAATAGTAGTGCAGCACAACAGACGAGTAAAATTTGAAATTAGAATAGTGTACACCACAACCACGATAAGATGAAAATTTTTTAGGTCAAGTGGTAAAACCTTGTATTCATGGATCCCAAGTTTGCAATTTCTTATTTGCCCTGAAGTGGTCTGTAAATAACGTGAAGTTATTACCGACTGTATCGTAAAAACGTTAAAAACAACTGGGATTTCACCATATAGGACGGCTGCAATGAGTGACCTACTTTGGACCTGTCTATTGCCCTTGTCCGCTTTTTGCATTACTCCCCCAACCCATGCGAACTGGTGAAGCTCTGTAGCCAGTGACAATATACATGTAGGTTTACTGCTGCCAACAAAGTCCACTGAACTTGGTGTTCCAGACGCAGGCTGTACAGAGATAACAACTATTCCATATTAACTATAGATGCTGTTCCATATTTGACGTACCGTAATACCCTCCCTAGCCCGCAGTTGGATGGTCCCTCCCTTTCTTCTCTGTGGACGTCCTTAATGGATGACACCGGTCTATTTGGTAGCACATTGCATCTATACTCTCGCTGTAGGTTTTTACCCACTGAGCAGACTCCTTGCGATGGGCACTCCTTGTGATGGGCCCTCGACAAGTTGTACACACACACACACACACACACACACACACACACACACACACACACACACACACACACACACTTGTCTCATGCTTCACATTCAGATTTACCAACATCAGATGCATAATAAGTGCAATAAATAAATTTAAATTAAATATCTATTATGAACTTTCATACAGTATTCATGTAATAGATATCATAGTTGATAATAGTTTCAAAATTAAGACTGCTTTATTCCATATGAGAAAATATATTTATGCAAAAATGTTTTTTGTACCAATTACAGATCAGCATTTTCCTATAGTAGCTCTATACTTTGGTATCATGATCTTTGTTGGAACAAGTCTTGTTAGCAAAAGCCTCGCTTAGTTCTTAAGGAACGAGGCTTTCTTAGCAAAAGCCCTAAGTCCGTGGTTGTCATTGTCTGTAGCTGTTACTGTGTTTGTGGCCTCCATAACTTGCTCTTATATCCTGCCCAAGTTCCAAGATAGACTCTACATGATATTGGGTTAGAATTCATGACGTTCAAAAGCCTGTAAATTCAAAATAAAACCTACAAGTACATTTGTAGCATTTTCTCTTTGTATGACCTACTCTGTACCCACTGTCCTGCTGGATATAACCAACAACAGGACTTTTGAACATGGACATGAGACGTGCATTTGCAATTAGCCGTTTGTCACTGTAGAGTAGATGGAGTATTGAAAATACTGTGCAGTTTATTTTTTTAGTTGGAGTAACAGATGTAGAATAAGCAGCCTAGCAAATTGATTTTTGTTCAATGCATTTGCACAGCACAAGTATTTCTGTCTGAAATTATTCACAGACTCTTTGAAATTATCCTTGGGTAGGAACTGAACATGGCAAAAACACTATGATTACGGTACAAAGGCGGTCTTGAAATGAAGTTCCTGAGTTAGAAATGTTTTCAGAGTTCTTTTGCAACACTCTGTTGACTTCAGTATCTTCTCCTTTCCTCGTTTTCCAGCTGCAACTCAGATCACTTGAGTTGTGTTCTGTGTAGTTATGTCGTGTTTTGTGGTCCTCTTTTGCATATATCAGACTTTGTTCTGTCTTCCATGTTTGCGTTGATGTGTCTCTTTCAAGTCTTTTCAGCTCCAGTTTTGTTTCATCACTTGTCTTAGTTTGTGTAGCATTTCACTGGGATTTTGTTGCCTGCCTCTTCTGCTGTTTTGACTCGTCAAAGAGTCGTTTTGGTAACCCTGACAACTTCTATGGAATCTGAAATTAGGAAAATTGTTCTTTTCAAGGCACAGTTGCAAGTCAAGAAGTCTAAACTATTTGTTGAGTGTAGGTGTAATGTGTAGCAAGTGTAACAATCTGTAATGTGTAGTTACACTACATGTTGCTTGGGGTAAAAGTAACTGGACGTTGTTGTACGTGTGTGATGTTTAACAATAGCCAGTATATCATTCCTCTCTTGTGATGATTGAAGAATGGTTTATTGGATTTTGCATATGGCTATTGGTGTTAATTGGGTCACCATTCGTACATGTAAACTATAATAACTGGTCATCAACTAAGAAATGTGATAAAAAATTCTTGAAACTACAGAAACTGTCATGAAAAATAAAGTTATAAAATTGGCGAAGTTAAGTATGTGGCCTTGCTTATAGTCCCTGCCCTTTGTAACATTAGAATTCCATCAAAGAGCCTGAGCCACTGAGGAACATGTTCCCCATGTCCCTACAAATCGCACCCACTTTACAAGGACAACATCACAACATCAACACCATACCATACTATAGCATGCAGTTGTTAGCAAAACAACAGTCTGGTTTACCTGATTGTGGATAGACAACATCTAGAAAAACAACATAGAAGCCATATTTTAAACGACTCCACAACATCAACACCTAACACAATAACAAGATGCAAACAACATCTTGTGCCTCAGTAAGAGGAGGTAAGTTACGCTAAAGTAAGACAACCTATGGTGAGTCGAGCTATGGTAAGAGAAGAAGAGATACGGTAAATTAAGACGACCTAGGGTTAAGTAGCCTTGGACAACGAAAGAAGAGGTAAAGTAATGTAAGCATCTACCATGGCATTGGCCTGGAAGTTAAAGACAAGGGCAGATCCAGTCCAGAGGCTCAAGTCAGAAGAGAGCAATTAAACTAGTAACCGTCATGCTTGATGACAAACATTTAGCAGGCATGCTGATGACAATAGCAGTCATGCTCAATGACAGGAGTTTAATGATCATGCTAATTGATGAGTTTGACAGTCATGCTGTTGGCAGTTTAAGTCATGCTTGATGACATGAGTTTCACAGTCATGCTGAAAACAAGAATAGCCATGCACAATAACAGGAGTTTAACAGTCATACTGATACCAGAGTTACAGTCATGCTGATGACAGGAATTCAAGTTATACTGTTCGTAGGAGTTTAAGAGTCAGACATTAGCCACCATGCCGATAACAATAACAGTCATGCTTGATGATGGGAGTTTAAATGTCATGCTGTTGGCAGGAGTTCAACAGTTATGGTGTTAAGTTGAACTGCAGACGAGATTTCATGCTTTCGGTGGTTGTTACCTAGATTGGTGTCTCCTTCATCTTTCTGTCTGGTGTGTGGTCAACAATGGTCGTTAGGTGTTTGATAGAGTTATTTGATAAATCCGATTCCACAATATCACATATGGGTTCTGATAAAAATAGTCACAAAGTGTAATAGTTCAAAATAAACCACATAGGAAACAACTGCACCATTTTGGGCACAAATACCATATTGCAAAGTGGTAAAAACTGATGAAACCTGTTGCACGCTACCACCGTCATTCGCCATTACCCATTTTCACCCACTGCCAATTAAAGCAGCTAAGTAAATATGTAAGTACCAGAATAATAATTTTAATTATGATAATTCTGAATGCTCGTATACCTCGGGAAAAACAACAAAACCTATAGCCATCCAGCAGTGTTATTTTCGTTCCTAAAATCGTTTTAGTTTCTATTTCTGTCAGGTATCAATCATTTCTATTTAGTTTTAGTTTTAGTTTTGTAGTTTTCAATCATTTTCGTTTCTATTTCGTTTCTATTCCTGAAATCATTTTAGTTTTAGTTTAGTTTCAGTTTCTCAAAACCAAATCATTTTAGTTTTCGTTTTTCAAATCGTTTTAGTTTTCGTTTTTCACATAATTTTACTTTAAATGTAAGTTCTGAAAAAGTAGGTTAGCTTATCTTTGATGAAGAAGAAATTACTTGAGACCCTTATTAGCGGGACTTAGGTCCCTTCAGGTGCCCCAGTTGTGCCCATCCGAGCATTCATAGTGTAAGACGATTTATGTATAACGTGTACTGTAAACGTGTTGATGGACCAATAAACTGGTGGTTATGGTTATGGTTATGATAAAGTTGGTTATAGACTCTAATCGCTTTATATATTCTGTAGAATCAGTCGTGTATGAGGTTCTTTTCTTGAAATGCAGGCATCCAGAGTCTGTATTGACGGGCTCTCCCTATCCTCCACTTTACGCTTAGACTGTGTTCTCTTGTTTCTACCTTCCTTTGAATTTAAGAGTGTGTGAACCTCGGCATGGTTATGACCTAGGCCTATGTGCGTTTTAAGATTTGTTGGATTTTTACCTGCAATAAAAAATTACAAAATATGTTTCTTATTGTGATTACTATATTTTCACGTACTAAAGTAAGGGTGTGTAGCCAAAAGACAGATGCGGAAAAAGTAGCGAGTATGATGCGTAAATTGCGTAGGTATACGTACCAGCTCTGCGAACACCACACGGCTCTCCTTTGTCATTCAGAACTGTACATCGGCTTTTGTCGTTATCTTCTTCATATATAAAGTAATCCCATACAATACTTTCGCGTATCCTACCGGATAAAAGCTTTACTAGACTCATTATTAATAACAAATTTCGTAAACATGCACCCACAGTTTGACAGAAATTGTAGACCGCAAACAGGAATAATTTTAGATATGTAGACATGCGCCGTTCAACTGCCGCGCCGATAATTTAATAAAAGAGATGGGCCGCCTTGGTTGGATTTTCATTTTCGAATCTTGTTTTTAATAAAATACATGGTTGGATTTTCAGTACTTTTCGTTCCAAAATCATTTTCGTTTTAGTTTTTATTAGTTTTACATCCATTCTTTTTCGTTTTTATTTAGTTTTCGTTTCCAAAATCTTTTTCGTTTTCGTTTTTATTTCGTTTCCATTTCTGAAATCTTTTTCGTTTTAGTTTTCGTTTTCGTTAACGATTGACTTTTCTTTTTCGTTTTTATTTCGTTTTCGTTAACGATAACATCACTGCCATCCAGCACTCCAATATGCACTGCTTTCCACAACAGCAAGTTCGGTACCATCAAAGACTATCCACTTAAGAAAAATGCTGTCCATAATTCTTTTACCAGTGATGGATCATCGTGTACCTCAAGTTAAAAATAATTACTATTACAACCACTGTCCTAAATTGGATAATTCTTATCCAAGCCATTATCTCATAAAGTATGAAAACTAATATCCATTTATTGTGAGTCTTAAATCTAATTCGCATGGATCAGTTTGAAAGATTAAAATATCAGCATGGGATAGTAAGTCAACATCAAGGCATATGTTGAACCAGAGTTTTGACTAATGGCTTATTAGGTAATAATATGATGTGTTTAAATACCAAGCATTAATTTCTAGCTTGAGTACGACTAAACACAAACACTATCAGAAAACAATAGAATACTACTTGCCTTTTGGAAAACGCTTGCCACTGAAAAACAATATTTCAGTGTCATGTAATGTTATACAGAAAGTAATGTAACACAGGTTTTTATAGCGCCTCGCCTTCGCGATGTCAATAGTATTATCAATATTTTTATTATTTTTTATTCAGTTGTTCAGACTTTACTTTATTTTAATTCAATTTTTAAGGCACTAAAGGCCAAATTTTTGCTTTAAAACTTACAGTCATCCAGTCAGTCAGTCCATTGCATTCTAAAGCGGTCAGTCAAACAAGTGCTCAATCAGTCCATCAATGATCAATCGCCAATCGATTGGTACTAATTAAATACTTTAAGATGAAGCATGATCAGCATACTTTTGACTGGAGTCGTCTGCATGATTTGGACCAAAGTATCGGATGTTACCTGGAGATTAATATCAACCACAGAACGCATTTGACAGCCAGAAAGAGTTCATAAAAGTGGATCTAAAAGTAAAGGCCAACTCGAGGAAATCACCATGTCATATGAAGAAACAAGTGATGAAAAAACATGATTTCAGTTAAGAGGATGACAACAAAGATTAAGAAAGTAGCCTATTTAAAATTATTACAAATACATGTACGCCTACATATGATGATGATTCTAAATGAAGACAAACGTGGTCAAGATGAATTTGATAAAGACAGTTTTGATGAAGATAGGCCTAATTATTGTGATGAGAACACACGATGAAGATAACTGAGATGATAAACATAATGAAGATGGAAACAATAAGTTAAATTACGATTAAGAAGATGACACAGAACATGATGAAAAGTTGACTTTAAGCCCACCTAATGATGACAATGCTGGTGACACAGGCCTACATGCATTTAGACTCTAATAATAATAACATGATGATGATGACGACGATGATAATCAATTAACAATGATGATGACTATGATTATGCTGATGAGGATACGGAAGACAACGACGATGATGATGACATCTACCGTATCTGGTGGACTTCTTTCTCTGCTTCCGTTTGACGAAGTACTTGAGGGTGAAGAAAAGGCTTGTTACAGCTACGAGGATCAGCAGAAGGCCGACGATACTGCCAACCAATGATCCCGCATACCCATAACTACTAGGCACTACATCTGCAAAGCACAACGTACAATACATTGACTAACATGACTATGCAAATATCTATCTGCTAGCATTAACACCCATTGTCAACCCATTTTAGCGGGGAACTTGGAGTCCACATGCGCCATTGCGGCATTAGGCCTATATCGAAACCATGGTATAAAACTGCGCTATGGACAGTAAGTGACAGTTTTGCTTCAGTGTATACTTGCAGAGGTTGGGAACGTGAAATGACATGTGGTAGACTTCCTGTGCAGAGGAAATGTGTGATGGCCGAGCCATGTGGCTAAACATTGCTTTGGTTGACTAATATGAACATTGGTTGGTAAACGTTTTTATTGTGCTACTGATTTTGTTCTGCGTGTATATTCAGAGTTTGAACTTACGCAGATTGTAGACGAAACACAAAGGAGTACTATGGCAGTGCGAGTCCCAAGCCTGGATAAAGGAGGAGGGCGACGCTAATGATCTTAGTTATCACACAGTTTCGTTAAATTGAAACTAGTACTACTACCTCATGTCCCGAGACCACAATCTTCACAGAATACAATTAAAGTTACAACACAACTTCAGAAATCAGTATGGTCATTGTAAAAGATGGCACGGCTACATTGATGTCTTATACGGCCATGTCAACGTCTATGCGGTAATTAGTTATACCCTACTCGAACTCTACTACAACGCACAGGACTTTCACATACATGCACTATTTTACAACACATTTCTTATGGGGTTGTACATTTACAGTTTACAGGTTGTACTTAACAGTTTGATCCACTGTCTTCTACCGTCTGCATCTTCTGTTTTCCGGAGGAAAAGTAAGCAGTCTGAACGGCGGTTTGCATAATGCAGTGAGCAATAGGCCTACCAAACTGAACAGTGTGCAAAGCGCAGAACTGCTCTCTCCACAGTTTTAGTCAGTATTCACCGTTGCTACAACTTATTGCACAAAGAGCTGGCATATTAAAAAATTAAAATTTCTAATGATGGATTTTCACTGTTAAAACTTCGTAAACTTACGACTTGCATGTTCCGTGTTTACAATTTTCGAAGTATCGACCTTTAGCACAATTAAGTGACCGGGACCCGACCCACTGCGCATGCGCACACGACATATCGAGACTGCTTATTTAACATGAATTCATACGTAAACAAGTAAACACAAAATAAGCATAAATGTGCAAACGGAATTCTTGACACGCCGCTGAACATAGGCCTATATATAGGAGCATGAATGTCACAATTACAATTATGCAATTACAGTTGCAATTATTTACAGAGAACACTACAATTACCATTACTTGCAATTAGGCCTAGGCCTACTTAAGTTATTTGCAATTAGGCCTACTGTTAGGCTAGACCTAAAGCAGTGGTGCACAACCTTTTTCGCCCAGGGGCCACTAAACAATTTCTTTGAACCCTTGGGGGGCCAAACAAGTGATGACTCCGCTTAGTTAGGATGAATGATTCTCAAAATTTTGGCCTATGAAGATGGTGTGTGCACTAAAACAAGTATAAAAGTAAGTATAAAAAGTTATAAAGGGGACTCGTGGTATTTCCATATGACAAAAATCATATGGAAATATGATTTTTGTGATGATTTTCCAATGACCACAGTGCGCAAGTCACTGCAGACTTAATGTCAGTGCTGGCTCATAATTCATAAATAGTCGCTTTTCCTGTTGGACATCGTGGGCCACTTGATGGCTCGTCGGGGCCAGATTTGGCCCGCGGGCCGGACGTTGTGCACAGTGTGATTCTCCTTACAGATTTTATTTTAGTTATAGTTACAGTTATAGTTAATGGTTTTCATTTTAGTTATAGTTACAGTTATAGTTAGTATTATTTTTTAGTTATAGTTATAGTTATAGTTACTGGACTTTTATTTTAGTTAATTTTAGTTAGTACATAGCCAGTGTTTAGTCTAGTCCCCCTCTTCTGGGAGGGGAAACCAGGTTTCTGGGGGACCAAGAAATTTTTCAGACTTTCATCTTCCAAAAAAGTTGATGACCTTTTTTTTTTTTTAGTCATTCGTCCCAATTTCCTTTAGGATTTACTCTCTCAGAAAAGTTGATGACCTTTTTTAGGGATCCGTCTCTCTGCTCTCTGGGGGGGGGAAACCATGTATCACCATGTATCCTGGGGGGGGATTGCCTCACCAAAACTTCTCTACATTATAATATTGCCAGCCTCTGGGGGGAAACATCAATCCTGGGGGGGACATTTACCCCCCAAAGACGTCTAGATTAAACACTGGTACATAGCCTAGTTACAACTGGCCCCGATGGCGCTGCGCCTGGTCCCTATGGGGTCATCGATTAAATGTCAAAAAATTTTCGGCAGTCTTTGATCTCCTCCCCCTTGTCAACAAGTTACTGTCAAACATTCAGGACTCCTAACAAAATATGTCAAAGAAAATTACCCCACACCCAGAAAATTTCTATGACTCTAAGAAATGCAAAAAACTGAAATTGCCGAAAAAACAAAATGTTGTTAGGGCCTATTCAGATTTGAATTTGATATCATAATGGCTGTCTGTCACAGATATTTAATGGATATTTTCCATTCAAAAATACAATCTCGTTTTTTTTATGTGTATTATTATGAACATTTCTATTTTGAACATGAAGTTGATAACTTTTTTTATAATATTCCTTTTAGCATAGAAAATTAAAGTCAAAACAAGTTTCTCACTCTTTAATATGACTAGGGCCTACTAATTTTGCGATTTTGCGCTGTAGCATAGTCAATTTGGGTCGCAATCGCTATAGAAATTACGTTTACACAATAATTACATTTTAAAAAATGAGCCCATCGATATCTATAAATATCGATGAATGAGCCACTACTACTGGGTTAATTCACAAATCCAAAATTTTGGGCGAACATATATAGGCTGTTGTAGCGCATATTCACATTCTCACGTTTATCGATATTGCACTTTTTATTTCAAAATAGCGATGAATTTTCGTTAGTGTTATTTTCGTTATAGTTACAGTTATAGTTAATGATATTTTTTAGTTATAGTTATAGTTATCATTAACGAAATCATTTTTTGTTCGTTAACGAACATTTTCGTTATCGTTAACGTTAACGAGAATCACACTGGTTGTGCACCACTGACCTAAGTTAACAGGTAAACCTTACCATTATTATTTGCATATCCTTACCATTATTATTTGCAAATATATATATATATATATATATATATATATATATATATATATATATATATATATATATTCAATTCAATTCAATGTCTTTTATTGCATTCCTGACAGTTTAACACATACACATATATCATTTCGTAAGGAATCTAGGAAGGCAAAAGGAAGACCCAAAGGGACTAAGATTATATATATAAGATATATATATATCTTACCACCGGTGTTGAAGAGGACGACACCGCTTGCATCGCTCTTGGCCAGCTGACCATAGCTGGTAACCTTGAAGCTGTAGATGGCGCCACGTGAGGCGGTCGTCCAGAGGTACCACGTGACGTTGGCGGTCAATCGGTCGTTGAGCGGAACCCATTGACCGACCGTCCGGTACAGGATCTGGTAGAAGAGGATCGGTGAAGGACTGTGCACCGGCGCCTGCCAGGAAATGTTGAGGCTACCGTTGCGCAGCTGGTAAACGGACAGGTTGACGGGAGGCAACGGACGGGGGCCTTTACGATCGACAAAAAAACACACACGCGAATGCCACTGACCTGATCTAACTTAATCTAGTTTGATCTGATCTCATATGATCAAATCTGATCTCATATGATCTGAACCAAAAACACGGCACTGAAGGAACATTCACAACGAACAAAACACAAGAAAGTCATTTATTTTACCCAACCTGATCTGACTGACCTTATCTAATCTGATTGACTTATCTTATCTGATCGATCTTCTCTAATCTGACTGACCTTATATAGTGTGATCTGAGCTAATCCATTCTATTAGGCCTATAATCTGGTCTATACAAACCTAGCCAAATATGTGCTTCAGACTTCGAGAGCAACAGCAGAAACAAAGTTTTACCGAATTCCTGTTCTTTCTGGAACTGCGTTGGCTCTATTTCAAAATATGTTGTCGGACTCGGGACCACAAGTTGTCGTGGAGACGGTGACAAGACCAAGATGCCAATGTTGACGTCAGGTCCTGCAGAAAGAGAAACATGGTAGGTTCACCGCGGCAGCGCCAGCACCTCTAAGGCATACAGAGTTACAGACCTATATATATGCATATATATATATTATATATATATTATATATATATATATATATATATATATATAGAGAGAGAGAGAGAGAGAGAGAGAGAGAGAGAGAGAGAGAGAGAGAGAGAGAGAGAGAGAGAGAGAGAGAGAGAGAGAGAGAGAGAGAGAGAGAGAGAGAGAGAGAGAGAGAGAGAGAGAGAGAGAGAGAGAGAGAGAGAGAGAGAGAGAGCTTACATGTATACAGTAGGGTCTAATTAGGTGGACAGAACTGGCCAAACGCTGTCATATATGCTAAGACTAAGAAAAGGCAGTCGCTGACACTGCATATGCATAGCTGTTCATGTTCTTCTCTTTCTTCTTATATACACGACATATAGAATAATTGTAATTACGCACGTAGGACCTATACGGTATATATATATATATATATATATATATATATATATATATATATATATATATATATATATATATATATATATATATATATATATATATATATATATATATATATATATATATATATATATATATATATATATATATATATATATATATATATATATATATATATATATATATATATATATATATATATATATATATATATATATATATATATGAAAACATGTGGGCAACTGAAATGTGGAAAATTAGTACACCGTCAGAAAGGTAAATTTAGCAAAGGTAATTGTGGCCTTGCTTACCTACCCTCATCATCCGCCACTGGCTAGGTGGTATTCAAAATTTACAAGCTACTCAGTCTGTCACCTTCCTTGTTCCGCAAGTGCTTGAAGTCTGCTCTGTTTGATAATGGGTTCTCTGCTTGGTTGGGAGCACTACTAATGAGTTTTTTCTTGAAGTTACACTTTACAAGCTTTCACTTATATTATGTTATGTTAAGACAAGACTGCACGCACTCTTCTCCAGGTTCGTTACACAGAGGCCGCTCAGCAGGCACGAAACTGCCATCGTATGTTAGGCCTAACAGAACCAATTAATTTGCTACTGAATAGACTAAAGTGTAGGCCTATACCTTTCGTTGCGATTGTGACTGGTTTGCTGAACAGTCCGTCCCCGAGACGATTTCGTGAAAGCACCATGAACTGGTAGAGACTGTTTGGCTGGAGTTTGTAGATCGTCACAGATGTTGCATCATCTGGAAGAATACGCATTGTCTGCCAGACGTCTTTGACGCCCAGTTTGAGCATCTTAAACCTTTGTACAGCATCACAAAAAACTTAACACAAGATGGACGAGATACGTTACACAACATCAGATGAGACACAACATTACATAACACCACAGAAAGTAACATCACATAAACTCACATGAGATTTAGCATTTGTAACAACTAACAACATCACGCGAATAAGGATAACATAACATCACATAATGTAGCATCATATGAGATAAAACATCACACATTAGGCCTACTGCACGACCGATTAATACCTAGAGTGGACAATTTAATGAGGAAAACATTTTTGACAAGAATGCTTTTTTTGTATAAACTATATGTAAACCAAAGTGCGGTATAAGCAGTTGGTATTAATAAAGAATATACTTACTTACTTACTTACTTACTTACTTACTTACAACATCGTCTAATGTGTTACCATATGACACAGTGTTATGCTGTTTATAGAATACAACACGATATTGGAATTGAAATGAGATTTTTGCTATGCAGCATTAAGCAACATGATTTTAAACATCATAATATCAATGCAACAAAGCTGCTCTTTGAAGTCAATGAACGATGCTATATAAATACCCAGTAACCCAGTTACAGGATCTGGTGCCCGGGAGCCATGGCGCCAAAAGCACCGAGGCTCACACAAGTTTTGGCTCTGTGACGCCGAGGCATAATAGTATAACACTAGTATAATAAACTTTTCAAGTGATTGTAAAAAATGACAAAATGACAAAAATATTCTTATAGATTATATCAGATATATAATGATTGATTTTATCCACCTTAGGTCTGTACTTGGCTGAGGTTGGCTCACACAACTTTTAAGCATTTCCCGGGCCACCCAGTTACAAACACACATAGGCCTACAGAGCGCAACTAATCAAACATAATTATACAGTTATGTTAATACTATATTGTACGATATCAGGACTACAACATATACCATAGCTTAGCATGCCATACAATACCACCAACATATACCATACCATAGCCAACCACATCATATACATATATAGGGAGGGAGGGAGGAAGAGAAAGAGACAGAGAAGGAGACAGAGAGGGTGGGAGAGGGGGAGAGAAACAGAGACGCACCAGAGGACGTAGTGTTGCGGGTGTCCGCCGTCGTAGGCCGGAAGCCACGAAACGGTCGCCGATATACGGTCTGTGTCGACTGAGACGTTGTATGGAGCATGAGGAGTTGTATCTATGGAAACGCATTCAGAAGCACAAGAAGACACATTCAGATATCTGTACAATCATATGACTCTATGTATATACAGACACATACACATGTGTTTATGTATGTATCTATGTTTGTAGGTTGGTAATTTGGTATGTACGAGGTATGTGCGCATTGTGCGTATGTATATGCATGCATGTATGTACGTAATATGTATGCATGCGTATATGTATATATACCTGGAAATGTATGGTTAAGACACTTAAGATAATAAAAGGTAAGGTAATGCAACAGAGTGTGAGACTGAGGGTCAAACTCCATGCCCCTCCAGCTGAGTTTAGGAAGCCATGGCAAGAACAAGGATCAGGTGTGCAAAGGTGAATGGATTCTGGATGGATCTACCCAGGGCGATTCTGCCTATGTGCCCCTTCCGCAAATGCAACGAGAGGAACCAGAGAAACCTATGTGCACCAGTGGATATGACGTATTACAGTAGACACAATTGCCGTTTGCCTACAATGTCATGTGTTACAGGGTAACATTATAATGACGTCGATTTTTCACTTGTTTAGATCAGTTGGTCATCTTCGCATGAAACGCTTTTGAGTGGAACTTAAAAGGAACTTAAGCGTAATCATACTCTGCCAGCATACCAACACGAAGTCCGTATAGAATCCATGTTCCTATATGGGACTCGTATACAGTCAATTTGGGTGGTTCCATCTAATGCCCATGGAAATGCTGGCAGGGTGAATACATACAAACATACATACATACATACATACATACATACATACATACATACATACATACATACATACATACATACATACATACATACATACATACATACATACATACATACATACATACACGAATGCATTCATCCACGCATACATACAGCATGCATATACACACGTACACATACATACATGTTGTAGAGGATTGAACTAACGTTCAATGATGAGCAATGACGAAGCAATGGCGTTGGCGACGACGTTTGTAGCTATGCATTCGTACAATCCGTGATCCTCTTTTCGTAGATCACTGATCGTCAAGTTGCCGCCATCTTTCTGCGTCTTCATATTCGGCGGAAAGGCACCTTCGACCTACAGATCTACATGAGCTCTAAAGTATTGCTTTCAACAATAGTGAGTTAACATCGAAAAGGTTCAATATCTTGTTTTGAGTTATACGCGGACAAACCGGAAACTCTTGTATCACAGAGAGTTGCACAAGAACTGGGCATTTATCAGCGTTCAGTAAATGAAACTGTCAAGAAAACCTTGGATCAAAGTGTTTCCAAACGTGTAAAACTACTGAACTCACGGAGGCCAACATGCAGGCAAGATTTCGGCGACCTATGTTAACACATTATCCTGCGCATACCGTCCACTTCATTTGGTTCACTCATGAAAAACTTTTTACCATCACTGCACCATCGAACAGTCAAAAACTGTCGTCTATATGCTGTCGTCGGAACTCGGAGGAAGAACATAGGCCTACCTGAATATCGCTTGCTTCGCACTTGCTCAACTTTCAATAAACAGGTAATGGTCATAGTTGGTGTGTCTGCACTTGTCATAACAGGAGACACTTCGTTGACATCTGGTGTCAAAATTAGGTCTAATGACGCGTACTAGGCCTATCAGAATGTCGTGCTAACGGAGGAGCTCTTACTAGATACACGAGAAATGTCAGAGTATCAAGCATTTAAGCAGAAAGGGTGCTTCGACACATGGAGCTCGTGAAACGGTCGAACTTCTGACGACCGAAGCACCTGATTTCATACATCCTATAGGCCTATACTTTTGCCTCAAAAGGTAAAGACCTAAATCGTGTGGTCTATATTCTATAACATCTGGGAATGATGCAAGAAAAAGTCTGCAGATAAAAATCGTAATGTCGATGACCATACACCAGGGGTGGGCAACATACGGCCCGCGGGCCGGATCCGGCCCCTGGGGACTTTTCAACCGGCCCTTGACATGTCTTTAATAAGAGCAAGATCTTGATTTGCTTAGGTTAAGTCATGATAAAGTAATAAGTCCGCAGTGTAACAAGCAAAACTTCTTATATCGATCAACTGATAAAGCAACAGACAGATCTCTCAACGTAGGCTATGAATGCTCACTTTTTTCCAGGACAGCGTCGGTCTGGGGTCACCCTCAGCCGCACACGACATGGTTATGGATTCCCCCATCTGGCTCTGGTAGATCGGAAGCGGTCTGATGGAAAAATACGGTGGATCTGGAAGAGAGATACGCCACATTCAAAAGACTATCTTGAGATAGGATTCGGGATCGGGATGCAATGTACAGTGGGTGGACTCAATAAAAGTGATATAACTTTGGTTCTGTTTGAAATATTTTGGTGACATTTAGCTGTCACACGTAGATATGAATTACCTTTCAGCCAGTAAAAGTTGATATAACAATTCTTACTTTTGGCCGAAATATTAGCAACAACGTTTAGGGGGTTACTTTTTTTGGCCCACCCTGTACGTTGTTTTCTAATTTTGTTGTATACGGTGTTTTCTTTTATTTCGCGGTTGTCAAGACATGCAAAGAATCAATCGATGGAGGGATCCACAATGTGAAACCAGAGAGCCAATTATCGGCGCATTCTGAGAGCAGTTCAACAAGAACAAGAAGACAATTGGAAAACATCATTTAAAAGTAGAATTATTTATGGAAAATGAGGAAACTATAGTAAAAGCAATTAGGATAAAATGACACAAAATAAAATAATTATAAAAAGGCAAAAGTCAGAGGGGCGATAGACAGAGGAGCATGAGAAGAAGGATGGAGGACGGGTTGCACTGATGATGGAAGAACCGAGAATCTGCGGAACTCAGAGGGGAGATCGTTCCAGATGCGTGGTGTTGTGTTGGATGTGGCTCGGTTGGAGAACTTAAGACGAGTAGTTGGTCTGCCTTCGAGCTGCGCATGTTCATTGCAGCGTTTAAGCCAAACTGAACACTAGAGCCAGAGCTCGTCGTCATGCAGATATTGTTGGTCAGCGAACGAGTACAGAGGTCAAGCCAGCGTTGACCGCGAACATGTCCAGCCATGCGATCAGTCCAGTGCTCCGCCGAAATGGATGATAATGAAACAATTTGCTTTAAAAAAAAAAACTGGTGGCCCACCAGTTCGGCCAATTGGCGCACGATGCCTTTAGTCGACGGGGTTATGTAATGTAAAGCAATTTGTTGGAATTAACTGTTTAAATTCAGGATTTATTAGCTTAAATCAGAGTTCAGTTATCATCAATTAAAACCACAGCGAACAAGACAGGAAGTAGCCCTACATAATTTATAGATGGTCTTTAAAGTTGATGCAGTATAATTTTACACGGTCGATCAGGCCATTTAAATAAATTCATATGCATTTAAATGCAGGCCCTATATTACACTTATTTAAATGTTACATAGTCCAGCAGAGTAACGTAATTAATGTAATGGTATATAACATGGCCCATCAGGGTAATGCAATGTAATATGATTTATCAGGGTAATGTAATGCAATATTGTCGATCCGGATGAACTGTAACCTTTTCCTGATGGATTCCAAGGACAAGCCGTAATTGTCCACATCAGAAGTTTGCATTTTGGGATCAGATTAGATCATATCACATATGATCAGATCAGATCATATTAAATCAGATCAGATAAGATTAGATCAAACAAGACTGGAAGAAGCAAGTATAGATAAGGGCGATATATAAAACTGATTGGTTAAGATATTTTCGACCTGAGACGTACCTCTGACGAGTACCTGGATCGGGGTAGAGACCTGACCAAAGCCAAGCGGGGAGTACGGGGTGCAAGTGTACGTCCCTTCATCCGTCGTTATCACAGTCTTTATCACGAGTGCACCCTCTTTGTTTGCCTTCATCCTCGTCATCTGGGTCAGGTCGATGATGCGCTCGTTCTTCGCCCACAGGATAAGGGACACTGGCGGGTTGGCTTCGGTCGGGCACTCCATCTTCCCCATCATTCCGCGCGGTAGGTAAGTCCGGACGGGCATCGATAAGACGCGCGGAAGATCTGTCACAAACCACAAGGACACAACTTCCGTCAGTAACGGACAAACGGCAAGTTTGTAAAGCCTCTACACAAACGCTGTGTAGTCTAATGAAAATTTACGATAGCTCCTGAAGGCTGAAACTACGAAAGTCTCGTAAATTGGAACCCAACTTCTAGAAATTTCATCTGCAGAAAATAGGTTTATTTCTGATTGAAGAGCCTATCATTGCAACAATCAAACTGAAATTGTGCAGAAGGTCTTGCATAAAATAATGGAGAACAAACTTCTCGAAGTTTCTTTGTTTTACGTGTCACTCATTAATTATCAATGATCCTCTCATGCAATATGAACAATAAACAAGAAATATCAAAGAATATCAACACGAACCCAGATTCAATTTGAATGCTTCAAATACCATTGTTGTCCTTGAAACGCTTGCAAATATGCATGCATACATGTATAAACGACATAATCACACATAAATACATACACACATACATGCATAATTATACATACATATATACATACATACGTACACATATAAATACGTACAAGTATACATGCACACATGCTATCTATATAAATGCATCATGCATGCGAACAAATATACAATTATACATGCACAAACATATACATACCTATAATACATACATACATACATACATACATACTTACATACATACATACATACATACATACATACATACATACATACATACATACATACATACATACATACATACATACATACATACATACATACATACATACATACATACATACATACATACATACATACATACATACATACACAAATGAATGGAATGAATCGTGACTAAACCTTCCTGACCGAGTTTGCTTTTGACTAAACGCCTGTGAAAAAGTTCGTTGCCTCGACTTTCATTACTTTGGACACTGAAGAAATCCGAAGATAAAATATTATCTTAAGCATATATAAGTTTTTATATTGAGCAAATGACGTGACAGTGACGTTATCGTCGGACTCACAGGTGACGTTGAGGAAGGCCTGCGCTTCCGGTGGTGTTCCTACGCCATTGCTGGGCTGGCAGCGATACCATCCGATGTCTTCCTTAACGACACTCGTTATGACGAAGGACCCGTCGGCAAAGAGTCCTGCCCGCGTCATCAGTCCGGGACTGTTGTGAACGTTTCCGTCGTCATGGAACCACTGATATGTGATGTTGTTCGGGTATCCCTCAGCCTTGCAGTTCAGCTTCACACGGCTGCCCTGGAATGCCGTTGTATTCGCAGGAGGAACCAGGATGTAGACGTTCCCTACACAAGCAGCTTCACTCTAAATCACTTTAATCGTAATCAGAATTTGTATTGCGCGCTTCAAGACAAAATAAACGGTGCTATAATGCATGTGGTAAAAAAGTTCCAGGACAATGCTCAGATATCGTAGTTGAATTCCACCGAATCTGAGATCCGGCGCTCCAAGTTGAGATCCGCAATCAGAACTATGAGATTGGACATCCGAAATGAGAGACTTCGAACTTATTTTACCACATGCATTTAACCGGTACCGTTTATTTTAGTAAAGTCTGATAACGATTATAGTGTTTCTTACAATAATCGACAATAAGATCGCTTTTCACGCATTTTGTTTATCCGATGAGCGAGCAAAACTGAGCATTGGCGATAGATTCACCAGTTAGGCTTGGGTTTATTTGCATCACCTCTGGACGAGCAACTTAACCACTGCAGTCAGATATCTAGTAAAGTACTTAGTGTCGAACTACCGCAGGCATATGCAGAGGCCAACCAACAAATTCCCATCCAGAGTTTGTCTGATTTGATATCATGTTCAAAGTTCCTTGCATCGAAGACGAGGAACGACAACAGTTTATTATAAGGTAATGTAAGGGTTACAAGTGAAAGTAACACACTTGCTGACATGGGAGTGTAAACTAAGTTAATGCGAAGATAAGGATGAAAGTAACACACTTGTTCACATGCCTCTATGGCCTAACTGAAAAGTAAGGCTATGTATTCAATAATTCGATAATTCAAGCAATACGTTGGCCTAGATGTCCTCTGCACAGATTAACTCTAATTTGTAAGTACATGGTAGCGTAGAGGTAACGGTAATTAACACGCATTTAGACGCCTCTATAGATAAACCTTAATGTATATTAATGTAAATGTAGTAATAAAAGGCGACGGCAACACTTGTTTACATGTCTCAGTAGATGAACTGTAAATGCAAGGCTGCAGGCAACCTATTCACCGGTATAGAATCGAGCGTGTATAGGCCTACGTAGGCTATACAACTATACATGTATACGTGTGCGTAGAGAGATGAACTACACTGTCCGTAATACTGCAGGGGAGACCTCCAGGAGACCATTTCCTCAAACTCAACCACATTAGAAATCGTCAAACTGACAACCGTAACAGTTACAGTTACAGTTAATAGGCTAGTTAAGCTATATAAGCTTTTAGTGCCTAGATCCTTCCATCCAATTGTCCAGTTTGCGTTTGAAAATGTAACAAAGCTAAGTAATTTTTTAAATGCAGGATTAAAACTCCAAACGAAGCACAACATTTAGCCTATATATATTACATCAATCTTAAATAGGCTTAAATATGAGAATAATCTGACGCTTAGCTTCAATTAAAGGATTGCTAACCTAGTTTTTCCAATTTCAATGTGAGGGCACGCTGGCCATTTTCCTTCCCACTAAGATGGGAGACGGCCGGAAGGCACAATGGCCAATCCATGGGTGGTGTGCACGGTTCGCTGAATCCCCAAGTGGTCCAGTATACATTGGAGAGCCTTTGGAAAATGGAATACCAGGGCATAGTGCGAAATTGTCCGTTGTCGAGTGATGAATTCGGGTCATCGCAGATGGGTTCGAACTTCGAATTGTAGAGCTGCTTAATTGATGTCCTTCATAATTGAGATATATGTACTTGGCGATTACATTTTTCTCAGCCACAAAAGAGAATATATAATTATAATTACATAGGCCAGAGAGAGGGAGAGACAGAGACAGAGACAGAGACAGAGACAGAGAGAGTTAAGAACAACGACATAATTATGCAGCTTACGCAAAACAACGACGATCATTGGAAAACGCAACTGAATGGAAAACAAAAACAAAAGTACAGTTTTAAAATGCTGACGTATTATTATCACTGCTCTCTGGAGACGCTGCAGTCTTCCTTTAAGCTCAGCGTCCAACGTTTTAGTCTCAGTGCATAAAGTGAAATTGAAAATTCATTGCCTAAGAGGATTTGATTTTCTGTTACCTGCTTTATCTTGTCAGCTGCCTTATATCTGATAGTTATCTGTTTTATCAGATTGCTTTCTTTCACCGTCTTTTCTTTTCAATATCCGCGATTTTCCGTCTTACGTTGCCCTCTACCATCGACCGATTTCAATTTCGACCATAGCCATGAAACTGACCCAACAATTCAGCTCTCGAGGAGTCGAGGACTTGATTTAATATAGCGCTAGCGAGGACGATGGTCTCACTAGCGCAGCTTTTGTGTGGATGTAGGAATTCTCTTTATAAGCATACGCATTAACCTATATTAAAAGTGAGCCTGAAGAGGTTGTATGATGCTACGCTAAGATTAAGCGTATATATATGTTTAGTTGATCTATGATATAATGACCAGCATCAGTGCATAAACCAGTATCATAAGGCACACTAATATAAAGGTTAGGCTGTAGGGAAACTGCCTACTTAATGTATCTGCTATCTGGCTATAGTTGTAATGTGTCTTTTAAGAACCGCACAGGTTATTGTGTCTTGAATTAACATGGAGATGGATGAGTCGGTTGAAGAAATTTGAATTAACGGTCGGCGCTCGATCGCTGGCCAGAGCAGACGATTTTTGCCCAAGCGCAGCAGCGGCAGCACGGAGTCCTCAGATTTCTTCAGTTATCCCTTGAAGGAGGAAGATACTCCGTGAAAGATGATTCGTAGGCCTATTCCAGATCGGACCTTAATGAACTGTGAAATGGGCGTTCTTATCGAGTGACTTCGATCGGCACCGACGATTGATCATGACATTTGGGTTGTAAAATCGTGCGATGTATGTGAATATATAGGCCTAAATCAGTATTGGCATAGTCGTCTTAGTGCAGCTCGTGAGTGAACAGTAGGCCCCTAACATTGTACCTAGGAATAAAAGTCAAGTCGGAGAACAATATGCCAAAGTTGATCATCATAGGATCAACATATGTGCTAAAGAGACTTTAGAGTGACAACAGAGTCGATGGCGATCGAGAGTAGCTGTGAAACTGTCGGAGAATAATTGTGGTGACAGATGTGGCTGGTGTCAGCTTGTGCATCAAAGGCAAAGTCTGGTTGAGTCGACCAGAGATCAATTTGTAACGAATTGTTACAAGCCTTAAGTATATTACTTTCACTAAGATTGCGAAGTCAATGTTATTCGCTAGAGGCCACTGCGGTAGTGCAGTACAGTGCATGCCAGCCGTAGATCTGTGGTATGCGAGTCAACCAATGGGAAGACGTCGCGCTTTCTGTGCTTGTTCGTGATTGGCTAGAGGTGAGCACGTGCGAACATTTGCGCCATTTTTCGTGGCCTGTATGCAGTTTCAGCCTAGAAGTGGACGAGGAAGGAAGGAATTGGTGACCTTAGAGCTAATTTTAGCGTGAAATGGTCTTAACTGCGCAATAAGGAATTTTACGATTAAAACGATGGAAATTGTCGAAAGTTGGGGATAATATTTCATCGTAACTACATCTTTGAAGATCGGGCGTCGAATTTATCGACGGGCGTTCGATATTTCTTCGAATTTGGGGAATTATGGCAAAATTACCGGGAGGCCATGTTTTCGATCGAATTGGTGCAACGGAGCTCCAGTGACCTTTGATAACCTTGACGTGGAATGATATTGGCAATTGGGAAGAATATATCTTGGAAGTTCAGGGAGTACAACCCCTTATTCTTTTGAGTCGTATATTGAAATCTCCAGCGATACTTAGATATATGATCGTTAGATTAGATACGTATAAATTTGTTGTGAAGCGATAAGACGATAGGTTAAGTTCATGTGCTATATAAATGTACACGTTAACTTAGTCAGGAAACATACAGCGATAGATAAGTCGATAGTTTAGATTCACTTGTGCTATATAAATGTAAATGAACATATGGCGATAGTATAATTCGATAATTTCATTTCTGTTCAATAAATAATTATAATGGAAGAAGAGATTTTATCTGAACACGAAACTAGCCGAATAGGCGACATTTTGGAAAGGGTGGTAGAAATCCAGGAAAAGATTGTAGAGCGCCAGATAAATCAAGACTCGATACTAGGGGCATTTATAGAGCGCCTGACAAATCAGGAAACTCTTATGAGTTCATTATTCGAATCTCAACAGACCTTCATGGAAACTCAACACGTATTTATGGAGCGCCTGTTATCAGATAGGGTCCCTGAGAGAAGAGAGCAGAAGAAAGAAATTGAGTCTGTTGTGAGAGCGCCGAACCCTAGTGAGGGCTTGACACTAAGCCCTGCTGCGCCAGTAACGGAAGCCGCGGACATGCCACTCGTCATCCATGGTAGAAGAATGCCTCAGGGACCTAGTATAATGCAACCGGACGTGAAGCCTCGCTCTCGGCCTAGTAAGAAAAGGCGACAGCGGTTGCAGCAGATAGAGAGAAGAGAACAGGCCCACAGCGCCAGCAAGCTGGGTTCAAAACCAGGGCTTGTATACTCTTCAGATGTTCTCTCACAACAGCGCGGGCACTCGCTATAGCGGGACCAGCACGCTACAAATTGACATCGAATGGTCTGTTTGTCTGTCTATCAATCCGTCTGTCTGTCTATCTGACCGTCCGTCCGTCTGTCTGGCTGTGCGTCTATACGTCTATCTGCCGTGTGCCGAGTGTTCCTCGGCCGGGCCAATTTCGGGCACCCGTGTTATATTGCCGGCTATAGGCACATTCCATACATTCCACTGCAGCGACGAAGGGACGGCCGCTACATTCCAGAAGCGTTTATCGTACGATGTACAGACGGACACTCAGATCTGGGAAACTATATGAGATTGTGGCTACAAGGCTAGATAAGGTGTCACATGCCTGACCTATCTAGTTTCAAAACTTCTATAGCGCCATAGTAGGAATAATAACAGCTGATGGTTGCTTGATATGTTATAAGTACTACAACTAGACACATGAAAAATATAGAAAATAATTACAAAGGTTTCATGAGTTTTTCATGAAATAAAATTAATTGCACAAGAAAATCTTGCAAAATAAACATAATTGTAAATAGGTATATCTTAAAATAAAGGAGCTGCCTATGAATTGACCTATCTCGTAGAAGAACTAATTGCAGGTGAATATTTTGTAAATACAACTACATACTAATTGTAAACAATTACATGTGGAAAGTAAAATAATTGACACGGAGCTTGGTAAAATAAAATTTATTGTATATGAATATTTTATAAAATAACATTTAATTTAAGTATTTTGCAAAACTGACTGCAAACAAATTGTTTTTGAAGATAAATGAATCTTATATAAATATAAAAATAGTTTCTACACATTAATATCTTGTAAAATGAAATAACTGCATTCAAATAACTTGTAAATGAAATGAAATTACAACATTAAATATCTCTCAGAATAAAATAATGTGAACATTTTTAAAATAAAAATGAAGGATATAATTCTTACCCGACGAATTCCAACCGTTTCCTGTTACAGTAAAAGACATTTAATAGACTAAATGCAGAAAGATGAAAAATAGTAATCACTTAATGTATAACAAAGTTTAGCAAATTTAAACAAGTTCAAGACCCATTTTTTAATCAAAAACAATTAAACTCTTTAAAGATGTTTAGACTATAAGAAACTCTCAAGCATTAATTTTGCTAATCTATGAAGCAAACAGAATGTAGTGGGACGAACTTACTCAAAAGCGGCGTTTTGGGAGGAACATGCGGGTAACAAGCGCATTAGACAATTGTCATTTTCTGTAAGTGTCTGGTGCGAGATATGCTTGACGCCTTTCTTGGAAACCAAGATTTCTCGGAGACGTCTACGATTGATATAGGGATCTAATAGCTGGATGTTCATTTCGGAGTGGACAGTTATGTCCGTCAATGATACTCTCTTATAGTTTTCATTCGCTGAGCCAGATTTCCTAGAGCAGCCATGCGTGACTCGGAGGCCGACTGATTTAACGCTTCAATTGTTACTCGAAGTACGCGGTTCGATTATCCTCGTCAGAACAGCAAACAGAAGGACTCGCTAATGTAGGGACCATGATCAAGTCCCTCGAGTACAATTGTTTAGCACCATCGACTGATACTTAGTCATTTATAGTGTCGCTACATAAATACATGCACACTATTACGTACATGCTACATATTAGCATTACGTTATGTTTTTAGAGCTATCCCCTTCAGCAGCACTCTAATTTGTGGATTAGATTACTAGATGCTCTCATAAACTGGAAGCTTACTTGATACAGCACTTCGCTTTAAAATGTGGAATGGCCCATGCTATAAATGATTAAAGGAAGCATCACGGAGTTGTGCCACAATAAATCTGGTATTTATTCCATCACGCTCCATATATACGCCCCAGATCATGTCCCTATCACTTCACCCACAACTTTAAATCATGAATCCGACCATGATTACAATACATCGTTAAACACCAGCAGACGATATAGACGTCGTACTCAGTCTGGTGGAATTTATTGAATAAATTTAGAAAACTAGTAGAATTAAGAAATCGGCGTAATCAAAGCAACTTTTCATCATATATAGCAAAACACATAAAACATGTATATATTATATATACATTTATATAACACACTGAAGAGTTCAGTTCTTTTAAGTGTCACCAGTATTAGGCCTACTTAAAGTATGTGAAATTGTAAATCAGTTCAAATATACCGGTACACAGGCTATTGCGTTGCAGCTCATAAAAATGTGTTGGCAGATAAATCTCTATAAATTTTCACCAGTTCTTGAGATTTGATATCGACCAAGGCTGTTGATGTTGGGACTAAGAATTTCAAAGGTTAAGGGAAAGAAGTAATAAGTTGGCGAGATGTTAACATCCTCACGTTGTTCCTGTGGGCTCCGGTCTCTGCAGGAAAACTAATCTCTCTCTAGCGTTTCATGACCAAAATGAATTTGTCAAGCTTCGATCAAGGGTGGATGAATGGCGGCTTGTCCGACCACGTGCGTTACCCATACACTTGTTGGGGAACGACACTGAGTTGTCCCAGGCAGATGACAATGAGGTGAGGTCGTTACCATAGCTTTCCTTACTCGCCCGTTTTTGTAATATTCTAGAACGCCATCAATATCAGTCAAGAGCCGACAAGAAAGTCACTCTTGTTTGGACAAGTAAAATAGTCAAATAAGAAGCACTTTTGAGAGAGTCTTATAAGGCGCTATATAAATGCTCTGATATGTTTGATGCAAATTGGACAAACTGGAAACGGAAAACAGGAAATGGAAAAGCCAGAAATGAAAAATCGGATGAAAAGCGACCCACCTTCGATGACTAACCGGATGGCGTGAGATATCTGTCCGATGATGTTCCGAAACGTACAGTTGTATAGTCCACCGTCGTCTGGACCCAACTGCTTCACTTGAATCCGATTCTGGCCGATGGATACGCGGTCTGTCTGCGTCATCTGATGACCATCTTTGTACCAGGTCAGCGCCGGATCCGGATTGCCGTCTGCCTCGCAGAAGATATCGACTGTCTCACCGTTCTTCTGGATGAGGAAGCCCGGAGATACTTCGCCAAGAACAGGGAGTGCTGCAGAACACAGAGAATAACCAGTGTTTAATCTGATCTGATCTGATCCAGCTCAAGATAATTTAAGATATTCTTATCTAATCTTAGATGATCTGTTCTACTTTGCGCGTAAAGATCGACTAAGCCCACATCCGATCTCCCATCTGAGTCCCGCAGATTCTCGGTTACTCCATCATCATTGTAAACCGTCCTCCATTATCTTTTCTCGTGCCCCTCTATTTACCATCCTCTCCACTCAAAACTGGCCTCACCTTTTCAAGAACTCCTACCCTGACTTGTCTGATCCTGCGCCTTTCAACTGTAATTATTCTCGCCATAAACGACACCCGCCTTAACAGCTGCTCTGACTCCTCTCTTGATCTGGCCCCTCTGGTAACCGGACTCGGGCCTCTACACAGCAAATAATTCTAATATTTTATTTTAATAAAGAATTCAACTGCTGCTATTGCAAAAGCAGTCACCAGATGACAGACGTAATTCACATGGAGCCATCAACTTCCAAGGCCTTGATTAGATGACCCATTAACTTCAATACGGCGACGTTCTAAAGCGTTCCATAGGTGGCTGAATGTTACAGTCGTTAAAGTTGCGCTACAGTTTGACCAGGACGCTTATTACATTGTACGTAATGAGGCAAATGAAAGTAACGGATTCCTTCTTTGATACAGTTAACGGTTCCGTAGAGTAATTCATAGAGGAAGCTGGAACGTGACACAGACAGACAGTCAGTCAGACAGACAGACAGACAGACAGACAGACAGACAGACGGAGGCAAGGAGGGAGACTGAGACTGAGGGAAGGCACAAGAGTCCGAGACGCCTCTGTGTAAGAAAGCGTGCTGATCGTGGTTCGCTTCCCGAAGGTGGCTTTTTTTAAGTGATTTAAATCTCGGGCTAGCACGGTCCGTACACTGGGACCTTAAATGTCGTGGCACCCATTCAGACTGGCAGCGGTAGGGAAGGCTCTCACCCGATCAATTCAATAAAAAAGAGCAGGGTCCAGGCCATACAGTCGCTATTGCAAAATGGTGTACATTTACATATACAAGAAAAGAATAGGGCCTACAACAACAACATGGAAGGATGCAAGAAAAAGGAGAGAAGAAAGGTGAAAGGAGAAATGAAAGAAGAACGCAATGGCAATAGATGGAAAAGATTAAAGTGGGTTATAGGAATGTCTGGAGAGGGGGGTGAGAGAGATTGAGCAAAACACCAGGAAGAAGAGTATACGCTGAACGGATGGATTAAAAGCGATGATCGAACGAAGTCTGTTGGTTGCTGGAATTACGTTGTTCCGCCTCCAGTCTCCATATGAAAACTAGGAACGCCAGAAAAAACTAATCATAGGCAGAACAAAACATCGTCCATCAAACCGGAATACGCCAATCAGACGTGTTAATCAAATACCTTAATCAAAACGTCCCAGTTGAACATGACGTCACAAGAGACAGATTGATGACGACTTTTACGACTGCACCAAATACATGCAACAGTCATAAACCGAGACAGAGAAAATCAAATGTGAGTCATAATGCAACCGAGCATTTATATAGCGCCTCTCAGGAGTCTTTAGCCGGTCTCGAGACCTATTAAAAATGTACATCAATTGAACTAAGTCTAATACCCAGAGGGCTGAACGTGTCAGAAGTTCGGAATTAACACTGTCAGAACTGTCAGAACTGTCATGAACTTGTTGCACTCTGTATGCAAATTCCTGCTGTGCGCAGATGAAGTCAGAAGGTTCATTTTCCCGACACAAAACAACGTCAGTTATTGGACTTCATGAAGACAGAATGCCATGGAATAAATAAATGATGTCATCAAGAGGTCACGGGCGTAGAAAATGATGTCGGAAACGCGTTATGACAATCATTATTAACAGACATTTTTAGGTCAAGAGTAGTCGGATAGGTTACATAGACCAAGAGCGCTCAAGTGATGTCATAAAGAGGTCATTCGACTTCCTGATTATGTCACAAAGAGATTAAGGGCGGTCACTAAGTGTCAAAGGGCTCAGAATGTGTGAGGTGATGTAATAATGCGGTTCAGGACAGAAAAGTGTATCGTAAAGATGTCAGAAAGAGTCTGCAGATTATGTCATTAGAATCAATAAATAATAATCGGATGACGCTACAATAAATTATAGCCAATTCGATGTCTTTATAGAGAATGAAACAATGACAAATAGATTACGTCATAAAATAGCTCGTGATAATTCGATGACGTCATAGAAACAGAGGAAGGCGGTTTGGAAACATTAGATAAAGACAAATAAATAATTTCAGAAAAATTGTCTGTTAATAATGAAGTCAAGCACAATAAATTATAGAATGAAAGTTAAGCACAATAAATTATAGAATGAAACAATGACAAATAGATTGCGTCACAAAATAGCTCGTGATAATTCGATGACGTCATAGAAACAGAGAAAGGTGATTTTGGAAACATCAGAAAACCCAATAAAATAATTTCAGAAAAATCGTCTGTTGACAATGCAGCCAAGCACAACAATGATTGCTATATAAAAGATCAAGAGCAGTAGATGACGTCATAAAGATTAGACAGAACAAAACGTCATAGCGCCTTCGAAAGGTTGGTAAAAAGCGCGTGCTACCTATACAATAATCAGGTACACTGCATACACGGATTAACAATAGGATAACGTCAGAAGTGAAGTCTATGACAATCAGATGACGTTACAAACCGGAATTGAAGATGGCACAAACGGCGTCGGGTACAATAACATGGCGTCATACTGACAATCGTGCAGACAGGGCATTATTAAAAGGGGTCAGGTAAAAGCGTGTAATTGACTCGTCGAAGTTCCGAATGGAGTCTAGTGTACATTTTCCTTCTTTCCGTTTATTAACTAACAGCATACTTTGTTAACGACTTCCGAAGTTCTGAACGCTGGGCCCTGAAATATTTTGACCTGATCTATTCGTCGCGTAGCGCAACTCGATACTATCGCGGTCTCTGCGTCGCTGGCAATAATTGTTCACTGCCGTAGGTTTCCTTTGCTGAATTCTCGCTCATCAGTTTCCGCGTAACCCGAGAAGAGATCCCACCGCACTGGTCAAGACTTTAATGTCGACGACTTCCAAAATTTCAAACGATCGGCCTCGAAAGTAGGGCACATCGATATAAGACGCAAACTCTCTGAGTTTTTTTATCATTAATAAAACAAACAGTTTACTGACACAGCACAATAACTCGTCAACATACATCATTAAAGACAAGAAATCATCAATAACATTTCCAACTCAAAATACCAGAAGGGCACACGATACTGTGCACCTTCCACACTGCCTTCTATAGTATACCAGCTCAGACCGGTTTTCACAAGTCTACACTGTGTTCCAATTGAACTGATACCTTTTTTGGCAATAAATATGTAAATTATTAAAATAATTGAATACACTTTTACAGTTTGAAAGTGAGATAAAGTAACAATGTTTTCCAAAGATTTCGCGAAATTCTATCAACAGGGTCTAAAGTTATGTAAATTCAAATTTGGACAAACAAATTTCGAACATTCCAACATGTAAAAATTCATTTCTTATTTGTTATTAAACTTTAGACTTGACAAAAGCATGAAGACATCAATATTTAAAATTAATTATTTGAGTAAAATATTCTTCAAAGCTGATGCTCAAAATGGCCGCCATTAATTCGAATACATGCTTTGAAGCGATCTCGCCATTCATTGGTTGCACGATCAACAATTCCTTGATCAATCCGATGCACTGAAGTTCGCGAAATACCAGTTTCTCGGGATATTTGACGAATTATTGTGTTGGTGCCAGTCGGTCTTCTTGGTTCAATACGAGTGTTTTGAACTTTCAGCAGAATCAACATTTCCATAGGCCTAGTACGTGCTTTGCGTGGTGTACCAACACCATACCGTTTTTCTGCTGATCCGGTTGCATCAGTTTTTGCAATCAATCGATTCGACCAGTTTCGATAGACCAGTTTCTGTTAGGAAATTCCTTCAAAAACCTGTTTGCTCCATAAAATTTTTCCTGTCTTAAAATTTTAATCAAACTCAAGTCATCTTTACTGAAAACCATTTTCTTTTATTATCGTCTGCTTACATGGAAATGAAGTTATTATGACGTCATTTTTCAATAAGTAAGGTATGCACCATGCAGTTTGTTTTTATCTTTCACATGTTGGAAAGTTCGAATTTTGTTTGTTCAAATTTGAATGTGCATAATTTCGGATCCTATTGATAGAATTTGATTAAATTTTCGGTAAGTAGTGATAATTTATCTCTCTTTCAATCTGTAAAATTTTATTGAGTTATATCATATGTATAATTGACAGATTTATTGCCAAAACGAAAAGGGAAGCCAATCAGCTCAATTGGGACACAGTGTATATGACTCTCACTGTTTCGCAAACGTGGGTTTATCCCAAAAACTTTCGCCATTGCTCAATCGTAGGCCGTTCCAAACGTTTTCGCTCTTCCATCGTCTCAGTACAGAGCAGCAGCCAACAAATTTAATCACAACAGTTACTTCAACCTTTGCTCTATCATCACACTCAAATAGAAGAGAAGGCTTGATCTGAAAATGAATTCATCAGATAACATAAAATGATATTTAACTTCAGTTACATTCACATGGAAAATTCAATCCAAGCTGCAGAAACATATCCAACGCCCCGATGACTCTCAGTTGGATGTTGATGGACTCCTTTAGCATTTTCAATTGAAAGAGCAAGCCTGCAGTCAATTATAACGGAATCGCAGCGTCACTGAACAGGACGAAATGACCTCTGGTTTTTGCCATGGATTGCTAAGTTACCGATGATGATGGATCTAAGTATGCCATCTCCTCAGCAGCCAACGCAAAGCGGATCAATAGGCATCCAACAGTTCTCAGACAACGGCTTACAACAAAAACACTACACATAGGACTACATGCGTGATAGAGATAGGATCAGCAACCACGCGACAGCCCATTATCTGGGAAGAATATATATATATATATATATATATATATATATATTGCAGGAGGTTTAAGTATATATATAATTATATATGTATGTAAATATATGGATGTGTGTAATATTGCATGTATCTATAATATTACATATAAATGCTCATAAACATGTGCATATTGCAATTATATGCATATATAAGTACGTATATATATATATATGTGTATCAAGGAATTTAACCAATTAGCTTAATGTATAGGTTAACAAAGAGCACTCGTGAGAGTTTCGTTAAATGCTCTACATTAATGTCGATGTATATTACATACATATGTATATTACGTATATATGAACGCGCGCATAAATGTATAGAAATATTGAATACTGATGAATATCGCCGAACCATTTGTTCAAATCTATAGCTCTGATACATTTCCGATTGTATAGGCTTACATATCGCATCGCACTTGTACTTAGGTCTGTAAATACATCATTATTAATTGTATAAAATTGTATATGATCTTATTTAAATCTTAATTATATACATATCTTCCTCTCCACACACAATACGCGCATTATAAAAACATAAAGATGTCTGCGAACGATATATTTCGGATAAGTAAAGGCTGATCTGGAGATCGCAACATGCGCAGTTGCCAAGAAGTTTGACAACCCTGTCATAAAATGTAGGAAGCGCTAAACGAGAGCCGTCGCATGTTGACCTCCGGTATAGGGGCCTGGGCTAGAATGGAGTGGTCTTGCTATCGTCGGGGACATCCATAAATAATCCATATCTAACGATGTCGACACACAAGTGATGGCAATACAACGTAATAACTGGATGGTCAAACTAGTCTCGGGGTCGCCGCCATCCGCCGCTGAGCCCTCAAGTCGAAACCAGTCGCTAAACTACCGACTGCTAGCGACTTCGTTCACGTTAATATTCTGCTTATTGTTTTAATCGCGGTCTCCGAGTTTCGATTTTTGACGAAGACAGCAGCAGCAGGACAGAAGCAACACTTGCTTATAAGGTACGAGAGTGGAACAGATTAACAGTCTAATGTCGATATCAGATCACCAGTTGTTTACTTACAAACTGCCCGAGTGGTGTCTGTAACTTTGCGTGGCGTCACGCAATCGTTTTAATCGAAAATGGCGTCTCTAAGTAAAGGCAAACGTAGCGTTGAAAATACGTTGGCTTTAACGTCTATGGCCAGTCGACTAAGTCGCTAAGTCAGTTACTAACTCATCAAGTCAGTTGGTAATTTCTTAGCGACTGACTCCGGGAATTAAACTGTCATACGGCGACGCCTCGGGGATAAACTTTGAAGTTCAGCGGTATTCATCTAGTTCCGATGTGGTGCGAATAGGCCCCATGACCGGTTACGATGATGAGTCACTTCCGCCCACTTCTGTCAACAAATACTGTCTGTCTGTCTGTCTGTCTGTCTGTCTGTCTGTCTGTCTGTCTGTCTGTCTGTCTGTCTGTCTGTCTGTCTGTCTGTCTCTCTCTCTCTCTCTCTCTCTCTCTCTCTCTCTCTCTCTCTCTCTCTCTCTCTCTCTCTCTCTCTCTCTCTCTCTCTCTCTCTCTCTCTCTCTCTCTCTCTCTCTCTCTACGGTACATATGTTGTTGAGAACTGAACTGATCGTAACTGTGTCCCCGCTGCGAGGTCCTGAGCTTTCTATCATGCTGTATGAAGGCCAAAATTTAGATCCGAAATAAACTCCTTCACGTCTCTAGTCCAAGTTGTTCTATAAGCTTAGGTCGAAAGCGTCGTCTAGTCCAACCGAAGAATAGTCAAGGTAAACGGAGAGTACTTTGATTACTAATCTAATCCATTATTCTATTCTAATAATTTCAATAAGCGTCAATTCAATAATGCAAAGGCGTCCGCTGATGCTTCCTGGTAAATCCGCAAGTGTAAAGCAGACTAAGTAAGTGAGTATACATCAGACATTATGTTTTACGGATAGTGGCTTCACAGAGAGGCGTCGGGGCTCCTCTCCACGACCTCTCTGCAGATCATGGTGAGCTGCAAAAGAAACGGAGACATTTCGACGCCACCCGGAGTACGTCACGACATCTAGGTAAATTATTCAGCAACGGCTGCTCAAAATACAACAGCGTCGCAGCGTTCCCTAATTTCCTTTTAATACCGCGCGGAACACTTTCCACCTGCTTACCAGCGCTCTCGCCGGTCGGTGCTTCCTGTGCGCGCGCCCATAAGCACATATTTCGAATACATACGTAATAAAATGAGAGGAATAAAATACTGATCGGACGACGGGACAATATTGAAAGCTCTCGATGCCGTTCTGCGTTTGAGGCACTTCCGAATTTTATAACCAATTTTGCGACCTGCATTTGGCAAAGTGATGATGAACGAGAATGGGGATTATTTTGTAGCGAAACCGGTCAGAGAAGAGAACTGGCTGTGTTCGGTCGACGTTTGCTGTGTTTGGCCAGCGACGTTTGATCCGAATTTATTGGTGGAGATTCATTCTGAGAGAACGACAAACACAAGCGTTTGATTTACGGACTTTTATCCGGATTTGGTTTTTGCTCAAACAAGGGAATAATACACGTATTTATGTGTGCACGTGTGACGTTCGTCGCTCGAGATCAACTAACCCTTCATCAGACATGGTACCAATTTGTGTCGGTCTTACCCGAGACGCTGCTTCGTCGTCGGGCTGGGTTCGGCTCCAGCCAACCGACCTTCTGGAGTCGCCCGGGTCACTATCCTGTCTACTTCTGCTGTAGACGAGCGGTTCCCTGTCTCCGCTCTCAGTGCCCATTTCTCCAAGAGGAGGTCCCGAGGGTATCGCTTGTTTGCGAACAGTGTCGCTGTCAAGCTCCATCTCACTTTCGGACTCTGCCACTGCCGCGGTCGCCGGGTGGGCAACGTCCTCGTCTTCAGGATGGCCGTCCTTTAGAACAGGGTTCGCTCTCTTGCCGGCAGGAGTCCTCAGCTTCCTGTGAGATCTCTTAGTCAAAGACTTCCTCTTTTTCTCCACCTTAACCGAACCCTCACGTACCATTCTGCATCTCATGACTCTCGAGTTATCGTCAATAGGGGAAAACCCTGAACGTTCTCCTGTCCGAGAGGACAAGGTGTACATCTGACGAGTCGTCACGTCGTGCCGTCTCAAACACGCGAACATCTTGCGATAATATATACACGTGTAATATTAACGCGGTATACTGGTCTCACGACACTCTCTTCTGCTAGGACAGGTTCTAGGTCTAAAACCTCCCTAACCGCACGCAGAACTGTGTTCCGACCGGCGCACGAGGTGGGCCCTACTTCGCACTTCGGTCAGTTCTCGGAACTACGTGTTTCGATCACCAAGTTATTTGCTCTGAATAACGATTGGTTTGAATACAAGATTTTCCTGACTCTATCGTTTTTCCTGGTCTTACCGCACTGCAATCAGTTGTCGGGCGGTCTTTTCCCGTACTGCGGTCTTTCGGTAACAGTGGTCTTTCCCAGTAACTATTTTTAGTTACCGGGCGATGGAGCCCCTCCAACGCTCCACCGGCGTGTCAGCCATCCAAGTGTCACAATCCAAATGTAACGCCGACCCCGTAAGGTTACCAGAATGTCCTGAATTTTGTTCCCAAGAATTTCCGAATTTTGGTTCCCTAACGAGGGTCACGCTTACTCCCACAGGTAACCGGACAAGCTCCAATCGCGGAGTTCTTCAAACCCCAAGAGGGAATTTCCTGCCTGTCGCCAAATTTACCCTTATTATCGTTTTTGCACTAAATTGGTTTTTTCAGGTATCTCGACGGTCACTTCACCGAGTGCCGAAGTCGCGTAAAACTCTCCCAGCCGAGGACGCCGAAGTCGCGTAAAATTCTCCCGGCCGAGTACGCCGAAAGTGCGTAGAACTTCCCTTGTGTCGAATACGCCGAATTCGCGTAAAACTCTTCTCAGTGGATAAAACCAAACACTGTCGGATCTTGGAGTTCTTCGAACTCCAAGAGGGATTTCCTTGCCCGACGCCAAATTTACTCTTGGTTTCAAGGATTTCAGAATTCCAGAAAATGGCTACCTTAAGAAGGTCACCTCTACTCTCATGGGTTACCGGACAAGCTCCGATCGCGGAGTTCTTCAAAACCCAAGAGGGACTTTCCTGCCCGTCGCCAAATTCACCCTGGTTTTCGATCTCACACTGACTTGGTTTTCCTGTGTATCAACGGTATCCTTCCCCGAGTATTACTCAGCCGTAGATTTCCCACGATCGGGATCTAGCCCGCTTCGCGATCAACTGAGGGATCGGCGCTGTCGGCCCGTCTCCCAACAGTGAACTTCTTTAGCTGTACTCGGGATCGCCTGATTATATTATTCGGACGCCCCTTTCGTCCGTAAATATATTTGTACTAACCGGAAACTCGAACTCTGACTCTGTCGTAACCAAATTCACTCGCCTACCACACTGAGTGCAGTATATTTAAATCGGTAACTGAATCGCTAACCAACAACGCTGTTTGACAGTATTGCTATGTATGAAGAGTCGAACCAACTCTTCACGTATAAAGCAGCACACCGTGAGGCAGGCTCTATGCATCCCTAATGAACGCGTCTGCTCGCTATGCGCTGGCTTCAGACCGTCGATCGGGCTTCCCTGCCACGGTCGTTGCCGGACAGTCGCCTATTGAAATTAAATAAAAATTAAATGATCGATGCTGGGTCTTCGCATGTAAAATTAAGAGAAACGATGCTGTTCCCTTCGCATGTAAACTTAAAGAAAACGATGCTATTCGCATAAAATAAATCCTCCTACTCACGCACTGTGGCCTTGACCGCCACACTCTCCCCACCTTACTTAGATGCGGAGCATCTCTGCCAAAATCGGGGACCTTAATCAAACGTGACAGGAACATCCCCAACCCAGATCCACTTAGAGAGCAAGGAACCAAATGCACCTTTGGTTATAGGGCGGAATATCGACAATCTCGGCACCCTGCACGTACGCCAAACACGATGAGAACCGTGATAGCGACAGCCTTTTTAATGATGCTTTCGATCTCTCGGCACCCTGCACGTACGCCAAACACGATGAGAACCGTGATAGCGACAGCCTTTTTAATGATGCTTTCGATCCGAACCACCACCCTACTGGCAACCTGTCGTACCTGACAAATCGCCAACCTTAACAGGCCCTCTATCATGAACCTGAGCTCTACCGGACCCCAAGGGCCAGGAGAACTTAAGGAGAGAAAAGTCGCCCACTGTCTCCCGATCTGGTAACCATCGTCGATCAGTCACACCCGGTACCACTTCAAAATCGTGAAAGCAAAATAACTAATACAAGTTATCATATTTACGCACATGATCTAAGTCCTAACATATGCTTCTATCGCATGATGATCTATCCTAAGTGCGCACTAAGGTAGCGCACTAAAGTATCATGAAACGGTAACCAAGGAAATCGCATTGCCCCGAATTTCCTTAACACTCGTTGTTACGAGCATTATACTGTCGAAAAGAAACTCTGTCGTCACAAGGAAACGGAAACATGGTTCTCCAATAATTCGCTTGTAGAACCAACGCAATGAAGCGTTCTAGTACTGGAATCTTTACTCGTTTCAGTACTATCCACTAATCCAATGTTTAACCGAAAACATATCATCAAAAGAAAACTTAAACAGTCGTTCACTGACAATCCGTAAAACCAACGCAATTAAGCGTTGCTGGTATCACAGGTACGGTATGCTCCCAGATACCGCTCAAAAGAAATACTCTCATCAAAAGGGCAACTGAAACATGAGTCTCGAATAGTCAATGAAACCAACGCAATTAAGCGTTACTGGTATCACAGGTACGGTATGCTCCCAGTCTGTGACATATCTCCATGTCAAACTCCTCTATCATCTCTAACCAACGAGCCTGTTGGCCAATCGGTTCCGGTGTTCTGCGTAACCACTGAAGTGCGGAGTGGTCTGTTCTGAGTAGGAATTTACTACCCAGTAAGTACTGACGAAACTCTTTCAAGAAATACACCACAGCTAACAACTCTCGCCTGGTAACGTTATAGTTCCGTTCCGCCGTCGACAAGAGTCGACTCGCGTAACAAATCACTGTCTCTTCTCCTTCTTGTACTTGCGATAACACCGCTCCAATGGCGTATGCCGAGGCATCCGTATCTAGGATGTACTGGCCCTCGTCGTTCGGTAACCCAAGTATAGGTGCGGAAACCAACTTTCGTTTAAGTTCTTCGAAAGCTCCCTGACATTCGTCAGTCCAATGGAACGGTACATTTTTCCTGGTCAGGAAATGAAGTGGTTGAGCTACCACCGCGAAATCATGTATGAAACGTCGGTAATAGGAGCAAAGACCAACGAAGGATCTGACTTGCCTCAAGTTCCGAGGAGCAGACCATTCTTCTACGGCCTTGATCTTGCTCGGATCCGTCGCGACCCCTTCTTCACTCAAAACGTGACCAAGAAACAATACTCTCTGTTGTAACAGGTAACATTTGGATGGTTTCAGCTTGAGATTATACTCTTGTAATCTCCTGAAAATCATCTCTAGACGTTGCATGTGCGTCTCTACGTCCCTCGAGAACACAATTATGTCATCCAAGTAAACCAGACAGATGTCATAGTTTAGCCCTGTCAAGACTAAGTTCATTAGTCGACAAAACGAGGCCGGACTATTGCACAATCCGAAAGGTAACACTTTGAATTGGAAGCTGCCCCTTCTCGTAACGAACCCGGTCTTGTGTTTGTCTCTTGGGTGCAAGGCCATCTGGTGATAACCTGCTCTCAAATCGAACGTACTGTACCATCTGGCGCCACCCAGGGTATCTAAACTCTCGCGGATAAGGGGTAACGGATGAGCATCTTTCCGTGTCTTCAGGTTCAGTTGCCTGTAATCGATACAGAAACGCATACTGCCATCCTTTTTCTTAACCATTACGACATTGGATGCCCATTCCGATATCGACGGTTCAATGATTCCTTGTCTCAACATGTCTTCTACCTGACGATCAACTTCCGGTAACATGGAAAGCGGTTGACGTCTCAAAGGTTGCCGAACTGGTTTCTCCTGTCCCGTATCGATCTCGTGTTGGATCACCGAAGTGAATCCGTTATCACTTTCGTTAAGGGAAAACGTTGCGCTGTACGTTAGCACAAGTTTTCGTAACCTGATTCGCTCTTTTTCCGAAATGTCTGCTGGCACTTCTTCCCATAGTCGTTTTAGGGTCTGTTCGGCAAGTGGGTTGAGCGTCTGCTCCGCCACACTGGCCGTTGTACTAATCTTCGATCCAAACCGGTCAATCGTACTTTGCTGCTTTCCTTGGCGTTCCTCCGGATAACCTGGGCCCATAGGCTTCTCCGGATTTTCGCTTCGGTAAGGCTCATCATACGATTCCGTTCTGGCTCGATTAACTGTCACATCGACTACGTTCACTCGCTCCAGCGGACATTCAGTCCGTTTCTTGACTAGCGAATCTCTGTCTCCAACATTCAACATCCTGATCCACACTTCCGTGTCTCTTCCTGTCACCAACGTACGTCCGATTATCAAATCTTTTGATAATTCCATTGGAATGGTCGTCCAATCTTCGTTATCTTTTTGGAAATGCGGGTATACTACCCAAACTGGAACGTCGACTTCGCTCCTTGGCGGAACTAATATGTCCTCTTGCACAATAACCCTCCGGCACATGGACTCGGTAACGACCTCTTTCAGCGGGATCTTCTCGCTCCCAAGGAAAACGCATCGACTTGCGAAGTCCCATCTTGCCTGATTGGCTTCCAGCCAAGATAACCCCAAGATCACTTCTGTCACTTGGTCTGTAACTAGGCAGGGTACAGGGTACACCTGCTTTCCGATCCGAATCTTAAGGTTAGTTTCACCATCCACCTTAATCTGACTTCCATTAGCGGCTAGGAGTCGCTGTTCTGACGGTACTAGCACAGCGTCTAGCACGAAACGTCGTGGCACAAGTGACATTTCACTTCCAGAATCAAGTAGACAGTGTATACGTTTTCCTGCCAGTCTCGCAACCACGTAGGCCACCCTACTGCCTCTGACCAGTCGGTTTTGGGTTTCCTCTTGTATCGGTTCAGCCTTTGTAGGTTCACTGGTACCGGTTGCACCATTCGTCTCAGCGTTTCTCTGAGGACAAAATCGCTTCATGTGTCCTTTTCGTTTGCACAAGTAGCATTCGATATCCGGGTTATGCAACCGTGTGGGCGGATAAATCCGTCGCCACCCCACATTCGGTTCGGTTGTCCTCTGATCTCCCACAGCTAGATCAGAACTGTTCTCCCTTTCATGAGGATTTCTCGGAACGATGCCCAAATTCTGATTTATTGTCACTCGATCAAGTTCTCTTGAAAGATTTTTAATCTTTCGCTCGAGATCTTCTAGACGACGAGACTGTTGCCCCTCAGTGCTCGAGTCTTTTCGGTCTTCCATGGTAACTTTAACTCTCGCGTGTCTCCGGTCTAAATCACCACCTTGTGTCGAAGATCGACCATAGGCATCCAACCTCACCGCATGTTTATACGCCGCTTCGAGGTTAACTGGTTCTCGCTCGCGCACCTTCTGCCCCAAATCTTGGTTCGCCAGTGCATCAATGAAAGCGTCACAAGCGACCGTCTCGACGATATCACTTGTTGGTCCTGGGTATGCCAAAGCCATTAGCCTTCGTACTTCCTGCACTACACTACTCAGCGTTTCTCCGTGAGCCTGCCGGTAAGTGCGAAGTTTCATCCGATATAGGCTAGTTTGGTCATCAGACCCGTACCGGGCCTTAAGCCGCTCAACAAGTTCTCGCCACGACACGTCCCTCTGTGCACCCATGTCCCACAACAGCTGCGAAGCGGGACCCGTAACAATCTCGGCACCCTGCACGTACGCCAAAACGATGAGAACCGTGATAGCGACAGCCTATTTAATGATGCTTTCGATCCGAAAGGGCACACATTAACTGGTCTGCTTTTTCCTGATCACTCCACCGGTTGCACCGTGCACAAACTTCGAACTTTGCTAGAAAGGCTGCGATCGCTGACTTGCCTCATACTTCTCTAGCTTGCTTCGTATACCGCGATCCGATCGGTCTTCGCCTCTTGTCCGTGTAACAAGTGATCTTCCGACACTCTTCTTGGGATTTCCTCTCCGGTTGTCCTCATCGTTACTCCGGGACTCGTTTCCCTCGTCTGTCCTCACCACTGACCGGTGCCGACTCTGTCCCCTCAGAGTACCCAACGTCTTCCCTGTACGCCACTTAGAATACATCGTAGTCATCTCGCGGTCGCCTGACGTTGCACTGTCTTCATCAGAGATGTACTCAGCCTGTCTCTGACCTTTTCTACGAGGCTCACCACCTGCGTAGTCTTTGGACTCCGATCGTTTATATTTATTGCGAGAGCTCTGAGAGTTTCCGTTGACGAACGTAACTCTTCTGTCTTCTTCGCGAATATCTCTTTTTCCTGACTCTGGCGGTCTGTCAGATTCGTCGTACCTAAGACAATTACGACTTCTCGAATCTGGTTTGTGCCCTTTAGAGTACCGCTCGTGGGTCTCATCCCAGGCCAAATGATCTCTGTCTCTTCCCATGTTCGATTCTCTCTCGGTTTCTCTATCAAGTGCCTGTTTTAAACTGCGTCTCTCGTACTCTGGTAGACGTTCCTTACCATACGTCTCCCTTTCAGTTTTCTCATAACTCTCGTGTCTTCCTCGTTGGCGGAGGTTTTTCCTGTCAAAGACTCCGGTTCTCATGGCCTCTTCTGGACCAACACTATCGGTGTCTGAATCCGAAGAACTCACTGACGAACGTAATTTCGCCTCAACCCTTCCTCTTGTCAACAGACGTTGTCGACTCGATTGCCTTGCCGTTTTTCCGTGTGACTCTCTCCCGCTGTCCTCGGGAAGATAGCGGCTACGTAACTTTTCCGAAGTTTCCGAAAGCGAAACTTCCTCACGTGTCTCTGTGTTACCTCGGCTCCGTGCCGGCTCTTCGATCTGCAGCTTCCCTCGGCGATCCATCTGGTAACCTGGGCCCGTAGGTTTCCCCGATGTCTCGCGTCGGTAAGACTTCGCATGCTGAGCAGCAGGAACAGACAGTTCTTCAAGTTTCGAACTCATCATTGCCACACTCTGTCGCAGGTAAGACATCTCCGCTTGCCAATCTACCTCATCTGTCACAGGTCTTGGGCGACCTTCTTCCATGTTGGTAAACGGTACTCGATTGCCTTCGTTTCGCTGATGCGCCACGATGTCACCACTCGTTTTCTGCACTTCGGCGTCACCCCGCGGTTTCAGGCCTGTCTCAATGTCTCTTGGCCTATCACAAGCCTGTCTCGACTGTACAGGTTGCCTGCCCCGTACGATACTAGGTACTTGAACCTGCACAAGGTTCCCCGATCTATTGTCGACGAGTGGTTTGGACCTGTCAAACCTACTCTCACCAACGGTCTCTCGCCAGTGTGTGAATGTCTCGTTATTCACATCGTTCTGTACTACCTCAGTAGTCTTTGGAACGGTTATCAACCATCCGTTATCCTCATGGAAACCTCTTTCACGCCCACTGCGGGTTCCAGCTTCCGTTTCAAATGCACTGGTTTCGTCAGGTGCACCCGTTTCATCAAGCAACCTTCGTTTGCTTTTCCGTTTACGTAACTTTGGACGCGCGCCTCCGTGCTCACTATGGGGCACTTCATCCGACTCGTCCTCGGTATCTTCCTGACCTTGCCTGGTTCTGTGACAAGAAAACGTTAGGACCCCACTTCTGGTACCAGTTTGTGACGTTCGTCGCTCGAGATCAACTAACCCTTCATCAGACATGGTACCAATTTGTGTCGGTCTTACCCGAGACGCTGCTTCGTCGTCGGGCTGGGTTCGGCTCCAGCCAACCGACCTTCTGGAGTCGCCCGGGTCACTATCCTGTCTACTTCTGCTGTAGACGAGCGGTTCCCTGTCTCCGCTCTCAGTGCCCATTTCTCCAAGAGGAGGTCCCGAGGGTATCGCTTGTTTGCGAACAGTGTCGCTGTCAAGCTCCATCTCACTTTCGGACTCTGCCACTGCCGCGGTCGCCGGGTGGGCAACGTCCTCGTCTTCAGGATGGCCGTCCTTTAGAACAGGGTTCGCTCTCTTGCCGGCAGGAGTCCTCAGCTTCCTGTGAGATCTCTTAGTCAAAGACTTCCTCTTTTTCTCCACCTTAACCGAACCCTCACGTACCATTCTGCATCTCATGACTCTCGAGTTATCGTCAATAGGGGAAAACCCTGAACGTTCTCCTGTCCGAGAGGACAAGGTGTACATCTGACGAGTCGTCACGTCGTGCCGTCTCAAACACGCGAACATCTTGCGATAATATATACACGTGTAATATTAACGCGGTATACTGGTCTCACGACACTCTCTTCTGCTAGGACAGGTTCTAGGTCTAAAACCTCCCTAACCGCACGCAGAACTGTGTTCCGACCGGCGCACGAGGTGGGCCCTACTTCGCACTTCGGTCAGTTCTCGGAACTACGTGTTTCGATCACCAAGTTATTTGCTCTGAATAACGATTGGTTTGAATACAAGATTTTCCTGACTCTATCGTTTTTCCTGGTCTTACCGCACTGCAATCAGTTGTCGGGCGGTCTTTTCCCGTACTGCGGTCTTTCGGTAACAGTGGTCTTTCCCAGTAACTATTTTTAGTTACCGGGCGATGGAGCCCCTCCAACGCTCCACCGGCGTGTCAGCCATCCAAGTGTCACAATCCAAATGTAACGCCGACCCCGTAAGGTTACCAGAATGTCCTGAATTTTGTTCCCAAGAATTTCCGAATTTTGGTTCCCTAACGAGGGTCACGCTTACTCCCACAGGTAACCGGACAAGCTCCAATCGCGGAGTTCTTCAAACCCCAAGAGGGAATTTCCTGCCTGTCGCCAAATTTACCCTTATTATCGTTTTTGCACTAAATTGGTTTTTTCAGGTATCTCGACGGTCACTTCACCGAGTGCCGAAGTCGCGTAAAACTCTCCCAGCCGAGGACGCCGAAGTCGCGTAAAATTCTCCCGGCCGAGTACGCCGAAAGTGCGTAGAACTTCCCTTGTGTCGAATACGCCGAATTCGCGTAAAACTCTTCTCAGTGGATAAAACCAAACACTGTCGGATCTTGGAGTTCTTCGAACTCCAAGAGGGATTTCCTTGCCCGACGCCAAATTTACTCTTGGTTTCAAGGATTTCAGAATTCCAGAAAATGGCTACCTTAAGAAGGTCACCTCTACTCTCATGGGTTACCGGACAAGCTCCGATCGCGGAGTTCTTCAAAACCCAAGAGGGACTTTCCTGCCCGTCGCCAAATTCACCCTGGTTTTCGATCTCACACTGACTTGGTTTTCCTGTGTATCAACGGTATCCTTCCCCGAGTATTACTCAGCCGTAGATTTCCCACGATCGGGATCTAGCCCGCTTCGCGATCAACTGAGGGATCGGCGCTGTCGGCCCGTCTCCCAACAGTGAACTTCTTTAGCTGTACTCGGGATCGCCTGATTATATTATTCGGACGCCCCTTTCGTCCGTAAATATATTTGTACTAACCGGAAACTCGAACTCTGACTCTGTCGTAACCAAATTCACTCGCCTACCACACTGAGTGCAGTATATTTAAATCGGTAACTGAATCGCTAACCAACAACGCTGTTTGACAGTATTGCTATGTATGAAGAGTCGAACCAACTCTTCACGTATAAAGCAGCACACCGTGAGGCAGGCTCTATGCATCCCTAATGAACGCGTCTGCTCGCTATGCGCTGGCTTCAGACCGTCGATCGGGCTTCCCTGCCACGGTCGTTGCCGGACAGTCGCCTATTGAAATTAAATAAAAATTAAATGATCGATGCTGGGTCTTCGCATGTAAAATTAAGAGAAACGATGCTGTTCCCTTCGCATGTAAACTTAAAGAAAACGATGCTATTCGCATAAAATAAATCCTCCTACTCACGCACTGTGGCCTTGACCGCCACACACGTATCAACGACTTTTCGAAGTAGCAAATTTCGCCTCGAATCTTACACTCGTATAGCTATCACTAGTCCCCGGAACCGATGTCATCCGCCGCCGCCGCCGCCGCTAAGCCCTCGAGTCGAAACCAGTCGCTAAGATGTCGACTTCTAGCGACTTCGTTCACGTAAATGTTTTACTTATTGTTTTAATCGCAGTCTCCGAGTTTCGATTTTTGGCGAAGACATCAGCAGCAGGACAGGAGCAATACTTGCTTGTAAGATACGAGTCAGAATGCAACATACTAAAGTTTAACAATCAGTCGACGTCAGATCACCAGTTCTTTAGGGCTACTTTCTACCTGCCGAGTGGTGTCTGTAACTTTGCATGACGTCATGCAATCGTTTTCATCTAAAATGGCGTCTGTTCTTTTTGGCATACGTAGCGTTGAAAATACGTTGACTTCAACGTCTACGGCCAGTCGACTAAGTCGCTAAGTCAGTCGCTAACTCATCAAGTCAGTCGGTAATTCCTGAGCGACTGACTCCGGGGACTAGCTTTCACTACAGAAAAGACGAAAAGTTTTTGATCTTCTTTACATGAATTCACTGTTGCTTTCCACTACTTGCATTATTATCACTATTATATTAACTATTATTTATTACTGCATTGTATCTATACCTGATATAATTCACTACAATTCAAACACGATAGTCATTGGCTACTTCTATCGCCGACATCAGAGGCATCGATATATTGGGCCTCGACTCTAGTTGGAAAAGGAAGCCAAACTATAGGCTCCTATTGGTCGGCCATGGCAAATTCTGGCTTGCAAAATTGGTTAAGGCAGTTGTGGTGCACACTGATATTGCGCATTAACTAGTGACATTGGTTTAGCTCGTGCAGTGGTACGTCTACATGTATGCGTGCATTAGGCCAACTGCGTTATAAGCATGACGTCAACTATATGCCAACTATATGCCAACTAAATAACAAAGACTACGAATCGGAGGTGCTATTCTATAGTTGTTCTGGATATATTAGGCCTAAGTTAATGACAACAGTATAATATAAACAAAACAACAGCCGAAAAATGTATAATAAGCATAGGCCTACAATATGAATAAGTTTTCAAGTTAAAGTGATGTTCTAGATGTAAGCTTATTGCGGGGAGTTAATACGCGAAAATGAAGAGCCAAGATTTAATGTAGTTATGCCCTCAGCGGATTCAGTAGGACAATTCGACCATTGTCTGAGATTTGAAGTGGACCTAGGCTCATTACCATGGGGTTATATGACTCATCTATACCGACACTGAAATTCACAAAACATCGAGAATTTCTGCAGAAAACACAACCTGAGCTATATAAAAAAAGTCCGTGACTCTTGTAACTGAGCAAATCATTTTAGATTTAACTGTGTACTATCGAAGATATCAAGGTCGGCCTTCACCAACTCGACAAAAACTGCGCCAGACAAAATCTAAAATCCACAAATTGTCAATAATACACTGACAGGCGAATATCAGACACGACCAGATGAAAGGGTGCCGCGATGACATTTGACCCCTCACCACGAAGACATGCCCTCCCCCCAAAAACCGCGATGAGAATCGACCACCCACCGTGTGACCCCGAAATATAAGAACAAAATTTCGGTTTCGCCTGGGTAATGGTTTACGATCTTTCATCCCAATGGCCATTAACTTGGTCCGCACTCTAACGCGTCATGTCTGTGAAGAACAGAAACATTAGTGTGGCTAGAACGATCACAGACGAAAACAGTTTGGTTTCAAAGCACATTTTCTGTTGACTACCGCCAAGTAAGTTTGTCTGATTGGCACAGAAGGTCACCCTGGTGATCCTATCGTATATAAAAATTTATGAAGCGCCGCTTGCAGAATGACTATTCAGAGGCGCTCTCAGCACAGAAGTCCAGGAAAACAGAAATGCTTCAAGGAACGAGAGACCGATGTGCAGAGGCCAGACATTAATTAGATAGGACACACTATCTGTGTTTTATTTACCAGACATTGAGGCCCCAAACAATTGTGACGTGCGTGATGGCGTAGTGGTTAAGGTGCTGGACTGTTCCTCGAGAGGTACGTGGTTCGAATTCGCACCAGGGCAGAAATCTGTTACCTGTGGAATGGTTTGGATGATAGTACTGTCTCAGTGGACACCATCACAGCTTTTAAGAAGAAGCTAGGGAAATTGGACTATTAAGCATTCCTTTGCAGTGGTGCTAACACAGACTACACGTCTTCTGAACCACTTAAAACCCTTGTTATGTTATTAATATGTTATGTTAATCTGACTACATCAATAAACCGTCTGATGTCAAACTAAATTCGATGTCGCATACCGATATAAAATGTTGTCCAAATACAATAGCAGGTACATTGCTGTCTGACTGTAGACCCACTGACTGACTTATTATCAGATACAACGAAAATTCTGGGTGCATTAGTGCCTGATGTTCCCAGACAGTGCCTTTAAGAGCGTGGCTGCTTGTGAAGGCGCAGAGACGCAACCGATCCCGTCCTCGCCAACAGGGACCTCGAGAGTCGAGACGAGAGCAACAAAGATTCCAAGCACAAAATCTGATATCGCCAACTGCCGAAATAACTTCTCACGTTTTTGTCGATTCATCGTCTGCTGCGGTTATTCTGGAAGACGACCAGCCACCGACCGACCGGTTGCTATCTGACCCGAACAGCGAATGGCCCCGCAGACAGCCACTGAATATAGTCGCAACCGAAGTCAGACTACTTTGTCAACATTTGAGTAGAACAGGAGACGGAGGGTTGGGACGGACGGACGCAGGGAGGGAAGGTCGGCGGGGAGTACGGATGGAGGGGTGCAAGGTATGGACAGTACCTTCAATGGAAGATAACAGAGACGATCTATTAGACATAGTTGAATGTTTACTTGGATGTCTTCGTGTTTCAGAACATTTGTATAGCGCCTTTTAAAGACCACTGAAAAATGATGTAGGCCATAGAAACAGTTATTTAAGAGATGAGAACTATCTTGATCGACAGGATATTTATACCCTACAACTAGACAAAGTCTGCCTGTGTGCCCCAATCATTGGCATCGGAGCGATCCCCAAATCCATTGAAGACAGCGGTCCAGCAGACAGACAGTAATATCTGCAACGACAGACAATTATGTTGTCCTATAATTGTACGCATACGCAGATGAACGTCTGGTAATAAAGTACAGTCGTTGTGGCGAATGAAATTGGCAAGTAATGTCTGGAGACAGCAGACATTGATGCTGCCAGAACACTCACAGACTGTCTGGTTATAAACGACAGGTATTGTGAACTCACGGTATGAGCATTCGTAAAATAAGTGTAACTATAGGGGAGTATAGGCATTATAGGCATAAAATGTCTGAAGAATGAGCACAGTCGTTGTCTAGGCCTAAAGTCATCATTATTAAAAAGGTTTTGTGCACGACACCTAGATAACACAGTCCAATACAGCTAAGAATACCACTGAAAGACCAACAAAACTATCATCAGCTATGTTCAGCCGCCAATGAAACAAAGTAAAATGAAACGTTAGGCCATGAAAGATGGCGTCTCGCATCAGAATGCAATGAGGATAACGAATAAATTTCAATAAATTAAAACTTATGACGTTAAGTAAACCTAAGAGTCACAGTCTCTTCTTAGATTCACTCTGACTCTCTGCCTATGTCTGTCTCTCAGCCCGAGTGCTACTGTTCGTCTGACTGCTTGTATGCAATCATTATGTCTTGTCTGTCTACTGTTGCCTTGGATGTCTGTTTCATCTGCCTGTTCGCTGCCTGTCTGTTCACAGTCTGCTGGCTTGTCTGGTCTGAATGTGTCTGGTTGGCTGTAGTTGTATGTCTGCTTCTATCCGTCTAAAATGTCTGTCTGTCCATCTGTCTGTCTGAATCTGGTTGTGCTGGTCTATATGTCTGCCTGTCAATACCTGGTTGTGAGTGTCTGTCTGTTGATGTGTTCGTCTGTTCGCCTGTCTACCTTTGTCTGTCTTGGTCTGTTTAACTATCTGCGTAGGTTATTTTACAGAAAAGACCAAGTTCAAAGCAAAGACGGGGTTACGATAACTCTGTGAAGAACGAGATACGGTCGGACGGCTATGACAGTTAGGCGCTATATAAATGCATTTAAGTAGCCACCGATAGGCAGATTCGATTGTCCAACGACCAGGTAAGTGTTCCTGATGTATCTGAAATGCTCTTCTCGGCAGCTTCGCTTTGGCTGTTGCAGGCATTCCTTGTTAAAAGGGGCTTAAGCGCGGCACAATTGAACAGAACACTCGCCGACATAAATTGTCTCGTATCGTGGCTCTGCCAACAAGGGTCGCTGGCACTCGTTTTAAGCCGGTCACAGCTTAAGTTTAGGGCGCCCTTAAACAAATCGGAGCTGCATTAAGGGCTTGACTCCGTGCAAAAGACCCCGAGAGTAGGTGTTTCGCACGATACCAAATCAGTAGTACGGAAAACAAAGAGCGTCGTCCGTGACTGTCGCGCAGTGCGTTGTGGTGAGCGTCGAATCTTGGTATCATGTGATTAGTGACAAATACTGTGAATTCGTGTGCTGGGCGACATATAGGCCTACTGTATACAAATTAAACTCCGGGTTATGGCCAGTTACGAAATGAATGTTTAAAGATGAAAGACTTCTCGGATAAGAATAATCAGTGCGTTCTCGAGTATCAGCTGCAACAATCTCTGTCTGGCCCGCGTCTGGCTCTGCTGATACCACAGGTTCCGGCACACCTTGCTGTTAGATCGCGAGACGATCAGAGTTCGATAGTGGGAGGTTATACGTGTACACGAAATGAAGCGAGATATCGTTCATGGTGGGAATTAAGACGCGTCGACCGATATATATATATATATATATATATATATATATATATTTGACTAAGGCAGAACGAAGCAAAGACTTTCAACCGGGTGGGTATTGTCGGGGTTGGGGGTGAATCCCCTAGTCTTTCTTAGGACCCTCACCGTTAAGTCTTCATTGCACACCCCGTGTTCCAACCCCTCAGTTGTGCTAGTGTGATTTAGCATTATTTGACTTATGAGTCTCTGACAAAGAGAAGAAATTTCCATGGTGTATCATGTATGCATTTCTTAATTTTCTCAACAAAGGAATTGATTTTGATTCGAGTCTGACTTGCAAAACTGCTAGCGTTGAAATCTGCTTTCAAATTTCGTTAACATCAGTTTGCAAAAAAAAGGATAAAATGTCCAACACCACCGTTAGTCTTTTTTCTACAATTCCCACACTGACTTTCACGATCCTTCTCTGCCCAGGAACTCAGAGAACGTCTGGTGTCGGGTACTAATGGCGTTAGATCTGGGTTTACAAGATGTAGAATTGTGCTTAAGAAAAAAAAACCATAGTAAAAAGGCGCGCAAAAAGGGAACGACAGTTGCCCGTAAAGGAATGAATCATGTTCCGATAAATGGCCAACCTCAGGATGTTATTAGGCCTAACCACCCGACTACCGCGGAGGAGACAAAGCTCTCTAGTGCTACTTCTCTTAAACATAGCGGCCAATCCCGAACTTTCCTTGGAAGAAACTGTCATTACGGACAGACCTATTACGGGGCGAATATTTTACGTTGAGTGTAGAAAGGGTAGTCGTATGGCTGGGTCCGAGCGTAGAACTGGCCTGGAGTCACCTCCGCTCCGCGAAGTTACGTCTTGACCCTGATTGCCACAACTGGCAATTCTGACCTGCTTCATATTCTCCGACGTCTCTTAATTTGGCTATGGTCAAACTCTATGCTATATGCGCTTTTCTAAAAAGTAGGTATTAGGGTAGATCTCATTTAACCGAACTACTTGCATACGCCATTTTTAATGTGTAAATAAACCCTATATGCTTTCAAGACCTTGCTTGGTCTTCTCGTTCAACTCGCTCTTGTTCCATGTCGAATCTGACACATTATCTGAGTATACTCTGGGTTGATATCCGCCTCCTACTAACTCAAGACTCTATTGTACAAAGTTGCATTCCTGTCAACTTTTGAACTGAATAAACGTATATTAAATTGAATGTTTATATTCCACGATTTTATTCTTCCCGCTCCACTAGCTCTTTTGCCACGTCGACACGCAGTGTACCGTGAATCACGCTATAGAATCATGCTACAAACAGCAGTATAATGACCTCTGTGTTGTTTGCTGGTCTTGGGGAAATTTGTCGGCCTTTTGTTGTCGCTTCTTGGTCTAATTTTCGAAGCACTGCCGAAATATGCATCGGTATACACCCCGAGTCGGTGTGCTTCATGTTCCGAGCAATAATGGAACGCGCCGCAGCCCGCATTCTAATGCGAGACCAGACGGAATTATGGGCCGATAAAGAGCCACCTAACGAGAATGCTGGCGTCCTCCAATACAGGCATCATCGTCGTCGTCGTCATTATCGTCATCAAGGCAAAGCTTCGTCATAATTACATGATCAACAGAGTCGGCTATTAATCCTTCTCAGATTAATCTTATGCCTCGCTAAACATCCCCTAAATTACAAACCTCCCCATCATATACACAGACGAATATGCATGTACCAAGATTATATATACACGTATAACTATATGCATATATGAAGATATATACGAGGGAAAATATAATGAAGATAAATATATGAACTATAGATATATTTTGGTGACGATATATAATATATATATTTTATATACAAGATCATACTTGCATACATGTGAATGAAGAAATACATACGCATATTTCTAAGTATATAAGTATAGGTATATGAGAGCATATATAATGAAGATATATATATATATATATATATATATATATATATAGTCAATATCTATGACATATATATACAAGGCGCATTTTGTCCAATATAATCGGATAGCGCCGCGGGTACTAAACTTTGCACATAATTCATTGATATCATGATCCACAGCTGCATGTAATCCTCTGCAGAACCAGCGCCACTATTGCAACAAACGACACAACCTATTTATATATAATATTCCACGGATACATGGTATACATATTTCAAACACCCTATTTATATATATGGAAATATACACGTTTTTACTATATTTGTACATAGATGTGGACATATATAGATACACTCATATATATATACATAATTATGTGTGTATTTATATATCTATAGATGCACATATATACTGCATGTGTGTGAATGTCTGCATGTACAGAGTGGCTCAAAAAATGTCCCAACGGAAAAATGAAATTTTTCGACAACCGATACAGATGTTTTACCAAAATTTGAGGATTTACAGTCACCAATTTCAGAAAATTTCACTGGAAATGTTTTGATGTTTTGAAAATTACAGGTGTTCAAAGCGCAAAAAGTCGCCTGGTGGGTGCATGCGAGTGAGTCAAGTTTGAGAAACACGCCATGGTTTCTGCAGGCGTGTGTTACTTCATCCCAGACAAGGCTAAAATGAGCGTTCAACTTTACATTGAAACTCTGTTACCCTGCAGACTCATTGAAGACTGCAAGTTTACTTTACTGTCCGTCTGGTTTAATTTTCTAGCCGACCGGTGCGCCCCCTCACACGGCAAAGTTGACTAAAGACTGTATTACCAGACCTTAATCCTCTTGATTATCACGTCTGGGGAGCTATGCTTGAACGCCATGTGCACAAGACATTTCATCCCAAGCCGAAGAACATTGATGAGCTGAAGAAAGTCTGCCGCAGGACTCAAGCAAAAAGACTATACTGAGCTTCACACGATGACTTCGGGCTTGTATGAAAGCTGGGGGTGGACCAGTGGAACGTGCTTTGAGAAAAACTGTTAAATAGATTTTTGATTCGCAATGAAAGGTGATGTCATTTGACATTGAAAATTACAGGTGACTGTCCATTTTCCTGCGTAATTACCAAAATACGAAATAGAATATTTAAACAGCTGTAATTTTTGAAGCAATGAAAATTTTCTAGTGAAATTTGCAGAGATTGTTTGAGATTCTTTCCCCTGTAAATTCTGAAATTTTGGTTAAAAAATATCTATCGATTTTTGAGAAATTGCATTTTGTGTGTGCATGGTGTAACGTTTTTGATCCACCCTGTATATGTTGTTATATATTTAATAACGGCAAATGTATGTACGTGTAATTAATGTATTGTGTTTGTATATCTTTATGCATGCAGGCACTGTAGAGGCCGCACTGGACTCAGAGAATAAATATCGACACGACAGATGCTACTTTTAATAACAAATTTAATGGCAACAATAATAGTATAATAACATCTCTCTGGGACTTTGTGTGCTTCTTTCTGTGCGTCTGTTCATGCGTTTGTCTGTAAGTGAGTGTGCAGATGTCTTTGTTTGTGAATATGTCTGTGGATGCGTAATCTAATCTAATCTAATCTAATCTAAGCAATAACTTCTATAGCGCTGTTTTCACAGCGCAGAAGACAGTCGGTGGTCGCTTCAAGAGAAGTCGCGATCAAGACTCATAATCTACTGGAGATATCCGATCGAAAAGCTTAGTCGCTTTTATGAGTGTACTATACATGTGATGTAATGTACTGCGACTAGATACTTGTGTATTTATTTAGCGTCAAGAAGGTACCTCTCGGTGGTAGATGTTTGTATGCGTCTTTGTATGGCCACATGTGTCCGAGTATGGAAGTGTTTGTGGATGTACGTGTGAGTGTTTGTCTGTAAGTGTGCCTGTCCTTTCGAACAGTTGAAGCATTCCGTGTCAACCATCAACTGCGAGCGAATGAAGCAACGAGACATCTTCTTCTACTCATCCCTCTTCCGCAGCAGGTCTTAATTGCGATTCATGACCAATTGATGAGCCGCCAATCAACGACTATAGTCTCCAGCCCTGCCTCTGAATCTGCCCTCATATGCGTGCATTAGACCCCATTTCTACGCACATAATTTGGGGCACATTTCATTCACTGCCCATGAATGCCCATCTCTGATCATTAGACGCTGTCTTTGACGACTAAAGAATCGTCAATCAGGGTGCTTTGTATCATACAACTACCTTCCGTCGACTATATTGGGAGGGGGGGATAGATGAATGGTAACACTCATATCCAGGAGAGCATTAGGATCGCGGTAACCCCCTATAGGGCGGCGCCGTGCATGGCTGCCAAACCGTGTGTTTAATTAAGATCTTATTGTACTTTCATGTTTCAATGTAATCTTACTGCGTCTGTCAGTTTGAATTAATAAAGAAAATTATTATTATTATTTTTTTATCCCCGAGGTACATATAATCCCTCAGGAGTTAGACAATTATTATTATTATTATTATTATTATTATTATTTTTTTTTTATCGCCCGAGGTACGAAAATCCCTCAGGCTCTAAGAAACTATAAAAAGAAGTGTATTTAAGCTTGGAGCACGCCGTTCTCGTCTCCGGGGTGTGGTGTGAAGGTGCCTCTAAAAGCAATGGCGTTAAAACGTTGGAGACAAATTGACAGTCTCTGGAAGAGGTAAATTGTCTCCCTTGGATCACCTGAGACTGGCATATAAAGCATCTACGCGACTAAGCTTTCGACCTCTTCTAAACAATTTTATTATTATTATTATTATTATTATTATTATTATTATTATTATTATTATTATTATTATTATTATTATTATTATTTATACCTTGTCTTTCAATCCACGCCATCTCTCAGCTGGCAATGGGAATCCATTTGTTGGTTCTTCGTGTATGCGAGGGCTCACCACTCGTGACTCTTATAATTTACTTTTCATTGTTTTGCCAACTGATGTAATATTTTCCTTCGTAATTACATTTAACACAATAAAAGCTATAGCACAGATTATTATTATTATTATTATTATTATTATTATTATTATTATTATTATTATTATTATTATTATTATTATTATTATTATTATTATTATTATTGTTATTATTATTATTATTATTATTATTATTATTATTATTATTATTATTATTATTATAATCTATACCTTAGATTACCTTATTTTGTTGCCTTACCTCAATTTATAGGCTATACCATACCTATAATTGTTCCTCTTCTATATAATTTAAAACAATTTTCGCTAGAGGGCAGACGCTCTGCGTGTAATCTTATCATAGGATTTCTTTGACGGCTTATAAGGCATCAGCTGATGGTTTCCTAATTAGTGTTAATGTGTGCAGAACCTGTAGCCAGAGGTAAAATTATCTGAGACTACAGGTAAAGTCCAACGACAACGGTTCACTGGTTGTCGTCTATAAAAGACAAAATGTATCTTTACCCTTAGCCTGAGGGTTCAGAGAAGGTATGCCATTTGAAAGTCAGAGATCAAAAGGAAGAACATCGACTCTCTCTCGCTCTCAAGTCCGAGGCAATGCACAGTGTAAGTCATTTTCTTTTTCTAAAGTCCTAGACAACATCGAACTCCTTCTGTTTTCTATAAAGTCCGACATCACAGTGTAACTCTTTCTCTTTTATAAAGTCCGAGGCCACAGTGTAAATTCTTCTCTTTTCTAAAGTGCGAGGCCACAGTGTAACTCCTTCTCTTTTCTAAAATCCGAGGCCACAGTGTAACTCCTTCTCTCTTCTAAAGTCTGAGGCCACAGTGTAACTCGTCGTCCTCTGATCCCTAGAGGTCACATTGGAATGCAGGTGCGCCTATCGCTTGGGAAAAACGACGACCGCATCAGCAGCTAAACTGGAATCGTGACCAGAACAACTGATGGCACGAGGGATAAGAGACACAGAGCGCAACAAACGCAGAGACAGAGAGTGTGACAGACGGAGAAGCAGAGTTATAGAGGGAAAGAAACCAACTGACAGAGACACAAAGACAGAGGCAATAAGGGCGTGAGGCAAAGAAGGCAAGACACACACAAACACACAGAGAGATCGTACAGTGAGAAAGAACAAAAGATAATTGGGCGGGGGGAAGGGTTAAAGAACCAAAAACAGTCAGTATGCTATAGAACTGAGAAAAATGAAGATTGGAAACGAGAAAGTAAGGGAACGGATGGATGGATGATAAACGATGAGTAGATGTATGGATGGATAGATGGATGGATGGATTTATGGATGGATAGATAGATGGATGGATGTATGAATGTATGTATGTACGGATGGATGGATGGATGGATCGATGGATGGATAGATAGATGGATGTATGAATGTATGTATGTACGGATGGATGGATGGATGGATGGATCGATGGATCGATGGGAAATAAAGATATAGTAAGACAAAAGAAAGAACGATAGAAGTCTCGAAGGTCAGGCGGAAGAAAGAGGAACAAAATAAGGGTGGAAAACGAAGATGGAAATTGTGAAGGAAAGGTGGAGACAAAGGTATTGGGTTCAAGGTGCGACAACAAATATGCAGCTGAACACAATTCCTCTGACAAGACGACGGCGACTGCAGCAGCAGGTGTTCTTAGCTCATCACCCGTTGCCTAGGTCCCTGCATCAGCCAGCAGCAAAAGACTGCAACCCGTCTATCAGACAAAATGGCTTGGCGCGATATAAATCAACCTGATACCGAACAACAAACTACTTACGAACAATGAACTTCCTACGATACTGAAAATGATGATGATGATGACGTTGTTGTTGTTGTTGTTGTTGATGATGATGATGATGATGATGATGATGATGATGATGATGATGATGATGATGATGATGATGATGATGATGATGATGATGGTGATGATGATGATGATGATGATGATGATGATGATGATGGTGGTGGTGGTGGTGATGATGATGATGAGGAGGAGGACGACGGTTATAACGACAATGACGACTACCATTACAGCGAGGACAACGACGTTGAAGACGACGACGACGAAGATGGTGATGACGGCGATGATGATGATGATGATGATGATGATGATGATGATGATGATGATGATGATGATGATGATGATGATGATGATGATAAAAACAATTACATTGATTTATTAGTCATATTGCATTGGCCTCTTGTGGATAAATGGATTCAAGATCTTCCGACTTAGACGATTTGGACTGGTCGTACTGCCCAGGCATACATCAGAAGCTGTATGTTCCAGGTTCGAGGCAGCTTGGTCGCCGATCACTAGGATCTGTTGCCCGTTAGGCTGTTTAGATTTGCAGGTCCCTATCTGCCACACAACACTATCAGCTCATCGGGTCTTCTCATGCATCGAAACCTCGGAGTAATCTTCTTTTAAATAAACTTCTACGCACTGTTTATATTAGATCGGCTGTGTCCTCTATCGTGGACTTTGCTAAGTTGCTACATTAATGATTATCTATCTAGTATAGGCCTACCTCGCCGCAGTTATACTGCCATGTCAGCAACGCTCTTAAGAGGAGTTTGGGAGCAGTGTTATTTTAGTTCCAGCATTACTTTCTATTCCAGTTCTTATTTTGTTCCACTGCTATCATTTTTGTTCTAGTTTTATTTCCTCTTTAGAAATAAATTTTGTTCTTATTCTAGTTCCACTTCCTCTTTATAGTTAATTTTAGTTCCAGTTCTAGTTCCACAAAAAAAATAATATTTGTAGATCCACTTCCAATTCCACTTACAGTTCTCACAGTTCTCACATGAACGGTTAATGTCTGTCGGACAATGTGAATGCGACTGTTAATAAAAACAGTTTTTACAGGCAGACACATTAAAAAGTTACCAGTCAATTATTTTACTGTTGAGTTTAAAAAACACCCGCATCTCAAGGGATTTGCTCAATCGTTTTCTGCGACCTGTAGACTTCCATCCTGCAACAGAAAGGATTCTTTCTACGAACGCCTCTGATGCGGACCCAGCGAACCGTGGGTAAACTGAATTTCTACTCAGCCAGAAGTCAAGGGGACTAGGAACAGTGACATGTTCTTCAATTTCCTGAATGTACCAGGAACCGTCGTCAATCCGCATAGTTATTAGTTAACGTTAGAATTATCGTTTGTGCAGCTTCAAAATTAATTTTATTCTATTCCGTTCTGGTCCTAGAAAAATATTGAAATTTTCATTCCTAATCTATTCTCGTTCTACATTTATTTTTCGTTCCAGTTTTCGTTTCGTGGAACTAATTTTAAATAATTATTATTCCTATTTTATTCTCTGGAACTAAAATAACACTGTTTAGGGGGCGATATATGGATTGTTTAATAATTTCCAATACATTGCGTTACGACGATGACGAAGACTGTGACAACGACTACAATGATGATGACGATGATTACAACGATTACATTGATGACGACGTCGTAGACAAAGGCGCGATGTCCAGAAGCCATAATTACGAGTAGATAAACTAAGCGTAACTTGCACACAGCGGGCATAAAGCTGCCCTCTGAACTGATCGCTTGTCTCCCTGGAAAACTTTAGCACTCCTCAAAGCAACGGCTGTCTATGGATCGCATGGACACAGAGGAGCAACCGTCGACATTAATTGGACCTGATGGTAGTAATCACGACGAATTATCGGCAGACTGCTACTGATGCTAATGTGGTAGCAGTGGTGATGGTTAGTGGTGTTGATGGTGGTGGTGGTGGTGGTGGTGGTGGTGGTGGTGGTGGTGGTGGTGGTGGTGGTGGTGGTGGTGGTGGTGGTGGTGGTGGTGGTGGTGGTGGTGGTGGTGGTGGTGGTGGTGGTGGTGGTGGTGGTGGTGGTGGTGGTGGTGGTGGTTGTGGTGGTAGTTCGTTCTCCCGGACACTTTTGTGTTGACACTTCGGCCTAAAATAATGCAGTCTCTGGGACCTTCACTGGTTAGCGCTATTGGTTTTACAGCCAACAAATCTATCATCTCCGTGATCGTACACACTCAACATTACCTTACCAGATTTACACACTGCATTACCTTACCAGATTTAATCATTGCATTACCTTTCCAGATTTACACACTGCATTACCTTACCAGATTTAATCATTGCATTACCTTACCATATTTACACACTGCATTACCTTACCAGATTTAATCATTGCATTACCTTACCAGATTTACACACTGCATTACCTTACCAGATTTACACATTGCATTACCTTACCAGATTTACACACTGCATTACCTTACCAGATTTACACACTGCATTACCTTACCAGATTTACACACTGCATTACCTTACCAGATTTACACACTGCATTACCTTACCAGATTTACCTGACCTTACCTCGCACCAGTGATAACCTTATCTAGCCTGGATATACAGGCTGCTGATGCTAATGAGGTAGTGGTGATGGGGAATTATGATTATATGGAAATTTATCCAATGCAAGGTATTTTCCGGACCAAAAGTTATCTTAATCTAATCTAATCTATCCTAAAATTACTAAAACTAATTGAAACCGATTTAATTCAACCTAACCTAATTTAATTCAACCTAACCCAATTTAATTCAACCTAACCTAATTTAATTAAACCTAACCTAATTTAATTCAACCTAACCCAATTTAATTCAACCTAACCCAATTTAATTCAACCTAACCTAATTTAATTCAACCTAACCTAATTTAATTCAACCTAACCTAATTTAATTCAACCTAACTTCGACGCATCTATTATCCAATCTTAAAGACATTAATCATACCTAACCCAACCCAACCTAACGTAAATTAATATAAACCAATTGAACCTACTTTAGTGTAAACTTATCTAATTTAATCTAACTTAAGCTAATCCAGACTAACCTAACCTAACCTAAATCTGATCCAATCCAATTTCAGATTCCCTAACCTTAGGCACGAATCACAATCATTTCACAATCAGAAATTCGGTTAAAGTTCAAGAGGTCAGTCGATTATGACCCTGTATGAACTATGCCCCACAAATAACAGCTGATGAGAAAAATCGATGCCACCCACCAGATGGCGAACGATACATTCATGAATATTCATCGGGACATTCGTCTTAGCGACGGGATCGTCTCCAAGACAACCACCAATTGGCAGAAACTTAATGACCCCGGACTGAAGGCTGGTCACACGCCAGCTAATCATGCTGTTGTCCCTCCGCTGTTGTCCATAGCTGTTGCCACGAAATCATGCCCTCTTCACTGAGGTTGTCCTCTGCGGTTGTCTATAGCTGATGTCGTTATGTCATGTCCTGTTTCCTGGAACTGCCCTGAATCACCGAAAAGGTTAGGGTTGTGGTTAAGGTTAGCTAGGGTTAGGGCGAGGATTAGGCTCATGGTTGGTTAGGGTCAGGGTTAGTTAATGTTAACGGTACTTTTGGTGCTACGATAACTTATGGTGCTATGGTTACTTAGGGCGTGCCGCGTTATGGTTAGGGTTAGGGTGGCTACAGTTAGGGTTAGATAGGGTTAGGTAGAGTTTGGTTGGTTAGACTAAATGAGACTAGAATTAGGTTCTATTTAGGCTTAGGGTGAAGGTCTGATCCAATGTTTGAGTGGGATTACGACTAGAGATAATCCTGATTATCGGATAGATTAATAATGTACAACCAAATGGTCGACCGCAGACGCTGTATTAATCTCACTTTACACTACATCAAGACTTCATAATCGCGCACTACTCGAACCAAAACATACGAATATTCGTCAGCGCCTCACCGAAAACCTCGCTAAGCTTTGGCACAATAATATTCTATTCGAACAGTCAGTTATAATACTACGCCCGAGACTAAATGAGACAAAAGGGTTTCCATGGAAACGGATTGGGGGCTGGTGTCACAGCAGCATCAACAACAGCAGAAGCAGAAGCAGCATCGCTGTCCAGCGATTCGGTGCCAGCGACATGAATTGACAAAACGAGGTCTATTGGCGGTCGACAGTTGTTCAACAAGTCGGACATGACAGTATATCATGGAGGATGAATGGAGATTCAGCGGAGAAGGAATAGAACAAGGAGAATGTATGGTGGAAAAGAGGAAGAGAAGTAGGATGAGGATGAAAAGGAGTGAAGGAGAAAGAAGGGTAGAGCAAAAGGAGTAAGGAGGATTAAAAAAAAGAATCAGAGGAGGATGGGGAGCAGGATGAAAACGATAATGGAAGAAGTGATAATGTAGAAGGGCAGGTTAGAGGAAAGGGAAGAAAAGGATAGACAGATGAGAGGAAGGGGAATCCAGACGAGGAAGAAAGGGAAAGTACAGGCAAGAATGGTGCGGATGGGGATAAGGCGAATGTGGAAAGGTGGGGACAATAAGAAGGAGCAGAAAGAGAGCAGGAAAGAAAGGATTGAGGAAGGGAAGACGGGAGGAGGAGGAGGAAGCACCACGGGGAAGGACGAACAGGATGTAGAGAGACAAGGTGGAATAAGAATGGTTAGTAGAAGATGGGGATGAATAGGTTGGAGGAAGAGAGAAGGATGTAGAGAGAGAAGGATGATGAAACGGAGAAAGGGAGGGAGAATGGAGAGAAGGAAGAGACGCGAAGCTGGATATCAACACTTTTCTAAATCAATCATGAAAGGCTGTTCATTTGCCACACATTGACAACAAGCACCTACACACAGCCAGGCAGATACACACAGGCAGATACACAGACAGAAAAAAAATCAAGCAAACAGACAGACGGACAGGCGCCACACAGACAGACAGCTTTTAATTGCATCTGGAATAGCCATACATTGCTAGACTTGAACAATCATTTCAGATTCAGACAGGCAGACAGACACATACGTAGATACAGACACACACGTAGACGTAGACACAGACAACTAACTGAAATAGTAGGCCTATATCGAGCTTGAAGAGAAGAGGAGACAGACAAAAAGGCAGACAGACAAACAGACAGACAAATAGAAGTGACCCGCTAGGAGAATAGGTCCAAAATCTGGGCTTTTGGATTAAATACATCCTGAGGTTTATTGATGTCATTAGGACAAATTTGCCCAAATTTACCTAAAAAACTCCAAAAGCCTACAAAACTAGGATTCCGTTTGCAGAAGTTTAATTCGTTTCCCCGCTTTGGATACAAGTTTCTGTGTCTTCACTTTGGTGGCTTTTCTGCGAGTGATATTATAGTCTGGTCACTCTAGTGGTGGTGATGATGATAATGGTATGTAAATTTCGTCGACATTTTAATTTCACAGGCGTGGCTTGTTCTGAATAAAGAACGTGCTTGACAAGGCCTTTCAGCAGATTTTGAATAGTTGAACTGCTTGTGCTGACATGAGAGTCAGCTTACACTGGTTCTGGCTGCTTGTCTTTCAGCGTATACACTGACGAAGTTTGTGAAACAAAAATCAGTGATGCTGGTGGCAAAAGTCAACTAATAAACCTAAAGGCAAATGGGGAATGGCGTAATTACAGTATGCTGAAGCAAGTGTGAAGCTCACCGGTTATATCATTGCAACCAGGTAAAAAAAATAGGTTGATCATGACATGAAGAAGATTTGGAAATGTCTCCTTGGGATGACAAATACCTTCTGCTCCGTATGATCAGCAACGTCTTCATCAGGGCTATCATTGCCACTGATCTTCACAGAAGTATTCCAGCAAGACATCTCGGAGATCATCAGTGGTTTCCAGTACAAAAGAGTGCAGTTTCTTTGCAATAACATGCCATCTAGACTTGATATAAGACTCTAAGAACTATAAAACACTTCTGTCCAGTTCCATGCAGACGATAGTTTAGTACGGAACAGGATTCACAAACAAACATACCGGATGCAAATGAATAATGCGAAGAAAGAAATAATATTGCAATCTATACTAAAGCCACTTTCCGTTTTGCCTACCTTTGCTTGAAATATGCATTAACGTGTACACACACACACACACACACACACACACACACACACACACACACACACACACACACACACACACACACACACACACACACACACACACACACACACACACACACACACACACACACACACACACACACACACACACACACACACACACACACACACACACACACACACACACACACACACACACACACACACACACACACACACACACACACACACCTGCTACAACTGCCGAGTCGTGAAATATATTAAATCACAGGGAAGTACCATCAGTGGGTTGGATTTAGCTATATTCATAAAATCTTAATTTCTGTCACATCTGCCTATATTGTAGTCACAAGCCATCATAGAATAGATTGCAAAACACAACGCAAAACAAAGATTAAATAGCAACAATTTACCGTAACTTAAAAGCATTTCTTTTATCTGTTAACCGCGAAATGTATAATTTACTTAGAAGTCTACTACAACCACGAATTTACATGAACTTAGTTTTACTCAAAAAGAGGTAAATCGGCATTAACTATTCAATTTAAAGACCTAATGAAATTTATCGTGTGCTTATAAAATTGACACATCTGAGTAGGTGAAATAAAAAACGAAGAGATTAAACGGAGTCCCAATTATGCTACCTTTTCTCGTTTATCATTTTGCCATGTACGTCAGCTTTACATAGGCCTACTCAATTATAATAAAATTTTAATTACCCAGCATCATTACACCGAGCAGAAACTTAAACAACCAACACCCAACATACCTTTGAAATTTTCTCAGAAAATACACCTCCCAGTTTTCGAATCTATTTTTCCAGCGAATCAGATATAAGCATGTAAAGAAACGGAAGAGAAACTGAAACTGGAGCAGATTTACAACAGGTGGTCGGATCAGTAGATGACCGAAATTATCTATGGACGCCTTTTTCCATTTTATGTCGGCCGTCCTTTCCTCTTTCCAGCCTTTGCCTCCGTCTCTTACTCTTCCCTTATGGCCTCTTCCATCACCTCTATTTTCTCCCAACGGACTTGAAGACGAAATAACGATTTCGCATGCAAAACGCAGTTTGAACTTCTGCGTGACAGCGTTATTGAATGCGGAATTCAGAGCTGATTTAGCATTGTTAAGCATATAATACAAATGCCCAGTGAAGTCTATGGAAAAGAAAGACGAGTTAAGAAAAAGGTCACTAGAAGTATTAGAGAATTGAAAACCGGTGCCAAATATCTCGGAGACTAGAAAGCCGTCAACAACCGTGTATCACATAGCATGGCATCTCGATCACGGGTGAAATTCGATTCACCTTCTCTTATACGACGTCTACATGCACCAGCATTGTTGCACTTTTTTTTTAGAAGTGTTTGGTCGTTGAGCCTTGTTGAGGGTCTCAATAATATTTTATACGATTTCATGGGTGGTTTAGGGTTGATTACTATTTCAAAGTATCCCACGAATATGTTACGGTATTGATGCTATTGGACAGAAGTGCGGTTTATGGCTGAAAAACTATTTTACAGAAGTCCACGGGCGGCTGAGGGTTCGAGTACCATTTACGGGAGTCCACGGGGATTCTATTCTACCGAGCCTTTGGCAGTTTGTACGGAGACGAAATTGCGTCATTGCTGGAAACGAAACCAGACCTCGGCCGCTTGAATCGAAGTCCAATTGATCGTGTCAAAGGCGTTGATGTCGAGTCGGCGGCCGACGAATCGGCCGGGAAATCGGCCGTGCGGACAAATCGACCGCCTTTGTCGTATCGTCGTCTTTGGCGGAAACTTCTTCAAGGCGACGGCAGCGCGATGAAACAGAATTATCTATCTGATTTGCGACGCACTGGGTTGCGCTGCAACACGCAGCCGCTAGAGAAAGCTTTGGTCATTGCGACAATGGCCACTGGACACTGGGATAATGGTCACTGGACGCTGTAGATATATTGCTCTGCCAACAAAAATACACTTTTGCCTGAACTTCCTCGACATTCCGGGGTATAAACTGTCTAGCTATATTAAATTACTTAACATTGCTAATAACAATGAAATATATTGCGCATCGGCTCAGAAATGATGATGAGAAGGACGATGATGACTATGATGATGGTAATGGTGATGATGATGATGATGATGATGGTGATGATGATGATGATGATGATGATGATGATGATGATGATGATGATGATGATGATGATGATGATGATGATGATGATGATGATGATGATGATGATGATGATGATGATGATGGTAATGGTGATGATGATGATGATGATGATGATGATGGTGATGATGATGATGATGATGATGATGATGATGATGATGATGATGATGATGATGATGATGATGATGATGATGATGATGATGATGATGATAACGACCCAGATGACTATAGTGATGGTGATGGCGATAGCGAATGACGACTACAACGAAGACCCTGATTATACTCTGCCATATAGAATTAAAACTTACTCAGATCGGTGCAGTTTATACCACTTTCATGAAAGCACACTCTTCTTCTAACCTTGCTTTTACCTCATTCCTGAGCTCTAGAGAAAACTTGTTTCAACTTCCGTTTTACCCTGACGTACAGAACCCGACATACACCAGTCCAGCATAGCAAAGCATATCTCACTTGACTATAGCATTCGATATTAAATTTAGACGGTAGTGAATCTACACTCTCTGCCTTACATAGATTCTCCTCACCCTGCACAGCCCCACCCCGGCCGTGTAGCACCATTCCGACCACCCCAGACTCACAATGCTACTGGGGGATAGCCCTGCCCAACAGAGACCCGCTCCAATCCCCATAGCCCCGCCCCGCATATTCCCGCCCACATAGCCCCGCCACGCATATTCCCACTCCACATAGCTCCGCCCCGCATATTCCCGCCCCACATAGCCCCCCCGCATATTCCCGCCCCAAATAGTCCCGCCCACATATTCGTGCTCACATAGCCCCGCCCCACATGTTCCTGCCCCACATAGCCCCGCCCCACATATTCCCGCCCCACCTAGCCCCGACCCACATATAACCGCCCAACATAGCCCCGCCTCGCATATTCCCGCCCCACATAACCCCGCCCCACATATTCCAGCCCCACATAGCCCCGCCCCACATATTCCCGCCCCTTATAGCCCCACCCCATATACTCCCGCCCCACATGGCCCCTCCCCACATGCATAGCCCTGCCCCGTACGTACCATAAACCGTAAGGTAGATGCGTGTTCCGTTGATGATGCTTCCGTCAGAACTGTCGTGTAGAAAGACGACGGAACATTCGTACCATCCCTCGTCCGTCACCCGGACGTCCGTCAGCTCAATGGACGCCTGGTCGAGGAGCCGGATCCGGCCTGGAAGCCCTCCTCGATATGCGGCGGATATCCGTTGAACTGGATGAATATCGGGACCTCGACGCCTTCCTTTCGCCACGTCAGGATGTGTTCCGACTGTTGCGTCACGGATGACGTCACTGACGACGTCACACCCGACCAGTTGATGTCACAGTCGAGCACCTTGCTGCCGCCGACGCTGACCGACCGGTAGGAGGAAAAGGAGAAGGAGGAGGAGGAGGAGGAAGCGGAGGGGGAGGACGAAGACACTGGCTGCGATCGATGGCGCTCCGAACATACTACAATCAGACGAACTAAGTTAAGCACTAACAATCTTATTGAGAGACGGACGGATGGGGGGGGGTAGGGGCGGAAGTAAGGAATGAATGAATAAAGGAC